>OY728156.1:1665331804-1666581804 GCA_963277665.1 Viscum album
AATAAATTACATATCAATGTTTTATATTATTTTTGAATCCTCTCTATATGAGTTATAGATTTGGCGACAACTTGAACTAGAAAACCAAAAAATTGTATTGTAGTTTTTGGTACCACCCAAACCCCTCTATAATGTGGGGAAGTCTCTTGGTATCCTCCCATTTAATTGTGCAAAAATAATTCTTCTAATTACCCCAACATCATCATAGTTAATTCCCAATTATAATTTAATGAGTTGGCTATTCTTTTTATTGGTTCGGGGGAAAATTGTTGGAGAAGGGTTCGCAAATCCTTTGAGATCTTTGGAGAAAAATTTCCCTCTCCAAAAAAGAACTTGCTCCTACAATGAATGATGAACTGACCCGAGCCCAGATCGGAAGTGCATTGTGGGAGCGAAAAACATCGACGTTCTTCAACAAATTCATATTCCACCTATAGACTCCTCCAACGAACCGACGTCTATCCTTCTCTCCACACCGACTTCAAAAAAACATCGAGGTAGGGGTATGTTTTGATTAATTTTCATCACTTTTTTTTACTTTGAATATCTCCCCAGGAGCCCCTTGCAACCAATCTAACGTGGACGGTGTGGACCAAAAAAATGGCACCAACCCTCTGCAAAAATTTTGTTTTTTATGCGTACTTCGCAATGGGGGTGGATGGAGACTAGTGCCAGCGATTTGCACCACTGGGACTCGGGGGTTAGAAGATGTCTTTATGGCTGGAAGCACTGCTAGAGAAGGGTTGTGGCCCGTCGACTGTGGTGGATCAAGGACGGCGGCCAACACTCTCACAAGACGCATGAAGGTAATGGCGGTGCTCTTCCACGCCGCCCATCTTATAGGAGCCACGAAATGAGGCCACAATGGTGAAGGGAGGGCAGCCTGCAGGGCCGGTCACCTGTGAAGGCGTAGTGAGCGACTATGCCGTGCAGAGGAGGGTGGATATCAGTTCAGCCAGGGAGCCGAGTGGTCTACCCTAGCGGACCCCACTGTGGGCCACCCCATCCCCACGGGCCCCTCCACCACTCTGGGCCACCGTACCACCGCGAGCCACCACACCACTGCGAGCCACCGCACCGTGGGCCCCCCAACGACCCCCGCCAGCGGGCTGAGCTAGATCCATGGATGGACCCAGGTTGGGCCGGGATGACCCGAATAGGGTCGGGATGGCCCTAGCTAGGTCGGATCGGACCTGGACCATCTTCGACTCCTTTTCCTTTTTTTGCCATATCTTGAGCTATGTGCATCTGTTTGACGAACCGTCTGTGGATATAGAAACCTTGGATCAAGACAGTCCTTTTGGTAAACTCCAACTGTGTTATGGATAATGGTGGGTAACTATGGGTTGGATAGAACACGAGTCCAACTGGGCCCTCAAGACAAAAATTCCAATAACTTATAGATCGGGTGTCTGATTGACATACCTTCTACTACGTTGAGACCCCTATTACATGGAGGTCATTTGGGATACATCTTCATGGGACACTATGATAGTTAGATTATTGAACATTGTCTTTAGGAGTGAACCCACCCAAAATCAACCGAGTATTGTACGGGAACCCTGTAGCCGGCTGTAACATGAGAAACAGATCCTTTGTGGGTTTGTGCATTGGGATACTTTTTGGTTCAGTGATCAAGAGTCTCAATTGGATCTACTCTAGGAATCAACTTTGGAGTACTCTATAGCCCTACAAGGGTCTTCTGTAGAAGGATCCTATGTGAGTCTGATGATTTAGGATCCAATGTGAGTATGTTGATTTAGGATCTTACGTGGGTCTAAGGATTTATGATCCTACGTGGGACTTCCACTAAAGAGAGTAAGATGATTTAGTAGTTAGATATAATCATCTTTACTATTGTACAGAAGTAATGCCTGGTGTGAGCTGAGTCTTTTCCTTTGTGGTAATCTTCTGTGTGGCGTACCATTGTGGTAATTAATTTCGTTGGTGATACCTGTGTGGAATACTTCTGTGTGGTGTACCTTTGGGATACTAACCCTCATGGTAATATCTTTTTGGTATTCTTATCTGTGGCATTACCTTTTTGGTACATACCCTTTTTTTGTTACCTTCGTGGTATAACATCCTCCATGGAAGAGTTGAGATTTTGGCTAAAAGAGTTGAGCCTTGTGTTTCCTCATGAATGAGGTGGGTAAGCTTGATAACTTAGGTATTTTTATGGGGTATACCTAAGTATGGTTTTCAGTTGTTTTCATGCTTTTTGGTTTATAGTTTGTTGATTTTTCTAGACCATTGAGGGTCTTGGGGTCCTTACCATGTATCGTTATACTCACCCCTGTACAGGATACACCCACATCATGTTGTGTTTTGTGCAGACGACATACTATATTAACTGAGGATGAGGGTACCAAGACTGGAGGTAGCTCGGAGGTGGACCATTTATGAGGCATACCACAGAGACGACCGTTCGAGAGCTGTAACCACCTTTCGGGTAGGATCCTCGGTGGGAGTTCATAGGCACTATTCAGTTTACATATACATTCCAGTTTTATTATAATTTCAAGTAGGGATTCTATTTTGGACCCGTTTACTTACTATACTCACCATTTTTACTATACAATTTACTTGTGATTGTATCTTGTTGTGAGATTGGTTGCATGTGTTTACGAGATATAAATGTAATTCCTTTATATTTATAGGGAATACGCCTTTTAGTGCTAGTCTCCAGCCCCTGTCCTATGGAAGGCGGGCTTGTGATAGTCACAACACTGGCCCGAGGGGATAGGTCGTGACAAATTTGTACTAGTGGAGTCGGTTCTACTGTAGAACAGTGGACTCTAATATTTTAATGTCAATAGTGTTATTTGAAGTGAGTGTGGTTATCAGTTTAGGGAATCCAATGTTGGTGTAATGACCAACATATCAATACACTAGGACCCTAACTTTTGATTTATGACTCAGTGCACGAAAACACTTATTGTGTGTGTGTTTCGAAAAGTTTTCATTGTGATATTTTTGAGTAAGATCACCAGGTATAACTTATTGACCATGGAACACCTGTTTCATATAAGGATTCCTCAATGCATACATCAGGCTAGGGTTCTAGGTATAGTATGTGATGATATCAAACCAAGAGATGAGGCCTCAGTGCAGGGCTCTCTTTCTATAGAGGCACCATCAGAGGCAAGAGTCGTACCATTACCCATTGGGCCACTGATGCCACCAGCCCCAATAGCACAGGGTGTAAACCACTTGAGTGCTTTGAATGAGTATGAGCACCAGAGGCGACCGGGGTTCAGGGGTGAGACGAACCCACTTGCGGCTGAGGATTGGTTGGAGGCCTTGGTGAGAGTCTTCTGACTAGTAGGGACACCAGCTGATCTCATGTCATTTTGTGACACCGGTCTTCTTTAGGAAGTATCAGCAAGATAGTGTATCTTGATTCTCTATGTTCACAACAATGTGAAACTTCTCTGGGCAGAAATTGAGAGTCTGTTTTGGGTAGATTTTTTCCTAGAAACCCTTCGTGCAGTGTGCATACAAGAGCTTCTTAATCTACACCAAGGAATCATGATTGTGGATCAGTACCCAGTGGGGTTCACCGAACTCTCACACTACTCTATCGATATGGATCAGGACCCATTCTAAAGGGCTTGAACCTTCGACCAGAGGTACATTTAGAAGAATAGGGCTTTGATGATTTTTCATAGCATCCCGATGCATGCAGGGGTGTTAGAGCAAGCCCTGTTTGTAGAGTGTTATCTTGCTGAGAATTCACCAACAGCAAGACCCACCATCGGGCATCACATAACAGAGTATTCTGTAGCTAGAAGAAGACATATTTCATAGAGGTCCTAGATGACCAGACCTAAAATTGGGCGACCACAGAATTCAAGGTCAGTTTTGCGGGTCTCCAGAGATAGAGCCAGTCATTCAAGGAGTAGGCAGTATTACACTTGCAGCAGGCAGGGTCTCATGGCATGCAACTACCCAAACTGCCATACAGAAGATCAGAAAACAGTCGAAGAATAGCCCATGTAGAGAGAGGGGTTCGACCAAGAAGGTATGCAGGGAGCAGGAGGACTTGGCAGAGGAGTTGACCGTGTAACTGGTGGTAGGTGACGATTATGGAAGTTACCATCACCACCACCAGGTGGCCCACCCGACCACATAGAGCAGGTGGACTGGGGAGATCTTGGCTAATGGTAGATGATGCCTACAATAACGACTCTTCGAACATGATATGGGCTACGATCTGTGTTTACTACAATATAGCTATAGTACATATAGACACAGGTTCAGCTCATTATTTTATTTCCTCTACTCTCGTTCGGAGCTCAGATATTCCATTAGAGTTGTTGGATATATCATTATGGCATGAGAATCTTACCAGAGTAGATTCGATGATTATGCACTGGTTCCGGCATTGTGATATTACTCTAGGAGGTGAGAGAATTAGCTGGGATAATCTTGTAGAAACTTCGATGACATACGATGTCATATTGGGTATCGATTGGTTTTCGATAGTCCATGCTCAGATTGAGTGTATTAGGCACAAAGTGTCGTGTGTCTGCACGGATGGAACTAGGGTTACCATCATCAACGAGAAGGGAGCCATTGCAACATAGGATGGACTTACCCGGAGGATATTACTGTCAATCACTAATCAGTTAACCATCCTTACCCTTGGATCAGTTGAAGTGGAGAGTCCAATCTATCAGGCAGTAGTGGACCAGTACGGTGATGTCTTCCCTAATGATGTTCCAGGTCTACCTACATGTAGATAGGATGACATTTACATTGAAGTGTACCCCGAGAAGGAAATGATATATACACCAAAGTATCCAAGAACTCCCATAGAGCTTCATGGGATGTAGGTACAGTTGGAGGACTTTCTAGGAAAGGGGTTTATTCGTCCTGGTGTTTCTCCATGGCCGGCCTCGATTTTGTTCAATAAGAAGGTGGATGGGAGCTTGAGAATTTATTTTGACTATTGTCACCTGAACTATGTGATTGTGAAGAACATGATAACACTCTCGATGATTTATGACCTATTTGATCAGCTTAAGGGATAACGATGGTTCTCAAAGATATACGTCAGATCGTTCTATCACCTACTCAGAGTAAGTGACAAGGATATGCAAGAATATGTCTTTTAGATGTCGTTATGGCCACTACGAGTTAATGGTTATTCCATTCATTGTGACCAATACTCCATCAGTGTTCATGGGACTCATGAACAGGATATCTCAGCCATACCTTGATTGCTTTGTAGTAGTCTTTATCGACGACATTCTGATCTACTCGGCTACCGAGGAGGAGCATGCCTATCATTTTTAAATAGTTCTCGACACACTCCGAGAGTATCATATTTATGATAAGCTCTCAAAGTGTAAGTTCTGGATAGAAGAGCTTCAATTTATTGAACGCATCATCTCAGAGGCTGGAGTTATGGTGGATCCAGTGAATATTTAGGCGGTACATGCTTAGGAACCACCTAAGATTGTGACCTAGGTATGAAGTTTCCTAGGTTTGGCCAGATAATACCAGAGATTTGTGCCAGATTTCTCTAGAGTTGCAGCACCTTTATCATCGTTGATGAATAAGCGGAAACCCTTCATGTGGTCAGAGAGATTCCAATAGAGTTTTTAGGAGCAGTGGTTAAGACTGACTAGATCCCCCAATCTAGAGGCTTCTGGAGGAGGGCGTTGGGTAGGTAGTCTAAGGCGACACATTAGGGACCGGGCTCGGATGTGTCCTAATGCAGGAGCGAGTAGTTATCACATAGGGTTCTTATCAACTGAGATAGCATGAGCATAACTATGCTACCGATGACCGAGAGTTAGTAGCAGTGGTCTTCTCCTAAAAGAAATGGAAACATTCCATGATGGGAGAACATTTGATAGTCTACTCTGATCACTAGAGTCTCATGTATATCTTCTCTCAGAAGGACCTAAATCTAAGACAACATCATCAGATTGAGTTCCTCCAAGACTATAACATCGAGATAGTCTATAATCTTAGGAAGGAGAATGTTGTAGCAGATTCACAAAAAAATAGATCTGGTATACAGCTGCTGGGTGAGGTGATGGAGCATATCGACGCTTTGAAAAGATCATTTGTGGATCGATATGCAGTAGGTTTTCTGTCATCTCTAACAGTAAATTCCACACTTCATCATCGAGTCAGGTAGCTGTAGCTTGGGGACACTATCTGTGAGGTACGACATTCTCAGATTTCTATAGGAAATGCACCTGAGAGATTTTTTGATGGTGGGGAGCACATCATCCTTTTAAGAGGATGTACCATGGTACCAGTGTCGCTTCAGGAGGAAGTGTGTAGGGAGATCCAAATAACCCCTCTAAAAGTACATATCAAAGAGGCGAAGAGGTACCAAGATCTCGGACGACAGCACTAGTGGATGGGAATAAAGAAATCTGTAGCAGAGTTTGTCTCTTGGTGCCTCACATGTCCACAAGTGAAGGGGGAGCATCAGGTACTAGTAGGATTAGTGAATCATTTAGAGGATCCAGAGTGGAAGTGGGATGGAATATCAATGGGTTTCATGACCGGAATTCAACGTACATCCAAGCTTAATTATTCTATTATGGTAATCGTTGACCGACTCACCAATTCAAACTAATTCCAACCCACTAGAGATCAGGGTTCAGTAGAGAGATTGGGATGCCTTTATTTGTAGGAGATGCGAAAGTACATGGAGTACCATCTGCGATTTTCTCTGATTGTGAGGCATGTTTCAATTCCCATCTATGGAAGGGGTTGCTAGAGGCTTTCAGGGAACATCTTCATTTGAGCACCGCCTTCCATCCTCTAAATGATGTCCAAGATGAGTGGACCATTCAGAACCATGAGGACATGCAGTGTTATTGCATCCTCAACATCGGTCACTACTGCGATGATCACTTTCCCTTGGTGGAGTTTTCATTCAAGAATAGCTATCACTCCACCATCGAGATGGCACATTTCAAGGCATTGAATAGAGGGGCATGCTGATCACCTTTTTCATTGACTGACCTAGGGGAATCAACACTCAATAGACCAGATATGGTACAGGCTACCACAAAGAAGGTGGAGATCTTCTAGGAGTGGGTGAAGACTACACATAACATGTAGAAGTCTTATGTCGATTGGAGACAGAGAGCACTAGAGTTCAGGGATGGTGATCTTGTCTTTCTACAGGTCTCACCCCAACAAGGATTTTGGAGATTTGATCAGGGAAACAAGTTATCTTTAAAGATAATCGGACCCTTTCAGGTCCACAACAGAGTTAGAAAGATGGATTACCGCTTAGCTCTTCCACCTCAGTAGCATCGGGGCATGACAACTTCCATCTTTCCTAGCTGAATAGATACATGCAAGAAACGTCATACATCATTGATTAGGGTGACATGGACAACAACAATGGGGAATCAATTAAATTAGATCTACTAGAGATTGACAGTACATTATTTTGAGGCCTAGTGTTCCTGGAGTGAATTTGTAAACTTTTTTTAAGAACGTTCAGTGAATGTGTTAGTGGGTATTAGTATATTTTGAACCGATTGTCGGAATTTAAATCCAAGGACACCATTGAACTCATATCTCTGGTATTCGCTTATTGAGACTATCACCATGATGGAAGTAGGACAAGGGTGAATGTTAGTTTTCATGTTATTTATGTAAATAAAAATTAAATAAAGAAAAAAATGTATTATTTTTGAAACCTCTATATATGCGTTTTGGAGGTGGGTACCACTCGAACTAGAAAACCACCATATTGAATTCTAGTGGGGGGGACCACCTAAACCCCCTATAATATGGGGATGTCTCTTAGAATCCTCCCATTTAAATATTCCAAAATAATTCTCTTAATTACACCAACATCATCACAGTTATTGGCCATCTTTAATTTAATCATTTGGTGATACTTTTTATTAGGTTGGGGAAAATCGTTCGCAAAGGGTTGGCAATGCCTTGGATAACTTTGGAGAAAAATAACCCTCTCCAATGAATAACATTCTCGAATAATGTACAGGGAACTTACCTCGAGCCTAGATCAAGAGCGACTTGAATGAGGGATGAACGTAGACATTATTCAATGAATTCATCTTTTACCTATAGACTCCTCCAACAAACTAATGTCCATCCATCCCTCCTCACGGAAGATACTGAACCTTCGAGGTAAGGGTGTGTTTTGATTAATATTTGTTAATTTTTCTTTTACATTGAATCTATCCACATGAGACACTTGCTACTACTCTAATGTGGAGGGTGAGAGCCAAACAAACACGGCTCGGCCCCTCTGCAACCTTTATGGTTTTTGATATGTTTTACGTGATGGAGGAGGATGGTGACCAGTAATAGTGATTGGAACTATTAGGAATCAAGGGTGGTGGCCTGCTCCATGGCTAACTGCGACAAAGGGGTGGTGTGACCACGCCGCCAGAGAAAGGGATATGGACCGTTGACTACGGCGATGTAAGGGTCATGGACCATCGACCGCGACATCCGGCACTCCGGATGGCCGCCCGATGGGGACAATGGTGCGCGTTCATGTTGCACGACATAGAAGATCCATGAAACAAGGCCGTAGCGGCAAAGGGAGGACGACCGACAGAGCTGGCCGCCGGTGATGACGTGATGTGAGACCACACCGCAGGCCACCACACTGCGGGCCACCGTCCCGCGTGCCACCACATCACTGTGGGCCACTACACTGTGGACCCCATAGCAGAGCACGCTGGCATGTCGGACATAGGGCCAGACACAGGTTAGGCTAGGTTAACCCCAACATGGTCAGGTCGGACCAGGATGGGTTGGGAAGGGTCAATCTGACAGGGTCATACCAGACCCGGACCGACTTCGACCCCTTTTCGTTCATTCGGCCATATCATGAGCTACGAGCGTCCATTTGACAAATAGTCTATGGCCCTAGAAACCTTGGACCAAGACGTTACTTTTGTAATACCCCAAATGGGATTTGGATAATGTTGGGGTACAGTTGGGTTGGATCCAACATGAATCCAACATGTCCCTCAGGACTAAGAGGCCAATAACATACAGACGGGGTGTCCAATTGACACAACGTATGTTGGGTTGAGACCCCTATTACGTGGTGGTCCATTGGGATACTTATTTTTGGGACATCATGTCATTTTCTGTATCGACCAGTTTCTCAAAGAGTGGACCCCGCCAGAAAGAAGTAATCTTAGTGCGGGAACCCTGTTGTTGGATATAACATGAGAAAAAAATCCAATGTTGGTCTGTGCTTTGGGATCCTGTGTTGGTCTATGTTTGAGAGTGTCACTTGGACCCACTCTTTGAAGCAACATGGGACCACTCAAGGATCCTATGTGGGTCTACTATACTAGGATCCTCTGTGGGTCCAATGATTTTTTATCCTACTTGGGTCTGATGATTCAGGATCCCATGTGGGTCTGATGATATAAAATCCTATGTTGGTCTACCTCTTAACAGAGCAAGATGATTCGGTATTTACATATAATCATCTCTAATAACGTACCTGCATTATATCGAGTGTGATATGAGTCTTTTCCATTGTGGTAATCTTCTCTGAGGCTTACCATTGTGGTACATACAATCTTAGGGATACCTTTTTGTTATACTTCTTTGTGTCATACCTTTGTGGTACATACCTTCATTGTAATACCTTTTTGGTATTCTTTTTTGTGGTGTTACCATTTTGGTACATACCTTGGTGGTGTTACCTTTGTGGTTTTCATTCCTCCATGGAACAGTTGAGCTTTGGCCAAAAGAGGTGAGCCTTGTGTTTCCTTGTGACTCAGATGGCTAAACTTGATAACTCAGTTATATGTAGGGGAATATACCTTAGAAGAGTAGTCAATTGTTTTCATGCATTTTGGTTTATCATTAGTGTATTTTTTGAGTCCTTTGAAGGTATCGAGGTCCCTACTGAGTATCATTATACTCACCCATGCATGTGCTATGCACGCACCCTATTGTGTTTAGTGTAGGCGATGAACTTCAGTAACTGAGGACGAGGGTACCAGGACTGGAGGTATCATAGAGGTGGACTTTAGATGAGGCATACCATAGAGAGGACCGTTAGAGAGCTGTACATACCCTTTATGTAAGATCCACGTCGATCCACTAGTAGGGATCATACCAATAAAATAGTGGCCCCCCAACATCATCATCATAATCATTATGATAGTTTAGTTAGTGTTTTCATCATCAAACTTGCAATGTGAAGCTAGGGACAAACCCCATAGGATCACTAAAATACTAGTACACATCAACCCACATAGATACTGAAGATTTCCCTCTGGTTCTCAAAAAAGTTCCACAAACAATGAAATACAATTTTCACATTATAATACCACTAACATGTCATACACACATTCCAACATCCCACACATGTGTCACATAATATTCCTTTCAGAAAAAAAAAATTATTTATCACATCATACTCACAAAAAGTAGCCCAAAAATTTGTTTCTAACCATTCATGTAATTTAATATAACATTTAATCAATTTCAAAAACAATCTAAAAATGTCTGACACCTTAAATCACCACGTAAACATTCAGAAACCCATCTTATGTGAACACACTCACCAAAATACTACATGTGAAACCTTTGCACATTATTTTTCTCAATTAATCATTATCAATTTTTACAAAACAATCCCAAGTGGTACACGAAAATCACACTAAAGAATTACCAATCCATAATTGGAATCCCCTTTCAAAAACTAATAAATAACTTTCATATATTATAAATCAACCACAAAATATATCACACGAGTTACATTCAAAAAAAACTAAAAATGAAGAAAAAATGAATCTTTAATACTAAATGATTAACCAATACTACCAAAAATAGTGTTTTCACCATAGAAAATATATTAGGAACAATACCAATTAATAGAAAAATCATGCTAACTCATCAGTAATATCTTACACATGGAATCACCCACCATTTCTTCAAAAACCTCCAAATCATGGTGCGAAACATCATCCACACCACCGCCGCACCACAAGGGTATTGAAGAAAATCTTAAACCACAATATTTGAACCATGAATCAACAAATAAAACCCTATTTATGAACCATAGATTTTTAAAAATGGGAACATCATGAAAAGGAATGAAAACCAAAAGAAGATTGAAGATACCAAGATGGAATTCAATTTTTTGAAAGATCTTGAGAACATTACCCCAAATACAAAAAATGATAAATATCTAAGTATCCAAAACGGATAGGTAGAATCTAACGAGGATGAGGATGTCATGTAGGAATATGAAAGGGAGTAAAAGAGTAAAAATTGAAGGATTTATGAATGAAACAATTTACCACTTCAAATCATGCCGATTTGAGAAATCCAAAAAGGTTTATCGCAAATTTGTAAAGAATATGAGCTCCAAAGAGGGGTATGAGAGCATGGGGGATCGTCTGTGGTAGGTGGTCATGGATTAGAGTTAGAATCACTAAAAAAAATAAAAAATTTAATGAGATATTATGAAATTTAAAAAAAAAATTAATGTAGGAAATGTGATCTCAGGTAGCCCAATACATTTCTATAACAAAAACCCAAATCCATCATGATTAAGGATTCCTATGAGGTCTATATATTTATGTCTATTTTAATAGATAAGGGTATGCCCATTGGGATGAAAAATGTGTGTAATTTTTTTAAAAATGAATGAGTTATGAATGAAAAAAAAATGTTTTTTAAATCAAGAAATGGGTTCATGATTTGGCCCAATTCATAAAAACTCACCCTTTCCTCCAAAAATATTAGTCGAAAACCACAAAAAAATTAATGAAAGGAAATTAAATGAAAAATAAATTTAAATATTTCATGGATGAGACAATTATACCCACCATAAAACTTTATTCCCTTGGAATTCCACTATAATGGAAAAAAGAAAAAACCAATCCCTAACTGATGAACTACGATGTACTCCTTTGCCATACTTCACCCCCAAAAGTACAAAGAACCTCTAATTGATCAATCAAGGAATGAATAATCTCAGCAACCAAAGCATAGACCACTTCCTAAAATGGTCAAGAATATTAAAACTGCATCCCAAAACAAAACACCACAAACATTATCTGAACAAGACATAAGAATGTTTCCTGAATGAGTAACAACTTAAAAAAGGTTGACCACTACCTTACATAAAAAAACTATTGAGAGCACTCAAAGTCCACTTTCTACTCAAGGATGATTTCGGTAGTTCGTTAGTTTTGAATTACTGTACCAATCAGCAAGCCAGGACCACAGACATAACCATGTTACTAGTATAGGGAGATATAAATGGGCTCCCCACGATAAGAGACAACTTAAATTTTCCCATGACAGAATCAGGATACTAAAGGGGGGAGGCCTGAAAGGTTTCTCTAGTACCTGGGGTAAGCATCAATTTGACTTTTTTAAAATAACATACATGATAATCATAGTGGTCCTCCCCAATATAAGGACCAATGAGCTTAACCAACAAGCATGGAATGACAGAAAAATACCCCAACATTTAAAGAGATGGGAAGACTGCAAGGTTAGTTCGCACAGTTTGGGAAACTGTGTGATAAACTTCTATATCCTTCTACCTTCATGATTTTTTATGGTATGGTTACTAGTAACCATTCATAAACCATGTGGTCAACATGTTTATCCAAATTGAAACGTTTCTTTAATAACCCATAGGAATCCAAAGGGGGATTCAATAACATTGGGCGAAAACATGGGCACGAGGCCCTCCACATCATTCCATCAAACAGGAAAAACAAGACGACCACACTAGAGGTTTAAAATACTCCCTTATTCATAATGAGAAATCGACATTGTACAGGGGTTTGAATGACACTATGATTACCGCTGAGTATGTTCCAGCTTCACTCAGAAACATATGGCTGGAGCTCAAATGATTGAAGCATCATCATTATCATATATTGGATTTGGAAACCCTTAAATGGAACATCTTCATCTTGTTCTAAAACAAACTGCACTACAATCCTTGATTTGTTTACGAGGACACAAGACACTTCAGAACTCATTTTACAAAAACCTAACATTTCACTGAATCAAGTGTGTAGAAGATTCACCCCCATCCCCCTTGTTTTTTCTGATAAGAAACATAAATAGAAAAGGATATATATAAATAGATTATTCTAAACAATGTTAGTCTAGATTTGTCTGAAGGAGGCACAATTTTGAAAAAAATACTCACAAAAGTTTATACAACATCCACTTATAGTCTAACAAGAACATGAAATCACAAGGAATAACCAAACATGAACATTGGAACTGATAGAATAAATACATGAATCGAGACCTTATGCAACATCCCCAAATATCCCACGACTCTCGAAAGTGTCCATAATAGACAATCTGGACTAGATTTCCCAAACCGGTGGTTTAACGTGAACCCTTACTTCATAGAGATTACAATGGACCGAAAGTCCTTCTTAGAAACCATCCACACTAAAAAACCCCGACCACATCGACCTTCGATGAATCAGTTTAATTAAGAATCTAAGGACACTTTCAACCTTCCACTAGCACATTCCCACTTCCAGAGGATCCAATAACAAGAAATAAAAGGGTGTAGACTAAATCTACAATGATTGAGAAAAATATTCCTTATATTAATCAACTCGAGGATCTTCCCACGGGGAAACAACATGGGCTGCAGTTCAGTGGTGAACTAACCCTTAATAGGGGTGTACATTATCCAAAAAGAGAAACAAATGACCCATCCAAGCTGGTCCATTGGTAAAAACTTGCCACAAAATAGAACTCAAAAATGAGGGAAACCACATTAAATGCTTCCCGAACTTTTCTCAGAAGAGTCCACTAACCATACCTTCAACCTCGCTTACTGACCAAACACAAGAGGGGTTCCTCGACTAAAAACATACCACAACAATTTGTTTTTTCAGAAAACACATATGACACAGAATCCCAAACCAGTCATCAATAAACCATGTTTTTTTTTATAATTATCTGTTTGAAAACAAATGGTTCAACAGTTAGGGCATCCACTTATGGTATCCCATGGGCCTAACACATGCATGTTTCTATGACACATTAGGTACCCTCCTCATATCAATCCTGAACACATCTTAATGTTCCATTAACCTTCCATCATCCCATATAACCCATGAATTTTTTCACTTAAGAAAATACTAAAGATTAGAATAAAATATCTTTCCACATTAAAAAACCCAAATAGTCAACCAACAGTTCCTTTTTCTTAGACCCTATAACATCAAAATCAAACCCAATTCACAATATACAAAATTTTTCGGAAAGGCCCAGTCATTACATCTAAAACTCACTTTCATTCTATTCACATCAATTTCAAAAAATCTCAAAACCTATCGAAACACTTCTAGTTTTATGACAAACACCATTTGATCATCACACATTCATTGAAAAACTAATCTATTCTTTTTTAAAACAAGGTGCCAATGATTCATAAAACATTTCAAATGATCTACAATCATTTGATAATAACTCACTTTCAATTCATGTACATGAATTTAAATACATTTTATCCCATTGAGAATTAATTAAAATTTAGGGAAATACTCCATTTAAAAAATCCAAATTAAATCGAGAACCCAGCTCTTATCATTTTAAAACAAGGTTTGAAAATTTCATAAAACTTTTAAAAGGATCTCTAGTTAACAACATAAAAATCCATTTCCAAACTCCACACATGACCTCCAAAACATTCCATCCCATTAATACACCATTAAATAGATTAGAGAATTCTAATGGATAGAATTTTTCAGAAAAAAATTTAACATAAATCATTCTTTCATAAGCGGTGTAAACACACAATTTCAAAACAATTATTAAAATTCAGTTCTACCATTTCAGAAATCAATACACTTACCCTTTACTAAATAATCATATCATAAAAGTTCACATTTCTTAAATCAAATCATTTTTTCTCTTAAAACTTATTTCTAAGATTCCAAAACACAGAGAAATGAGACAATGTGAGAGGATACTAGTTTAATTGTGAGACTTGGAAATATGGATGGATTAAATACACCAATAACTTCACCATCTCGGAAAGTTTTGTAATGAAATTATACTCAGCTCTACATGGATTTCTAGGCCCTGTGAGTTCACTGAGACCATTTACCCAACTCTCTTTTCATTTCCTGTAATCATCCTCAAAACAAAAAAACCAAAGGACTCATCTAAATCGTGACATCCCATATAGACTTGAATCATTTCATGAGGTGTGATTCTAGGTACACTACCCATAACCGGAATTTATTTTCCAAAAAATCCTAGCTCCATACTATCCCAATTGATCCCCTAACAATATGATAGAAAGAGTTAACTTGAACCTCCTTTGATACCATTTTTTCACGATCCGAATCTGGTCGCCACCAAAACCAACACCCAACAAAGTCCACAAAAAGGCCCAAAGGGCGTTCTTAATCCCCATGGGCGGGAACAAGTAGCTGGGTATCATAAAAATAATTTTGGGAATGATTTACCTGAGTTTAAAAACATGTGACAACTAAAAAATCCAACACACCAAATTTGTATTTTTCAAACCAAACCATATTATTAAAAAAATCATAATTGAATTAAATATCTTAAAAAAACCATCAAAGACTATATAAAATATTGAAAAAAAATAAGGATAGCACAAGAACCTCCTCATTGTAGGTGGTACCTCCCTCAAGACGTCTTCACAACACTGGATAACACAGGATAACTAAAAAACCCAAACTGATGGCACTAGACACTCTACCCAAACCTACGTCAAAAATAACCAAGACTACATACTCTGAAAGGTGTCCTTATGGTGTGAGAAAAATCCCGGTAGGATGCCATCAAAAAAGGATTTCATGTGATAATCATTAAAATAATAAAATCTTTCACGTTTTCATAAATGTGAGATGCCATTAAGTATATTAAAGAGAGTCAACATTAAATAAAAATAGTTTTCAATTGGGATACTTTTAAAAAAATAAACACTTTTAAAATATAATTCCAAATCTACTAAATTTTTCAAACAAAACATATCGTATTACTAAGGTAATCATTATTTATCTTATGAGAACATGCAACAATAAATAACCCCTAGGCACTAGCTCTTTGTGTGTCCCAGGTTCCCCATATCACAGAGAAAGTAACCAACACAATATTTGTTCTCTTGCACACAATCCACCAGTAGGGATCATACCGATAACCCAGTGCCCCCCAACATCATCAGCAAAATCACCATAATAATTCAGTTAGTGATTTCAACATCAAACATTCTCCGTGAAACTGGGGCCAAACTCTACAGGATCACTAGCATAAAAGTAGACTTCCACCCACCTAAATAACCTGGTTTTCCCTCTTGTGAACAAACATGTTCCACAAACTATGAAATACAATTTTCACATGAAAATAAATCTTAAAAGTAACACACACATTCCAACATCCAACAAATGTGTCATATAATATTCCTTTCACAAACAAAATTTATTTTTCACATCATTCTCACACAAAATATCCTACAAACATGTTTCACACCCTTCTTCCAATTTTATAAACATTTCATCAATTTAAATGACATTATAAAAATGTTTGACACCTTAAATCATCACATAAACATTCAAAAACCAATCTTAAGAGAACACACTCACCAATAGAGTACATGTACATCCTTTTCCCACTTTTTTATCTCAATAAATCATATAAAAGTTTTATAAAATAGTCTCAAGGGGTACAACATTATTTTTCACACAAAACCCATTTCAAAACCCTATTTTGAGGCCAAAATAACACTAAATAATTACCAAACTATAATTGGAACCCCCTTTCAACAACTAATAAATCACATTTATATTTTATAAATCTACCAAAAAATATATCACATGAGTAACATTTGAAAAATACACAACTTCAAGTAAAAATGTTACTTATATACTAAATTCATAACAAATTATACCAAATATGGTTTTCGTAGCACAAAAAACTTAATAGGAAAATTATAAATATATAAAACAAGATATCTTACTCATCAATAATTTCTTACACATGGATTCACCTACCATTTGTTCCAAAACCCCCAAATTTTGGTGCGAAACATAAAACTCACCACTGCCGCACCACAAGGGTATGGAAACAAAATTTAAACCACAAAATTTAAACCAATAAACCCAAAATAAAACACTTGGTGAAAAAACCTAGCTTCTAGAAAAAGTGGAACATCATGAAAAAGAATGACAACCAAATAAAGATGGAATATATAAAGAAGGAATTTATATACTTGAATGATCTTGAATAAATTACCCCAAATCCAAAATATTTTGAATATCCATGAAACCAAAACAGCTATGGAGGCTCTAATGGGTATGAGGAGGTCATGTAGGAATATGAATAGGGTAAAAGTGTAAAAATTAAATTCATTAAGAAAGATACTATTTACCTCTTCAAATATAAGAGATTTGAGAAATCTAGGGACGTTTTTTCCAAAATTCATGATGAATATGAGCTCTAAAGAGTGGAATGGGATAATGTTGGCACGTCTTGGGTAAGTGGTCTTGGGGATAGTTAGAAACACAGAAAAAAAATTCAAAATTTTAATGAGATGTTTAAGAATTAAAAAAATATTTAAATTAGGAAATGGGTTTTAGGTATTTCCCAATACCTTACTAAAAACCCAAATCAATCAGGATTATGGATTCCTATGAAGTAAAAAATGTATATGGTGGATTTAATAAACCAGGGAATTACAATAGAAAAGATAAATGGGTGTAAAATGTTTAAAAATTAATTAGTTATAAAAGAAAAAAAATAGGTTTTTAAATCTAGAAATGGGCTCACTATTTTTCCCAAATCATGAATACTCACCATTTCCTCCAAAATAATCCATGAGAAACCCCCCAGAAAAAAATAATTGAAATTAAATGAAAACACATTTAAAATAATTCATGGATATGACAATAATCTCTTATTATAGAAAAAATATAGAGAATCATATTTCAATTTATTGTGGGAATATAATAATATTTCCCTAGTACTTGTATTAATACACTTTGTAAAATTTAATAATATGTGATGAATTAAAATTTGGTAACTATTGCTTCATTACTGACATGAATAACTACTTAACCCTTTATAAATTCTGTTATGTCCCTATATTTATTTTATAAAATGTGTGACACATACCAATATCAAATACCAACGAGCCAGATTTGGAGAAATTAATCTCTATGAAATTTGTATTCATATGCTCAAAATGTTTCTCTTATATAACAAATCTCAACCCTAGATACAAATATATAAATATTTTATAGGTCATACATATAAAATATCATAGTATGATCATCATGAAGTATACCATAATATTTTATAAAGATATATTATTGAGTTAGTGTCATGTTTTATATATTTTAATCTGGGACATTAAATGAATGTTCTCCCATTTAAAATGATGACCCATACATCAAATCCATTTAGTGATCCATGAACTAAATTTCACTATGTATAGGGATTTGTTAGTGTTTCTACCATTATTTTGATATTTAGGTAGGCTAAATTTATAATTATAATAATTATGAATATGGAAAGTTTAGTGGATAACCATTTATCCAAATACATTATATAGATATAAATAAGAATATTCCTTTGAAAAAAAATCTAATTAGTATCTCCCTACCATGCTAACATAATGAATCATCCAACCAGTTAATAATGGGAAATCAAGGGGAAACTCACTTTATCCTTGACATACCCAACAAGAAAAAATAGTGTCTCATATTTCATTATTTATTTACACAAGATGACACTTGGGTATCATATATTAGCATGACCTACATGATTTGATAGTTTTAGAGGTTCATATTTTGAATGAATCTCACACTTTTTATTTGAGGTATTATCTTTTTAAAAATTGATGTAAATTAATATACATCATGGACATATTGATTTGATAACTATTATATAATTTAAATTTTTTATCTTATCTTCTTTTATTCCTTGGTGTATTCATTCTTGTAACACATTAGTTTTGGAATATTTATTAAATAACCCAAATTAATGTGCTCAAACCACATCAACATGTACCTTTTACACAACCTAAATATTATTTAATTAACCCAAAAAATACCAAGTATTTTCGTACGTATCTGTATGCATATTATGAATAAGATACATAATAATTTCATGTAAATTAATAATGTTTTAGGATATTGACAATATCATTATATGTACTCCTAGAGAATGGGATAGGAAACCCCATCACCTTTCCTGAATAAAGAATAAGACTCTAGGCCAGTGGGTAATGTAACTCCCCGACCCCAGTTACCTAGAGTCAGTGCATTATTACATAACATTGGCATGATCACAAGAAAGTTCATATCTCGAAAGACCGATTGGTTTAGTAGCCTTGGAAACACTAGATATATTCATAAAGGTTTAGATTACGTCATAAAGTAAAAAACTACTACAACAACATAGTCTCCATATTCCACACTCATATCCCCACATAAAATCCTTGCAGGTCATTCATAATTTACTTCTTCACTTCCTGGGAAAAATAAAACATAGAAAAGGGATGAGCTCAAATGCCCAGAAATGATAGAAATATGGCGGAAACTTTCATAAATAAGGATAAACATTCAAGGTAATGTATAACTAAAACAAAAGCCTTTTAATCTTGAACTTCAACATATTATGGAAAAAGTAAAATGAAATAATTCCATTTACTTATTCACATGGATATTATAGTAATTGAATAATCACATGCAATATCAATAACCACATTCATAATGATGGAATTCATAATTCCAGACTATCATAACCACATAGCCAAGGCCTCATGCCAAGACTACAAATAAGATTTTTCCAAAGCCTTGTGCCAAGACACTAGTTTGTCCCGTGAGACCTACCGATGCATCGAGGAGCTATAACGGGCTCTACATGTCGCATAATAAGTCCAATGAATTCCAATATGAAAAGGTTTGAACATAACATAAACATACTTATTAAAACTATTATACGAAATGTCAATACTTTCACCATAAACCATGAATGGTATAAAAATAGCACATCCACAGTCAAAAATATCACAAAACCTTCAATACAATATAGAAGTTTTGTATCATAATAAATCATCTTTAAATAAGCGTAAAATCCATCAAAGGATGTTGACATAGATGAAATCAAAATTCTTTTTAGATAAATATCTATTTTTATTTTTGAAATCATTTACGAGTCATATATTTATAAAATAAAACATTTTCTTTGAAAATATTCTTATAAGCTTGTAAGGGAAGCTTCGACGATTTTATAATGGTGGAAAATAGCCGCACCCGCTGTATAAGTTAAAAAAACATTCTTACCTTAATTCTGTCGAAAAGGTTAAAAAGAACCTTGTTTGGAAAATGACGAAAAGATTATCTTATAAAAATTCAAACAAGTGTATAAATTACTTTAACCCATATTCCTTTAAATAGTAAAAATAATTTGAAATACATTTTTAAGAAACATCGATGTGGATGATAAAGAGATCCCAGTAGATTATGACGTTTAAATAACCTCGAAAAATGAAGAGATTGTGAAATAATTCTTACCTTGTAATTTTCCATGGTTGGGTTATGTTACCCTCCTGTATAATAGTGAAATAATTTTTATTAAATTATACATGAATCATATACATTCATATGATATCATATATGGTCTTTTAACATTGCTTTGTTAATAATATCATAGTATTATCATTGTTTCGGGTGTTAACTTACTCGTTTTCTTTTATATGTTTTGTTATATAAGCCATGTTTTTAATGGATAGGTTGTATATTATTCATATCCAGAATGAAATAAAGTCCTTAAACATCATTTTTAAATAATCAAATGATAATTATACTTGAATGGATATGATGGAGAATGAATCTAATCGCGTTCGTGGAGACGGTAGTCCGTACGTATGCACGAGCGACAATATCATTCTTTTGATATTAATATAATATACAGATGGATGGTATATCATATATATAGAATCATTAACATGTTATATTTATTCTTTACATGATTTACAAATCATTATTATACCCATCCAAATAATAATATATTGAATAACACTTACACCATGACGTGGAGACGGTAAGCCGTATGTACGCACGTGTGGTGACATGTTATTCAAAGGGTGGATAGAATACTGAATATGGTTGTACCATATTTATAATAACATCACAGTATATATATGATACAGGAGTTATTATTTTAGAATGGTAATAACAAAGGAGGAATAAGTGGAAGAAGAATGGAACTTGGAAAAGGATGGTGAAATCATTACCTCTTCTTCGGGTTCTTACTTATGATTTGATCAAAAGGGCTATTTAGGTTGGCTTTATGATCAAAATAAGGCCTCTAGGTTGTAGTGAGGGAAGTTAGAATAGTATTTGGGCAGAGTTTGTCTGAAGAAAAAGGCATTGAAGTTGTGAATAACTAAGAAGGAGGAGTGCCCTTTTATAAGAGGGGTGAGGGGCACCTTTGGAAAAGATAGAAATATAAATTTATAATAAATTCATATTCTGATTATAATGGCTAAAAAGTAGATTGTTTAAATTTTAAAGTGGGGATGGGTCGAAAACCACTCAACCAATAGAATTTAGATAGGTTTGGGTACTTATATTTACATTAACATTAAGTATTAACTCTTTGTTAATTAGTTTCACTTTTACAATGTCTCTTTGTATTTTTATATTATATGGTTAATAAACATACCATATACATCCAAGAGACCCCCAAGTGGTCCATTAATGATATAAATATTATTATATAAGTCTGTTTTCCGAACCTTAGATTTTTTGGAATTTAATATAAATTAATAATATAATATTTGTTTTAAAAACTCTTTTATGTCAGTTTTGAAACTATTCAATAGTTGATTTTTGTGATACTCATAACAGAATGATTACTTCGAAAAAAGTAAATTGAATCAATAATATTATGTCATAGTATCCTAGAAAATTATTGTAATTTATTAAAAGTCTCAAATTATATTTATTTGGGTATTTATAATATCAATTATTTTAAATTTCCACAATTATGGTAATTACTGCATCATCATTGTGTCATAAATAAATTAAATTATGTAACCTCTAAAAATTATAAATAAACTATCATTATGTAGGAAATTATTTTATCTTTCTTATGAATATTTATATTTGAAAATCAAACATATATAACCCTACGTAAAAATTGTTTTGCTAAAAGATATATGCTTGTGTCATTTTTGTATTCATTTTAACTTAATTAAAATAAAGTGACCCTATTACTTACATGTGGCTCCATGGGGTCCCATCATTGTCCCAAATATGCCCATGGTCGGACATGTATCATTCAATAAGGTTAGGACACGTTTTAGGGTAATTTTTTATTATTATAATATTATTTTTTAACCCTTATTTACCGGATTTACCCTATAACCATGGTAAATAATATATTTACTGCAGTAATTATTCAAAATGTCTAAAAATAAAAGATACCTATTCACAGAATATGAACCGCCTGATTCCAAATATGGAATCCATTTTTCCAAATTCAAAACACAGAAGTGGAAGAAATTAATTTAAAATTAATTCCCGTTGTGAAAACAAAAAATGTGTTTTTAAGAGATAATAACTATCAAAAGATTGACACTTGTTTATGTCCGGTTCAATTCTAAAATTATGTCCACTGACCAAAATTATATTAAATGGTAAAAATATATTATAAATATAATTTAAAACCCCTCAAATTCATAATTTATCACTAATAATTATTTTGATTAAAAAAAATATATTTTTAATTAAAATTTAGTAATTTTCACTATTCATCAAAATATTAAAGTTATCCGAAAGGTACCAAAATTTCACCTTAGGATAAATTCGATATTCCGAATACAAAAATGAAGTCTATTTTGAAATATAAAATATATATAATTTCAAAAAGTAGGTATTACTATTCATAACGGCTAGTTTGATTGGTTATGGTGTGTTAGAACTCGCTGTTGCGTACAACACACGCTATCACATTATTAAAAGAGAAGCGTACCGTAGAAGCTTGGGGTGTAACATTTTCCCCTCCTTCAAATAATTTCGTCCTCGAAATTTCTAGAATACTACCGCATGAAAATACTCGTGTGGTTTTTCATCATAAGTTCCTCGGGTTCCCACGTTGACTCTTCCATCTTATGGATTCTCCACAAGAAGTTTACCAGACGCGTCGTCTGGTTTCTCAGTACTTGTTATCTCGTATCAAGAATCCTGATGGGATATTCACAATAAGATAAATCGGGTTCCAGTTCTAACTCCTCATAGGTGAGTACATGATTTGGGCCATGCATGTATTTCCTCAACAGAGATACGTGGAACACATCATTATCTTTGGAGAGACTTGGCGGCATTGCCAATCGGTAAGCTACAACCCCAATTTGATCTAGAATTTCGAAAGGTCCGATGTACCTGGGACTCAATTTACCTTTCTTACCAAAACGTATGACTCCCTTCAATGGAGATACCTTTCGGAAAACATGATCACCAACTTGAAATTCCAAATCCTTCATTCGATTATCGGCATAGCTCTTCTGCCTACTTTGAGCTGCTTTGATGTGATTTTGGATTACCTTCACCTTTTCCATCGTTTCCTCCACCAGTTCTGGGCCTACAAGTTTTCTTTTACCAACGTCATCCCAACAGGTTGGTGTACGACATCTCTTTCCGTATAACGCTTCATATAGAGCCATCTGAATACTCAAATGGAAGCTATTGTTTAGGAAAATTCTATCAGATGTATATATTGATCCCACATACCCTCAAAGTCAAGTGAGAAAGATCTAAACATGTCTTCTAAGGTTTTAATAGTTCATTCTGATTGTCCATCTGTCTGAGGGTGGTAAGTAGTGCTCAAATGAAGTTCAGTATCCAGGGATTTCTGAAGACTTTTCCAGAATCATGAAGTAAAATGGGGACCACGATCAGAAAAAATCGATAGGTGTACTCCATGAAGTCTCACAACTTCATTAATATATAGTCTTGATAGACATTCCAGTGGTAGATCTTCTCTTATAGAAAGAAAATGTGCTGACTTGGTAAGACGATCAACAATAACCCATATTGCATCATTCCTTCTAGGATTCTTTGGTAGCCCCCTGACAAAGTCCATCATAATTTTGTCCCATTTCCACTCCGGTATGGGAAGAGGTTGCATAACTCTTCCAGGGTGTTGCCTTCCAGCATTCACTTGTTGACAAACCATACATCATGACACAAAATCAGCAATCTCCCTCTTCATGATGTCCCACAAAAAATGTTCCATCAAATCTCTATACGTTTGGTGCTCCCAGGGTGTATAGATAAATTGGAACTATGAGCATCATCCAGTAATTCCTTTTTTAGATCAGGTATATCGGGAACACAAAGTCTCATCCCGAATTTCATAATTCCATCTTCATACGCAAAGTCTCTCAGTCTCCTATCATTCACAGCTTTAAACTTCTTTTGAAATTCTTCACCATTGGTCTGAGAACTCTTAATCCTTTCTAGTAAAGATGGTTTGTCATCCATTTGAAAAAGCATTGATGTTTCACCTTCCCTGGTTATTCCCATGTCCATCTTCACTAGATCCATGAAAAGTGGATCCCTTTCAATTCTCATATTGTTCAAAACTCCATGATCTTTTCTGCTCAAAGCATCTGCCACCTTGTTTGCCTTCCCCAGGTGGTAGTGTATCGTACAATCATAATCCTTGATTAATTCAAGCCATACCCTTTGCCTTATGTTGAGTTCTTTTTGTGAGAAAATATACTTCAATCTCTTGTGATCAGTATAAATCTCACATTTTTCACCATAAAGGTTGTGCCTCCATATCTTCAAAGGAAATATCACAACTTCTAACTCGAGATCATGAGTAGGATAGTTTTGTTCATGAATTTTCAAGTGTCGTGATGCATAGGCAATATCCCTATCATTCTGCATAAGGACACAACCAATTCCTTTCTTCGATGCATCACTATAAATAACGAACCCATCATTCCCCGATGGTAGAGTCAATATAGGAGCATTGACTAATCTTCTCTTCAGTTATTTGAAACATTCTTCACACTCTTTTCTCCAAACAAATTTAACCCCTTTACGTGTGAGCTTCGTTAATGGGTTAGCCAATTGGGCAAAATTCTGGATGAAACGTCGATAATAACCTGCTAAACCAATAAAACAACATACATCAGTTATACTCGTAGGTGTTGTCCATTCTTGGATTGCCTCGGTCTTAGAATGATCAATAGATATTCCATCATTAGAGACAATATGGCCAAGAAAAGGATTCTCCTGATGTCAGAAGACACACTTGCTAAACTTCCCATATAATTCATGTCTTCTCAGAGTCTTCAGGATAATGCACAAGTTGTTTTAATGATCTTCGTAGATTTTGGAGTATACCAATATATCATCAATAAATACCACCAAAAATTCATCAAGATACTCCTTGAAAACTCTATTCATTAGATCCATGAATACAGAGGGTGCATTAGTCAATCCAAAAGGCATTACAATAAACTCATAATGCTCATACCTGGTTCGAAATGATGTCTTAGGAATGTATTCCTTCATCACACACAACTGCTGGTATCCAGATCGAAGGCCAATCTTTGAAAAGTATTGAGCTCCATGTAGTTGGTCAAATAAATCATCAATGCGTGGTAGAGGATACTTGTTCTTTATTGTTATAGCATTGATCTCCCTGTAGTAGATACATAACCTCATAGATATGTCTTTCTATTTAACAAAAAGAACAGGGGCTCCCCATAGAGAAACACTAGGGTGAATAAATCCATTATTACTCAATTCCTCTAGTTGTTTCTTTAGTTCAACTAATTATACAGTGGCCATTCTATAAGGGGTCTTCGATATAGGCCTTGATCCAGGAATTAAATCAACAGAAAACTCAACTTCTCGTTCTGGAGGATGTCCAGGTAAATCTTCCAGAAATACATCTAAAATTCTTTCACAATAGGTACATCCTATATTTGAACATTCCTTTCCTCACCCACAGTTATTTCGTTCTCTTCCTCCCCCATAATTGAATTTAGTTGAGCTATTGGGGGTGGATCTAGATAAGAAATAGGTGGTGACGATTCTGCTCTAAAGATATGGTGTTCTTTATCATAATCATCAAGAATCGTAACCTCTTTATTCTTACAATAAATCTTCGCATCATAGTACGAAAGCCAATCCATACGGAGGATTATATCAAACTCAATCATTGGTATGATGATAAGATCAGCAGATAAAGAATATTTTTGTGCTCTAATTGGGACTGATTCACAAAACTTTGTTGCAATGATACTTCCCTTAGGAGTTTTAACTGACAACTCCCTTGTTAAATCAAATTGGAAATATCTAATTTTCTTAGAAAACTGGGAATATATGAAATAATGGGATGATCCAGAATCAAATAATTCATTTGCTAAACTTGAGGAAACCATTAAATTACATGCCACCACGTCTTTAGGAGCTTCTACCTCAGTAGTAGTGATAACATAAGCTTGGCCTTGATCCCTTGGCCTTTTCTGAGGTAAGTTATCCTGACATTTAGGACATTCATTTGCATAATTCCCCATCTGCCTACAATTGTAGCACTGAACGTTGGTGGCTTCCTTCTTCCCCTTGCAATCACGAGATTTGTGGCCTTTTTCCCCACACATGTAACAAACTCATGTTCCCTTCAAGCACGTACTGGGGTGTTTCTTCCCACATTTACCATAGGATAGATATTCAACCTTTCCCTTCTTCCCCTTATTTTCATT
Source organism: Viscum album (assembly GCA_963277665.1). NCBI lineage: Eukaryota > Viridiplantae > Streptophyta > Magnoliopsida > Santalales > Viscaceae > Viscum > Viscum album. Next base: position 1,665,358,563 of record OY728156.1, read on the forward strand.
CCAATATTTATCAGAAGGTCTATTCCTCTCTTTCTTTGCTTTAATTTCATAAGATGTAGAGAATTCCTTTTCAGTTTTTATAGCACATGAGACAATGTCTTCGTACGACGAGAAGGATTGTGAGACTAATGCTTGACGGAGAAATTTTTTTAACCCATCAAAAAAACGATCAATATTACTTCTTGGGTTACGTATATAATCTCCAGCATACCGTGCTAACCTTGTAAAGTTAGCCTCATAATTTGTGACATTCTCATCCTCCTTTTTTCTCAAACTCAGAAACTACCTTTCCATATATGCTCGTTGGTTGTGAGGAATGTATTTTTCTAAAAACAGATCTTTGAACTCCCACCATTCCATATTTTATACTTCATCTTCTTCCTTGATGTTTTGAATCAATGACCTCCATTGATCAGCATCTCCAGTGAGGCAGTAAACTCCCATGATAACTTTTTCCCTTTCACTACTCCCCAAAGCCTGAAATATTTCCTCTAGGGAATTTATCCATTGCTCATCTACTAAGGGATTTGTAGTCCCATTGAACGATGTTGGTTGTTGCCTCATGAATCGATCTATCATTGATCCTCTATGATGCGGATCAGGGTGCTCTATACAGGTAAGGTTATTATTCATAACCTAAGTGAGTTGTCCCAGTATGGTGATTAGCTGATCGGCACCAGTTGCATCACCAGCTCCAATATAATTATCTTGAGCAGGAGGGCAATCGCTACATGGAGTGTGTGCATTGATACAGTTTCCATTTCTTCCTCTAGGTGCCATTTCTAAACAATGGAATAAACTAGATCATTTTATGAATCAAAATACATAATCCCATACTTATAAAACAATTACCATAAATTGAACTATTTATGGATATAATCCATAATCATAAGAATGTTTTCTTTGAGGAAGTGTATACTCATAAACCCTTCATAATTATTTTTAATTAAAATGAGTGTTATCCTAAGAATATCCCCCGGGAGTGTCGTAACCAATAGTGCAGCAAGGCCCGTTGTCATGCACCAGTTCCCGTTTGAGTCTAGCTCAATGCGGTGTTTTCAGGTTTTACTCCTAGGTACATCTGTGCCAGAGCCGCCTCTACCTGCTCGTATCCAGACAGAGATGTATATCTCGGAAAACTGACAACATCTTTACAATACCAAAATTCTTGTAAGTTTTTCTATACTAATCCTCAAAGTTCATCTTAGGTCTATGTGCTATAATCAGAGTTTATCTAAATCTAGCTTCCAAGGTTTGTACTAAACTTCCTCTGATACCAACTATAATGCCTCGACCCCAGTTACCTAGAGTCGGTACATTATTATATAACATTGGAATGATCATAAGAAAGATCAAATCTCGAATGACTGATTGGTTTAGTAGCCTTGGAAACAATAGATATATTCATAAATTTTTACATTACATCATAAAGTGAAAAACTACAACAACAACATAGTATCCATATTCCACACTCATATCCCCAAATAATATCCTTGTAGGACATTCATAATTTACTTCTTCACATCCTGGGAATAATAAAACATAGAAAAGGGGTGAGCTCAAATGCCCAGTAAGGATAGCAATATAGCAGAAACTTTCATAAATAATAATAAAAATTTAAGGCAATGTATATCTAAAACAATAGCCTTTTAAACATGAACATCAACATAGTATGGAAAAATTAAAATTAAATAATTCCATTTACTTATTCACATGGTTATTCTACTAATCGAATAATCACATGCAATATCAATAACCACTTTCATAAGTATGGAATGCATAATGCCAGACTATCATAACCACATAGCCAAGGCCTCGTGCCAAGACTACAAATAATATTTTTCCAAGGCCTTGTGCCAAGAAACTAGTTTGTCCCATGAGACCTACCAATGCATCCTGGATCTAAATAGGGCTCCACCCGTCACATAATAAGTCGAATGCATTCCCATATGAAAAGGTTTAAACATAACATAAACATTCCTATTAAAACTAGCATACGAAATGTAAATACTTTCACCATAAACCATGAATGGTATAAAAATAGCACATCCACAGTCCAAAATATCACAATACCTTCAATACAATATAGAAGTTTTGTATCATAATTAATCAACTTTAAATAAACATAAAATCCATCAAAGGATGTTGACATAGATGAAATCAAAATTCATTTTAGAGAAATATCTCTTTATATTTTTGAAATCATTTAAGAGTCTTATATTTATAAAATAAAACATTTTCATTGAAAATATTCTTATAAGATTTTAAGGGAAGCTTCGACAATTTTATAACGGCGGAAAATAGCTGCACCCGCCGTATAAGTTAAAAAAACATTCTTAACTTAATTCTGTTGAAAAGGTTAAAAAGCACCTTGTTTGGAAAACGACGGAAAGATTCTCTTATAAAAATTAATACAAGGGTATAAATGACATTTACCCATATTATATTAAACAGTAAAAATGTTTTTAAATACATTTTTATGAAACATGGATGTGGATGATAAAGAGATCCCAGTAGATTATTACGTATAAACAACCTCGGATAATGAAGAGATTGTGAAATAACCCTTACCTTGTACTTTTCCTTGGTTGGGGTAGGTTAACCTCCTGTATAATAGTGAAATAATTGTTATTAAACTATACAAGAATCATATACATTCATATTATATCATATATGATCTTTTAACATTGCTTTGTTAATAATATCTTAGTATTATCGTTGTTTCAGGTGTTAACTTACTCATTTTTTGTTATATGTTCTGTTACGTAAGCCATGATTGTAATGGATAGGTTGTATATTATTCATATCCAGAATGATATCAAGTCCTTGAAAATAATTTTTAAATCATAAAATGATAATTATACTTGAATAGATATGATGGAGAATGAATCTCATCGCGTTCGTGGAGATAGTAGTCCGTACGTACGCACGAGCGACAATATCATTCTTTTGATATTAAAATAATATATAAATGGATGTTATATCATATATAAAGAATCATTAACATGTTATATTTATTATTTACATGAGTTATACAACATTATTATACCCATCCAAATAATAATATATTGAATAACAATTACACCATGATGTGGAGACGGTAAGCCGTACGTATGCACGTATGGTGACATATTATTCAAAGGGTGGATAGAATACTGAATATGGTTGTACCATATTTATAATAACATCATAGTATATATATGATACTGGAGTTATTATTTTAGAATGGTAATAACAAAGGAAGAAGAAGTGGAAGAAGAATGGAACTTGGAAAAGGGTGGTGAAATCATTACCTCTTCTTCGGGGTCTTCCTTTTGATTTCATCAAAAGGGCTCTTTAGGATGACTTTCTGATCATAATAAGGCATCTAGGTTGTAGTGAGGGAATATGGAAGAGTATTTTGGCAGAGTTTTGCCGAACCAAAAGGCTTTGAAGTAGTGAAGAAATGAGAAGGAGGAGTGCCCTTTTATAAGAGGGGTGAGGGTCACCTTTGGAAAAGCTAGAAATATTAATTTATAATAAATTCATATTCGGTTTCTAATGGCTCAAAAGTGGATTATGTATATTTTAAGTTGGGTATGGGTCGAAAACCACTCAACCAGTATAATTTAGATAGGTTTGGGTACTTATATTAACCTTATCGTTATGTATTACTTCTAAGTTAATTAGTTTCACATTTACAATGTCTCTTTGTATTTTTATAATATAAGGTTAATAAACATACCATATACATCCATTCGACCCCCAAGTGGTCCATTAATGATATAACTATAATGATATAAGTCTCTTGGCCTAACCTTATAATTTTTAAAATTTAATATCAATTAATAATATAGTATTTTTTTTAAACACTCTTTAATGTCAATTTTGACACTATTCAAAAGTTGATTTTTGTGAAACTCATAACAGAATGATTACTTCGAACAAAGTTTATTAAAGCAATACTAATATTTCATATTATCCAATAAAATTATTGTAATTCATTAAAAGTCTCAAATTATATTTATTTGGGTATTTATAATATCAATTATTATAAATTTTCACTATAATGGTAATTACTGCATCATCATTGTGTCATAAATAAATTAAATTATTTAATATCTAAAAATTATAAATAAAATATCATTATGTAGGAAATATTTTTATATTTCTAATTAATATTTATAGTCAAAAATCCAACATATATAATTCTATGTAAAAATTGTTTTGCAAAAAGATATATCCTTGTGTAATTTTTGTATTCATTTTAACTTAATTAAAATAACGTGTACCTATCACCTAAAAGTGGCTCCATGGGGTCCCAAAATCGACCCAAAGATGCCCATGGATGGAAATTTATCAACAAATAAGGTTAGGACACGTTTTGGGGTAATTTTGTATTATTATAATATTATTTTTAACCCTTATTTACCGGATTTACCTTTTAACCATGGTAAATAAAATATTTACTGCAGTAATTATTCAAAATGTCTAAAAATAAAAGTTACCTATTCACACAATATGAATGTCCTAATTCCAAATATGGAATCCATTTTTCCAAATTCCAAACACAAAAGTGGGAGGAATAAATTTAAAATTATTTCCCGTTGTTAAAACAAAAAATGTGTTTTTAAGAGATAATAACTATCAAAAGATTGACACTTGATTATGTCTGGTTTAATTGTAAAATTATGGCAAGTGACCAGAATTATATTAAATGGTAAAGATATATTATAAATATACTTTAAAACCCCTCAAAATAATAATTTATCACTATTAATTATTTTTATTAAAAAAAGTTGTTTTCATTAAATTTTAGTAATTTTCACTATTCATTAAAATATTAAAGTTATCCGAAAGGTACCAAAATTTCACCTTAGGATAAATTCAATATTATGAATCCAAAAATGAAGTCCAATTTGAAATATAAAATAAATATAATTTCAAAAAGTAGGTATTACTATTCATAACAGTTAGTTTGATTGGTTATGGTGTGTTAGAACTCGGTGTTGCGTACAACACACACTATCACATTATTCAAAGAGAAGCGTACCGTAGAAGCTTGGGGTGTTACAGGTAATATGACCCCAATTCCCTCTCCTCAAGGATACATTACTCAAGATCGAGTCTAATTCATGATATATCTAAAATTTAATATTCACAAACAATATTAATAAACTATATTGAATAATATGGATCTAAAAATAATCCAATGTAATATATGATGAAAAAATAAAAAGTGTAATTTCCTACATAACATGAGATGAAATGATATTTCTCATACAATTACTTTGCCACATAAAAAATGGTATAAAACATGTCAACATTCTATAAATATTTTTTAAACATGAATAATAGAATAGAATAAAAAAATAGAAATATTATTTATCATGAGATATAAAAATGAAATTTTTATATTTAATCTAGGCTATTAAAATGTATTTTATAAAATTTACCACTTTATAATAATAAATGACTTTCAAATTATCACCAAAACTAATTAAATATAAAATAACTTTTATAGCGACTTTACATTAAGTTGGAGCCAACATATTGTCAATTTATATCAAAACACTACATTATCTCACAAATCTATGTCAGTGTAGCACCCAACACAACATTTCTACAAAAAAGAGTATTATAGATGAGTATTCAACTTCATAATATTTTTACAGTCAATGAAATAGAATATGTAGTCCTTCTGATGCATTGGAACTCAACTTATTGTTATATAACCTAAAAAGTGTACTTTGTTTTTCATAGACTGTATATATGATAATGTAACTGTTAATAAAAAATGCACCTAGAATCCACATTAAGTTAACTATTTAATGTAATGTCTAGTTATAAAAAAATTTACATTATGTTAATAAGATAATGTCACACACTAGAAAATGTTTCCATTTCACACAAATGTTTCATCAATATCTTCTTGATATTTCACTGACTCTCAAAAAATTATTAAAAGAAAACACCCTATTTTATATGGATATAAATTATAACCTCAGTTAAGTTTTCTTTTAATAAAATATAATCTCATGCAGTGAACATAACAGTGAGTTGAAACTGAATATAATGTTAAGTGGTCTGATTCCAGTTGTTCATCATAAAAATGTATTTTCATTTGAAATAATAAGCAAAACATATTGATTCATCAATAAATATGCCTCTAATACCATTGATTAGTTTTAGGGTTTCATTATAAGAACAAAAAAGTAGAAAGAAACCCATATTTATGACTCATCTTCCCAAAATGACATAAAATTGCAATTGAAATGAAAAATATTATTCCTTTATAAATGATGTAGTATCATCCATCTCAATGAAATTTTCATGATGATGGTTACAATAATAATAAATACTGGCTTCCTACATCATTGCATAATCCAACAGACTTTGGATATGGGTTTACAACTAGGGAATTCTCATACAATTATAGGGGTGTAAGTGACTTCTATACTTGTGGAAAATGATACTATGAGAAGGAATATATATTCACGAAGCTTTTCACGATACCGATGATTATTCAACTTATATAAAAAATAGATCACATAACATTATATATCCAACATTGAGACTCACTGTTTAATAAAAAGACTCATTCATATGAAAAGTATTATGTGAATACAATACTTCCCATTGGAGGAATCCATTCAACCCATTTTATGGATATTCAAGTTATAATTAATCCATTCACAATGGATTAATAACTAAAAGAACCCGTGAAGGACATAGGAGGATGATGCATGAAACCAGCTTGTACCATGTTGGGTAAAATGTAAAATTAGGATAATGATTAATTATTTGATGGATCTAACACATACATACATAGTATGAATTATATACATATGTTTTTAGTTCATCACCAATATTATTAACATTGGATCTACTTTCATATTTATACTATCTCAAAACACATCATAAATGAAAACACTCTCCTAGATTTTCAAAACACCCATTGTAATCCAAAGGACATTCATGAATATTAAATACCAAAAATTCATAGTTATACCATCCTTTATTTTCTATAAAACATGCTTTATTTTTTTAATATTTATGAAACAATGTTTCATAAATTTTGTTGCCTTATATTTTCTCAAAAACAAAAATTCCAAAACAATATCAATATTAGTATATCAAAAAGTAATTTAATAATAAAATAACATGTAAAAACATCTTTACTCACACCATGTTCTAGAACATGAGTCATTTTAAAACATCGATTTCTCTCAAATATCAAAATCCTAAAAATAATTTCTCTATAGACGCCAAGTAGTAACAATCAGTAATCAATTAAATAAGCCCCTTTATATCCATATTAATATAACCACACGGTTTAAGGAATCCAAGAAAGAATCAAATATATTATATGTTTCTCCAATCAATAAAGGATCCAGATGAGGTAATATTTCATACATCACTACACATAGACACTTGTATCATACACTCAATAATCCAATATCATTATGTATTAAACACCCAGTAGATCATTTCATGGACATATTAGTCAACCTATGTTTCATCCATTGCACATTGGGATTCCTAATCCAGCACCTCACTCGTTATAGAGTTCGTAGTCCCAAAAACATAAAAAAACCTATAACAGACACTATTTTAACTAGAAACATTCTCTAATACCAACTTGTAAATTTCTTTCAAGGATCTTCAAAATGAAATTTGACCATGTTGATAAGACCCGTAGATATTATTTCTTATATGATTGAGACTTCTGAATAGATTAATGATCTTAAAAAATTTATGGGGATACATTCATTCAAAAATAATTCCCCAAATACAACCCAAATCTAGAAAAAGTTCAACATAAAAAATAAGTTTGGTGGAAAAAACCAAAACCTATAGATATAAATAGATAGTGAAGAGGGAATATCCCAACTATATTAAAATAAATAAAAAGATTATATGATTCATTGAAACCTAATATGATAGTTGTAGAAGATACCCTTATATAACAAGCATCATCATATAATCATATATTCATTCTATCATTATGAATTTAGTTATTGATATTCCAAGGGATTTTTCAATTAGTCAGAATATCCATGGAAATGTTTTGAGCTCATGTTATTATTATAAATGGTATTGTTGGATCGTCTTTTATTCCAATCATATAATGATAAAGATATAGATTAAATGGAATTTTTGTATACTATTTGACATTCCATATTAATTATTTATTATTTATTCATAGATTCCACTGTATTCTTACCATTAATAAGAATCTGAACTCACACCTATCTTATGTTTTACATGTCCACATGATATGGGGAAGTTTTTTTGAAATGAGATTCCAGGATACACTAAGGGTAATAATGGAACCTTCAATGAAAATTATTTTTTATTTAATTTTTTTTAAATGTATTGTAAATTTTAATTTTTATCTAGTTTACCAAGACTACTAAACTATTAATCCCATAGGGAAGTTATTCCCTGTATCATATGTAAATGTATGAAACTAGACACAAACTTCTAGCTAATGGGGTTGAGGTCATTGATGTTTGTATCAGAAGGTGGTTTAGTGTAAACTTTGTGAAATAGATGTAGTAATAAATAGATTAGGGAACAAAACCCTATGATAGTATTTGAGGATGAGTATAGTATAATGTCAATTTTTTTATAAGGAAGATATTATGTGGGTTTTCCTAGAAAATATATCCCTACCTATATAATAAATGTGGATTTAGTTATAGGATATATTTACCAAGGGGTAATAACTCGGTAATGGGAATTTTGGGATTGACATGATCATCAGCTGGTGCACCAAAATGATCTTTAGTATGCCCCATGTTTGACTGTCCTCTGGGATATGAATAGGATAATTTACATTCTCATTATATACAACAATGAAGGATTTGAAAATAACGATATCCCAATGGAAACCACGTTCATGATTATGAGATTAAATATACATATATTTTTCAATTTTGGTTAGCAGTTTCATTATTTTTGGGATTGTAAATTATGATAAATAATGTTGTGATCTAATATAGTGTATTCCATTGTTTATAAATGGCACATAACAGAAGGAATGAGAACAGTATCAATTCTCATACTCCATATAGGGATTTCCCTACTATGAAAGATAATGTAGCTGGAGTTGGAGCTATAGCTAGAACTTATTGAATTATAATTTTATTAGTGAAGTGAACTCAGATTATGAGTAATATTCTTTCATAAATGGAGTGACTTACATATCTCCTACATTTTGTATCAATGGTAGACCGGTTCATGAATTAACAACATCCATCCTTCAAGGGGACAAAAAATAAATATTTATATATGAATGGAAAATGTTACCAAGAGAATATATTTCACAATTGGGGATGTATTTAATTTGAGAAATATGTCATGGTAGTTTATTGCCTCGTAGAATATGTTGATCAATGTTTGTCATTGAGTAAAAAATCCATGGATGAGGATGAAATAAAATCATGGAGTTGAAGGGTTTCCAGGTAATCATGATATAATGAAATTTTACTTGTGTGCAATGAGAAGATATGTAAAGAAAGACCCTGAGATAAATACAGAAATAAAGAGTAAAATATTATTCAGTATAAAGAGAACATTCTTTTTTTAGTTAGTCATGTTTTTTAGACTATATAATTAATCCAATGATAAATATTAACCATTTATTCAATGTGATTAACAAAATCCTCTGAAGACAACTAGTCTCCCAAACATTCTGATCTTATGAGAGCATAATATAATGTTATATAATGATAGATAAATAAATCCCTATGTCTTGTATATTCAAAGTGATGTAAGAGAAGAAAATGATGATAGAGGAAAAAAATATAAAGGTATGTATGGAAAGAAGGATTTTCCTAATGTGATACTTATGGAAGGAAACTATTCGGTACATTCGTAAAAGAAAATGTACTTTTCTCCATGTTTAGAGTAAAAGTTCACCCTACTCATGATTGTATGGATAGGAAGGAATCATATAATGTGAAATTATACCACATTAATGAGATGGGGAACTACACAAATTAACTCACAAAACATAATTGGAATATTTCTAAAATGGATTTTATGGGCCATGGTAAAAATTATGATATTAATTAAGATGAAGTGGAATGATTACTGTGATTTTTTATTTTATCTAATAAATATGTTCAAAAAGTATTTTATTAATGAAATTCTAAAAACAAATAAAGAATTTACTATATTAATTTTTCATTAATAATTTTAAAACATATATTGGTTTATACTGATGAGCCAGAAATATGATTTAGTGGATGTTTGAAAATCATGTAAAAAACATGACCGAGTGAAATATAAGCCTTAATATATTCTTAATATTGGTAAAATGTTATTGGGGAAAAGATGTGATTAATAAGTATAATGTAAATTGGATTTTACGAAATACCATGGAACTGATTTATGAATAGTTAATTTTGAAAATTCAATGAATTTATCACTAAATCTAGAGATTTTAATATCCTAGAAGGGTCATAAGGTTAACCATTTATGAAATCGAATAAGATAAACATTGGATTAGTTTTTTGAGATTAATGTATTGCAATGTCATATGATGATTTTTGAATATGGGATAACATGTACTAACCATTTTTTGTTATATTTACTAGAAATTGATGGAATGAATTATCAATTAAATATGGATATTATGATCCATTAAAAGTGAATTTTAGTGCTTCAACCATAAACACATTTTTGATACCCATTTCTAGAAGTAAGTGATGAATTGAAAATTTATTTAAGCATAACCAATGGATGGAATCGTGGTTATGAAATAGAAACATATCATGTAAGCATATTTCCTTATAATCATAAATAGTAAAATAATTCCTCAAATTATAGAAAATGATATTAATAAAAAATGATATCATGTTATCTTCATATGTGATGATTACTATGGTGTTATAAATAATCAAATATTTATGGTTTTGAGTTCTCTAAAATTCCATTGGATATTAAAATATTTTTCATTCAATAACCCTTATCAGTATCTATAATTATATACATTTTTCTTCCTTGTCCATGTTTTTATTTCCCACTAACATTTTTATATAGGGAACATAGTTATTTGATATTCAATATGACCTTATCACTTCATTTTCTTTTGTATTAAGAGGATTTTTTTTTAAAATGTTAAAGATATGGGTTTTTCAACCATGTTATTTTCTAATTTCAGACCCATGAATAATGAGATCAAGTTTAAATTGCAAGGAAACAATTTATTTAACGTGGGGAGAATGTATCACCACATGATTTTAATATAATATCATTGTTTTATATAACATGTATGACATAAAAAACCAAGAATATAAGAAAATATAATAGTAGATACCTTTTGAAATATATCTTTTAAAAAAAATTATTCTCTTCGATAGCTTGTAAAACATAAAACCATGTGTAAAAATGAACTATAATATAGTATAAAATTATATCCTAGGCATTATGATAGAGGGTATTAATAAAAGTAACTAAATTATTAAAATTATAGATATACATTTATAATAAATAAAATAAGAAACATTTCAAATGGAAAAGAAATGTGTCCAAAGAAACTGTATTTTTTATAAAAGACAATTTATTCATTCTTTGGGAACATTGATTAAAATTAATTTTTACCATTAATATAAAATATATTTGAAAAAATATAATTAATTTTTTAAATCAGAATATGAAAATTAACTTAGTGTGTATTGTTTATATTTTTTAAAAAAAGTTTATTTTTAGGATGAATATTGAAAAATAATGAATTTTAATTAAAATTATTAATTTTGTTTAAATTAATTAAAATTAAAATTTTATTTTATTTTATTTAATATTAATAAGTTAAATTAAATATCCATTGATCTAATTTAATTTATTCTAATCATTCTAAAATATAATTTTAATATAAAAACTATTTAAACTTCTGAAAATTTTCTCATTGAAAACCCACTTTCTCATCATGTCTCCAGGATTACTTTTAAATTATAATATTTCAATTATTTGTAAGGAATTTGGATAAATTTATAAAATATTTGGAATCAAAATAATTTATATTTTTAATAAGGTCAACTGAATTTTAGACAAAAATGTATAGAGAAAACAATAAAAACAAATTATCATAGTTAATGGAAAAATTGAATAACTAGGGTTAAACTAAATCGATAATGGTTTAATTAGCCAAAACAATATCTAAAATATATTATATGGAATTATTTAGACCCTATATTGTATATTTCACTATAATATTCTTTTTTTAATAATTTTTGGAATGTAAAAAACATGGTTATACCTATTCATTGGAAAAATAACATGTGTGACACTCACGTCACTTATAAAATTCCTCCAACTATTTACTCTAATCCACACAGTCACACCATTTTTTTCTACTAAATAATACCTAAATGACTTCCAAAATTATGTACTGTAATCCTAAAAGCCTTATTTTGGGTAGAAAACCAACCATTTAAGTCATTGGGGTGAACATAGGGAGGTTACCTGAAGAAGAGGTAACATTCTTCAATGAGTGTGTTTATTTTATTTATTCATCCAATTCATTAAATTCTAATTAAAAAATTAAGATATATTTACCCAAATATATTCCTTAAACATAGGTTTTTTATAATAATTTATTGACTTAGAACCCTCCCCACTGTTAACAATTGGGAAATGAAATAATCCTTCTTGTGTAAGGCGGACTACCACCTCACGAAACGCTGTTATTCATTTTTCCAATACCACCTCTCACAGTAGGGAATTATGGTGTTTATAAAGTATATATATTATATTTATAATATATTTTTACGTATTAAGTCTATATATAATATAAACCTTTTTAATTTCCATTTTTTAGGTGATACAATAACATTTTTCATGTGTAAGATGGACTACCACCTCCTGAAGCGATGTAAATTAGTCTTCACAAAAAATTTACATGAAAGGTAATAAGAATAATGGAAATGAATATATGTGATATAAAATAAGTAATTATGATATTAAATTAATACTTATCATTATAAAAAATTTACACATCATTTTATTTTTTAAACTGATAGATGATACCATCGTCTATGTACATGTGGACTATCTCCTTCACAATGCGATGTGACACTTTTTTCATCACCACACCACATCAATTATATATATACTTATATTTAAATAAATACCATGGATTATATGATATTGTGATCTTGTTTTAATGTAAGATAATTTTTAAATTCTTTCCATATTGATCATTAAAAAATGGAAATGTTACTCATCTATACGTACGATCTTCCATCTTCATGAATGTAACATAGTTCATTTTTAGTAACCAAATTTTATGATTGGTTTTAAAATTTTAACTAATGTATATATATTATAATTATTTCATTATTATTATTTTATAAATTTTTAAATAATGACATGTTTGACCATATTCATCCTACAAAAGTAATTTTTAACACATACCCCAAATTTCATCGAAACATCAAACAAAAACTCAAAAAATTAATTTATCATATAGGACATGGTAATAAGTGAAATGAATGTAATAGAAACCTGAAAATGTTATTATCCATGTAAATATTTAATAATAGTTTATTCTTTAAGAAGATAAATATTATACATCATCATTCAGATTCAATGTATGGGTTTCTTTTCATACATTTACTTTTATGATACATCCCCAAATTCAGTACTAATTTATTTTTTGTTGTGTATAAAATTAACTTTTTGTATGTTATATTCTGAAATAAGTTTATAAATTGTATTTAATGTTTTATTAAATGTTATTTTATTAATGGTTCTTATGAAATATAAGTTACCCATGTTTTAAGGGTTTATTCTATAATCTCATGATTATTCCAGAATGTATTTATTTAAGCCACTCGTAAGAGAATTAGTGGAAATTTTTATCCTAAAAAATATTTTCTTATCTTTTTTTAATTCATGAACTATTTCATGTAATATAATCATTTTCATCACTTTGGTACTTAAAATGATTACAAAAATGTTTTTAAAATAATTTTTCATTATTTCTATCTTCATTCGAAAATCATATTTCTTCCAAACCATGTTTTATATTTTTTTTCATAAATGTTTTAGAATATTTGAAATTAATTTATAAATTAAGCTTTAACCATGAATGAATTTTAAAAAATAGTTTTTAAGGAATCATATTGTTTCTCAAAATGAGGCAGATTTATAATCGTTTTATAGTATAAATGGAATATTATTTTCAAATTATACAACATGTAAGGAATTACCCACCATTAGGAACATAATTTGTTTAAATATTATTTTGTATGTTTACAAGGGTTTTAATTGTTTTTGATATTTTGGAAATTCTAATTTAATAAATGTGATTCTCAATGAAAAGGATTTGAAAAGTTCTCTATGAATTTTATAGTTTTAAAATAAAATATTTATTTATAATGAAAGGATATTTACTTCATGAATATTTTGTAGTGATCATTGTAAATAATTTTCTATCTAAGAAGACATTTTTTGATATTACAGATTATTTAATGGGAATATAATCCAATGGAATCATCATTATTATTTCTCTGATTTTTTTGTGATCAATTTGTCTTGAGATGTAAAATGTTAATAACATTAATTTTAATTTTGATGGTTTGTGATTAATATTATTGATTGGTGAGAGTATTTACACATAATATTCTAGTTTGAATAATAATTTTTATGTTAATTATGTTTCACCTCTTTCTATAAACAATGAATTGGATATTTAATGTGATATGTGGTGGCTTTTATAGTCTGTCAATGCATTGGTATATATCTTAAGGGAAACTATATATGGTTTTGGATGAGGCATTTCTCATATATATATATATATATATATGTCTTCGAACAAGACTCCCTGGTATTAGATGTCTTAGAATAAGCATTTATTGTATGTATTATATTTCCATGATTATGTATTCCATAGTTATTAATCTGGTTATAGATACTCAAAGTGATTATTTGATTATTTAGAATATCCATAGTAAATTTTCAATATATTTATATTATTTATATGCAATTATTTGATTATATTTTCTTCCTACCATATTATTATCAATATAATTATTAAATGAACTATGTTTCAGTTATTTAAATTTATATGTTTAACATTCCATATTTATTCATAGATTCCCATTTATGCTTACCCATACTGAGCATCAGCACTCACCACAATATTTTTTTAGGATAATAGGATTTTTTTGTGATTGATATGTCGGTATACATTATGTGGAATTATTTAATTGTAAAAGATTTTTTTTTTATTTTTAGATTTAAAATGTAATGTGAATTTCATCTATGTATCTATTTTACCAAGACTAATATACTATTTTATCATTTGAGATGTGATTCCTTGTATCGTATGCCAACATAATAAAGAAAACAACACCTTGGTATTTTGGGTTGTGGTACTACAGTAAATCCATTCCAATTATCATTAATATTTGACTTAATTAATTAATTATCTTTATATTAACCATTAAAATTATTCCATGTAACATTTCATTAAACAAAATGTGATATCCATTCGCTTTAGGCCTACCTGAACTAATTCCCCTGGTTTCTCAAGAGTAACATATCCTTTGAATTCTATTAAAACCAATTCCAAGGTTTATTTAATTTATTTAAAATTATTAACATCATTTCATAATTACATGTACTCTATGAAGTCATACTAATATAAAATAAGAGGGATGTAACCCTGATCATCTAGATGACTCATGGAGTGGGGAATGGAATGAAAAAAAGAAGAAACCAATCCATCCTACTTTTCAATAGATTAAAAAAATCGACATTTTAACAGATCAATGTGTATTCCCATATTTAAAACATCCCATCCATTTTGGTTCCATCACGGACACTATCATACATATCCCCAGGTATATCACAATTATTGACATCATCTGCTACCACAACCTCAAGCCTCCCATCCCAAATATCATTTCCATCCCAAAATCATATCGAATCATAAATTAAGGATCACATCTAAATATTTACACATGAAAACTATCAAAAAAATAGTTGATAGGGAAACATAGCTCAAAAAAAGGCATTCATCCCAAAAATGAAAACATGATCCCAATGGACAAAACAAAAGGCATCCAACATTCATAAAAAAGATTCACTCTTGGCCCCAATAATTTTATTTATAATGAAAATAATTTTCATTTCATCGTGAATTAATTAATTCATTTTTCATAGCTTACAACTGTAGGAAACCTAATTAATTATCTTTAACAAACCATCAAATTAATTAAACATGATTTTTATTGTTTTTTCGGATTTAACAATATTTTAAGGAATAGAAAATCATTAATACTCCTTCATAATTTTATTAACATTGACTATAGTATATATTTATGGTTTATATCCAATTCCATTATCCAATGGAATTACACATTCAATTAAACACGAATACATGCATAAATTTTATTAAAATAATATTTTAAAAATTACCATATTTATTAAAAATGCATCTTATTTAATACCTTATCCAAAAAAAATTATTTTGGGATTTAAATTATTTAACCATTAAACCAATTTCATCATAAAAAACTAATTATAACCACATTATTTATATGAATTGTGTAGATAAT
This sequence comes from Viscum album, assembly GCA_963277665.1. NCBI lineage: Eukaryota > Viridiplantae > Streptophyta > Magnoliopsida > Santalales > Viscaceae > Viscum > Viscum album. The sequence continues at coordinate 1,665,375,116 of OY728156.1, forward strand.
ATTTGATATGGAAAATGAAGAGGCAAACCATTATCTTGGTATAAAACAACGAAATGAAATTACTATCAAATATACTTACTAACCCAGTCCGATATTTATTTGGTTAATTCCACATCCATCTAAATGTCTATACCATAGTCAATTTATATATTCACGTAAATAAAATAGAATCAATGAATCCCATACATCAATCTTATGGCATTCTTGAAATGTAAATATAAGGCCAATGTGGATCACTGATAACATCTACCTTGATGAATCCATGATCTAAAAAATATGTATTTCCACACACAAATAGAAAATAACTCCATTAGTGTAATATAGATAAAATTACAAATCCTGGAAAGAATAAAAATATCAAAACAAAATAAAATATAGAGAAACTCTTTTGAAAGGAGGTAGAACTCACATTGTATTACCATAAATTATTCAATAAGAATTTGGTGTCAATATCTATTGAAGGGGGGGGGATGTTTCAAAAAATACCCCAGGGAACCTTGTGTTCAATTGGAATGTATGGGATAATACAAGGTTAAAATTTTATAGCAGTTATTTATTGGGAGAGATAATTTCTAATGATCAGGGAGTAGCCCAAGGGACCACACCACAACACTCCATTTGACTAGGAATTATATTATGTAGAATAAGGGACCACACTATATAACTCATTGGATAATGTATTGTTTGAGGGTCTATAGGATGTTCTTATAAAAGATGATATAAGGTTGTACCTTTTCCTCAAACACCATTCTATAACAACATTTTGAAAATAGGTTTAAGAACCTGATTGTTTGTTGAGGCATATAGGAATTTAATTTCAATATATTTTGAAATTAAATTCATAAATATAGCTTAATAAAAGTTTAGTTTGAGTTAATAGTGGTATCATGGTTTTTAAAGGCTATTATAGAGCCTAGAATCTAGCTTTTGGGTGATATAGGTTGGCACAAGGTTAATAGAAACCATGTGAGGCATGCCACAAAACTACTTCAAATAGTGAAAGTATGGATGGTGGTGTCTTACAAGCCAAATGGTTATAAAAAATGTCATTTTAATAACATGGTATATAATAATTACTTCAATTTTATAGTGGAATGAAACATAGTTTGCATATGATTAGTTAAATGGGATGGGAAAACCATGTAAAGTGCCCTTTCCTAAAGAATTGGGCCAACGGTTGGTGCACAATTTAGTCCACCATACGTAAAAACCTCATGACACATTATTTTTAGGTAAGTTAAAATTTTTCCTTTTTTTGTATATTAAATAAAACCTAATTTTCCAATTCATTACAATGGACAGCTATTGTGTTTTGAGAGCACCCCCTTTGATGACTATTCTAGTAATTGATATATTTCCTCTGTCCATACTCGAAATCAAAAGTCTCTAACATTATTAGATATGCATTATTAAGATATCAATTCCCTATGTTGTGTTATTCCTTATTAAGGGTATCTGATTTTCAATTTAGGATCAATATATTGTATTATATTTAAAGGTTATTTCATTGTTCTTTGATTTTCCCATGATCTGAGTAAAATCATGACCTGATACTGGACGAGATATCTAATACGAACCAATAGTAGGTGGTCGCTTTCTCGTCCTTCCTAGTATAAATATATATATATATATATATATATATATATATATTTGATCCATACACCCAATTCTTATAGAAGGTCCATTCAAATGATTTTTAATCCATGATTTGAATTTATTGGTGCGGCCTATTTAATTAATGAGACCTACTGATAATTGATTAATGTTTCTGAATCATGAATGTAACCAAAATATGGGTGTTTTTCATAGTTAATTAGACCAACATGGGTGGATTTTGATGTTGTATACTGTTGTGGCATGCTTTTACCTTATTCCATGGGTTGTTTAATAGTGAATTTTCAATTATAATTTAAATGACTCAAAATATAAATTGTAAATAAAATTGTCATATGTGTTGATAAGGAAAAAGGAATAGAAGATATGTACCAAGACACATTCCAGGTAATTGGTTTAATAAGAATTGGATTACAGTTATGATGAGATCACCATTTGAGAAAAATAGAGGCTAGTCTATCTAAGCTCAGATCATACCTTCAACCACCATTTGGGGTGGGATTTTATTTAAATGAATAAGGTGATTAAATAATTATAATTAAATGATATATATATATTTATTATATGACATGGGTTACATATGAATTTATATATGATCACTATATACAATCATATTTGGCATCCACCTCGCTTATGCCTGAGTTACCCTGGGGCTCCATTTAAAATTTCAATGGATGGACTGATAGAAGATGACAATAATATACCCAAGTGATACATGGACTCCTTATGGATTTAAAAGGAATGAGTCTTAGGGTTGTTGTTCATATACCCCATGGGTGACACTAGTTATTCATTAAGGGACCACTAGGGATGGATTCATGTGTCAATGGTGTCACACCAAACCTAGAGCGATATCAGGATTATAATAAAAATTGCCTAGGATTGGATTGTAGGGTGCTTGGTTCATGCTACACCTAGAGTGATATATGGGTTTGAAATTAGTTATTCCATGGATTTGATAAGGTTCATAAACAATTAATGAATGAAATTTTTTAGGACATGACTTCCAAGAAAAATAACAAGATTAGATTCAATCCTCATTTTAAACTATAATGATGTCCTATTTAGGAATCCTTGAGAATTTATCTTCACAGAGGATGCTAGGATATATTGCAAGTCAAAATACTTATTAGAAAATTGATATAGATTAATTAAATGAACATAATTATAAAAAAAAATTATACTTACTATTATTCAGAGACTTCTAGATAAGGCTGAAGCATGTAGCTGAGGTAGGGTGTCCTTGGGAACCCATAATTTTACGAGTTGTTTACTTCCAGTACTTCCTTAAATATTCTATTACTGTTTTTAAACTATTTTAATTATATATTTACTGATTAGATGGCTCTAGACATTATGTTGTTTCCTACTATGATTATATCTCACACCCTATTTAGAAGACAAACGGTACTTGAACATGCTTTATTATTGCTTGTACTAATAAGGGAATGAACCATGATATAGGTTCCTAAATCATTCTGTGGAGAATGTGAGCAGAGAATCAAGACAAGGCTCAGGAGGCTAGTTGGGATACATTATGGCCTTATTTAACTTTTGAGACATGTGTTCTACACCTATCATTTATACCTATTTTGGATGTTTTGTAGACACATAATACATGTATCATCATCATATTTATAAGATATTACATTTGGTATTGATTATTGTATCCATCATTTTCATTTATCAACCAATTGATTGATTTACTACTTCTTCTACTTATTTGAAATTGTATTTACCTTATGCTCTACTCTGGTGATGAGGGAATAGTCTCCCCACAGACACAACTATGACCTTGCTTCTAGTAGGAATCCTTTGGCATTTTGGGAGACACAATTGAGGCCATGTGGCTAACCGGGATTGGAGCACCATCAGTGGCCTCCAAAACGAGGATGTTACAATGTATTTCCCTATAATTAATTTCATGCTTTAATTATTACATGGAGATAATATATTGGGATTGAAATGGATAGTGATTTGGTAATTTGTTTTTCATGGGCATAGGAAATACACAAATAGAAAAAATCCAAATTTTCCTAAATGAAATGGTTACTATATTGAATTTAAATACTACAGTTGATGTGATTCTAAATCATTGTTTAGAACATTGGTTGTGATGAGATTACTTATATAATGGTGGAAGCTATTGAATTTCAACCTGATTAGATTATGGTGCTTCATCTCATGAATCATATAAGAAACCTATAAGATTTCACATTCCATGATATATATAATGTATTTCCTAATTTGATATTTTTGGGATATGTTCCAGGACTATTATTCCTGAAATTGAGATATGTATTCAATAATGGGTTATCGTGTGAATTAGGTGAATTATATACTTTGGTTATTTAGAGTATATGCCTTTATGGATTGGATTTTTTTGAACCATTTGGTTAAACCATTTAAAAATTAAGTGTGATAAAATGGAATTGATTATACAAATAAAATGTAAATGTAAATTTATTATAGTATATAACATAACCCAAACATGACCTTAGTAGTGGAAATTAAGTAGTATATATTACTCAGATATGATATGAACAAAGCCAAGACCTTACTCAAGGAGAAGAAAAAGGGGTGTGATTCATATTTAAGAATTCTTGTACTCCTCTTATTTTAGTATCTATGTTATTATCTATGAACATTAATAAATTTATTATCAGAGGCATGTGTTTGGAATTGTTGATGTATTCCACCAGAATGACCTGTAGTCATATTCCAAGACTGTATTGTTGACCAAAATCTTGATAAAGTGGCCCATGGGATATCATTATATCCTCTAGTAGTTCTATCTGTGGAACCAAATGTTGTACATGACATAGGTGTTGAGGAAAAGTTTTGTGAATGCATTTTATGATTCATGTATAATATTCAGGAAGTACTGCGACCTAACCATACTATTGAAGAGTTCATGCGTGAGTTTTAGCGGTAGAATGCACCCACTCTAACATGGGATGGACTACCAATGTGTGTGGAGTCATGGATAGAGGCTGTTATATCAGTCTTTGAGCATCTTGAGACACCTCTTTCAAGGAGGGTAAATCTCTCAATGTATACTATACCGGATTCCTCCACGAGACGGTGGGATGTTATTACTATGAAAGATTGTGATAGGGAGTTGGATTGAAGGGATTATATTCATATGTAATTTTATGATTACTTCTATCCAGAGACATTGTGGGACGATATAGCCAATGATTTCATGCACATGGAGTATGACACCCTATTAGTGATGGATTACTCGGCACATTTTACAGATCTCTAGCACTTCACACATATTCTGATGGGTGATGAATTATCTAAATCCAGGGGATTTGGGGATAGAATCAGTTATAAAATCTGATCGAAGGTGAATAAATTTTGGATTTTATAGATCTCTATAAACTCACAACTATTCTAATGGGTGATGAGTTATCAAAATCTCAGTGACTTGAGAATGGCATCAGGTATGAAATTCAATCGAAGGTGAATATATTTTGGCTGAATATCATTTATAGAATAGTGAATCTGGTTCTTATCATAGAGAGTAACCTAAGAGGGGTGTGGTGTGAGGTCCCTGGTAGATCAAAATCTAGATCTGGTGATACATCGACTAGTAGTAGGAAGCATCATATGGAGCTTCAATACAGTGATATTATTAGCCAGACCACATACTCAGGTATCCTTGTCAGATTTTACCATTGCTGTAGAAAGTGGAATATGATACTGTTAGAATGGTATATCTGAGTATGATGTACTCTGTTATACCAAATGTAGGGTTGAATATATATAATTAGATACGAATACTAAAGGGTGTGAATTTAATATTAAATTCTTTAAGGAAATTTTGCGTAATCAAAATACACAACACCTCTAAGTTCTAAAAACGTGCTTGATTCCAAAAGAAATGATTCCAGAAATAAAACTTAACAATATTCTACAACAGATAATATTATACTTTAAAGCGTATAGAAACCTAAATAAATCAGAGTACTAATATGAAGAATTATAAGAATGTTATAATTTCCTCAACAATACAAATGCAGTAGAAAAACAAAGTAGTAAAACTACAAGTAACAGGTATAACCTCTTTAAACCCAAAGAGGAGGGTATCCAACAACCCTGGATAAGGGGTCCCTTGATTTATACTTTCAAGAAAGACTGTCTTACCCAAACCTAGGTAAGACCTCAATCTGAAGATCGGTATCTATCTTGCTATCCTCGTAGGACCTCGATTTTTATGTAAATCTGCACCTCTGACTTCACAACCTGAAGTCTCAAATTTTATTGGTAATCAAACATCTGTACTATGAAAATCTGCATGAAGCAATGTTTTAACAAGTCGTTCAAACTTTCTGCATGAAGACTGAGAGTTTATAAGAGCCTCTCTCTCTAGAAATCACTTTCGAAAGTTCTGAGCTTCAAAATTCTAAAAGTCTCAAGAACGTTAATATGAGCTCTTATTTAAAGGCATATCTACAACAGTCGGTACCCTCCTCCAACTGTCATATTCTTCATGGAATTTTGGAGGGACCTGTTCACATGTCTCTCAAACAACGGTTAGTTGATAACTGAAAGAACAACATCATTTTATAATAAAATGAGTGTAAGAATTACTAGAATCTGATATTCAGAATGAATGAAAAAGAGAGTTGTGTGTCTAATTAAAAACTACATTCGGAGCATACAACACAACGATATTCATATTCTATTTTAATTGAATTAGGAATGTGAATTATATAGAATTACGAAGTCATAATTTCAATGAAATTTTGAGTCTAGATTCACCTGAATTCGGAACCTGAACTTACATTGTTCGGATTTAGAGTTCAGGAGAATTCAGAGTTAGAACTGATAAGAGTTTGGAGTCTGTATTCATAGAACTCGGAGTCAAAACATGGACATGTTCAGAATCATAATTCATAATGAGAATTCATATTTAGAACTCTATAGAGTTAATATCCAGAATTTGTAATCAAAATTCATGACTAGAATTCATAGTTGATCCTTTCATAAGTTCGTAATCTGGATTTAAAGTCGAAATTTATGAATGTTCGTATCCAGAATTCGGAGTTTAAATTCATGAATGTTCGTGACCATAATTTGGAGTTGAACTTCATGAGAGTTTGTAACCAAAATTAAGAAGTTTTAAGAAGATTTTCTTATATCTATGTATTATATGATTCTGAGGACACAATCTGAATTTTACACTTTAAAGAATTTTTATTTGACCAATGAAAACAGTTTAAGGATAAATTTCTTTGGGGAAGGAAATTTTTTCCAAATAGAGATAAAATATATGATAAAATGAAATTTGTATTAATATATGGTGTTTGTGATTTTCAAAACAAGTGGAATGGTCAAGTCATAAGGAAAAATTTATGACTTATCAATCTCCCCTTTACATTAAGAAATGGAAATGTCCTAAGGAAAACTGTATCGACTCAACAATATCCCCCTTTATGGAAAGAAAAAACATCCTTACAAAAAATATGTTGGAACATTGAATAAATTTTTAGACCGTGAAATTAAATCTTAACTCCCATTATTTATGGACTATGGTAAATACGACTAACTATCTCTTAGGCTTTCGAACTCTAAGGATCGTATTTTAGATTTTCGGAATGAGAAATTTCATTTGGATGTGGAAATATTCATCATGAGAACTCCCCTTTGAATAGAATACCCATAGATATATCTTTTTCTTTCTCCTATTTAGAATTCCTTTTTTATCTCCCATTTTGTAATTTTCAAAAAGAGTTTGAGGGAATAGAAAATAATAAATTGCCTCACATATTAGTGTAAAAAACCAAACCAACAATTTTAGTTCTATTACGATTGAAACAATTAGTACAAGGATGAAATACAACAAAAGATCGTAGTGGTCTATTTTTTTTTCTTTTTCCTTGGGCATTAGAAAATTGAAAATGGTCTTCAACTTCTTGAGCTCTTTGTGATCTTCCTCAGCTTGCTTTTCTAATTCCTAAATCCTATCTTCCTGATCCTTCAGGGCCCCTGCATGAGCCTTCATGGCCTCATCTTGAGCCTTTTCCAATTTATCTTGCTTCAAAAGATGTTCTTGCATCTCTCTCTGAATATCCTTCTCCGCTTTCAAGCTTTGAACAATATAGGTCCGATTTCATTTTAGATCGTTTACATCCCGAATTAGAGAACTTTGTTCTAGACATATCTCTTCCTGAAAACAGTATGTATGATACTTGATCTTAGAGTCTTCTATGTCAAAGGCCTTTTTGACATATTCCTGAAACTGATCATGCTCTCTCATATATTAATTGATTTTCTTCAACCAATGAGTCATTTTTCTGCAATATTTTCTATGGGCCTCATAATTGATAATGAAATTTTTGGAATACTACCTCAATATTAACACATTTTTCCATCACCATAGATATGGATTCTGATTTCTAATTTTTGGTGTGTTGAATCATTTGGGATCTAGAATCAATTGTAGGAAAAACCGGAATTGTATCTACCAACTTTTTTAGATATTGACCAACAAAATCATGCACTAAGGAAGATAACTCCGAATCAGTCATTTTTCATTGAGAAAGGTATTCCTCTAACTCTACCAATTTTCACTTCGAGTTTCCTCCAGATTCTTTTTTCCTCAGTATTTATTTTGATGGGGTATCATAAATTACTTGTTTCCCCTTGCGTATTTTCAGATTAGCCTCTTCAACTATTGATTCATGATCACTTATGGATATTTGTACAATCTAGTCTTCATCAAGTATTTCCTTGTCAGCTCCAGCTTCAATATCATCAGGAAGGATAAATTCATGATTGTGACACTCTACATTAGATGGATTGTTGAATTCCTCTTCACCATTCTCATCATTAATATGTGTAACAAGTTTAGAAGATCCAGCTTGAGAAGTCAGAAGTGAAAATTTTTCAGACATACATTACTTATCCTAAATGACTTCTACATTCTTTAACAAGTCGGCTGTGTTTTTAGAGCTTTGAGCTTCTTGAAATTTCTCCACAACTTCCTGAACGTCTTCCACATCTTCCTTGTCATCATCTTTCTATTTTACTTTTTCCGGAGACATAAACTCTTTACTTAGAGTCTCAGGTTATTATTCCACCAGAAACGTCTTCGTAACAGGAATATTATCTGAAGAAATTTTAGCATCCCTTAGAAGGGATTGAAAAATCACAGCCTCTAACATATTTTTCTTGAGATTCTTATATTTTTCCGGCTTTTCAAGCTCATTAGAAGATTATTATTTCAAGGACTTAGCCTTAGCAGGATCCAAACCGAACTATGGATCCCCCTACTTTTCTATTCTTCTTATCTTCCCTCCACATTTCTACAACCTCATCTGGGTAGGATTTTTGAATTTTGGGTTTATGAGGTGCAAATTGGGCTTTCTTTTCTTTGGGGGGTTTTTTCTGTTTCCACCACTTCCTTTATCTTTCTTTTCTTTCTTAATTTCTTTGATGGTTTGGCTTTTTCAACGTTTTCTGTATTGGCTTCAACCTCATCCTCATGAAGATCATAGAACACTCTGGAATCCTTGGAAAAACCCACTTTCATCCTCTACAGAGTGTCATAACTGATTTTCATCACCTTGAAATTCATCGGCTTGGAGCTGTAGGGAATCATGAAAGATTCTTGGCACCAAACTATCAGCTTTGAAATTAAGTCCTGATACATAATAATCTGATCCCTTAGATTTCCAATATTGATGTTTTGAATCGTAATTAGGATGTGTTTCATGAGGTTCACCTTGCTTATGTTTACCAAAAAATCCAAAATATCCTTTTCACTTTTCTTAAGTGTGTCCTTATCACCCTTTCTCGGTACTGTGAGACCTTGCACCCATAAATGTAGAATCCGATTGTTGGTAGATAGATGTGAAATCTTGGCTATCTGGACATATTCATGCCCAAGTAATTCCATTAACATTGCCTTAACAAAACATCCTTAAACCTCTGGAAACATCTGTGAATAGAATTCGGATTCACCTTCATATGCCAGCCCCACCATGCTTGTAGCCTTGGTGTAAGAATGTTAGTATGTCTTGCCATAACTTTTGAATGGTAATTTTCTCTACCCTCTTCCTTGAAGAAGAATACTGATTCATAGAATTTGATGATAAGATCAAGATAGACTACATCTTGAGCTGTTTTCTTAGAAATAGATACACATTCCCACCCATTGATCATTATGTTCTTGGAAATAATGGAGTCATACTTGTTGGAATGGTTTGGGTGTACAAACCATTCCCTATATATATGACACTCCAGAATAGGTTTAACTGTAGACACAACCTGAAAAGGAGCATCTGCAGACATTCAGACTGAGCACATCTTGAAGAATTCAGAATAGGCTTTTGTTGATAGGCAGAGCTTCGAGACCCAAATGCTTGATAACCGATGTGGTACAATCCTTCAGGGGTCCTTTATACAGGCGATGGAAGTGACCATTGAACTTCCAATTCTAATATAATGGTTGGGAAACCATATGATTTCATCTAATGGTTGATAAGACATCCACAAGGAAAAATTTATTTGAATCCGATCTTTTGAGGTTTTTTTAAAAAAACATTCGGATTCCGGGAAACTAGAATCAGAGAAATTTTAAAATTGAAACTAAAAACAAGTAAAAGGTAATGACGAAAACATGATAAAGAATCATACCATTCTAATTGCTAGGGATATTATTCATATTGAGGAATGTTCTTCTTAAAAAACAATGGATTCCAAAAAAATCATGCATATGAAAAAAACATCACTACGATATTTTTTTTAAATCTGAGAATTTTTAGTACGAAAATTTCTTATCCGAGAATTTCCATTATAAAAATTTCAAATCAGAAAATTCCATTACAAAAATTTCAAATCTGAAAATTCCATTACGAAAATTTCAAATCTGAAAAATTCTTTTACAGAAACATTGAAAACATACTATGGAAATTTTCATAAACTAAAATAATAGATATACTCCCCCTATGAAAAGTATTTTATTACTGTAAGGATATTGGTTGAACAGAATGTCAATGGAGGTAGATTACCTCATGGTTATCATTCCTAACATCTGTTTAATGTATTCTAATCTATCAGAAGGTAATATTTTTGTGAATATGTCAGGAAGTTGATCTTTTGTTTCTATGAATTGTAGAATGATATCTCATTTTAGTCTGTGATCCCTAAGAAAGTGATGCATAATATCTATGTGATTTTCACAAGAGTGATGTGCGGGGATTCTACTAAGTGCCTTGGAAGTTGTGTTAACACACAAAATTTTAGTCTTAGTAAAACTCAAGACATAGTCTCTGAGTGTTTGTTGCATCCAAAACACTTGATCATAACAACTTTCGGCTGCTACATATTCGACTTCAAAAGTGGAAAGTGCTACTGAGTGTTGCTTCATGCATGACCATGAAACTAATGAATCTACTATGAAATGACAAGTTTCAGATGTACTCTTTCTATCCATTCTACATCCACCAAGTTCAGCATCCGAAAAAATCGTTAAAAAATCATTTCCAAAAGTATAAAATAATCCTAAATCCATGGTTCCCTTTAAGTAGATAAAAATTCTCTTCACTGCCTTTATATGAGAATCCTTAGGATTATATTGATATCTTGCACATAAGCATACTGAAAACATTAATCTTGGACGACTAGATATTAAGTAAATAGACTTCATATCATACCTATAAAGGTTGTTTAATCTACTAGTTTCCCAGCTTCATCAAGATCAAGTGTGTTCAATGTACCAATGGAGGTACATATACTTTTAGTGTTGTCATATCCATACTTTTTAATAAGATCTTTAATATAAGCTTGTTGGGATATATAGATTCATTCTGGTTTTTGAGAGATTTGATAACCAAGGATAAATGTTAACTCACCCATCATACTCAATTCAAACTCGTTTTTCATTAGATCGGCAAAAGAATCAGTTAATGATTGCTGAGTTAAACCAAATATAATGAAATCAACATAAATTTTAACAATTAAAACATTTTATATATCTTTCGTTATAAAAAGGGTATGATCTGTATTTCCCTTAGCATAGTTATTTTGAATCAAAAATCTTGCAAGTCTATCATACCAAGCTTGAGGGGCCTGCTTAAGGCCATACAAAGCTTTGGTGCGTCTAAAATCATGATCAAGAAGTTTTTTATCTTCAAATATAGGAGGTTGTTCAAGAAAAACATCCTCTTGAACATAACTGTTAAGAAAAGAACATTTCACATCCATTTGAAAAAGTTTAAAATTGAAGAATGCTCCAAAGGAAAGTAAAATATGAATAGATTCATGTATAGCTACTAGAGTATAGGTTTCTTCATACTCTATTCCTTCTAGTCGATTATAGCTTTTAGAAACTAATCTATCTCTATTTATGACTATGATTCCATTTTCATCACGCTTATTTCTGAATACCCATTTTACTCCAATAACAAATGTTTCCTTAGGTTTTTCAACCAAGGTATAGACTTTATTCCTTTTGAATTCATTTAGTTCATATTTCATGTCTTTAATCCAATTATCATCACCTAAAGATTCATTAGTGATTTTTGGTTCTAATTTGGAAAGGAATTCTAGATGGAATTATTAATTTCTTAAAGATCTTCTAGTTCTTACGGATAGATTCACATCACCAATGATACTATCACTAGGATGATTATTTAGAAAGAGTGGATTTGGTATTTTTAAAACCTATTCATCAACGTAGTGTATGAAATCTTCTGGGGTAAATGATTCAGAATTATCTTCTTGAACATTTCCCTTATCCGAAGGATTTTCTATCAATGTTTGACAATCAGTTTTTGAAAACAAATCTGAGGATGTAGGTTGGGATTGTTTAGAAACAAAATGTTCTATTTCAAAAAATATCACATGCACCGTATCCTCAATAGTACAAGTGTTTATGTTGAAAACTCTATAAGCCAACTAAGTTGTGGAGTTGCCTAAGAAGATTCCTTCTTCGGATTTTGGTGGGAATTTATGCAGATTGTCATTAGTATTCAGAATGAATAATTTGCAACCAAAAACCATAATGTTGGAAAGTCTAGGATTTCTACCATTCCATAACTCATAAAGAGTTTTTTTCGAAAAGGTCTAATCCAAACATGATTTATAGTATAGCAAGTAATACTTACAGCTTCAACCCAAAAATGATGGTCTACAGAATACTCACTCAACATGGTTCTAGTTATCTCTTGAAAAATTCTATTTCTTATTTCAACAACACCATTCTGTTGAGGTGTTCTGGGTGCTGAAAAATTGTGAGTAATACCTTTTCTACTACAAAAAGTATAAAAATAAACATTTTAAAACTCTCCACAATGATCACTATTAATAGATTTCAAGGGATGGATTTTCTCATTTTTTTACTTGGGATCTAAAACTTTTTAAAAAATAAAAAGATTCATAATTCAATACTTGAAAATATCCTCCCATATATCTAGTGTAATAATCAACCAAAACAAATACGTAGTATATTCCCCCAATGCTTCCAGTAAGCGTTGGACCAAAAAGATCCATATGCACTAGCTGTAATACATCAGTAGTTGAGGCTTCACCAACTGATTTAAAATATGATTTATGTTGCTTCCCATATTTAAAAGGGTCACAAACTTTTGAATAATCAAATCTAAACTCTGGTAGATCCTTAACTAGACCGTTCTTAGAAATTTTTCATATGTTCCTAAGGTTACAGTGTCATAACATTCTATTCTATAACCATGAATGATCTTCCATTGCACTAAGTCAAGAAAAATCTTGGCTCCTAAGGTATTCTATGTTTAGTGTGTATACATTCTCTTACCTATGGGAAAAAACAATAAAATATTCCTTGGAATTGTCTACTATGTAATTATCATTCCAAAAATTTAAATGGTATCCTTCATCACATAATTGGATTATGCTAATGAGGTTTTCTTAAGACACATAAAAAATAAAACATTTGAAATCAATTTTTTTCCAAGAAGAACAATATTACATATACGAATAATTTATCCCTGAGCATAATCTCCAAAAGTTATGTTTCATCCTTTCATCTTAATAATCTTTTCAATTTGTTTTTTTACCCCACATATTCCTGGAACATCAACTATCCATGTACCACATATTTCTGTTGGGACATTCTCTATTTTCATGAAAAAAATAGATTTTCAAAATCATAACATTATTGGATCCAGAATTGTCAGAAAACAGAATTTTGGGTATCCATATTTGTTGAGAAAAATAAGCATTATGAATCCCAAGAGATTGAACTTTATTCAAAGAGATATTTTTCATTCAAAGCCCACTACTTTGACATTTAGTACAAAAATGGGATATAGATGTATCAAAATAATTATTTTTGAAAACCAGTGTTTGGTGAGTACAACCTACTCTAGTAGTGTTTCCATGAGGTTTAATTTTTGAATACATCATGTCAAAATATTCCTTCCTAGAGCTAATGTTTGCAAGAAGATTATTAAGAGAAAATATTTTATATTTGAGTCTAATGACTAAATTCTTATGCTCAGGAATCATTTCCGTAGAGTTGGATTTTTCCTCAAAAACTTTTATCTTTTAAATAGATTTCTTAAGATCATTAGAAAGTTCTAATTTAGTATAATTTTCATTCTCATGGTCTTTAGAATGTTTTTAAAAAATATATTCTTTATCTACATGTTCCCTAGAATGATCTGAATTCTCTTTTGGAAGAATTCCTTCCCTAGTATTGTCATTGTCTAATTTTTTAGAAATTTTACAATTTTTTGCTTCATGATACATGGAAAATATATATAATTCTTCATATCAAGGTTCTTCATTTTTTGAGGATGAAGTATCTTCAATAGAAGTACTATTTTCGGAATATTAATTATTATCAAGAGACAAATTTCTCAAATCCTCGATAGAGCATACCTTGGTCATAAGACAAGTATTTGGGAAAGAAGTAGTAACAAAGAATTCCATATTCTTCTATGACGATGAATCATATTCAAGATGATTCAATTTATGAGGAGTCTCCATAGCTATCACTCCATGTATCATAAGCTTTGTGACTTTTTTTGTGCTTTGATCAATATAATTTTGTCTTATTCATTTCTGAATTCTTTTCTTTCTTATCCATCTTCTTCAACAAAGGACAATCAGGTATGATATAACATGTTCTTCTACATTTATAACAAGTTACTTCTCCATATTTCATATCTATGTAGTCTTTATTCTTTTACTTATTCTAATAATACTTTTGAGAGGCAATCTTGTTCATTCTCTGATAAAGATTATCTAATTTATTTTCTGAAATTAATGTATCACTAGATTCTGACTGAAGAATGACTTTCTTTGTATTTTTTCTAGTTACTCTTTCTGGGGTCTTGGATTTCATATGTATAGAAGTGGTTGTAAAAGGAACTTATCCATTCCCATTATTCCTCTTAACATTTTCAGTATCTCTCTTAATTCTAGTTTCATGATGAAGAAGAGTTCTAAACAACTCATCTATGGAAATATGAGTGACTTTCCTATTCTCATCAATAGGTGCCCTCTTGGAATCCCATTCATTTCACATGAAATCGATGATATTATCAACAAGAGCCTCATCACCCAAACCATTTTCTCCATAGATTCTATTTCATTCACGATTGTCATAATCCTTTGTTGTACATTACTAATAGGTTATCCATAATGAAATTTAATAATATTGTATTTTGCTCTCAACATAGCTCTTCTGGTCCCTATGAATTTGGATGTACCAAAATGTGTAACTTAAAGTTCCTTATATATATTGTTTTCATCTTCACACGATGATATTTTACAATATATGTTCTTTATCATGGAACATAACAATGTATTTCTAACTCCGAAGTTTGCTTGATATTAAAATTTCTCTTTGTTCGTAAAGGTTCTCAATTACTTATCCGGGAATTTGTAATCTCCAGTCAACATTATATTGTTATCAACTCCAATATTGATAACGAAAGTCTTCATCCTATCTCTCAAGTACTCATAATCATTTCCATCGAAAATAGGTGGTATGGTAGGATTTAGTTTATCAATAGAACCCATGTTTAAACTTGCCATTCTTAAGAAAATCATTGGAACAAAAACTTTGTAGTATTATGAGTTTGTAAACTAGGAAAATATCCTAAGAAAGGAAAATATAGAGAAATAATATCTCTAAGAAAAACTGAATCTGAACTATATGAGTCCGAATATATGAATTTGAGAAATATGATTCTGGAAAATGTTATTCCGAAAATTCCATTCTGAATCTAATCATGAGATTATTTAAGATTGGTCCAATACTTTGATACCAATTGTTAGAATGATATTTCTAAGTATGATATACTCTATTATACCAAATGTAGGGTTAAATATGTAAAATGATAAACAAATACAAGAGGGGGGGGGGGAATTGTATACTTTAAAAATTCATTAAGGAAATTTTTCATAATCAAAATTCACAACACCTGTTAGTTATAAAAACATACTTGATTTCGAATGAAATGAAACTATAAAGGAAACTTTACAAAAGTTTACAAGATATAAGATTCTATAATAATGTGTTTAGAATCCAAACTAAATCAAAGTATAAATATGAAGAAGTATAAGAATGTTATACTTTCCTCAAAAATACAAATGCACCATAAAAACAAAGTAGTAAAACTACAAGTAACAAGTATAAACACTTTTAACCAAAATAGGAGGGTATCCAAAAACCATGGATAAGATGACCCTTGATATATACTTTCAATAATTTTTTTCTTACCCAAACCTAGGTATGACCTCAATCCGAATATCGGTATATGCCTTCCTATCTCTACAAGCCCTCGATTTGTAAGGAAATCAGAACCGCGGACTTCAAAACCTAAAGTCTCTGTTTTTTAATGTAATCAAACCTCAGTACTATGAAAATATGCAGAAAGAAAAGATTGAACAAGTTGTTCAATCTTTTTTCACGAGGCCTAAGAGTTTATAAGAGCCTCTCTATCTATAAATAACTTCTGAATGTTTTGTGCTTCAAAATTACAAATGTCTCGATCACGTTCAAATGAGCTCTTATTTATAGGAATAGCTCCAATAGTCGGCTCCCTCCTCGAATCGTCATATTCTTCCTTGAAATTCAGAGGGACCTGTACATGTGTCACTCAAAAAATGGTTAGTTTATAAAATAAGGAAAGACTTTGTTTTATAACAAAATGAGTGTAAAAATAACTAGAATCTGATATTCAGAATGAAAGAAAAAGAGAGTTCAGAGTCTAATAAAAAAATGAATTCAGAGTATACAACATAAGGATATTCAAATTATATTTTCACGGAATTCAGAGTCTGGATTCACCTGAATTTGGAACCTGAACTTTCAATGTTCGAAGTCAGAGTTCATGGGAATTTAGAGTCAGAACTCATAAGAGTTCGAAGTCTATATTCAGAGAACTTAGAGTTAGAACATGGAAAAGTTCATAATATGAATTATTAATGAGAATTCAGTGTCAGAACTATGAATAGTTCGTATCCAGAATTCGTAATCAGAATTCATGACTAGAATTCATAGTTGATCTCTTTATAAGTTCATAATCAGGATTCGAAGTCGAACTGCATGAATGTTCGTATCCATAATATGGAGTTGAACTTCATGAATGTTCGTAACTAGAATTCGGAGTTCAACTTCATGAGAGTTCATAACCAGAATTCGGAGTCTTAAGCAGAATGCCTTATATCTATGTATTATATGATTCCGAGGACTCAATCTGAATTTTACACTTAGAATAATTTTGATATGAGAAAAGAAAACATGGTAAAGATAAATTTTATTGTGGAAGGAAATTTTTCAATATATGGATAAAATATATGGTAAAAGGAAATTTGTCTTCAGATAAGGTGTTTGTGATTTTAAAAACAAGAGGAATTGTCAATTCATAAGGAAACCATGATAAATTATCAATCTCCCCCTTACATGAAGTAATGGAAAAGTCATAAGGAAAACTATATTGACTCAATAGATACCTAGGTGAACAAGTGACCCAGTCGAGTGTCGATCATGTGGAAATTTGATCCATCTATATATTTTTGGCAGAACATTTTCTCTGTTATCCTGTGAGAGAGGTTATCCACCGACTATACATAGATGGTGTAATGACCCAAACATTTAATAATGAAAATTCCTATTGATCTAATTAAATTTATTATTATTTCAAATAGTTATATAACATATGCAATATCTTTTTTTTATGTTATTGGTTTTCAAAACACCATTAATAATTGTGACTGTATCTAATATAGCTGTTGAACATTGATCACATGTTTAATATAAATATAAGGCTATAAAAAATCCAATTTACTCAGACAAAGGAAGTGATGAACTCATCAAGTTTAATTTCTCCATATAAGTCAAATTTTTTAGATAATAGAAAGGAGGCGATGTCACTGGGATTCACTATTGACCAAGCCAAAATTGAGCTTCAAAATGTTAATCCTGAGTGGATCCGCCTATGGGAGAAGTGTATGTATGTAGGTATTACCATTCGAGTGAAGCTATCCAAGCCACCCAATGATTCTATCACTGTCACACACCTTACCCTTCAGTCTTATGCCAATGTTATAAGGGGTTATGTAACAAGACCCAAGAAATCTGACTATGTGTATTATTTGTTTATAGAATAAAGTATATACATACATTCTATTGTTACATTGTAAATAGTTTTTAAATAACACATAATATTTTTAGTTATAATTCAATTAGGAAATATATTTTGTTGAATTAATGGTTTTTTTGAATGAAATAATTTTTTAATAAAATATTATTAATAAATAACTATTTATTAAATGTAAATAGTAATATAATTTTTATGAATAAAATTGTACTTTTTATTAATGTTTGAAGGCTATTTTTGTCAAAACCCATGAATTTTTTATAAATATTGTTTTTTTATATTAAAATAAAAAATTCACGTATTTAGAAAATTATATAGATAAAATATATATTATTTTTTGAATTAGGATGTCAAAATTATCCAATAGTGACGTTTTCATAATTTTCTGATACAATAGATTTTTGGGTAAAAATTAAATATCGTTTAAATATATAATGTGTTTTATGACATCATAATGATCCTATTGTGATTTAATAAAATACTATAAACCTAAATTTTGGCCTAAATATGTTTAACCATTAAAATTTTGAAATTTGAGGTTTGTTTTATTTATTTCACAAAGCCTATGTAGAGCCTCCAAGACTTATAAAACATTTTATCATTTTAAATTGATTTCCTTGAAGGTGTGACTCCCCTCTAGATAATAAACCCTATTATTTTAGTAATTTTGGCCATTGCACTTATAAAATAATGTTTTGGAATCCCCTTTGGAAAAACCATGTTCAAAAACTCTTGGTTGGTTTGTGGTTTTGATTAGTATAATGTGTGGTGCCGCAAAACTAAATTATAAAAAATTCCCTCTATTATCCTATATAAACCCACACAATCTCCAACTTCCTTTTCACTAAAAGCCTTTGTAGTTCGTCCAAACTCTTCCATACTCTCCCTAGAATCTTTCGAAGGCGCCCCAAGTGCTAAAAATGTATATCTCAACCCCATCCCAAGCATTTGGGATCAGACATCCTAATATGGAATTCCTTCCTTTATCATTTTTTCTTATTTTCTTAATATTGTTATGTCAATTTATTTTCAATTATTAATATTAGATTATGATTTAGAACCACCTGAATACTTACATATTTATGATTGAATGATTATATACCCCTTTTTCACTCATTAATTACTCCCATATACACTTGTTACCATGCCAAAATTCAGTAAGGAATTTTTCTCTCTTCATTTACATTTAAGAAATTATTTTGTATTATGAATCTCTTTTCCATTACATTTGTATGGAAAAGTATCTATAAGACCCCAATACATTCAATTTCATTAAAATATTTTGATACACCCATTTTTCTCTCATCAACCATTTTTATAAATTCTTATGTCACATCGTTATATTGCCGAAATTGCAACATGATTTTCCTAGCCATAGTCATTATTGTGTGAATACCATGCCCATTACTCTATTAAGGGTATTCAACTTTATGCACATTTACATATTGATTATATAGTTTCATTTATGTACTCCACATTCCTTTATCTTGGAATAAATTATGGTGTTTAATGCCTCCATGTTATGATCCTTGTGGCACACTAATACATGAAATGAAATGACCAAGAAGGGCGTGCCTTGATAGCGCTCCTACGCATTGGGTAATGATTAGTATCATGATACATCAAGTGAAATGAGGGTTTACCCATGATAATTCACGTTCAATGTGTGTTTACTCATGCTCCATGTTCAATGAGCATTGGCTCATGCTAATACCATGTTAAGTGTTGTTGCCAAATTTTAATGTTATGATAATCATTGTATATCATGACTTTATATTCATGTTTCACTTATTCTCCATTGATATGATTATTTCCTAACATGTATTGTATTCTCTATTTTATTCCTTGTTTACTACATTAATGGGATTTATAGGTCTCCCTTTTCTTATGCATGTCCTTAGGTTATCCCATAAAATTCTATGTATGAGAGAATGTAGTGGTCATGTATAGGATTTTTTCAATAAAAACATTATGTTTCATGTTTTAAGACATTATGTAATGTTTATAATCCCCAAAGGCACTAGACCTATCATTATTATAATTTTTATAAAGTTAATGTTTTCTGTTATAAATCATATTTATGTGTGATATAAAAAGTTTTGTTGTTATAGTTGGTATCAGAGGATAAGTTTAGTTTTTCTCAGAATTAGTGTTAGAAAACCCTAGTGAAAGTCTTAGGGATAATACTATGTTTAATAAAAACATCCATAATATTTGGAGATATTTGAGTAAGTGGTCTATCAAGAAAATACATCCCTATCAAGATACTAGAAGGTAGAAGAGGCTCTGACTCAGATGTACCTAGGATTGAAACTCTAACTAGGAGTTTTGAGCATGACCTAGGGTATCCTAGTACACAATAATTCACCTTGAGGTACAATTTGTTATGACCCTCCTAGGGGGTATGATTTTTTAAATTCACAAGGATAGTATGAAACATTACATAGGGAATAAAAACATTTCCCTTCGAATATATGTTGGGATGTTGATCAGGTATAACAATGATTTATGCCTGCAAATTCATAAGTTAATTAAATAAAAATAATTTTTAAGTCATTCTTTTTTTTCTTTGGATTACCATTTATGTTTTACCCCTAACATTCAGTTTATTCCATCCATTGGCCAGTAATACAAGGAGAATGGATGATGACCGATGCGAAGGGCATCATGATGAATGTACAAGTGAGATTCCCAATCAATTGGGAGTTCATGTTGGACATATTGTGATTATGTGAAACCAGCAATCAAAAAGCACAATTAATAGTTGGTACATTTTTAAATAACCAAGGAAATAAAGGAATAGGAAGATGAAATATCATGAATTTATATATGATAAGGTTTGTAAGGGAAATAAAACCTAATTATCATTGTGCAACATATGTTGAATGTTGCACCATGCAAAATGACACGAAGGAATTACGAGAGGCTTTATGTGTGTAAGGGAAGGGCACAATTTAACCAATTTTCCTAAAATAATGGATAATGTGATGGATGGAAACAAATATCCATCTAAGGCATCTTAAATGGTTCTATTTTATAAATGTGGTGAATTCATGAATAATAAAAGATGATTTTCTATTGCCAGTGCTGAGAAGGATGGTGAGGATCAATAATATCGTTGATGAAGGGATTACAAGAAGTCGTATTCTAAGATGGATAGTGATGAATTAATTAAATTTTATAACTAATTAATAGTAGTGTATATCGTAATTTATTTCAATTCATTTCCAAATAGTATATCTTTTATTACATCTAAGAACATTGAGTCCCCAACAAAATGATATTAAATAATTTGTGAAAAACAACTATAAGGGTTGTATATTATGATTTTGTTTTTTGGAATGTTATTCTTGAATATTTTATAAGGATACCTTTAATGGAATTTGAGTAAAAATGGGAAAAGTAATTTCCAATTCCTTAAGGAAGCCCCATGCATGATCTAGAGTTGGCAGATGTGATCTTCACTTTAAAATTTTGAAGGCATTACATTTTTGGGTATAAGTGTGAAATATAAATAGATCAAAAATTCTCACGTATATATTCACACAGAAAGAGTTGAATATGTTCCAATAAATATAGTTCGATCTGATCAAAGTCTATGATGCTCAATCCATTACCACCCTGGGAAATTGAACAAGGTTACAGATTCTCTAAGTAGAAAAGATCGAGCAATTCTATCATTGATGAGAATTGAAAAGGATCCAATATTCTTTGATAAGAAGAAGATGGAAAAAGGAATCCTAAATAAGAGAACATCATATATCTTTTCACAAATGATTTCTCAAACGTCTATTTGGGAAAGGTTAAAGGATTCTCAAAACGATGACGTGGGAATTCAGAAGAAAGTGGAAAATATCGAAAAAGTGAAATGCTAAGAGTTCAATGTTAATGAAGAAGGAATTGTGACATTTGGGTCAAGAATATATGTTCCATAAAATCCCAAGTTAATGAATGATCTTTTAGATGATACATGAAGTTTTAACTCCTCCATTCACCTAGGAATCACAATGATTTATCATGATCCTTGAGAGCATTATTAGTGGGATGACATAAAGAATGAGATCACTATGTTTACATCAATGTGCTTGGTATGTCAACAAGTGAAGGCTGAGAGGAATCATTCTAAGGTTATGATGAAACCATTACACATACCAGCATGGAAATGGGATAACATCACCCTGATTTTTTTCACTAGACTTCCAAAGACATCCAATGGAAACAATTCTATCTGGGTTGTTGTGGATCATCGTACAAAAGTTGCACGCATCATTGAAATTTAAGTGGATTTATCATTGGATCAACTGGAGCATATATACATCAGAGACATGGTAAGGCTTCATAGAGTACCACTATCTATTGT
Organism: Viscum album; assembly: GCA_963277665.1. Lineage (NCBI taxonomy): Eukaryota > Viridiplantae > Streptophyta > Magnoliopsida > Santalales > Viscaceae > Viscum > Viscum album. The sequence goes on from OY728156.1 coordinate 1,665,397,697, forward strand.
AAGTGATCAATATCCAGAATTCAGCTATATGTTTTATAAGAGTCTTAAAAATGCTATCGATATTGATCTGAACTTCATTAAGTCTTATCATCCTCAAACTGATGTCCAATCTGACCAGACTATCCAAACACTAAAGGACATGTTGAGACCATTCCTAGTTGACGTCAAAGGAGGATGGGATCACAATATTCCTTTATTTGAGTTCTCTTAAAACAACAGTTTCCATTCAATCATCCAAATGGCTCTTTATGAAGACCTCTATGGGAATACGTGAAGAACACATTCGTGTTTGGATGACTTTGGGGAGAGAAAACACATAGGTCTATAGAAGGTCGAAGAAATGGTGGATAAGGTTAAGACCATTCAGTAGCACATTAATGCTACTCAGTGTCAACAAACGATATATGCTGATAATCATCGAAAAGACTTGGTGTTTGATGTGGGAGACAAGGTATTCATCTCTATATCACCATGGAAGAGAGTTATGATATTTGGTATGAAGGTAAAGCATAGTGTATGGTACATTGGCCCTTTTGATATCCTTGATCTCTTAGAATCTGTGGCCCATCGTCTAGCACCCCACTAAACCTATCTTATGTACATGATGCATTCCATGTATCACTATTGAGGATGTAAATACTTGACCCATCACCTGTAATCAATATGGAGGTGGTACTATTAGAAAATGACATCTCCTATAAAGATAAGTTGTTGATGATCTTAGATCATTGAGAAAATGTTCAACGTAATAATACAATTCTCCACTTCATTGGGTTGTGGAGAAACCAAAAGATTGAAGAGGCAATGTGGGAATAATTTGAAGTGGTGAAGATGAGTTACCCACATCTTTTTTAGTGTAGGAAAATGAAATTTTTAGGCTGAGATTTCATAAGGTAATAAGATTGTGATGACCGAAGATTTTATTAATGAAAATTATTATTGATCTTATTAGATGTCTTATTATGTAAAATTATTATTAAACATATTAAAATCCTTGGTTTTATGTTTTTTTATTACAAAATACATTTATGGATTGTTACCATTTGAAATATAGAAATTGAATAGTGATGACATGATTAATATATCTATAGATACATAACATATCCAATTTACTCTAACAAAGGAAGTGATGACATCATCTAGTAGAATTGCTCAATACGATTCCCATTTCTCGTATCATAGAAAGTAGTTGGAATCACTAGTATTTGTTATTAACCAAGCCCAAGACTAGATTCAACATGTTAAGCTTGAGCGAAACCACTTATGGGATAAGTGGAAGTTAATAGAGATTACCACCTGAGAGATGTTATCTGAGCCATAACAGAAGTCTGTCACCATCGCACAATGTAACCTTCAGTATTATGAGTGTTATAAGGGGTCATGTAAAAATACCCTAGAACTATGACAATGTGTATTATTTTTTTATAGACTAAATAATATAAATTCATTTTAATATTAATTTGTAAATAGTTTTTAAAAAATAAATAGTATTTTAAGTAATTAATCAATTGTGAAATATATTTTGATGAATTAATAGATTATTTTTAATTAAATAATATTTTAATAAAATATTAATAATAAATTACTTTTTATTTAATATAAATAATCATATAATTTTTATGAATACAATTGTAATTTTTTTGAAAATGATTTTTGTCAAAAACTATGAATTTTCAGTAAATAATGTTTTTTATTTTAAAAGAAAAAATTAAAATTTTTAGAAAATTATTTAGATAAATGAATATTATTTTGGGAATTAGGATGTCGAAATTATCCAAAGGTGATTTTTTCATAATTTTCCGAGATAGTCGAATTTTTGGGTAAAAATTAATACTGTTTAAATATATAATTTGGTTTATGACATCATAATGACCCAATAGTGATGTAATAAATTACAATAAACAATATTTTAGACCAATATATGTTTTACGATTAATATAATATGATTTTAGGTTTGTTTTATTTATTTTACAAGTCCCTTTGGGACCCTCCAAGACTTATAATGCATTTTAATTGTTTAAATTAATTTCCTTGAGAGTGTGACTCACCTCCACATAAGAAACCCTATTATTTATATAATTTCATCCATTTAACATATAAAATAATTTTTTACAATCAAATTTTAAAAAAATACATCATAAAAAAAACCATGGTTTGGATTGTGGTTTTGATTAGTTTAGTGTGTAGTGTCCCAAATCAAATTAATAAAGAATTCCCTCTCTTTTCCTATTTAAAAAAACCCAAGATCCCTCATCCTCTTCACACAAAGCCATTATATTTCGTCAAAACACTACCCCCTCTTTCAATAATCCTACCAAGTCTCACCATGCTCCCATGAAACTGCTCTCAATCCTCTCCCAAGCCTTTGTTTCCTCTCCCAAGCCATTGGGGTCACACTTCCAAGTCAGGGATTCTTTTCATTCTCATTTTATCCATGGTTATAGATATTGTTAGGTCATTTTATTTTAAATATTAAATATTGTGAAATGACTTAGAACCTCCCCCAAACATCTGTCTTTATTTTTTAATTATGAGAGACCAATTCTCCTTTCAGTAATTCCTCTCATGTACACCCATTACCATGCTGAAATTCCATAAGGAATTTCCCTCTCCTCATTTATATTAAAGGAATTATTTTGTATGATGAATCTAATTTCAATTACATTTTATGGGAAATGTATCTATATGACCTCATTATAATCTATTTTATTTTAATTTTATTAGACACCCCTTTTTCTCTCATCAACCATTTTTATGAATTGTTATGTCACCCTGTTATGCTGCCGATATGTCACTACGATTTTCCAATCCATAGTCACTGTGTAGTGAATACCATGCCCATTTCTCTATCATGGTTATTCACATATATGAACATTTAGTTATTGATTATATATTTTCATTTATGTATTCTGCGTTCCTTTATTGTGGAATAAATGATGGATTTTAATGATTCTATGTTAATGATCCATGCGGCACACATATGCATGAAATGAAATGATTAAGAAGGGTGTACCTTGATAGCGCTCCAATGAAATGGGTAATTATTAGAATCATGATATGTAAAGTGCAATGAGGGTTTACTCATGATAATTCATGTGAAATATGGTTTCACTCATGATCCATGGACAATGATCGTTTGATCATGCTATTACCATGTTCAGTGTTGTTGCAACACTTCCATGTTATGATAAGCATCAGATATAATGGATTTATGTTCATGTTTCTATTATTCTCCATTGATATGATAATTTTCTAACATTTATTGTATTCTTCATGACATGCCTGGTTTACTCCATTATTGTTCCTTAAAGCTCACCATTTTCTTATGCATGTCATAAGGTTATCCCATACAATTCTAAGTACGAGTGAATGTAGTGGTCATGTAAAGGAAGGGTTCAATAAAATTGTTGTGTTTCATGTTTTGAGCCATTATGTAATTTCACAAATCCCCAAATACACTAGAACTCATGATATTCTATGTAGTAGAACGTGAATATTTTATGTCATAAATCATGTTTTTGTGTGTAATAAAAATCCGATTTTGTTATACAGGGGTAGGGGAATAAACTTCTCATTATGAAGGGAGATATAGTACAACCATCTGATTAGGCCAAGGTGATGGTCATGGACGTGGTAGAAAACATAAAAATTCAGTGACTAAAAATCATATCTACTTAAGATAGATAGAAATTATCAAAATGACAAAATAAAATCCAAATATATATAGTGAAACTTACAACTAAGGATTATAATTTCATAACTTTTACTATGAGATTTACTAAGCTTGTTTCTTATACTTTAGAATCTACACTTTTAGATATAGGGGATTCCCACAGCTTTATATCAATGCCAATTATGGAGATCCTTAGGCTTATTGTTCAGTGTTTTGATACCATTATTAATATTGATACACCGTTGCAGATTTAAACGGTGGGTGTGCATATGTGTAGGGAGTTCCCCAAAGACATTGGTAGGTACCACATCATATGTGAACTTTTTGCCATATATTTCAGATTTTGAAAACATTATTAGGATGGAATTGTTTGTTCCCATTAATACATTAATTGATTTATATCACTACAATGTGACATTCAAATCACCATTGTGTGGAATGTTTATTGAAAAATGTGAATGGGATGTCGAAGAGAGCTGAGATGGACCCGAGCATAGTGGGCCTTGTGGGATGACAACATATATTGTAAGATTATATCCAAATGATTAGGGGACACATCAGGTAGATTTACCACCAGTGGTATATTTTTATAAATAAAAAAATATTGAATAACTATTCATGATTTCCTATAATGAATGAGGTAATGTTTTCTTTCAAGATATTGATAAGAGCTACATTGACATAGATTCATACTTACGGTATGATAATAATGATATGGAAATGCTCAATAGAGAGCTATAGAATTTAAAGAAAAAGACGATTATCTCACAATGTACTTCTCTATGGGGTTCACGAGTCCTTTTTTTGACAAATTTGGATGGTAAACTCATCATATATGTGGGTTGTTTGAAATTTACCTACCTAAATGTTATGAATTTGTATCATTTTCCCGGGATATTTGATATCTTTGACCAGCATCAAGGTTCTCATATGTTCCCTATGATTGGTTTGAGATCTAGTTATCATAAAGTGCGTGTTATACTATCATAATTACCTCACAAACATTTAATAATATGTATGGTATATATGAGTATTTTGTTTTGTCGTTCGGTCTCATAAATGATCTTATATTATTCATGCAACTGATGAACAAAGTCTTACAACCTTATTTAGATTAACTTTTCATAGTATTAATAGATGATATCATTGTCTATTCTAACAGGCAACATGATCTTTATAAACATTTTGATATCATACTGAATACACTAAGAGATTGTTAGTGATGTATTAAGATCATAAATTAGCACATCTGGATGGATTAGATTCACATCAAGGGTCACATCATTTATGAGACAAGATTATCATTTGACCTAGAGAAGTGGAGAATTATAGTTTGCTGGGATAATCTTAAGATCATCTTTGAGGCACATTGTTTCTTAGGGTTTTCAGGATACTACATGTTTTTCATATAGGACTTATAATGCATAGATGCATCACATATGGACTTGACGGAGAAGTTTGTGAATTTTTTATGATCAAATGCATGTGACCCATTCTTTTATAAGATAATAGAGAGAATGTATTAATTGCCAATAATAATTTTTATTGAGATATAAAGTAGATAAAAAATTTACAATGATACAAAAACAATTGGTATAAAAGTTTTCCAAATTTAGGGTGATGGAATCATGGATTATGGGTCTTAGATACTGAAGATCTAGGAGATTAATTACACAACACATGATCTCGAGTATGTTGTAGTTGTTTATGAATTATGTTTTTGGAGCCATAAATTACTTGGAGAGTATTTTTTGGTGTACACAGTCCAAACTTTTCTTATCTACTGATTTACCTTGCGTGATCTAAAGATGAGATGGGGAAGGTGGGTTGAACACCTATAGTCTGTTGACATAGATCTTTACTATGAATCTGGTAATGTCAATATAGTGGTTGATGCAATGAGAAGGAGGAATCATATACATACAGTGCATCAAGCCAGTGGAAAGGGAAATCTTATCGATTTTTTCTCTGAGATTCACTTGTATGTGCAAAATAGTCATGGGATGTATTTTCTATCATCCTTAGTTGTGACCTATATACTCATGGATATAGTGAGGATGGGGATGCTATCATATTCTAATGGGATTGACCTAATATAGATTGGAGAAGGTGAGGACCGACCTCCATGTTAGACTATATGTGATGATTATTTTATGTGTTTACATGGCCTCTTATGGGATTAATCATAAATGTGTGAGGATTTGATGTGAGACATTCTTTCTTCATCTTTGGAAGTGTACCCACGCATCAAAAAGATGTATCATTATTTATATTTCCATTAATAGTGATTGGTTATGAAAAGATAGGCATCTATTTCTTCTGAAGGTGTTCCACCGATCATTAGGTGAATGCCGAACACCAGCAGATAGTCATACTTTTAATAAAGATTCCCATTCCCATGTGGAAATGGGAAGATATCATGATGGATTTATTGATAAGTCTATTGTGGTTTCCTCAAGGTAATTATGTACTATGGGTTATTTTTGATAGGCTCATTAAGGCTTAACAGTTCCATTCAATCATGAAAACCTTCATTTTGGGTGATATTGGGAGGTTTTATATCCGTGAGATATTAGAAATTCATGTGGTCCAACATACTATAATTTTATATAGGGATTCCCAATTTACTTCACTGTTCAGAAAAGTGTTCCAAGGGTGTTAGGTACATAGATTAATCTAGAAAGATAATATGAATCCCAGACCAATGGCCATTCAAAATTCATGATATAGGTTCTTGAGGACATGCTTCCAGTATGTGACTGAGATTTTTGGGGCTCTTGAGAGTGGCATGTACCCCCATGTTGAGTTTGAATACATAAATTGCATTCAGGATACTATAAAAATGCTTCCTTAGGATGATTTTCATGGTATTCCATGATGATCACTGTTGTCTTGGTTATAGGTAATAGATGATATTTAGCTTCGTCCGTGTCCCATTCAGGATACCACAGAGTAGGTTCATTTTATTTGGAAGAGGATGGAAAATAGAAATTCTCAACAAATTCTTCTGTTGATTATCATTGACTAAATATTTTTTATAGGTTGTGGGTCAGGTCTTTTTAAGTGTCTCCTGAAGCCTCAAATAAAGTAGTATCAAGAGACAGGATAATAATTTATCACAATATGTTGGACCAATCAGGACTCTAGAGAAAGTTGGGCCAGTAGACCTCAAAGGTACCATACCATGCATGATCTAATCCATGAAAATTAGACATATTGTAATCATTTAGAACCATCCCATTTTTTATCCTTAATAAGTTGAATGATAGGTATAGGTGTCCATTGTGGATCCAAATATTTTTATTGTGGATCACAACATGAAGGATCTCAGAGGTCAATATGTTACTCTAGTACTGGCACAATGTCAGTACGACCATGTGTAGGATGAGACTTAGGAGAGGGAGTCCAATGAATGAGAATATTGGCGGGATTATTTCACAAATAAGACTTAACCACCCTCGAGAGAGAAATTTAGGGACAAATTACATTGCGGTGAGATGTTAGTAAGAAACCAGTTCTTTCTTGGGGAACATAATTTCTTCATTCCATAAATTTTCATTTTAAATGAATAAATATGACATAATATGAATGACCATTTGGGTTGGGGAGGTATTGGGGGTGTTAATTGTTTGTTAGGAGCCTAAAACACCACTTTTATATGAAAAAGGTCTGGTGTATGGATAATAGAAGCCATGTGGGGATGGAAACATGGTAACTGTAAACCATGCAGGGGTTGATAGTGGGGTATGACATGCCATATGGTTAGAAAAACCATTTGACTTTAGTTTCACAATAGTGTGGTAATTTATTAATTTTTGATAGTGTAATGAGACACGGTCTTCACATGGTTCATCATTCTGTGTGAGAAAACTATGTGAAGTACCATTTCTTATAGAAACATGTGAATGGTTTGGAAAATCATGTAGCTAAACCATGTGACACAAATATTCTTGTGAAATTACCAAAATTACCCTCATTAATCTGGTAAATTAAACCTTCTTCTACCATTCTCCACATTGGATATACATTGAGCTTTGAGAGCTCCACCTTTAATGACTATTATATGAATTGATAAATATGCTCCATTAAGACACAAATTTAGGAAGCAATCATCTTGTTGGATCCACATCGGGTTGATATCAATTCATTTTATGATTTTCATTACACTTCTTGGTATATATTATTCTATTTAGGTGAATGAAAATATTCCCTTTTTATATGTTCTTCATCTTTCCTTCAATTTCCGCCCGATCTAAGTCAAATCATGAAAATATATTTAACGATCATTCAAATAAGAACCTATTTTATATGGTCTCATGATTTTACTTCAATTTTTATGTTTATATATATATATATATATTCTATTTTGTTATTCTCCAAGTTCCCATGGAGAGAACCTCGAAATGAATTTTAATCCGGGATTGGAATTGTTATGTGTTACCAATGTATTTAAGAAAATGTATTGATAATAGAATAATGGTTTTACAACTATAATAGAACCACCCCTTGTTTGTTTTTCTTAGTCAATCGGTCTATCATGGGTGGCTTTTCAAGTTGAATACCCTTATGATGTGCCTTTTACCGCCTTCTGAGTCATATTTATTAGTGAATAGTTAATTTTAATGGAAATGAATCATAATTTGATTTGTAATTTGAATTTTGATATGAGTTGATAATGAAAAGGAAATATAATCCACATCCACAGACTCATTCAATATTATATGGTGAATAAGCATGAGATTACCCTTGTGATTAAAATCCCATGTGTTTAAAATAAATTTTAAGACTTCTATGCTTATTATATTCTAGGATCATCCATTTGAGGTGATATTTAAATGAAATAAATGTGGAGTGAACTTTTATATAATTAAATAATATTTATTTTCTACTTATAATCATTGGGTGACACATTGGTTCATATACAAACACTATGGATGGGATCCTATGGCTTCCCCCTTTCTTACACCCAAGTGAGACATATACAGGTTGCCAAGGATAGATGAATATTATAATATCAGGTTTTACATGGACTCCTTATGGATTTCCAAGGATAGACTCTAATGGTAGTTGATAATATTTTCAATGGAGGATACATAGGATTCCATAGTAGGCTGACATGGAAGGAATCAAGTGGAAGTGTTGTTCCACCACACCTATAGTGATAATATGAAAATAATGAGGTGAGTATATGAGAATATTGTGGGGTGATTGGTTCATGGTACACCAGGAGAGATACCTGGGTTCCAAATTAGGATTTCAGATTACATTACTGGGTTATTAAATAATTAATGTATGGATTTTTTTGTGTATAATGTGTCTTCCAAAAAAAGTGCATGCTTAGATTTGGCCTTTGCCTTATACTCTAATGATGACCTATATTAGAATCCCTGAGTACTTATCTTCATAGGGGACATTTGGATACAAGATTGGCCTTGTGGATTTTTAATTAAAATATATTGATTAATTAAATGAACATAGTTATAAAAAGATAGTTGGAAAAATATTTTTTCAGAGACTTCCAATTAAATAAAAAGAAATTATTTGAGGAAGTATGTCCATGGGAACCCTAAACATTAATGGGTTTCTACTTAAATTAATTTCGTGTTTATGATATTAATACTTTCATATTTCTGTTACTATGTATTCACCGACTAGAAAAAATAGACCTTGGGTGCTTTCCTATTGGGATTATATCTGAAAACCTGATCGGGCTACACATGGTAGACAAAAAAGATTATTTGATTACATGTATAGACTTGTGAATGTGACCTACTATAGGCTCTTAAAAGATTCATAGGATAAGGGGAGAAAAAAAAACTATGTTGAAGCTCATGATTCAAGATATGTTACTTTTTCCCTATTAGTAATTTTGTTACATGTGTTGTACATCTATGATGTAAACCTATATTTTCTGTTTGATAGAGACATATGACATGTATCATCATCTGTATATGAGATTTCTTCTGGGATTGATTATTGTATATATCTTGTTCATTTATCAAATATGTAATTTATTTACTGCTATTCGATATACTGTATAATTTATGGGGATTCTCTTGAAATCGAGTGACCAAATGGGCTCTGGGCACCTTTAGTGGTATCTGAGATTAGGACGTTACAATAGGATGGAAAAACGTCAGCCCAAACACCATGACAATACTATCCTTAAAAAGGTTGATACCCCATTTCACTATAAGATATCCCCAACACCATAGATGCTGTATAATATTCTATATATTTCTCTCGTATGATGAAATATACCCCTCTACAGTACAATAGTGCCATTTTTTCAATGGCACCCCCTTTTCCCCATATCCCTCAAAACGCCTCATAGCTTCAACCCAGTTCCCCAAGACCCAAAAAACCAAATGTAATGGGATCCAAGGTCAATGAACTTACATTTTATACCTCAAAAACAATTAATTCCCTTAATAATTCAATGAAACCCTTGGGAGAATTAGAGAAAATGTGTTCTTTGAAAAGATACCACATGAGATACCTAACATGGATTACTCTATCAGAGGATCTTAACTACCTCACTTAGTTGAAAACGTTTGAAATCCAATAATAAAAACAATCTATAAAATAATCTTGGGGAGAAAACTCTCAAATTTGATCTATGTTAAAAATGGAAATAATAGAAATCCACAACATAAATTAGGAAAATTATAAAAATTCAAAAAAGAGAAAAATCATATGAGAAGAGATAAAAATAATAAATAATTGTATAAGGGACTCATATATGTGACTCAATCTCTCAAGCACTCTGTTCCACATCACCGTGATTCCAAAATGCTCAAACCAATGGAATAACATGCACATACAACACCATCTAATACTATTCTTATATCACAATTGGATGATTCTTGAAGGTTATATCATAATATATATTGATCAATTAAAAATAAAAAATGTGAGAGTTCTGATAATGATAATTGTGATCTGTGACACATTAAATATGTTATGTATCTTGAGCACCTATAGGGGAAGTTATATCTAATACTCCATAATTCCAATTCAATCCAACACCTTAAATGTCTCAACAAACCGCGGAGAAATTTTACATTGAAAATCATGCCTTTGCTCCCCATGATGATGATTCGTATTTAGGAGCACATGATAATCAACATAAAACTCTATATGCCTCCTCCTATTATCCGAGTAGCATTTCTGATGAACTTGTGGTAATTTGATTCTTTTTTCAAATACATTAACCATCTTTATCACATTCTAAAATAGTTCTATCCTTAGAATTTTTTCCTCTCTACCCATAGTCCAACATAATGGATAACTACAATGATGTCTATATGATGCATCAAATAACATTATAATAATTGGGGAGTAAAAACTATGATGATAGGAAAACTCAACAAATAGTGGGTCCCTCATACACAATCCTCAAAAATCAAGCACATAAGAACATAACATGTATTCAAGAATTTGAATATCTCAGTATATATTATAATCCAATAAAATAATATCATCATCAAGACTTAAAAGAGTCTTCCCACCACCTCTAGATACTACCTCGATAAAACCTACACCAATCTTGATCCCCTAGTCAGTATGAAAGGGGATAATGTTGTTAAATTATTCTCTTTCACCCAAATATAATTACAGCCTCCCCGATATCATGGTAAACTGGTAATGAATTAATTCAAAATTTCCTCCCACTTTCACTAGGTAACATCTAATGTATTGATAAAACCATCATCTACATAGTTCTCGACCTTCACCTTCTAGAAGACAAAACATCAAGATTGAAACTGTACAACTGGACACTTCAACCCACGACACTACAACTAACCAATCAAAGACTAAGAAATTATAACGACCCATACATTACATACATGGTTAATAATTCAAAATGGAAGCATACTTATTACAACATATAACAAAACCATGAAAGGACCGTATAAGTATAGTGTCTTTAGAAACTGGGAAACATAAACAACTGGTTCATAAAGTGTCTACATTGTCTCCCATTTATTTGATCATATCTATAGTCCCTTTTGGAATATCTAACTTAATAACCTTATTCCTGACCTGGGGAATGAAAACATACAAAAGGGTGATCTCAAATGCTCAGTAAGGGTAAACAAAAGAAATATCAATCACATCATATACATAAGAACATAAATTTTGGAAATCTTAACCTGTAAAAGAGATCATAATTTCATAACATGGGATAAATAATAGTGGTGAAATGTAATCCCAATAATCATAACAAAAAACATGAAACTTTTTGGCATACACACATAATCATAGAGAATCATTTCTTATTAGTTAAGACTCATTGCCAAGACTATCTTAGTGGACAAAGTCCATTTCTGAACCGAGTTCACTCCTCGTTTTAGTCCTATTTTATTGAACCAGCATAACCTGCCGTTCCAGCCATGTCTATCTCATGAGATATGAAATCCTTACCCAATGCATTGGTGGTAGATATAGGCCCCACCCATCTCATAAGGATAACATTCTTATGTGTTCCACAAAATCAAAAATCACACGTCATTGCATAACCCATGTAATAAAAATGGGATTCTTAAACATCATGACATCATAAAACAATTCATATAAGATAAATGAATTCATAAAAATAATTCCATCACAATATAATCAAATCAATGTAATAATAGGGATAGAAACATAACCCTATATATCTTATATGGAAGATAATTTTGATAAAACACTTGAACTCCATTCTTGAGGAAAATATCCTTTCTACTTCAAAAACAGTTTCTCTCTTAACATTTCAGACAATTTTAAACTAAAATAAGTTTATTAAAAATAAACATGAAAACTTGTAATGGAAGCTTCTTGGAAATAAAGTTTTAGAAATCCATTCATGTCGTATAAGTTAAAATAACATTCCTCTCATACTTTTGTCGAAAAAGTCAAAATGAACCTCCTACGACAAATGACAAAAGATTATTTTTATATATTTTACTAAAAAATCACCGAAGGGTAAAATTGGATTTAAACAATTGTAGGTGGATGGAAACAATATTAAATATTTGGGAAACATAGATGTGGATGTTAAAATAAACCCCAGTAAATACCAAAGTATAAACAATCTCAGATAAAATGAGATTGTGATATTTTCCCTTACCTTAGGTCCAATTTTCTTCGTAAGTGTCTGAACCTCCTGAATAATGATTTAAATAATGTTATTGACTTCTTCCAGAATCATACATATTTTTCTTCTATCATATATGGTCATATTATTAGCTTCTTATTAGTAATATTTCATTACTACTTGTTATTCGGGTGTTTATTACTTTTTGTTCTTATGCGCGTTTTGTCAAATAATTTTTTATTTTTCTTTTTAGGTTATAGATAAATCATTTCCAGAATGGTATTAGTGTAATATATATATCATATTCATTCAATAAATTCATTTATATAATCGTTATGCAATGAAGATCATGTATAACGAGTCGCATCACATCATGGAGACGGTATTCCATATGTATGCACGAGCGATGATATCGTTCCCATGATCATGGAATTGTATTAGAGTGTATGTATACTATTTCAGAATCAATATCACTTTACAATAATAATATATTGTTATTATTTACACCATTATACCCATCTGAGTATGGTGGTGGTTGAAAATATATTACATCACGACGTGGAGACGGTATTTCATACGTACGCACGCGTGGTGATTTCGTTTTCCGTAGGATGGATAGATGGTGAAATACGGTTGTTTAATACTTATAATAACATACCAGAATATGAGTGATAGTGATTTTATTACTTCATAATGAAAAAACTAAAGAAGAAGAAGTGAAAGAAGAAATAATGTTGAACGAATTGTTAACCGACATTACCTCTTTTTTGAAGCGCCTCTTTGAGATCTTCTCTTAGGGAACTAAAATTGGTCTTCTAAGTAGACCAGGACATCTAGGATATTTCTAGGGAAGTGGAGAGGAGATTTTCTCAGGGGTTGGCCGAGCATGAAGGCTCAATGTGGTGTGAGGAAGCGAGGTAGGATGTGCCTTTTTATAAGGGAAGAGAGGGGCACCTTTGGAATAACTAAAAATACTATTTTATTATAAAGTAAAATTCGGTTTTTAATAGCTCCAAATTGATATATTTCGAATCTAAGTTGGGTATGGGTCGAAATACTCTCATAAAATAGAATTTTGACAAGTTTAGGTATCAATGTTAACCTTATCATTTAGATTTAACTTTAAGATAGATAATTTAACTTTAACTATGTCTTCTTGTTTTCTTACACTATAAGGTTAATAAACTTACTATATCAAGCCAAACGAACCCCAAGTTTATTATTAATATATATAACCTTATATAAGTCATTTTTCTGAACCTTAGATTTTCAGGAATAAAATAGCAATTAATAATATAGTATTTGTTTTAAAATCTATTTTATGTCAATTTTGACACTATTTGGTAATTGATTTTTGTGAAAATCATAACAAAATGATTAGTTCGAAAAAATTTAATTAAATAAATACTACCATATCATATTAACATATAAAATTATTTTAATTTATAAAAAGTCTCCAATTACATTTATTTGGGTATTTATATCATCAATTATGTCAATATTTCATTAATAAGATAATTACTGCATCATCATTGTATCATACAAAAATTAAATTATATTAATTCTAAAAATTACAAATAAAAAACCATTATCTAGGAAATCTTTGTATCTTTCTAATTAATATATATAGTAGGATTTATCTTATGTATATCCCTATATTAAAAATGCATTAGTTATAAAACATTGATTTTAACAATTTTAACCCTTCTTTAAATAAATTGATAATAAATGTACTAATATAATCCAAGTGGGCCTAAATTGTCATATTTTATTCCTAAGGTTTTTTTGGTCGAATTACACATATCCAATAGAATTAGGACACGTGGTAGGGTAATAATAATATCATTTTTACCCATAACTACCCTATTTACTTTTAACCGTGGTAAAATAATGAAAAAGTTATTATTCACCAAAAATCATTTTCATCTCATTGAACCAAATTTTAGTCCATTATAATAACTGTGTCTCTCGGATTTTCGAAATTCCACTCACAAAAGTGGTAAAATTATGTTTTATGAAAAATTCAATTTTTTAACTACCACTTAGTGCTTTCAGTATTAATCAAAAAATGAATGTTTCCAGAAAAATACCAAAAATTAGGCCTATGATATATTTGATATTATGAATTCAAAAATGATGTTTATTTTACCAAATTAAAAACATAGCAGTTACATTATCTAATTAAAAAATTAATTCCCATCATCAAGACAAATAGCGTGTTTTTAAGAGATAACAACTATCAAAAGATTGACACTTTTTTATGTATGGTTTAATGTGGAATTACATCCAATGAACAACATTGTATTAAATTGTAAAAATATATTATAAATATACTTTAAAACCACTCAAATTAATAATTTATCACTATTAATTATTTCAATTAAGAAAGATGTTTTTTTAAAATTTAATAATTTTCACTATTCATCAGAATATGAAAGTTATCCGAAAAGTACCAAATATTCACCCTAAGCTAATTTCAATATTCAGAATCCAAAAATGAAGTTAATTTTGAATGATAAAATTTACAAAATTTCAAAAAGTGGTTTTTAGTATTCATAATGGCTAGTTTTAATAATATTTTAATAACATATCATTGTTTAGTGAAACTCGGTATTGCGTATGACGCAAGCTATCGAGGAAGGTCGTGGTTGCGTGTAAAGCAAGCCAAGCTATTGTTGTGTGTAGTGAAAGATTCCTTTGATTATTTATATAAAATAAAAACAAAATATTTCTCATAAAAGTCTCGGGTGTTACATTCTACCCCCCTTAAAATGAATTTCACCCTTGAAATTCGTCACTTTGTAACAAAAAGATGAGGATACCTCTCCCTCATCATATCCTCAAGCTCCAATGTAGATTCTTCTAATTTGTGGTTCCTCCATAATACTTTCACCAAGCGAGTGGTATTATTCCTTAGGACTTTTTCACTACGATCTAGAATCTATATCGGCTGTTCTTCATAAGAAAGATCTTGCTCTAGCGGTACAACTTCTGAGATGAGTAAATGCGAAGGATCAGGTATGTACTTTCTCAGGAGAGATACATAGAACACATCATGAACTTGAGAGAGATTTGGTGAAAGCTCCAATCGGTAAGCTACCATTCCAACACGATCCAATATTTCTAAAGGACTGATATATCTAGGGCTCAACTTCCCCTTCCTTCTAAATCTCATGGCCCTCTTCCAGGGAGATATTCTTAAGAACACTTTATCACCCACTTCAAACTCTATGTCTTTTCTTTGGTTGTCAGCATAACTTTTCTGTCGACTCTGAGTTGCTCATATGTGTTTTTGAATAGATCAGACCTTTTCTGCCATCTCATCAATAAGATCATGTCCTCATAGCTTTCTTTCCCCAACGTCATCTCAGAAAGTTGGAGTCCTACATTTATTTTCGTAGAGAGCTTCATAAGGAGCCATATGAATACTAGAGTGAATGCTATTATTATAAGAAAATTCCACCAAAGGTAGACGTTGATCCCAAACACCTTTGAAATCCATAGAGCAATCTCTCAACATATCTTCTAGAGTTTGAATTGTTCTCTCAAACTGACCGTCTGTCTGAGGATGATAAGAAGTGCTGAAACTCAACTCTGTATCCAGAGTATGCTGAAGACTTCACCAGAACTTTGAGGTAAATCTTGGATCCCGATAAAATATAATAGAAAGTGGTACTCCATGCAATCTTACCACTTCCTTTACATATATCCTAGAAAGCTGATCTAGAGAGAAATCCTCTCTAATAGCAATGAAGTGTGAAGACTTTGTAAGACGATCAACAATGACCCAGATAGCATTATTGCCTTTGGATATTTTAGAAAGTCATGTGACAAAGTCCATAGTGATGTTTTCCTATTTCCATTCGGGTATGGGTAATGGTTGTTAAATCCCATTTGACTTCTGTCTCTCAGCATTAACTTGCTGACAAACCAAGCATCGAGAGATATATTCAGCAACATCTCTTTTCATGCCATCCCACCAAAAGTACTCATTCAGGTCCCTATACATCTTCGTGCTTCCAGGATGGATAGAAAATGAAGAATTATGAGCCTCATCCAGCAGCTCCATCTTTAATTCTGGGATGGGAGGAACACAAACCCGATTCCTGAACATTATTATCCCATCACAATCATGTTTGAATTCCGGAACATTTCTCACCATCTTTTGTAACTCTACATCTTTTTTCTGTGCCTCATTAATCTTCACATATATAGATGGTTGAACATTCATTTGAGAAAGATACAATTTTTCCCCTTCCATTATAATTCCAAGATTCATCCTTTGCAAATCCATTAATATTGGAGATTTTGTGATCCACATCATTGATAAACTGGAATGGTCTTGTCAACATAATGCATCTGCCACCTTGTTTTCTTTCCCAAGGTTGTAATAGATTGAGCAGTCATAATCCTTAATCAGCTTCAACCATCTTCTTTGGTGCATATTCAGCTCCTTTTGTGTGAAAATATACTTTATACTTTTATGATCAGTATAAATGTCACACCTTTCTCCATGAAGATAATACCTCCAAATATTTAATGCAAAGATTACCACAGCTAAGTCCAAATCATGTGTTGGGTAATTTTTCTCATGGATTTTCAACTGTCGTGAGGCATAAGCTATCACCATATCATTTTGCATAAGAACACACCCCATCCCCTTCTTGGATGTATCATTTCAGATCACAAACCATTCTCCACTACAAGGTAGTGTGATCACAGGTGCACTGGATAACCTTCTTTTCAACTCCTTGAAATTATCATCACATTCCTCCATCCAAACAAACTTAACTCCATTCCGAGTCAACCTATTGAGTGGATTAGATAATCATGAACAATCTTTCACAAAACGTCGTTAATATCCAGCCAAACCAAGAAAACTTCAGATCTCAGTTACTGTTGTTGGTCTCGACCATCTTTCGATCACCACTATTTTTGATGGATCCACATATATCCCCTCTTTTGAGATTATGTGACCCAAAAATGAAACTTTTTGAAGCCAAAATTCACAATTGGTAAATATGGCATAAAGCTTTTCCTTTGTCAGGGTCTTCGATATAATTCTAAAGTGATCTTCATGTTCTTTCTTTCTCTTTGAATAGAAAAGAATATCATCTATAAAGACTACAACAAATTGATCATGATAGTCTTTAAAGACTATATTCATTAGATCCATGAAGACAGCAGGGGCATTAGTAAGACCAAATGGCATCACTATAAATTCATAGTGTCCATACCTTGTACGGAAATCATTCTTTGGTATATCCTCCCTTTTGACCCTTAATTGATGATACCCTGAACGAAGATCAATCTTGGAAATGTATTGAGCTCCACGTAGTTGGTCAAATAAGTCATCAATGCGTGGGAGAGGATATTTGTTCTTGATAGTGATCTTGTTATGTTCTTGATAATCAATGGAGAGTCTCATTGATCCATCTTTCTTCTTAACAAATATAACAGGTGATCCACAAGGTGATGCACTACGGCGTATGAATCCCTTATCAATATTTTCTTGTTGTTGCTTCTTCAATTCTTAAAACTCAATTGGGGCCATTCTATAAGGTTTCTTTCAAATAGGAAAAGCACCGGGTACGAGTTCTATTGAAAAATAAACATCACGATTTGGTGGAAGACCTGGCACTTCCTCCAGAAAGACATCATCAAACTCCCGTACAATGGGAATATTATTAATTGTGAGTTTCTCACAAACCATTTGAGATAAATAAACTTCATTCAGTGGAATCAAGACCCATAATATAGGAGAAATTTCCACTAGAAGGTTATGTTCATCCTTGCATCGATAGACGATCATAGATTGATCTGGAATATGAAATCTGACATCCCTTCTTTGGAAATTGTTATGAGCTCCATATAAAGAAAGCCAATCCATGCCAAGAATCACATCAAATTCCACTATAGGAAGGATCACATGATTTGTAGGAAGCACATTCCCAGAATCATCAATCGGGGTAGAATTATAAACTTCAGACGCGACTGTTGTGCAATTAGGTGTTGTCATAGCTAACTCAACATCTAATTGTTGAGGTAATACGGTGATACCATTAGAAAAATCTTTAGAAATAAAAGAGTGGGTGGATCTAGAATCAAATAAAACATTTTCTACTATAGAGTGGATGGTAAGTGTACCTTTCACTGCATCGTTATCGTACTCCACATCGCTGATAGAAATTTCATGTGACATTCCTTTGTCTTTAGCCTTAATATTTTGTTGATGTCGATCATCATCAACAAACCGTGGAATAAGGCATTTATTAGCATAATACCCCATCTCCTTGCACTTGAAACATTGAAGTGTAGTAGGTTCATTCTGTGTGTCCATTCCATTGTTTGCATCATTCGACATCTTCTTCCCATCACTGTAGCATTCAAATGCCTGATGACCTTCCTTTCCACTTTTGAAACATTTACTTGTCCCTTTAAGACAACTCCTTCCATGTTTCATTCCACACTTTGAGGATAAGGGAAATCTCATCTTCTTTTCAGTGTGCTCTTTACATTTTCCTTTAATTCCATTTTCCACATCTTATCAAACCCATTCGAATGATGTGTTACTCCAATATCCATCTCAACATTGAGAGCACATCGAACGATTTCCTCGTAGCAATTGAAGTCTCTTATGGATAACACCCTTCGAAGACTTGGTTTTAATCCACTAAAGAATTGATCGATCTTACTCTCAAGTTGGATAATAATACCAGAAGCGTACCTTGCAAGTCTTGTAAAATTTGCTTCATAGGTACCAACAGATTCATCATCCTTTTTCTTCAGTTCAAGAAACTCTTTCTCCATCTTTGTTCGTAGAATACGAGGGAAGTACTTATTGAAAAATAAGTTATTGAACTCGTCCAATTCCATGGACTCAATTTCATCCCCTTACCTCGTATTCCTAATAAAATTCCACCATTGATCATCATCTCCTTCCAAATGATACACTACTAGGATGAATTTATCATGTTCAGAACATTGAAGAACTGAAAATATATTTTTAATAGTAATAATCCACTGTTCAGTAACTAATGGATCAATAGACCCGCTAAAAGAAGGTGGACGCTGCCTCATGAAGGATTAAACAGAATGTTGCTCCTTTTTTTGCTCATTTGGAAGTCCTGCATGATTCATAGCTTGAGAAAGTTGTGTGAGAATGGCAAAAATATTTTGCATTCCAGCTCCCATAACATTTGGTTGCTCAGGGGGACAATCATTGCATTGCCCATTGCATTCCGCATTAACACAGTTCCTTATGGTTCCAGCCATTGACTAAAACCAAGAAGAATAGTGTGAGAAACACTAATTATAATAGGAAAACCACATAATCAAGAATAAAATTTCACACATAAGGTCTTATACTAGGATATTCATGGTCATTTCTAAAACTCTAAGATTGTGTTCTATGCTTATAATTATCCTTAGGTTTCTTACTAAGGATTTCACATCCTAGTTTTCAAAGGATGACTATACCTTTCCTCTAATACCAACTATAAAAACCCATAATTTTCATACATGGTTAATACTTCAAAATTGAAGCATTCTTATTACAACATATAACAAAACAATGAAAGTACCGTATAGGTATAGTGTCTTTAGAAACTGGGAAACATAAACAACTGGTTCATAAAGCATCTACATTGTCTCCCATTTATTTTATCATATAGATAATACCTTTTGGAATATCTTACTTAATAACCTTCTTCCTGACCTAGGAAATGAACACATACAAATGGGTGAGCTCAAATTCTCAGTAAGGGTAAACAAAAGAAATATCAATCACATCATATACATAAGTACATAACTTTTGGAAATCGTAACCTGCCAAAGAGATCATAAATTCATAACATGGGATAAATCATAGTGGTGAAATGTAATCCCAATAATCTTAACATAAAACATGATACTTTGTGTCATACACACATAATAATAGAGAATCATTTCTTATTAGTCAAGACTCATTTCCAGACTATCTTAGTGGACAAAGTACATTTCTGAACGGAGTTCACTCCTCGTTTCAGTCCTATTTTACGGAACTGGTTTATCCTTCTATTCCATCCATGTCTATCTCATGACATATAAAATCCTTACCCAATTCATTGGAGGGAGATATAGGTCCCACCCCTCTCATAATGATACCATTCTTATGTGTGCCACAAAATCAACAATCATACATCATTGCATAACCCATGTAATAAAAATGGGATTCTTAAACATCCTGACATCATAAAATAATTCATATAATATAAAGGAATTCATAAAAATAATTCCATCACAACATAATCAAATCAATGTAATAATAGGTATAGAAATAGAACCCTATATTATCATAGATGGAAAATAATTTTGATAAAACACTTGAACTCCATTCTTGAGAAAAATATCCTTTTTACTTCAAAAATTTTTTCCTTTCTTAACATGTCATACAATTTTAAACTAAAAGTAGTTTATTAAAAATAAACATGAAAACTTGTAAAGTAAGCCTCATGGAAATAATGTTTTAAAAATCCATTCATGCCGTATAAGTTAAAAAAAATTCTTCTCGTACTTTTGTCGGAAAAGTCAAAAAGTACCTCGTACGACAAACGACAGAAGATTCCTTCTATATCTTTTACTAAAAACTCACCGAAGGGTAAAATTAGATTTAAACAATTGTATGTGGATGGAAAAAATATTACATATTGAGTAAACATGGATGTGGATGATAAAATACACCCCAGTAAATACCAAAGTATAAACAATCTTGGATAAAATGAGATTGTGATATTTTCCATTAACTTAGGTCTGATTTGCTTTGTAAGTGTCCGAAACTCCTGTATAATGATTTAAATAATGTTATTGACTTATTCCAGAATCATAATTATTTTTATGATATCATATATGGTCATATTCTTATCTTCTTATTAGTAATATTTCACTACTACTTGTTATTCAGGTGTTTATTACTTTCTGTTCTTATGCGAGTTTTGTCGAATAAATTATTATTTTAATTCTTTGGTTATAGATACCTCATTTCTAGAATGTTATTAGTGTAATATATATCATATTAATTAACTCAATTCATTTATATAATCATTATGAAATGAAGATCATGTATAATGAGTCACATCACATCGTGGAGACGGTATTCCGTACGTATGAATGAGCGATGATATCATTCCCATGATTGTGGAATTGTATTGGAGTGTATGTATACTATTTCAGAATCAATATCACATTACAATAATCATATATAGTTATTATTTACACCATTATACCCATCCTATTATGGTGGTGGTGGAAAATAGATTACACCACGGCGTGGAGACGGTATTTCATACGTACGCACGCGTGGTGATTTCGTTTTCCGTGGGATGGATAGATGGTGAAATATGGTTTTTTAATACTTATAATGACATATCAGTATATGAGTGATATTGATGTTATTACTTCATAATTAAACAACTAATGAAGAAGAAGTGGAAGAAGAAATAATGGTGAAAGAATCGGTAACAGACATTACCTCTTCTCTGAAGCGCCTCATTGATATTTCCTCTTAGGGAACTGAAATTGGTCTTGAAGAAGACTAGGACCACTAGGATGTTTTCTAGGGAAGTGGAGAGGAGATATTGTCAGGGTTTGGTGGAGCTTTAAGGCTCAATGTTGTGTGAGGAAGAGAGGGAGGAGGTTCCCTTTTATAAGGGAAGAGAGGGGCACCTTTGGAAGGACTAAAAATTTTATTTTATTATAAAGTCAAATGTGGTTTTTAATAGCTCCAAATTGATATATTTCGAATTCTAATGTGGGGATGGGTCGAAATACTCTCATAAAATAGAATTTAGAAAAGTTTAGGTATGAATTTTAACCTTATCATTTAGATTTAACTTTAAGATAGATAATTTAACATTTATTGTGTCTTCTTATTTTCTTGCACTATAAGGTTAATAAACATACTATATCAAGCCAAAAAAACCCCAAGTTTATTATTAATATATATAACCTTATCTAAGTAATTTGGCTGAACCTTAGATTTTTAGGAATAAAATAACAATCAATAATATAGTATTTGTTTTAAAAACAATTTTATGTCAATTTTGACACTATTTGGTAATTGATTTTTGTGAAAATCATAACAGAACGATTATTTCGAAAAAATTTAATTATTTATATAATAACATGTCATAGTAAAATATAAAATTATTGTAATTCATAAAAAGTCTCAAATTACATTTATTCTGGTATTTATAACATCAATTATGTCAACATTTCATTAATAACATAATTACTGCATCATCATTGTATCATAAATAAATTAAATTATATGAAGTCTAATAATTACAAATAAAATACCATTATGTAGGAAATCGTTTTAGATTTATAATGAATATTTATATTCGGATTTATCTTATGTATAACCCTATATTAAAAATGCTTTAGTTATTAATCTTTGATTTTAACTATTTTAACCCTTCTTTAAAAAAATTGATAATAAATGTCCTAATCTAATCCAAGTGGGCCTAAATGGTCATATTTTATTCCTAAGGTTGTTTTTGGTCGAATTAAAATTATCCAATAGAAATAGGACATGTGTTAGGGTAACAATAATATCATTTTTACCCTTAACTACCCTATTTACTCTTAACCGTGGAAAAAAAGTAAAAAGTTACTATTCACAAAAAATTATTTTCATCTTATTGAACCACATTTTAGTCCTTGATTTTAACCGTGTCTCTCGTATTTTCGAAATTCCACTCACAAAAGCAGTAAAATTAAGTTTTATGAACAATTTAGTTTTTTAACTACCACTTAGTGGTTTCACTATTCATCAAAAAATGAAAGATTTTAGAAAAAAACAAAAAATTAGGAGTAAGATATATTAGATATTATGAATTCAAAAATGATTTTTATTTTACTAAATTAAAAACATATCAGTTACATTAACTAATTTAAAAATTAATTCCCATCGTTATGACAAATAGCATGCTTTTAAGAGATAATAAGTATCAAAAGATTGACACATGTTTTTGTCTGGTTTAAATGTGAAATTACATCCAATGAACAACATTGTATTAAATTGTAAAAATATATTATAAATATGCATTAAAACCACTCAAATTAATAATTTATCACTATTAATTATTTCGATTAAAAATCTTGTATTTTTAAAATTCAATAATTTTCACTATTCATTAGAATATGAAGGTTATCTGAAAAGTACCAAAATTTCACCGTAAGCTAATTTCGATATTCCGAATACAAAAATGAAGTTAATTTTGAAAAATAAAATTTAAAAAATTTCAAAAAGTGGTTATTATTATTCATATCAGCTAGTTTTAAAAATATTTTAAAAGCATATAGTTGTTTGGTGAAACTCGGTATTACGTACGACGCAAGCTATCGAGGAAGGCCACAGTTGCGTGTAAAGCAAGACAATCTTGTGTTGTGTCTAGTGAAAGATTCCTTTGATGATTTATATAACATAAAAACAACATATTTCTCATAAAAGTCTCGGGTGTTACAGAAATATTTTTCATATTGCGATGTACAAAAAAAGGTGACCTATGAAACTCAAAAAGAAACATTACACATATAACCATTTTAATGAAAATCATCCCAAATAAAAACAATAAATATTGTCCATTATAAGACCCTCCATAAGTGGAGTCAATAAAACAACTCATTATGTATAAACCTCCACCACAAAATCCATATATTGGAATCCTCCACCTAATTCACCAAAGTTGACTAAAATATCATTTAAATAACATATACCATCATTCTATCAGATTTAAAGATTCATTATGAATATATTTTCCTTCACTCTCTATGAATGTCATGATTCACATAGGGAATTACAATATGACTTATTTATCAGTTCATCTTACACAAGATTTCCATTTCCAAATGTATATGAAATATTGATTTTCCAATCCAAAAATAATTCTATCCACTATCACTATCACAAGATTATGTCACATTAAGAGAGGGAATACATAATGCTCTTATTGATGGTAAAAACAGAAAAACTCTAACCAATGAGGTATTTTCAAAACAATTACAAGCCATTTTTTTACTAACTCAATATCATGGTTCACATAGTTACATATCCCAAACAAAGAAAAAAATTTCATAGAAAATCTCAAACTAATCTCTTTTCTCTAGGAGAGGAATAACTAGAGTGATGATCATTTTCTCCTCGAGTTAATATAATTCTATATGACTCTATTATATTCTATGATAATTCATGATACTTTCTTTTCAAGACTATTAGAGGAGTCATAACTAATGATATGTCAGCTATAGACCTCCAATAATATCTTTAAATACAAAGGATACATCGTGAATCTATAATAGTATTTAGAAATTCCCATGAAAACCCACCTATATCATCAATGTAACCCTATGTACTCCTTTCTAGGATACAATATTCCACAAGAAACAAACCTCGTGATCATATAATTCACACCCCAACAACATTCTGAATAGCTATTTCCAATGAAGAACACCCAAAATAGAACATAAATACTCTTAAAACTCCTCCTTAGACATTATGTTCAGAATGATGTTGTCGATGAAACCCACAATGAACATTTCTATGAACATTCTAGACACTATGTAATTTAAACCCATAGACATAGTTAGAGTGTTCGTGAAAAAAATTACATTAGAATGAAATAATAATTCCCATAACAACATAAAAAAAAGTCTTTATAAAATACTCTTCTTCCACTTGAATATAATGATATGTGGACCATAGATCGATCATTGAGAACAAACTAGATCCTTTTAGATTATTCAATAAGTCATTATTCCATGTAATGAGATATAGATTATTCACCATCACCTAGTTTATGTGGTGTCAATCGATGTAGAGATGGAAACTGTCATCAAACTTCTTCATTAACAAAATTGGTCCCCCCATGGTGACACATTTAGTTGAAAAAATATTCCTTATAATTTACCATTGATCTATACTTGATGCTATCATAAATAATAAGGCACAATCCTATATGGATACATTGATTTAGGAGAATTTATCATATTTATTTTAACCCAATCCTTGATCTATGGTTGAATGGTAAACATAATAAAACCCACAAGGAAAACATCACGATACTCTTCTAGAACCCTAAAAATCACCAACGGGGGAATTTATGATGATATCAGCCAAAAAAACCCATTAAAATAATGATAGAACATGACTCTAGCCCATCTGTGGGTCTCACTTGCTGTGAAACATTACAAAATATTGACCAGCATCATTAATCCCAACCTTACTCTTGATGTAATCCAAGATAGCCGACAATGAATACCTCTAATCTATGCAAAGGAAGATATCATATGATTTTTTTTATAACCAAAAGAATTATTTATAATAGTTTTGATTATCCAACACTATATAATTTTCCCTAAATAATTCATAAAATTATTCACATCCACTCTCTAGAATCTTCAATACCAAGTCAACTTAATGCTTCTATGCCTCAAGTCCCAGTGAATGGAAAATGGTAGTTGATATGAAGGATTGTGTCACTCCCGAGTCAAATAAAAACATGAATCCATGTAAAAAATATGTAAATGGTACCTTAAATAATTTCCAGATCACAAGACACTAGAAAAACTAGAGTTTGAAGCTGACCAAGACCTTCTCCATAAAATCTATAACCTAACTAAAGACCACCTAAAAATCTATTCTCTTCTATCTGAGGATGAGGAATATCTCAGGACTATCCTATGGAAAGCATATTTTTTATTTACTGATCCCATACTAGAACAAACAACTATTGCTAATGCCTCATCTAAAACATCATCAACATGGAATCCTGATGTGGAGTATCTGGTTCAGTTTGAATAAATAGAAATATCTAGCCCTCTTTTCAATTATGACACCATACCCCCAAAAAAACAAGTAGCTGATGCCCATTCCTGAGCCTCTGGGCCTCCACCCCCAATGAAACAAGATAATGATGGCTGGGACCTACTATCAGCTCTAGGAAAACTCTTCAACCACATAAAATGATAAAACTAGAGCACAACTCTTACTCTTGAGTAATCATGAATCACCCCTATCTTGAAATTATGGTTCTAGATAGTTACTTCCTAATAACCATTTCCCAATATAGTAACTCAAGATATGTTGAAAACATGAATAGGGTGACCAGGCACTAGATATCTAGATGAAATTCTTCCTCAAAATTTCATTCCATATCCTACTCATCATGTAAAATGTATGAAGAATATATGTGAAGGGGTCATGAAATAGATCTCGAGCTAACTAACAGAAAACTCCAATATCAAAGGGTAACTAGATCCTAAAAACTGGATGCCTTCATAGTCAAATAAAGAAACTAAACTTGTAACTGGACTTTGATCTTCACCCATGAAACCACTAACTACTTTCAATCCCTAAGGAATACGATAAACCACTTCCACACTGCTCGATGTAGCATCATCACAACTAATAAAACCCAATGCTCCTTATAAACATGTATTGAACTAAAATCAATCTCAAAATCCTCTAACCAATCTTCTATCACTATGTCCAAATTGCTCCATCTCTCTTTAATAAAATATATCACTAAAAATCTCAAACTATTCAATTCTATCTGGCATTTCTATTGACCTCTACTATACACTGTCATTCTAGAAAACATTGCTAAAAAACATTTGTGAAAACTTGCTAAGGAAGTTGACATGTTTCAATGATTATAAGAAGAAAAAAAATTGGAGACTCCTAAACATAGACTATGGAATACTCTAGATTAATTAATCATATTTATTTATATTAGGGAATCATAATTCAATGAAATACAAATTTCCAACAAAGTCACAAATCAGAATGATGTATAATCATTTACTATGTTTCTACCCTAAAACCTATATCACTTCATTTAATAGACGCTATAAAATTACTTTTCTATATATCATGTCAAAGGGGGAATACCTCTATATTATTATGTCTTCTTTGATTACATCACAATCAAAACATATCTGACACAATTTCCCTTCTCACCCATATAGCCCTCACCCTTCCAAACTCTAAACACCATCTTATACATAAAACATGACCCATTAAAACTACTCTATCATGAACCCTACACCCAAATAGTACCCCTAATAGATTGAAAATAAGATAATGTGAATAATTACCACTCGATTCGCACCTACAAAAGGCCAGAAGTTGGTAACTAGCATTGATGGTACAGAAAACATATAAATGGGAGGAATTACCCTATAAGAGAATCATGAATATATCAGAGATAATTAAAAAACACCATTCAACTCATGCACATAAATTAAGTGAAATCTAAAGTGTATACATGTAATTCCATACAAATTTAAAACAACTTGCAATGGAAACTACATGCACCAAAACATAAAATCATAAGAAAACACAAATCCTAAAAAACTCATCAAAAACTAAAATATAATAAATTATAGCACATTCTTCAACCATGTCCAATTGAACTAAAAAATAGTTTATATAAACATTAGATTGAATAAAAATGTAGTCAATCAAATCCTCTTTGAATAATCTCACATAACATATAATGAAATCATGCTAATATCTATTGGATAACAAGTGAAAATAACTCATCACCTAAACATATAAAATAAGTTACCATCCTCAAAATGACTATATATCTCCATGTAACACAGATAAGAGAATCATAAATTATAATAATAACAAAACAAGGGTTCCCAAATTCTAATTACCCATTATTTTTTTACTTTTCCACAATGTCTCACATCGTGATCAATCCTTCCTAAAATTATCTTGGCCATAGACACCATTTCTACGTATTACAACATGCACCACATTCATCACATCATTACATCGTGCCATATAGCATCTCCATACACTAATTGATTAGTTTATATGATCCATCATAGATTGCATGTCATATATCATAGATTAATTATTATACCTTTATTATTTAAATCCCATACATTGAGTACAATTCCTCAATCAACCACATCCCATACATATCATACCTATAGTAATCATTTAGATTCTATATTCGATGATATATGTGTGTGAAGTAAAAAAATCCATCACATCCATCTAAAAACATATCAGAAAAATAACAACTATGCATACCAAGACATTATATTTTCATGATAAGAGATAGGATATATAGGGGTAGTCACCCATCTAACATGCCATTGGGATGTTGGGGGAAAACACCAAAATAGTTTCCAATGGGTGTGAGTCTTGCTAACTGAAAAGGGTAGGGTAGTGTATGAAATAAAAGAATTATGGGATATAATATATCTCACAACTATAATATGGGAATAACCTAGTATTAGACTCAACTGTAGCTAATGTCTCTTAAACAACCAACTTCCACTACTAAGAAGTAGATTCCCTATAAGAGAACACCCATTTAATGATAAATAATAAAGTACTTTTATTCATTCCATTTAATATTAAGCATTATGTTAATTAAATATTTTTTCATTAATTAACCTTTAAAATTATTCCACATTAGCATTAATTAACCAAAATGCAAAAACCATTCCCACTATGCATAACCTATATCAGTCTTATGGTTTATCAAGAGTAATATTTTTTAAAAATTCCAGTAACACGAACCCCATGGTTTATGTAATTCATAATTTTTTAAACATTATTCCTTAATTCTATGTAATAATGGAGAATAACCTAAGATGCCATCAAATAGATGATTCAATGAACATCTTGATGCCTTAATTATGGGGAATGGAATGTTGATAGACAAGATACTGAGAAATATGACCATCCTTCAAATTCATAATAAGAAAAAATATTGATTTTAAAACATCAATTTGTAATCTCATATTCAACTAATTATCATCATCTTAGTTTGATCCCTAACACCACATATATATTCTTATGCATCTGTCCATCACATGCCTCAATTATTGTGACAACGTTTGGCCTACCCACCCATATCTCCATATTCATGTACATCTATACCATCCCAAACTCATATCATATCACATAGTAATGCTTGCATATAGATAACAATGCTTGGAATGAAAAAAACACATAAAAACTCGATGAAGATAACCCATAAATCATGATTTCATCCTTCATATGCAAACAGGGTATCACGACCTCAAGCACAAGGCATCCAACATTCATGAACAATGGGCACTCTCAACCCCATGAATTTTATTTATCCAAAAAAATGTTTTAATTATTTATTGAATTAACCTATTCAAAATTTATGGTTTGGAACTACATAAAAAATAAGGAATCATCTATAAAATGATATAAAATTAATTAAACTAACACTCTAGTGCATTCAAGATTTAACAAGATTTACAGGAACCAAAATTCATTATCAATCATTCTTAATCTCATTTACACTTACAATTTTTGTAGATGCACATTCTATATACAATTACATTAACATATATAATTACACATCCAATAAAACATGTATACCTGAATAAATTTTATTACCATCAAATTATAAGAATTATAATATTTATTAATCATTCCTCTTATTGAATTCCTTAGCCAGAGAAAAATTATTTCAATATTTACATTCATTAAAAATTTCATCAATTTTAACATGGAAAACTAAGAATTTAAATATGCTAAAAATTCATATTATAGAAAATGAAAAATATATAAGATTAAAAGTAAATCCATTATCATGGTTTAAAACATCGACATTCAATTGTTATTGAATTTATTTATTAATCCAGGTCAATATTTATTATGTTAATTCCACTTCCATATAAAGGGACTAAAAATTGTAAATTTATGAATTTACATATATAAAATATAATCATTGAATACCCTACTTTTAATTAATGATGTTTATGAAATGGGAAGGGAACACCAACATTGATCTCTGATCATATTTCCCATGAAAAATCTATGATTTCAAAAATATGATATACAATGAACAAACTAGAAAATAATAGAAAAATATATTATAACGATTGATATAAATTGAAATATCATGAAAAGAATAATGATATGAAAATGGTATCAAATGAAGAGACACTACTAGAAATATGAGGTAAGACCCATATTTGAATACCATAGATTGATCTTCATGAGTTGGAGATCAATCTATATTGAAAGTTACTTTAAAGGTCCTAAAACCCACCATGTGATTCCTTTGATTTGGGTGTATTTCATTGGATAATGTAGGGTAAACATTTCCTAGGGGTATTTATAGGTATATATAATTATTAAAGACCACATCACATCCCAATTACACAACACATCCTGGCATATGGCATTCTACGGTGCAACGCAAGGGAACATGCGATAACCCTCCTTGGTCAAAAGTGTGATTGAGGATTTGGATTAGGATACTATAATAGTTGATATGAGGATTTGTTTCAGCCTCAAACCCCACACTATACAACCCTTTTTCCAATAGGGTGGCTACAATGCATCCCAAGCACCACGGTGTACCTTCCATTAAAAAAGAAGGTGCCTCATTTTCTTATATGACATCCTCTACACCCCTATCAAGGTCTACTATGTTGCAGCCATGTACCTTATAGAAAATCAAAACCCTCTAATACATAACCATTAAATATTTAGTAGTGAAATGCATGTTTCCCCATTTATCTCTAAACTCCTCAGAAACTACTCTAAGATCCCCTAACACTTGAAACACTAAAATAGAAAGTTCACTAATGCCTATTTCCTTAAAAATATTATAAATTTCATTATATGATGTATGGTCCTCGAATTATATAGTACACTAATGCATTAGTGGTGTATTTGTCACATGATATCCAACGTATGAAGTATAGTTGGTCATCCTATCAACACTAAATTATGTGATTGGAAGGACCAAAATTATATATCCTTAAAATGAATTTGGTAATGATTTCATATCAAGAGATACCATGTTTGCGGAATGGTCAGTTATTCTAAGAACACTGTGTTCTATAATGGAAGGAAATATAATTATATATCCCTCCAATTAATTTGGTAATGATTTATATCTTAGGAGATAATATTAATGGAAATGGTATAGTAATAAAATCCACCAAGAGAATATTTAGACTTTGTTCATGGGAATGAGGATTAAATATAATCCACCATAGAAATATTGAGACAATAATTCTTTGAATAAAGAGGAAAAACAATTCCCCATGAGAATCTATCCACTATGTTAGTATTGGAAGAGAGCCTTTAATTATTGTTATGGCAGAATGTTTTATTTTTATACATTCTTTAATCCAAATCTATAATTTCAATATTATATTATTCTATTATTATCTCACATTATTATTTAATTTTATATTTTTATTCATTTGTGATAAATTTCCCATACCTAATGTTATTTAAGGAAAAATAATGTTGTTCTAAATAATTTTTTCTAAGAAATTTCTATTTGCTGATGTTTTCTCAAATAATTATGATATAATCCATGATAATATATTAATTTGTTTTTTCTAACTGAGAATTTGAGATCACCCATTTTTTGTTTATCATTCTTCAGGTTATGAAGATATATATAATATATGAGAAGTCTAGAAGGGGGTCTAAAAGAGTTTAAAAATATAGATATTTTCACAAATTTCATATAAGAAGATTCTTATATTACTAGTCCTTAAATACACTAAACCAAAAGTTTCTATGAGATTTGTAATATTTTTGTGATATGTAATGTTTAATTTTTTTAAAAATTAATGATATATTTATCATGGGTAGTTATATTTAGTAACTGAGGTGGGTATAATAATTTTTGAGGATTATTATAGTTATTAATATGGTTTGGGATTTGATAACATTAGTAAAAACTATAGAATACATCTAAGAGATAAATCTATCTATAAAATGACACCCTGATATTTTTTTAATACTATGATTGTGTTGATTTCTGGGAAACAATATCCCTATTGATATAGTATAAGAATATCCATTCACTGACATTGATGTACATAGGGGAGTACCTAGAAAGACGCATATTGTATATTAACTCAATCGTCACCCAGTACATGATAATGCAAGATAACAATGATATAGGTTTAAACTGAAGAGGGGATGTGATTTGGTTAATCAAATTATATTTACGAGCCATTAATAAGGAATAAATGTGTAAAATTTTTTGGATAATGAGTAATAGAGAATCCATCCTAATGAAACCTAGATTGAACTTAGAGTGATTTTGGTTGCAACGAAAGACAATGTGATAGTTTCAAAGGGTAAGACATTTCAATACTAAGTTGTTCATGAGATGAATTATGATAATTTTCATATTTTTTCAAATATTCCTCACCAAACATAACCCTTTTGGTTTTAGAAAAGGATAAAGCCTATAATAACCAAGTCATCGATACATGCCTTCGAAAAAAAAAGATATCGTCGAAATGAGAAACCTAATGAGATAAGGGATAGAGTGAGAAATATTGTGAATATTACAAAAAATATATAAATATTTATGATTAATAGTTTGACAATTTTTGGTATCCAAAACACACCAATGAATTGAATGACGAAGTCTCATGGAATTTCAGGTGATGAATATGATAAATTATAAAAGATCCAATTTATGTGGGGTTCAAAAGTGGCAAGGGGAACCAGTTGAATATATTAAAGGAATTAGAATATTTTTATCTATGATCAAGGATGGTATAAATAAATTTTTTACATGAAAAAAAGAACCTTTTAGTGGATAGGGATAAATGGAAAAAGAGTTCGTCTTGAGGTACCACTAACAGTTCAATTTCATAAATGTGGGAAATTTTGGAATTATCCAATACAATTCCATAATCTATTCGATAAAAATATTGACAGGCATATATATCATTGATTTCTAATAGATAAAGGGGAAACCCATAAAACCAACACAATTGACATGTGTTTTGAAAATTATTTGGAGTGAGGAACATGGGTCCCCAACTCAAGAACAGAGAGTGTTCTATTTCCATTTTATTCAACTCACTTATTTATACATATAATGTTTACTAAGGATATAAAATCATAACCATGATGAATATATACTTATTTGAAAAAATTCTTTCAATACTATATTATATGTTCATGTTTATATGAAATTTAATATGGAAAATCATAGTATCATTCCATTAGATAAATTAAATATCAATTTTGAAATTTATTATCACTCTCAACATAATGGAAAATAATTTTTAACAAGGAGATAAAATTTCATGTCATCCAATGATACTATATGATTGAAAGGATGATTATAAAAAATCATTACAAGGAAATTATATAATATCTCTATTGACATTAAATAATCCTAGAATCTCGGCATATATGGTTGGTGTAAAACCAAATATTAGGGTTAATCCTATTTTGAGGAAAAAGTTATATTTCTGAGTTTTTAAGGTTGATATCTCTCTAGAAAATAATATCCTAATTCATGTTAATATTTTATAAACCCTTATATATTTATTTTGTTTAGTGATAATTATAATTTCAAGGACATATTGGGGATATAACACCACAACATTTTAAAATATAATTAAACACTATGTCCATAACATATTTCACATGAAACACCAAACTAAAATGGAATGTGACATATTAGTTGAAATTTATTTATAAAATATACTAATAATAAATCCTGTAGAAAATAATAATATTTATATCAATTTGAAATGAATACAAATAAAAGTAAGAGCACATAAAAATTATAAAGGAAATCTTCCAAATAAAACGTGTATTAATATATTTATTGTATTATATTTTAAAAGATCGATTTATATATTTTAGAATGTTAATATATAAAAATTAACTTTATTTTTATATTCATAATTTATATAACAACTTAGGATGGATTTTATATAGTTTTATAAAATAAATGATTTTTTATGAATAGTAAAAAGCATCGTTTTGGCTACAAACATCACTTTTAGGACATTATGAAAATACAAGAACGAGTTATTTTTTAAAAAAATATTTTTTTCAACAATATATATATTTATTAATTAAAATAATTCATTTAAATATACTGTGTTTTATTTATAAAACCCTTATTTGACATTTTGAATCATAAATATTATATCACTATAAGAAATGTTATATTCACATATTCTAAAAATTAGTTTTCAAAACCTATAGGAATTACATTTAAAAATTAATTTATTAATTTAGATCATTATTTTCATATTATTTAAAATGATTAATTTTAGTTTTACGTGTACAATTTTTATTACTATGATTAAAGTTAACGACCATGATAGTGATGAAGGGGTTATTTTTGAAGAATTATTTTCTCGATGTTGTGGAATATTAGTCTAATAAACTAAATTCATATATTTTGATATTAATTGTTCAATTATATTAATTTATATTATCAATCATTTAATTGGTGACTACTTTTATGGAGTATTAAAATCACTTATTTTTCAAAATATCATTTTCAACAAATGTTTTTTCAATATATTTTATATATTAGTTTAAAATAAAATTTAATTAAATTTTGAAACTAAATTAATTTAAATAGAGTTTAAATTTATGTTAGTCAAACCCATATTTGTTAATAAGGGTCATCTTTTTCTAGTTATCCCTAAATTAAATTTTTAATAACTATTTACCAAGGTAAAAAAAATTGTAAAGTGTAAAAAAATAATTTAAAATATCTAAAAACATGTTTAGAACATGTGTTTAAAATAATTATTTTGGAATTTTAAACCTAGAACACTGTACCATAAATTATCGAACATTTTTAGCATTTTATCCATAAATATTGTCATGGAATCATTGAGATGTAGTGGGTATTATCAAAAAACCTAGTTTCCATCACATATAAATGGGGATCACTGCCACCAAATTTATCCACCCATTCTGAAGATATAGCACTATAAAAACTCTACACTAGTATCTCCACATTTATGTACCAACATCCTATAATCCCTGGTTTTCCCAAAATACCCTGCTAAGGATCCTTAACGAGTCTCCCAATGGAGAATATCCAAAGGGGTGTAATGTTATCAAAAAAAATTCCTAGTTTTTATCTACCCCTTGAAGTACCCTATATTTTCTATGGAATTATAATTATATTTATTTTTTAATTTTATGAAATGTTATTATACTAATAGAATATTCAATTTATACCTTCCTCTAAAATCATTTATAATATTGAAAATGTCATCATGTGTTTATGCAGACTACCACATCCACGACCAATGATTTTTATATTTTATTAAATAGAAGGTCAAAAATAGTTATTAAAGGAATAAAATATAATAATTATAACAATATTAAAATTCTAAAGTGATATTTTTTCACTTTATTATTACATGGAAAAAACAATGTGTCGTCTCTTTACATGTCGATTAAAACCTCAAAGGAACAACATATATTTTTCCATAATTTCATAACAAGGATGATTTTAAAAATGTATCTGACATATAAAAATTATATTTATTACACTATTAATAATAAATTGTGGTAATATCTTAACATATATAATTAATATTAATAATAAATTATGATAGTAAATTCAACAGCCTTAAATGAATTTAACAAGGTACATTTATTAATTTCAATCAATTTGGGAAGCCTATAGATTTATATATGTTTTGTGCTAATGGAACTGCAAAGGATATATACATCTACAACTAAAGGGACTATAAAATTGTTTTACAAAATTTTGGAACAAGATCCACATAGCAATGATCTTTTAGAGAAATTGGCTGAACCACCTCAGGTAACCGACTAGAATGAAAACTATATAGTAAATTAATAACATATAGTTAAAGATTAAAATATGAAATATAAATATATAATGATATTAATATAGTTTTTAATGGAAATAATTTTATTAAACATGATGTTAGGAGCATGAGTAGAATGAATTAGGGAATACGTTAAGGGTTTTTGTATTTAAAATTTTCTTCATTAATATATGATGTGTATTTCACCACATGATTCTTTTTCATGGTGTATGTATTGTACATGATTATCATTTATCAGATTTTTCATTGAAATATAATGGATTTAAAAATAGGTTTCATGTTTCACATTTCATGGATTTTCGATTCAAATGATAACTATGGTGTTAGGGTTTTTGTTAAGTCAAGTATCCTTACTTTATGTTATATTGTTTTACGTTGAAATTCTACTTATATCACAATAAAAAATACTTTGACTAGAGGGGATTATGTAACTAAACATAATTATAAATGAATAAAATTTTATTCAATAATGTATGTGACTAAGAAAACCTATCATAAAAGAGAATATAACACCAAAATAATTAAAAAATAGAATTAATTTATAATTAATTTCATTTTTTCTATAGTTTACAGTAAAGAAAACACGGATTTTATTCAATTTCTTGCATTACAATGAGGATAGAGTTTTACTGATCATCATTAAACAATTAATATTATTATTTAATATGATAGTTATCAAATGTACATTAGAATAAATAGAATGAATAAGATTAATCAACATATGAAAATAAATATTTTACTAATTTTTATTAATTATATGTTGATTAATAAAAGATTAAGTATCATTAAAATGAGAACTAAATGTTTTCTAAATAACGTTTTTATTCAAAAGGATGTTTTAGTCACGCACTGCACACGAAATTTAAAATTAATTTTAAACACATATATAAAATTAATTTTAAATAATTAAATAAATTTCAAAAATAAAAAAATCAAAATTATTAATTCTTGATTTTTTTTCCTTTGAAGTTTCATTTTTTGATCAATATTGGAAAATTCTAGATTTTAATTGAAAACCAACATTTAATTAAAATTATTTATAATGATAAATTATATTTGTAATTGTTTATAAAGTAAAATTAGGTCAATTATATATCGATTAATCCAATTTGGTACATTTGAATAATTTCCATATTTAATTTAGAAATAAGAACCTTGTAAACTTTTAATCATTTTCATATTAAAAACTTATTTTTTCCTCACGTCTTCAAGATTAATTTTATAATAAACTCTACAATTAAGTAAATTTAATTTGAAAAAAGGGATAAAATATTTTTAATTATAATTATTTATAATATCAAATAAGATAAAATTATTTTGTCACCAAATGAATAAATAATGCAGTAAAAATTAATTACTACGGTTAAGGTAAAAATTTATTACATAGGGATAAAAACAATATTGGTATAAATGATCTATAAATATTTTAAAAAGAGACTAGATGTCAATATTTTGACCATTACACATATATTGTCATATAAGCATTATTTTGGACCATTTTACGTATAAAAATGGCTGATAAATCCAATAATTTCAAAAAAAATATGATTTGTGCCCTCTCCACCACTTATAAATGGTCACCCCATATCCTCTCATGTTAATACATTAACACCTATTTTATTTAGATAATAACTACCCAAATAACATCCCCAAACCCCTAACATAATCATAAAATCATTTATTTCTTAAAAATCCATATTTTTATGGATTTAGTGGAATCCGAAGGAGGATCTCCAAAACAAGTCGCAATGTTCTTTATGGAGCATCTTTATTTTACTTATGTATACACCTACATAAATTTTTATTAAAAAATAATAATATGAAAAAACAAGAATATTAAATATATTATAATTTTTTAGTAATAAGGGAAGGACCTAAATCCTTCTCTACTTTCAGAAAATGGGTTGTTAAATAATTATTCATGTGTGTGGAAGACATACTCCTCGTGAATCGATGTCATTCGTTTTCAATTTCAATATTTCACATTGGGTATGATGATGGATATAATGTAAATATATGATATTTATATAATATTTATAACTATGGAGTCACAATATAATTTTTTTTATCATTTTACCATCCATTCTATTAGAGGTACGATACCGTTACTCATGTGTATTGAGGACTACCGGCTTGAGATGTTTTGTGATACATCTTTCACTAATTCTTCATATAAAATGGGATATGAAAAATATTAATTATTATATGATATATAAATTACATAATAATTATATTAATGAAAAATTTCATAATTTATAGAAAATTTAAATCATTTTATTTCTTTCCTCTACACTGATGTAAATATGATAACACCGTTTCTCTACGTATGGACTACAACCTTCACGAATTGATCTGACTCTCTTTTCATCGCCACACAGCCGTTACTAGATATATTAGTATATAATATTTAATTTATATGATATAAACATCTTTATGTAAAGGTAATATACTACTTATATTCATTCTATAATCATCAGTGGAAAATCGAAAGGTTACTCTTGTGTATGTATGTCCTAAAATTTCCATGATCGTAACATACATTCTTTCTCATAACCACCATTAATGAGTGATTTTAAAAGTAAAATTTTGGTACAAATATGAGTATTATTTCATTATTATTAATATTAATATTATATAAATATTCAATGTTTGAAAAACCCATATCTCGTATGAAAAAAAAACACATTAGAAAATCAAACTATTAACACTCGAAACAATGAAAAGAATGAATTGTTATTAAAATATTAGTTATAAGACTATATGAAAGGATCATATATTATATTATAAATATTAATATTATTATTAAATAAGTTAATAATATACATAAAACCACTATAAATTAGGTTTTCTAATGTTAAACAAAAATGTAAGTTTGATGAAGGGGATTTCTTCTCAATTTCATTTCATTGAGGAATATTGTAATGTTATGAAACTAATTTCTTATATATTGTGTATATACTAACCCTTTTACATGTAATATATTTAATAATTCCGTATCCATGATATTTTATTTTTTAATTTTATTTATATCATATTTGGGGATTTGAATTAAAAGTTAACGAGTGGTAATTTATTTCTTACCTGAACTTCCACTCGTTCGGTTAAATTTCCACTTCATTGGTTATGTCTTGATATGATCATGAGTGCAAGGAATTTTTATTTTATTATGTTTTATTTCAAATTTTATTTGGTGGATTTATGGAGACTACCCATAGATGTGGTTCGAGAAAATATAAACATTGGGATAATAAATCCATAAAGTGAACATCATTCTTAACTTGAGCATTATCTGGTATATAAAAATGGGCCTTACTGGACACCATATTTGTCCCTAACATAAGATATTTTTACGAAAATTCACATTTTCATTAAAAATAATTATTATGGATATGAATAGATGATGAAATTTAATTACCTTTTTTATAAATAAGGTTTTTTAATCTGAAAATAATGTTTCATGATTTATAAATCCTATAATGAATTGAATGTTTTCCCAAGATTATTATTGTTTCTCAAACAATTATTTATGCTTTTAGTTAATTGTTGAAACCCAATGGAATCATGTTAACATAGATCATGAAGGAAAATGTTGGGACTACGAGAAAAAAATTGGATGTTTATTAGAATTTAAATATACTTTTTTTATTCATAAAATGTTTTCCAAAAATATGATTAACAACATATACATTAACCGACTCCTAAAATCACCAATGAAGAGAAGGATTAAAATTATATGAACTTTACTGGGGTAGGATATAAAGGAAATAAGGCCTGATTTCTTCAGGTATATGGAAAGAAACACCATAGAAAGTGTCTTGATGTTTTGGAAAAATTATTTATGTGGGTAAAATAAGGAAATAATGAAAATAAATTGTAAGGAAATATTACGAGTACAATAAAAGTAAATAAATATCATTCAAAGGTTTTATTTATATTTCAATATCAAAAATGTGGGGAGCCACAAAATTATATAAATAAATACCCTCATTTAATGGTTAACCTTTATACTACGGACTTCTATGAAAAAATGGATGAAGTATTAAGGTATTGGGATTCAATTATTAAATTGTTGAAGGATTTCCCCAAAATATTTTGGTTAAAATAATTTTGAACCATCTAAGGATATTAATAAATAGTAATAGGGAATGTGTATTCATTAAAATTATAGTCATGGATACCATCATAGTTTATTATTTTAATATTTATAATTTGTTCAAAATAGAAAAAAACCCTTTAAAAAATTATGGTATGAATGTCACAAGGATAAAGACATTTATGGTGAAATTTATGGGGTTTATATTTTTTATTGGAAATTTTATTTTATAAATAATACATTTACAATTTATAAGCACATGTTTAATGATATTAATAACATTTAGGATTAGTATAATTCTTAATTAAATTGTATTAATAGTTGAATAAGATGATTAGATATTGTAAAAAATGTTTTATTTATAACCATAGTAAATCCTTTATTTGATGATTAAATTTATTTTATGGATGTCCATAAATTTATTTTGGGAACATTATTAATGATACATATTTTTTATAAAAAGGACAACCTACATGATTTGTGACAACCTGACATGTTCGGAAAGGTAGTGGGGTTTCAACCCTTGACTGAAGGATGAAGAGGGTTAAA
The DNA here is from genome assembly GCA_963277665.1 of Viscum album. Classification (NCBI taxonomy): domain Eukaryota; kingdom Viridiplantae; phylum Streptophyta; class Magnoliopsida; order Santalales; family Viscaceae; genus Viscum; species Viscum album. Next base: position 1,665,438,749 of record OY728156.1, read on the forward strand.
CATGTACTACTAGCCTATGTGATTTTTTGGTTAACAATACATTAGTTAATAATATTCAAAAATAAATATTAATAATGAAACTATAGTGCTAAATTTTTTTAGATATTATATTTTTGGATAATTTTTTCTAAAAAAATTAGTTTTAGAAAGTAGAAGTAATTTTCCCTCTTTTACGGTTTTTATAATCCATTAAAAGTGAATTTTAGTGCTTCATGCATAAAAAATTCATTTTTGGATATTATTTTAATAGATTAATAAATTAAATCAAAATAAAATGATAAAATTTTGTTTATAGAAATGTATCAAGGAAGTTTATTTCATTATAATTTTAGATAGAAAAAGAATTTCTCAAAATAAGTATAATGATCTTGAAATAATAAAATGTTACCTCATTACCTTCATATATGATGTATTATAAGTTTTTTAAATCCTCACAGATTTATGGTTTTGAGACCCTTAACTGTAAATTATCATTTACATTCTTTTGATCAATTACAAGTATCATTCTCTAAAATTTTTTAGTTTTTAATTTCATCCCCAAATCATCACTTTCCACAAATGTTCTCTATATTGAAACCTAGTTATATGTCATTCCATAGAACCATTTTACATACCATTCTATATTATTAAGTGGATGATTTACTAACAAATCTCAGGATATGAGACATAAAAAAAGTTATATTCAAATGTAAACCCTTTATTATTGTTATCATGTTTAAATTTAGATGATGTAGTTTATTTAAGGTGGAAAGAATATAACACTCTGTAATTCTAAGAGAATAACATTTTATATAGTAGTATATGTGACATGAAAAATCTATAATAGAAGAGAATATAACAACCCAACAACATAAAATATATTTCATTTATAATAAATTTTATTTATTCTATATCTTACAAGATATGCCAAATTGACTTTCTTCGATATATTTCATTATAATCAAGACAAAGCTTTATTGAACAATAATATACTATTAATATTATTTTTTAATAATAAAGTTATCATATAGACATAGGAATAGAGAGAATGAATATGATTTATTAAATTATGAAAATATATATTTTACACATGTTTATTAATTATAGATTTTTAATAATAAGATAATAATCATTTCAAAGATAATATGAAATGTTTTCAGAAAAATTGAATTTTTCTAAAGTATGATTTAGTCCCACTTTACAGATAAAATTTAAAATTATTTATAAATAATTTTAGAAAAATAATTTTTTATAGTAAACTCCATTATTTAAATATTAAAATAATAATTAGCTAATGTATAATTTTATGTATTTTTCTGAGAAGTTTCAATTCTTTATGAATAATGAAAAAAACAAGATTTTTAATTGAAAATGGTCTTTTCATTAAAATTATTAATGTTTTTAAATAAAAATTTAAATTGGTTATAAATTTAAATTAGTTAAATTATATATAAAAAAATTATTTTTTAACATGAAATATTTTTATATAGACTATATATATAAATAAATTGTAATCTCTTAAACATTTTCACTTTAAAAACTCGTTGTTTCTTCAGGTCATTGGGATTAAAATAAAATTAAAATTTTCCACTTATGTCAAAGGAATTTTGGAAAATAGATTTAATATTTTTAATAAGAATAATACATAATTTCTAAATTGTTAAAATTATTTTTTATCCAAAATTATTAATGAGTATAGAAAAAATTATTTACCACTGTTATGGTACACATTATTTATTGGCAAGTTTAACTAAAAATATAAGAGTATAAAAGGCCTGTAAACTTGTAAAAAAACATTTTTTTAAATAAATCGACCAATAAACCTCAAATGTTATATAATGGACAATTTTGGTCCCTTTTTACGTATAAAAACCATCAAATCAATCAATTCTATTCAAACATACCAATGGAGGCCTCTCCCCAACATATAGATGGTCACCCCTAACCTCTCTTCCTCACACCTTCAAACCAATTTTCTCTAGTCAAGACATGATGAAATAACTTCCCAAATTCCCTAAATCATATTATAAACCATATTTTGGGCATAAATACAACTATATAAAAATTTAGTGAAAACCTAATGAGCATACTCGAAGAATAGGTAATGTTCTTCAACAAGCGTCTTTATCAGGAATCTTTCTCCATCTTCGAGAATTATTATTAAACCAGGTTGATATAATAAAAAATATATATTATATTTAAAGGTAGTTTATTAAATAGGTTTATGGCCTAATTATTTCACCACATCCATCAAATGGGGTACAAAAGCATTATTCGTGTGTAAGGAGGACTACTTCTTCACGAACAAATGCCATTCTTTTTCTTTTTCAACCTCTCATGGTTGGTATGATGATGGATATAGAGTATATATATAGTCTTTATATAATATTTAGTATTATTTATTCATTATATGATACATATATATATATATTTAACTTCTATTCTATATGAGATATAATAACGTCTCTCTTTTGTATGATGGACTACAACATCACGAAGTGATGTTATTATTTTTTTACTAACGCTTCACATAGAAGGTGATAAAGATTATGTTAATGATTATATGATATATAAATGACATAACTATAATATTTATTATATATTATTCATTATATAAATATAATATAAATCCTTTACTAACTTTCAATTTCACTCACGTAACGATGATATCATCATTCTTCTACGTGTGAACTACAGCCTTCACAAATCGATGTTAAACTCTATTCATTTCCACACCACATGGGTGAAATATATAGATAAATAATATTGTATATATTATATCAATATAACTATCTGAAGGTAATATATTACTTACCTCATTTCCATAATGATCGGTGAAAATGGAAATGTTACAACTAAGTACATACAAACTACTGTCTCCATGATCGAAACATTCATCATTTTTCATAACTACCATTTTTTGAGGTTTTAAAATTTAAATTAATGAAATAATATTATAATAATATCATGAATATTAATATATATATGATATAACTATATAATATTTAGATGAACCCTATCTTTCATGATAAAACACACATGAGAAAAATAAGAAATTAACACTCGAAACAATGAAAATATCGAAAGACTATTGATAAATGAGTTATATGATGTTATAAAATGATAAAATATGATATTATAAATATTAATATGATTCTGTAATATGTTAATTATTTTTTAAAAACTACTATACAAGAGGATAAGTTATTTTAACAAAAATGAAGCACGAGATAAAGGATTTTGTCTCAATTCCAATTCATTGAGGGAGATTGTAATGTTTTAGGCCTAATTTCATTCATATGTAATAAATAATATCCCATTGATAAGTAAATTAATTAATAATTCATTATTCATGATATTTTATTTTTAAATTTGAATCATTTCATCTAATAAAATTTGTATAATAATTTATAACGAGGTAAGGTATTTTGTAACTCAATTTCCACTCATTATGTTAAAATTATACTTTGTTTATTATTTCATGTTTCGATTATGTGTGTAATAAATTTTTATAATATTATGTTGTATTTATAATATTATATTTGGATTTATTGTTGATATAGATAATCAATTCATGGATTCATTCTCATATCAATGTTTTGATGATTTCAAGGGTTTATTTCACAATCTCTTTCCAATTGATATCATTTATTAAAAAATATCAGTTGATTGTAATTACTTAAAAATATCCTAACAAATCCATTTAAAATTATTATACTATTTTGTTAATTATATTTTCAATTATTATAATCATTATCTACTCTTTGGCAGTGGAAATGTTATATAAAATGTTTTAATGAAAATCCAACATTATTTCTCTCTTTTGTCAAAAATATGATTCCTTCCATAACCATGTTTTCCAAATATGTTTTAAAAAATATTTTAACCTTTTCAAAATGATTTATAAAATTATTGTTCACCAATTTTTTCCATTTAAAAAATATTTTCAACGATGTCTTATTTAGTTTTCAAAACAATGTTCATTGGGATTTTAATAAAAATTTGAATGGAATATTTTTCATGTTTTCTGAACAAGTAACTTTACAAACCATTTTAAAATGAAAATGTAATGTTCTTTTCAAAATTTTACCACTGGTATATAATTACCCTCCAACATTGGCATCATTTAATTTATGATTTATTTTCAGGTTTTGATGTTCTTTTGAATGAAATCATGTTTAAAATAGATTTTCAAAGAAAGGATTTTCAAAATGTATTTTTTGAAATAAAAATTATTTTTCTTCAAAAAAATAATTAAATATATTTTTATTGTGTTTATATTAATCAATGAAAGGGTAATTTATTAATACTAAAATTTTTATATGTTATATTTATACCATCCTTATTCTGCCTTTGGATGGATTATGATTATCTCAATCTAGGATTTTATTGATATCCCCTTACTTATTTTATTTTTGTAGACCTTAAGTTAAAATTGAATTATTATCGTTATAATGATCATTGAACATTAAATTTACATAAATATATAAATTATTTATCATTTATATATTTATTTATTAAACAAAACATCATTTCTAAAAACACTAAAATACATGGAAAGTCATTTAACATCTGGAAAAATTATGAAAAATAGTTTTTCTATAATCAATATGAGTACATGATGATAATATACATTGTTTGTGAATTTTATTAAATATTACACATTATATTAATTCTTTGGACATGTATTCTGTTGGTGGGGTATGATTAAAGATATCCCCTTAAGGCATCGGTAGTAACATGGGTTCATCAGTGGGTTAAAATTCGATAATTGGGTTTTTACTTATTTTGATTTAAAATGTATTTTGAAAGGTCTTGATGATAAAGAAATCATGTTGTTGGGAAAAATGATGTGAAATATCAATAATTAGCTTCATTTATTATTAAATTATTAATATCCATGATATTTCCTCTCTAAAATTATCTTTTGGTATAATTCATTATAAGTTAATGATTAAATAGAATTTATTTTCAGTTATTTAACTTTCCAAATTGATTATACATTACTTTTTCAAATAGTTAGGTTATTTAAATGACATGTGGGTTTAGTTATTTAAAATTAAATATTTTACTATTCTTATGGATTCATGATTTCTTCCATTGTACTTAACCTTTACTATGCATTTGATCTCAACATTATATCGTTTTCTTTCCACAAGACTTAGTGAATACTACATTGACTAATATGCATGGATATTCTATAGGAAATATTTATAGTCTCAATAAGAATTATATTTTAATTGTTTCATTCAAATGTAATGCACGTCTCAAGTTTTTAATTAGTTTATAAAGAAAAGTAAACTATTCAGTCCTTCTATATGTGATTAATTATATCATATACCAATGTTACAATAGAAGGAACCAGTTCTAGACTATTGAGGTCATGTTCACAATAGGTTACTCACTCATTTAGTGGGGGTTATAACCACCTCTAAATACATTTTGGGTGGTTTCACAGAACATCCTATGAAGTGTTAATTTTGATATAATAGTTGTGGTATTAGATAAGCACTTGTAAGGTTAAAATTTTTTGGAAGTTACATAATAAGCTGTTTTGAAACCATGTAAATTTTAGAAAAAACTACATTTATAAATTCTGGTAGAATAATGGATTTTTGGAAAAAAAATTGAAATTATATTTCCATGTTTTCCAACAACTACAACCATTTATTTTTTATATAATATAGAACCAATATTTTTTAGGTTGTGGACCTCCCCAAATTGATAGTAATTATTTTAAGAATTTGCGCTAAACCTAGAATGCAATGTCCTCACAAAAACGAAGCCCATGACTTCGCTACACTTCTTACCTATCCCTATCATGATGCTCCTTCCACCTTTGGTGCTATTATGCACGCGTGTGTAAACACACACACACAAAGCCGTTGAAACCCCACTCCCTCCTATGCAAGAGATTGATTATCATTCACCCGAATTTGAACCTGCACTTCACCATAAAAAACACCAACACCTTCCCACTTTTATGAATTAAATTTCATTAATATATATATTCACTTGTTTATATTTATATATTTTAAGATATTTATGAAAATAAATATTATTTGTATAATATATTTTATAAAATTGTACATATACAAACATACATATATGTATTTATATACATTAATGTTATAATATTTATATTATGTATACATTTATATTATAGTTTAAATAAATTATATTATTTTTTACACAAATACATTACATTAATATATTAAATTTTATGTTATGTATATATTCAAATTATTTGTATCTATATAATGTATTTTTATATTTATAAATAAGATATATATAACATAATATATTAAAATATATATTAAAATAAATTTCTATAAATATATGAATTTAATATAATATAATACATATAATTACAAAATTATTTTTATATACTTATATATATATATACATACCCACATAATAAACATATTTATATAATGACTTTATATAATATGAATATATTTCATATAACTAAACTTATAGAATAAATTTATATAATGTATACAGAAATATATAATAGATTCATTAATATGTATAAAAAAATAACCATCGTACAATATATTTTTTTTATAAAAAAAATTAGAGGTGGGTTTTAACCACTCTAATATTTATGATATTTTTTTACATATACCTATTATATTTTAGTTAGAGTTATGTCAAAACACAATACAATTTCAATTTACTAACCTTATTGACAAAACAACCGCTAATTTATACGAAACTATAATTTAGTTGTGGTTGTGCACAACACCCTATGAATAACTGGTGCTAAATGCACAATTTTTTATAGTGTATGCTTTGTTTCTTATTACCTAAGATTTTATATTGTAATTCCTATTTCCCTTTGGAGAAAATGTCACTTCTTTTTTAAATAGTCTACCTAGATGGTTTTCTATACATTAAAAGTATGACATTTTGGTAATAATAATTCCCATTATCATTAATGATTATTTCCACACATCAATATTTTTAAAATTCCTCCAATGTCCTCCGAAATATATTTAAACATAATTAAGTGTTACCTATTGTGAATTTCATACTCCCCTTCTCTTATTTTAAATATTGCTATATTATTACCCTTTATGATGTGTAATTTCAAAAAAAGGTATTTTAAAGCATATAAATAGATCTTCAGAACCACCTTGTTATTTTGGGTAACATTTAGTCATTTATTTTCTGTCCTTACCTCAATATTATTCAAATTTTATTATTAAATATTTTTTATATAGTTTTCTCACATATAAATCTAATTTACTATAACATTATTTTTCAGATAATTGTTATTTTATTTTCACATTGAAATCTAAATTTTATGTAAACCCAATTTAATAGATCATTATATTTTATTATATCAGTACAAGTGTTATATATATAAATAAAATTTTAACCATGAATATATTCTATAAACCCTCATTTTTTTTACAGAGAACCCTTCATGTTCAATTCTTATTTATAGAAAAATAATAATCCCTTTCATTTCATAAAGAGTCCTTTCTTAATTTCAAAAAACATAACATATGAATCTATTTTTTATTCATACATATTTGTAATCATTTTCACGAATTTTATTTCATTGGAACTCAATGTTCTAGAAAAATATTTTTTTAATAAAAAATAAACATCCAAATTGATTTAATTCCTTCCTCTCATATAAGTCTTTATGTAAAATCCTAATGTCATTATTTGACATATGATTATGGAACCCACATCTTTGTCACGTATTTTTTCATACTTATGATTTAGGTATGGTTTATTTTCCTCATGAAGAATTAATATGAAAGTAAATATTATCATTTCCATTATGGGAAGGATGTTACCATTATTATATATCCCACCAGTTTATTGGTAATGATTTTGTATCAATTGATAACATGTATGGTGAACAAGTAGTTTTCCTAAGTTTAATATGTTATGTAATGGTTGGGAAAAAATTATATATCCCTATAATGAATTGGGTAACGATTTTATCTCATGATATACCATGTATGTTTCATGGGAAGTTAGCCAAACCACACTCTGTTATTTGAAAGGTGATATTGGAATTATATATCTCACTAATTCTTTGTATAACCCTTTACATCACATGAAATAATATGAAAGGGAATGTGGAGTACACTCAATTCACCATGGGATTCTCTCTAAAATGTTTATGTGAATGGGGAGTACACACAATGCACCATGATTATCTTTATTATATGTTTATTGGAATGAGGATTGAACCCAATCAACCATACAACTCTATCCACGATGACAGTCTTGGATTTTATCCTCGAATTATGCTTGTTATGGAATGTTTTATGTTGATCCACATAATTATGATTGCAATCTTTTATGAAGTAATTTACTTATTTTGTGTTTCTATTCTTATCTAATAGTATTATTCCTTGTTATATGAATTTTCCTTTTAGATTGCATGTCTTTACTTCTTCATTTATAGACTACTCTTATTGTTACATTTTTTAAAAAAAAAATCACCCATATTATATTTTCTCATATGCTTATGATCTAACCCTTGATGACATATGGATAAGTTTTCCATTAATAATTATTTAATCTCATAATTATATTTTCCATCAATTTCCTAGGTTATGATGATATGAATAATTTATGGGAAGTCTATAAGGTGGTCAAAAAATATTTTATTATAGAGAAATGTTCACACGTTTTATAAAATATGTGGCCTTTGTTATTGGTCCTTAATGATTATAAACCAAAAGGTGATCCGTTATGTGTGATATTTTATTTAAATATAATAATAATCTATATTAATTTAATAATATTTTTATCTTAGATTGATATGGTTGGTACTAGATGAGGTTTTAGTAATTTTTCAGGATTAATGTAGTTATTATTAGGGATTATGATTATCCTGCTTTTGTGAAAACTCTCCGGATAGGTCTATGGTATAACCCTAAGAATTTAGAAACATCCTAAAATTATGATAATAATGATATTGTGTAGTATTCATTATAATAGAACAAATGTATAGATACTATATGTGGGTGATGAAGTTGGTAAATATTTATGTATAGGTTAAGTAATCCAGAAAGGGCTATATTGCTAATAAAATTAATTTTCATCTCGTGAAAATGGCCAAACTGAACACCTACTTTTTCAATCTCGAGGGATGTGATTTGGTTATTCACATTATATTTACTATACATCTATAAGTATTTATTATGATAATATGTTTCATCAATGAATGTGAGATACACTAATGTAATGAAACTAAGATTTAAAGAAGAGTGATTTAGGTTGAACTAAAAGAAAAAATGAATTATTGTAATTGTAAAAATTTAATAGGATGACATTTTACATATATAATTTATGATAATTTTCTTTTGATGTTAATTATTAATCACTCATATTAGCACCTTTTTGTTTTAAACGTGTAAGAAACCCAACTGAATTACATTAGTAATGAGTTCCATGGACAAAGAATATATTTTACTAATGAGAAACCTAATGAGATAATATTTAGAGGAGATATATTATGATTATTACAAACCATATTTCATGAATTATAATTAAAAATTTTGAATTAGTATTTTTCCTGAATGTGACATATAGGAGAAATATATAGTCTTATATAATTTCAAAAGATTGATATGATGAAGGAAAGAAGATTTAATTTCATTGTTTAAAAAAAGTGGGAAGAGGGATGCATGTGAATTTTTCAAAATAAATATAAGTTGTTTTAAATGATGTAGATGATGGAATAATTAAACTAATTACTAATAAAAATTATGATTTTAGTGGACATAGCTAAATGAAAATGAGTTCATCCTTAGGTACCAAGAATAATACAATGTCTTAAATGTGGGGAACTTCGGTATTATCCAAGACAATTCACTAATCCAATTTCTAAAAGGAATGAGAGGCATCCAAATTTTCCATTAATAAGGGGAAAATGAAAAACATATACAACCACTTATTCTGATGTTAGTTATGAAAATGATGTGGTGCGAGGAAACCCAATCATCCACTTAAGAACTATGTGTCTCATATTATCATCTAATTCAACAAAATTATTTTACCTAGGATGTTTGTTAAGGAAAAAAAATTCTCGTCGCTGTCTGGATGTTAATTTATTAATAAAAAATACTAGTTGTGCGACTATTGTATAAAATGTTTATGTTTATATAAATGAACCTTGAGGAAACATATTTTCGTTCCATTAGATAAATATAATGTCATTTTTAAATGGACTCGTTATTTCAACATTGTGGGATTTTTTTTCAAATAAAGAGATCAAATTTTATACAAACTAAAGATATTATATCAATTAATGTATAATTATCAACACATTTAGATTGAAAATATATATTTTGGGACTTGATAATGAATAATCATAGACTCTTCGCACAAATAGTTGGAGAAAAACTCGATATTGGGGTTTCATAATAATCTATGGAATAAAGGTATTTTTTCAGTTCATTGGGTTGATATATCACTATAATTAATATCCTGAATCATAGGTATCTTTTATATACCATTAGCTATTTTTTTGGTATGTGATAATTATTATTCCGAGGACATAATTATTTACGCGGGGGAATGTAGGCCCCCAGAATTTTAATATATAATTAATCATGGGGGCGATATCTTATTATATACACATCATAATAATAAAATGATACAAAATATATTAATTGAATATTATTTTGAATATTTATTAATAATACAATTTATATTAATTATAAAGACTATGATAAATCAGTAATTACTTAAAATAGCATTAAGAACACATAATGTTTTAATGGAAGTTTTTCCAATAAAATAAGTATTACATTATCTATTATATTTTCATTTAACAAATATAATTATAAATTTCAAAATATGAAATTGAAAAATTAAATGTATTTTATGATTCATAATTTAAATATTATATTGGGATAAATTTTTGATATTTTTACAAAAGTAAATGTTTTTTGTGATTAATAACAAATATTTCTTTTTTTATAAAACCATCACTTTTGTGGAATTTTCATAATATGAGAATGAAATAGATTTTATTGAAACCTATTTTTTCAAAAAATGATATATATTTATTATTTAAAATAATAAATTTAATTATACTATTTTTTATTACTATAACCCATGTTTATCATTTTGAAGACAATTTTTTTACTCAAAAAATTGTTATATTCACTAATTTTAAAATTTAGTTTTCATCACTTATATAAAATAAATATTAATGAAATTAATTTCATATTTTATGTCAACATATTTATATTATTTAATCTAGTAAATTTAAAATTAATGCATAAAAGTATGATTACTATGATTGAATTTAACCCCATGATAATGGTAAAAGAGTTATTTTTGAAGGATTGTATGATTAATTTTATGTAATATTTTTTCCAATAAATTTTCAATATGAATTTTGATATGCAATATACACATAACTAAATATATATTATCACTCATTTAATTAGTGATTAATGTTATATATGATTAAAAAAATATAATGGTAAATAATTTAGTGACTCTGAATTTTTTATGAAATGATTTAAAATATTGTATTGATTATTATCCATGTGAGGTGCCAAGATGATATAAGATTTTGATTCCTGGTGTGTCTGAAAATAATTTTTGAAATATATTAACAATATTAAATTCACCCACATGTAGTTTTCCTAAAAATGTGGAACGATCTTCTAAAAAGAGGTTTGGATCTAAAATCTAGGTTGATGTTAAGTTCATAGAATGGGTTTTAACCTAGGATTAACATAAGAAATGAGTTTTTTGGATGCTCGGGTTGGGGGAAGACAAGGGTGGAAAATTATATAAATTAATTAATTTAAATGATTTTATTTAATTAATTTTTATGAACCAATGTTGTCAATATATACAAAGCTATAAGGTGATATCTGTGTTGTCTACTAAACCACATAGATCGAGATAACCATTAGAGAGAGCATTGGATGATCTTTCTTAAATGAATAACCACTGAATCATCAATCATTGATCGGTGTATAGTCGAACATGTAAATCCCAGCAAGTATTGTGAAGTGAAAATATTCTTCACTATGAATTGATATATATTGAGGTAGGATGTATGATTTGTTTGGATTTATTCCATTTTGGTTATTCCTATGATTAAAAGGAATTGATTGACTGATGGACTAATTCATGGATCACGTGTATTGATGGGAAGAGATAAAATAATCATTGCCCACCCAGCTATTTGAAAAATGGATTTTTATTATAGATCTGGGTTTGGACTGATTCATGGACTGAGTCATGATGACAGTGATGATGAATCATCACCTAATTGGACATACACGAGTCTATTTATTGTATTTATGGTGGTGAAGGTCTACATGGGAAATTCCCTACAAAATGAGATGGCTGGAAACCAGATTTTCGGGGATAAATGGTTATGTTGGCTCAGATATATGACTTCTAGTGTGATTCATGACATCATCAAGGTCCAAATTCATTGGTGACGATGCGTGAAATAGTTCCATCGATTCTGAAGAATCCAAAAGAGCGCAAAATGTAATCCGATATTACATAAATTTTGGGACGTCAAGTTAGGTGCTTGGGTTTCCTCGAGAAGTTAAATATCACATTGTGTGGGACTAATGTCACACAAAATGTGAATCAACCAAGAATATTGACATCTACCATAGTGGTTAAATGGGAAAATTCATGGGGCAAGATATTCGTACAAGGAAATAGAAACTCTTACACAAACACACCCAGGAATAAATGGGCTCCGAAAAACCATGTCCTCAGGCACATGCACAGACAAAAGCACATGACCAGATACATGGGTAGGACCCATTTCCAAAGGAATGTGTTGCGTACTTATAGTATATGCCATATACTCTATAAAACATGCATTAGAGCCCTTTTTACATTAAATTATACTAGATTCATTTTGTATTTTTCCATTGATCCAATCCTTAAGGGTTAGTATGGAATCACATATTACACCTAGGATTGTAATCCATTTAGTGGGAATTATTTGATAGAGTTGGTAGAATACTTCCACAAGGCCTGAAGTGAGGTCCTATTTTATCAAATTTATTTTAGTGGAGTTCATGGTATCTTCTTGACTAACATTATTTGGACATCGTTCCTATACATAGTATGTTATTTCATATTGAGTTTTTTGTATATCCCATGACATTGGGTGTGATCCTCATATAAAAATAATTCTCATGAACATCTAATGTGTACTTATTATAGAGGGATACAAAAAACATGAAACCATCGATGGATTCCATCCCTGTTATGTGACTAATGGATTGTGTTATCCTGGATTCATGCCATGTGAATCAATCGAGCCTGGTTCATAGTCTAGAAATATGATTGTTACATTAACATGAGATTATGATTAATTTTTTAGTATACTTGAATATTCTTGTTATATTTGATGTATACATATAAAAAATGTTTTAGGGTGGGGGATAAATACAACTTAAATCCTACACTAGTAAAATAGGAAATAACTAAGTGAATCTCCAACTCGAGACCTGACCAAGATCCTGTAGATCTTCTATAAACTTAGATCAACTGAGGGGAAAATATTTTATATAAAAATATACCTTTTTATATTATTGTTATTGTTTTTGTTATATACTTACTGATTTTATGGTGTCATACTGGATATTGTAATACTCAGCCTTGCATGGGATTTTCCTACAGGAATCGTGTCTTATGCAGATGATCAAAATTTTTATGGAGTCTTAAAGGCAATAAGGCCAGGAAGTGATAAGTGATCCAGACTAACTAATGTTTATTCTAGATTTCACCATGAAAATAGTCCCTTTTTATATTTTCATATTATACTGGCCTTCAGTTTCATTATAATGGTCCTGTAATTAGACCTTTTTCCTTTACGTACTTATTATTGTACGATGATAGTGGGATTTACATATATGCATTGATTTTTTATTCATTGTATTAAATTGAATCTTTTTATGGGTATGGAGATATGTGGGTGCATACATGTACATTAGCCTATTCTCTCACATGTGAGTAACATGACTATTGACACTAGTCGCTAGCCCTATGAATATAGGAGGAGGGATTGGGGTAGCCACGAAAAATGACCTATTAGGAAGGGTTGTGAAAGAGTTTTATCCAAGTATTTGGTTCTATCATAGGACCAAAGTCTATGGGATTGGTTTTGGGAATCAATATTATGTTTTTTGAGTTCAGATTTTTTGCTAAGGACCCCCAATGTAGGTGTATCGACCGACTTATCCATATAATGGCTATGATGACCGGACTTTCATCATGGTACATGTAGAAAATAGTTGTTGGGAAAACATTGGTGGTTGAATCATATAGAAATGGGCTCTGGTTTTTATATCCATCTTGAGTATGATATCCAAGTATACTCATTGACATCGGATCATCATGTTTTTTAGATGACTTCGCAATGTATTCCAACTAGTATTCCATATCAAGATCATGTGAATGATCAACTCAGTGGAGGGTTATTGATACATGGACCTATTTTATATCTGTTACCACTAGGAGGTGCACTAATTATTCCACCTTCTTTTGAGCAGATGATAGTACTTGCAATACTCACAGATGAGGTGAGCAGGCCGTGCATGCTTCATGATTTTCAATAATAGTGACCCCTCATTTTCTAATGAGTCCCTGATCCAAAGGAAGATGATGAATATATTGATGTTGTGATGCATATATTCCTTATTTTTATGGAACTGGATTATCATAGGGTTCTCCTATAAACAATCCTTATCCTTGGCTATGTAGGATAATGATGGGGTTTTTTCACCCAATCAAATGATAAGGTGACTACAACATGATCTATATTTAATAACCTTTTATAAAATTTTCAAGATATATTGAGAGATGTTCACATATAAGAACATCAAATGAATTATCAATGTAGTATTATAGTGGAGGAATATTCATTGAAGTTCTCCAACCTATTTCGGTACATGGTAGATATGGTTCATTATCATTTCATTAAGGTGTGGTCCTTGATGTTTGGTATGCGTAGAGAAATATGACCCACTATAAAACATTTTTTCGTCGCAACATATTCTAGGGTGATTGAGAAATATTTGGGGGTTGAGAGTACCCTTGCTGGGAGGTGAATACCTTGTTTCTCGTAGAGGGGACTCAATGGAAGAGAGTTTGGTAGTAGGGAGAAAAAAAACAATATTAGGGACTAGTATGTGTGATAATTTTTAATTGGATGTCCCATTATATAGGTCATATGGTTCATGGCTCATAGAATTGGTCAATTTATCGTTGATAGAGGTGTTGAATCTCTTGTAATGTAAGACGACATATTGCATGATATTTCATGAACCAACGCATTTTTCAGAGAGACACTATGGATGGGACAACTAGGAAGATGTATCAACATGAGAAAAAATATTCCTAGGGAAGAAGAGCTGGATGAGGATATAAAAGAGTATTTGAAAGTGATATTCAATTTTACTTTTTTACTGCCGCCACCCCCATGTGGTCCATGCCATGCTCAAGGAGCTAGAGGAGAGGGACAAGGGAAACAACTTGTGGTTAAGGGGTATGACCAAGAGGCTCCAATGATAATAAGAAGTATGATTTTTTGCCTTTTATAGCATAGCTTTATTACTTAATGAAATATTTTTATTTATTATTTTATATTCCCTTATATTGTTTGAGACATAAGAATTACTATCCATCCTTTCGCTTGACCCTTGTTCTGGGAGACTCCTACTAGAGATGAATCAATGATCACACACTTTTACCAATGGTGTGACCTAAATCCTATAGGAAAGAGTTTGTGTTGGTATTTCTTTGTGGTAATAATGATGCCTTATGATTTCATTTTAGGTTTGGAATTGTTATCTAAAATTCCAGATCAGATCGACCATTTTAGGAGGAGGATGCATTGTGTCCTCAGTGATGGGAACCAGTTTATTTAAGGATGAAAAATTAACCCATTCAACACAAGATGGACTCAAGAATATTAGAGAACCATTGATTACTCCTAAAGTGTCTATAAAAATCCTTGGTTTTGTAGATACTATGAATCTGCAGGTCCCTACAAGGGATCCATTGTATGAGGACGTATTTCATGATGATGTTCTATGATTACCTCCCCATCAAGAGATATAATTCTGCATTAATCTTTAATGTAGGAATACATTGATTTGAGTACTATAATATTCAATGTCTCCCATAATGAATCACGAGCTAAGCATGTAGTTTGAGTATTTGAAGAGGAAGGTATTCGTTAGACCTAGTGTCTCATCTTAGGAATCTTCTATGTTGTTTTCAAAGAACTAGGAATATATATGGAGGTTATGTGTAGAATACCATTGCCTAAACTATGTGAATGTGAGGAAAATGTCTCCACTACAAAGGATCAATGAACACTTTGATCTGTTTATAGGTGAACAATGGTTCAAAAATATTGACCATGAATTAGGGTATAACTAGTTGTGAGTATGAGATGAATATATACTGAAGGTGTCTATAAGATGATTATGTGGTCACTATGAGTACTCAGTGACTCCCTTTGGTGTGATTATATTTCAAATAATGCTTGTAGGACTCATGAACATGATCATTAATTACTTCATAGACAAGTTCATCATAGTAATTATCGATGATAACCTAGTGCACTGGCATCTGAGGAGGAGCACATGAGAAACAAGAGGATGGATGTTGAAATACTATAAGAAAAATCAATTTATTTGAAGCTCTAGAAGGGCCAGTTATAGAATCAAGAACTCCACATTCTGGGACATGTAATCTTCGGAAATGTTTTGGATGTGGACCCAGTAAAGGCTGATAAAATGTTAGTTTGGGATCCAACCAAGAGAGAGATGGAGGTAAAAAGTTTCCTAGGGTTGGAAAGATACAATCAGATATTCACACACAATTTCTCTATGAAATTATCTACCTTGACGGTTTTGACACCCATGGGGATGCCTTTTTCATAGAAATACATGTTTCAACAGGCTTTCATTGACTTAATGTCGAGATTCACAAGTGCTCTAATATTGAAATTGGCATTTGATGGTGATAAAGAAAATATTTTCAATCATTTTACATTGCTTTAAAATGTCTGAAGACACACCAAAGTGTCAATTTTAGATAAAAATTTACATCTTATGATATTGGTGATATTTTGATCTTAATAAAAAAATGATCCATTTGGTATTTTTAACTATTTAAAACTAGTTCATATTTTGGCCATAACATTTTCAACATTAATCCAAATTGAAATATTTTTCTTTTCCAGACTATATAAATCTAGGGATTCATGTGATCCTTCTTTACCAAAATCTTAATAGACCATATAGAAGCTGAAAAGAAGCTCATAATTTGGACCATGAAAATGGTTTACAAATATTTCTATTTTTGGTGTGGGGTCCATAACGCATTCATGGGGGCTCAATTACTATTAAATGAGATGGGTGGACACACAAGACATTTTGAAACATATTTCATGAAAACAATTAAGCAAGAATTTTACGTTTTAATGGACATTAAAGCATTATAATAACAATGTTTGAGATATGGATAGTCTGACTGGACAAAATAAAATTTCAGTGTAAAATAGGAATAACTCTTGGAATAATTATCCAGATACACTGAAATTTTGAGGAGAAACGACCAACAGAATTATGAACCACATTAAATAATGGTGTAATGCATAAAGAGGTCCTTTAAATGGGATACAACATGTCAACTTTCTAGGGACAAATTATGCCTATAAAAGGTATGGATCTCCTCCCTCTCAAGGAATCTCATTCTATCCCATTCCTTCTGGGACACCAAGGCGATTAACTTTTTGGCTTTATTTCTTTTATTTATTTTATTTTACATATATTTCTAATTCCTTCTAATTCCCCATTCATCTCGATTACCCTAACCAATTTGTGGTAAACATTTCGAGTGATTGGGGAAGGGTTGGTTTTCAATTTTGTAATGACTGAGTTCTTGAGCATAATTGAATGAAATTTCATTCTTCTTCAGACTTGTTTTCAATATCAAGTGTGATCATTCTTGAATTTTAATTTGTCTATTTATTTAACCCATGGTAAAATAATCATTATCTCTATCCACTAATTTATGTTTTATATATGATGGAATAGACCAGGGATTATTGGGGAAGTACTCAATGATAGTTAGTACGTGTAAAAGGGGTAGTGAATGTTCTTAATTTTTTGGATTAACAAGAACCAATTAGTTATTTCCAAATCCAATTGAGGACATTCGATAAATCTATTTTTTTCAAATGGAAATAGATTTGATCAAACTATGATCTTGTTAATGTTTCCTCTCACTATCATAATTAAACAATGGAAGTGAAAGGAACCGATTTTGGAAACTCACTTTAATCAACATAGAAAAAGAGGTTTGAATTGAATTGATAAAGAATATCATTAAAATTGGAAAACATACCCCAACCTAATCACCCTTTTAATATAATTGTTTTTCAATAATTTTGATTTCAAAATTCATTTCTATAATTATCTGAATAAATTATTCTAAAAAACACCCCATTTTAACCCTCATTTGAATGTGACAAACAATTTTTTGTGCATTCTACTTTAGGAGACTTTGTAGGGTTAATCGGAATACTACACATAGGGATTTTCAAAAAAATTCCACGTCCTACGATTGAAATGAATCAAGAATTGCACTGTTGTCGGGGAGGCAATGCAACACAAAAAAAAGATTTTAAAATTTTATTTACCCACAACTTTAAAAAAAAATCAAATCCATTTTATAGAGATATTGAAAAAACATTAACCCACTTATGAAAAAGAAACCTACAATAAATCATTGAGGAAATAAATTTCTTATGTTCAGGTGAAACTCTTAGTGTTCACTATGACCCTAAAATCCTGGAAGGAAATCCCAACCCAACCCTATGAGATCTATGTGCACCTCAATTTTCCATTCAAAATAACCAACACACTACACCCAATGCACCAAAAGATTTTGAATTATTTTTCAATACGATTCATGTGCTTGCAAAATATGAAGGTCTAGCATGAGAATAAACACATTGTCAAGTGCATGAATTTATCTTCAAATTCTCATGATTCAATCCAAGAGGGCTCCCGAAGACCAATTTGAATGTAGGTCATTCCCCTTATCACTAAAAGGAGAGAATAAAGAAATATTTACAATCTATAGCCATGGGAGATCAGTTATTGGGAAGACCTAAAAAGATGTTTCATACCAAGATTCTTTCCCACATCGAAGAGCACTGCCATCCATAAATATATTTACATCATGCATCAATCATATATAAAAACCCTCTTTGAGTACATGGAGCATTTCGAGAATCTATGTTCTAGCTTCCCACATCAAGAAATAGAGGAACACCAATTCCTTATGTTCATATTGAATGGAGTTCTAGAGAATGGTCGAAATATTCTAGATGAACCATCTGGGGGAACCCTGATTGACATGTCACCATCATATATCAGAGTGATAATTGAAAATATTTTCCATAACTCACAAAAATTTGGAACAAGAGGGCCGAGAACAAGAGGAATACAGGAGATGAAAACATCTGATTCAATAGAATTAATTAGCAACGAGATGGAAAAACTCACCAGGATAGTGAAATAGTAGGATATGAAAAAAGTAAAGGAACCACAAGAACGAAATCAGGTATGTCGTTTATGCTCTTCTTATTATCATTACATTTACCAGTGTCTAGAAGTGCATGGAACAGAATTTTGTACTGCTACCTATCAGCAAAGGAAATTCAAGAAAAATCCACCATTTATACCCCAAAACAACAAGGATATGTATTCCAACAAACCTAAAATATAGCTCCATTTCTATAATAATACTATAACCCCATCCATTCCAAGAGTCCTATAAACAACCCTTTCTTTAACATCATCCCTTTCAACAATCACAATTCTAAATAATGGCTTATGGCAAATCGTCATCTAATGCACAACAATCAAATGGGAACCAAGAGATACAGTTAAATTTATAGGGGATTATAGAAAATGTGAAAGACTTATCTAACTAGTTAAAAATCATTTTGAAATTCTAACCAAGAATCTAGGGAAGAATCCATCCCAAACAGTGCCAAGTGATATAGAAAATGTTAATGCAATCATAACAAGAAGTGGAAATGAAATCCAACCTCAGTTGATCCTTGAACCTAAAATAATTCCACCTATTATGAGGGAGAATTATACTTAAAATTTAGACAATCTAGTGAAAATCTACAATGAAGAAGAATAAAAAGAGGAGGAGGAGAAAGATATTCAACGAAATAAGAGACCAAAAATTCCAATGAAAAAGAAAACAAAGGGATAAGAATGGCATACCCCATCCATTTCCATCAAGGATGTTTAAATCAATTAAATTTCATGAAGAAAGACTTAAAATAGAAATTATAGAAACTATTTAGAAATTGGAAATCAATGCCACCCTACTTGAAGTTTTGACACAAATTCCATGGAATAATTTTTTTTTGATTGATATAATCACCATAAATAGAATAATTCATTGGAATGAATGAATAAAAAAGAGGAGAAGTGTCTCAGCCCTAATAAAATTGTAGATTCCAACCAAATGTCATGATATAGAGATTTTTTCCATTTCAATCACCATTGGTTAATTAAAATTTTCTAATATATTGTGTGATCTAGGTTATTCAATTCATGTATTTTCTCACTATTTATAAACTTATTTGCATATGGGAGACTGAAATCCCACAAGTGAGGTGGTATATCTTGTAAATAAATCCATGATTTTCCCACCTGTAGTTTTAAAGGATGTCATGGTGAAATTAAAACAGCTGTTATTCCTGACAGACTTCTATGTGCTAAATATAGAAGAGGATAAGAGCATGTCACACTGTCTCATCATTTTGGAGAGACCTTTCTTGAAGATAGAAAAAACTGTCATCAATGTCCACGAAGGTACACTCACTATGGAATTTGGAGATAATAATTTCAACTTCATCATTTTTAAATCCATGAGGTACCCCATAGATGATCACTCCTTCTTTTCACTCTCTCATGATGTTAGTACTGATCCCATTGAAGAATCAGGTTTCTTCCTTGAATTCATTGACTTAGTGTATAATTTTTCCATTAATGAAAAAGTAAATTCCCAAAGCACTGAAAATTATAATATTATGTGAGAAGAAGTGGTAAGATCTTATTTATATGATGAATTTTTTATTAATAATGGATATTATATTGTTTCTTGTGTGATGAAGGTACAACCTTCAGAAGTGGGCAATGTCATTTCAATTTCTACCCCTGAGAATCCCCCCGAACGTGAATTAAAACCACTCACCAATGATTTGAAAGAAGTGTACCTTATGTAATGAGAGAAATTACCAATGATAATTGAAAATATTCAGTCTAAAACCCATGAATAATATTTAATTTAACATCTGAGAGATAATGTCACGAATATATGGTGGAGCTTAGGTGATATCCCAAGAATAAACCAAAAAATATGATAAAATTGAATTTTTCTAGAGGGAGATTCGAAACCTATTAGACAAAACCAAACTAGGATAAATCCCACCTTGATGAAGGTTGTGAATAACGTGATCGAGAAGCTCTTGGAAGGAGGGATAATCTATCCCATTTCAAATTCACAGTATGTTAGCCCTATTCATGTCGTTCTTATAAAAACTGACCTAACCACTATATGTAATGAATAAAATGAGTGAATCCCTATGAGAATTAAAACATAGCAAGGAAGTATGTATTGATTTTAGAAAATTGAACAAGGACACTCATGAATATCAATTCCCCATCCCTTTCATTGACCAGATTATTGAGATATTGGCAGGTAGAACTCATTATTTCTTTTTGGATGCATCTTCAGGTTACTTCTAGGTACCCATTAATCCTGAGGATCAAGAGAAGATGATATTTACATGTCCCTTTGGTACTTTTTAATATAAAATAGTTCCATATAGATTATGTAATGATCTAGGTATATTTTAGAGGAGAATTGAAAGTAAATTTTCTTATTACATAGAAAATTTCTTGGATGTACTCTTAGATTATTTCAATGATTTTGGAGATTCTGTTGATTAGTATTTTAAAAATATTGAAATCATTTTGAAAAACTGCATTGAAAAAAGTGTTGTTTTAACTTTTTAAAAGTATCATTTCATCGTTAAAAGGTAAATTTAACTTGTTCATGTAATTTCCAAAAATTTAATTCAAATGGATAAATAAAAAATTGAAGTGATAAATTAATTGACTTACCCTAATTGTGTTAAAAAACGATAGATCTTTTTTAAAACATATTGGATTTTACAAGAGGTTTTATCAAATATTTAATAAAAAATTCTCTTCCTCTCTTTATATTACATTTGAGAGATATTGATTAATAATTCAATGGTGGATTTTGGAAATCCTTTGATTATTAGAAGAATTGATTTATTTCACCACTCGTGATGCTACTTCCAAAATATGAAAGAACCATATGAGCTATATTGTGATGCTTCCAACCAAGCAGTTACAGCATTCATCTCTCAGGGAATTGTTGGATGGCCGCAAGTAATTTCATATGTCTATATAACCTTAGATTCAGCCTAATTCAGTTAAAAAACCATAGAAAATTATTTTTTAGAATATTTTTTTTGTTTTAAAAAATTTAGATCATATCTACTTGGAACTAAAATAACAGTGTTTTTTGACAATGAATCTCTGAGGTACTTGATGTAGATAGATGATACTAAACATAGGCTATTGATAAGGATGTTACTATTATATAAGATTAATATAGAATTCAATGACATGAAGGGATCTATGATCCAAGTGGATGATTACTTATGTAGTCTGTGAGACACTTCTGAAATCGAAATTCCAAAAAAAAAGACCCACTGAATGATCGAATTCCTCAAGAGAAGTTAAATGTAATTGATAAGATGATACCTGGAATGATGACATGGTCAATTATCTAGTAACATCTCAGGTCTCATATCATTTCAATTCTCAGAAAATTCAAAAACTAAAATATAAATCTAAGAAATAGATTTGCAATGATCAATTACTTTTGAAAGATTTCCAATGATCAGTTATTAAGAAGATGTTTACCTAAAAATGAAGATAAATCACCATTGAATTTTGTCACAAATTAGCTTATGGAGGTCACTTGAGACCTCAATGGATATCAAGAATCATTTTAGATTCTGTAATTTATTGGGTGACCATATTTAATGAAGCTCCCAAATTATGGAAATTATGTGAAAAATGTCGGTTTTCATGAAAAATTTTATAGAGAAAAGAAATGACTCATAATACACTGATTTTTGTGTCATATTTAAAGTCTAGGGGATATATTTTGTGGGACCTTGGACAATATCATTTCAATTTTCTTATAACATTCTTATAGTCGATTATGTTTACAAATGGGAGGAAGAAAAAGCCACCTGGACTGACGATGCTAAAGATGATAGTTTTTTTAAAGGATAACATATTTTGTTGAATTGGAGTGCCTATATCCATCATCAGTGATCATGGGACTCATTTATTCAATAGGTAAATGGAGAATATTCTAAAGATGTTTGGGATGCATCAGAAAACATCAACTCTCTACCATCCACAGACTAACAGGAATGAAAAATTTCTATCAGAGAAAGAAAAGGAATTTTAGAAAGGACAATTAAGACAAATAGGAAGGATTGGAGAATAATGTTGAATGATACCTTATGTGCATACAAGATAGCATGTAAAACCCAGATTAGAATGAGTTTATATAGCCTGATTTATGGGAAAAGATGACATCTAGTTGTGGAATGGGACCTTAAGGCATATTGGGATATGAAGAAAATTAATTTAGACCATGAAATTTCTAGGAAGGATAGAAGATTTATATTGAAAAAGATGGAGGAAATTATAATGGAGGCATTTAAAAATTTCAGTATTTACAAATAAATAACTAAAGTAACCCATTAAATGATAATCTAACCAATATACTTCTATCCTAGAGACAATGTGTTGTTATTCAACTCAAGAATCAAGATGATGCACGGTAAACATTGTTACAAATGGGATGGTCCATATATAGTTACTCGTGAATATCCTTTTGGTGCTGTGAAGATTATGAAGAATGAAGAAAAGGATCCATTCACTATGAATGGGCATAGGTTAATGAAATTCCCTAGGACCCGTCCATCAGAGCTAGTGGAGGAGACCACACTCCTCCAACCTATTTATCAATAAAATTCATCAGGTCATACATCTCCATTACATTCTCTTGCTTGTGATGATACATTTTAAAAAATGATTAAATGTAATATCTATTTCAAAGAACTGAGGATACTATGTAATTTATGTTTGGGGGAGGAAAAAATTGTAGTTACTATTTTCATTTGATGTTTGGTTTACTTTTAAATAAATATATATATATATATATATATTGTTTTTTAGATATTTGTGTGTTTATTTTTCAAAATTTAGTGTGTTGTCAAAAAAAATTAGCTAAAATTATTATCATTTCAATTTTTCAAACTCATGTCAATGAGTGATGTAGTCTATTCCATGAAACTGAGCTTAAATGATTATAAAAATGAATTTTTTCGAAGTTCAAATCATGTGAAATTTCATGAAATTTAAACTGATTTTTAAATAATATGTTACATATCACATTTTTTATTTTTTAAATCACATTCTATTGAGTCTTATTTACCATTTCATTCATATTATTTACATTAACCTCATTAATTGAGAGAACCATACCATTCTTTGTTTAAATCAAATTTTATTTATTATTATAAAAACATGAGGGTTTGAGAATCCTGTGTTTTAAATGATGGAGTAATTTATTGGGTTTTAAGCACCTTTTTTAAACAATCATTTTTATGGCCTACCATGTACATAAATTTTTATAGACCTTAGAATCCATGAACAACCTGTTAGATTTTCATCATTACAAGACAATTTTCCCTATCTGACCTACTATAGAAGTGAATTCGAGTGATCCAGTTGAAACTAAGTATAATATAGGATGTATTATAGTATAATACCTCATATGTTGGTACATTGTGCGGAAAATTAAATGTTTATGAAATGATGTTTCTATGGAAATGTTTGTTTTTTTAAAGATTTGTCCTACTGGAGCTTTCAAAAAAACTATGTTTGAGAAGATTTTATTTCTTGTGAAATGCTAAATGCTGTGATATTTCCTTGATTTTTCAGGACGATAGAGTCAATTTTCTAAAAATGGTAAGTTAAGATACCATACTTGAGTGAAAATTATAATCTTGTAATTTTTATCCAAAAAAATCCAAGCCATCCTTTTTAAGCCATTGAATCTTTTAACATATAAATCCTACCAACCTAAATCCAAATAACAACCCTGAAATTCCCCCATGAGAATCACATTTCCCTGAATCACGTCATGAGGAGATGTAGGAATTGATCAAGACTATGATGAATCTTGTGTGACATTGGATGATAAAAGCCTTGTTGAACATTTACAATTCTTAGATGAGAGAAAATTCATTTGATGTATGGATTTTGTGTGTATGGGATTAGAAGTGAAGTGGAAATATATTAAATAATCTAAAATGGAGAACATGAAATAATTTTATTTGATGAGGCATGATATCATTTTGTTTCTTGGTGTTGATTTGGTTGATCTTATTGGTGTGTGATTTGGATTTGATTTGTTATAATTTTGATTCTTACATGTCTAGGATTGCAAGTGCTATGTGTGGTGGAATTGATAGAGATAATATTTTCAATATATTTACATTGAATTTCATTATTTTAAATCCCTATAATGCGTTAATTTAATATAATCTTCTACATATTATGATATTAGTGATATTTTGAGATTAATAGTAAAAATGACATATTTCCTATTTTTTAACATTTCAAAATAGTTCTTTATTTTGCCTATAATATTTCCTACATTAATAAAAATAGAAAAATTAATTCATTTTACAATTCTAAACATCTATATATTTATTTCAACCATATTGACCAAATGTTTAATCGACCATATGGAAGCTCAAAAGAATCTCACAAGTTGAACCATGAAAACTGTTTATAGATCTGTTGATTTTTGGTGTGGGGTCCATAAATTGTTAATGGTGGGCCTAATTGCATGAAACATCGGTGGGTTGATGGAAAAAATGATTTTTAACATATTTCATGATGTCTATGACGCTTGAATTGGATATTTAATGGTTATTAATGCATTATAATCCAGAGGTTTGCGATTTGGAGAGTTTAAAAAGACAAAATTAATTGTTATAGTAAAACATGAATAACACTTAGAAAATTTTTCAAAAAATGATGTAATGTTGATGAGGAAAGTCCAATGTAATTTTTAACAACATTGAAGATGGGTGCAATGTGTTAAGAGGCCATTTAATGGGAATACAACGCATAATATTTTGGGGGAAAAAATCTCCCTCTTAAAGTAGCGGAGCTCCTCTCTCTCAAGGAATTTTATTCCATCCAATTCCTTCAGGGACACCAAGAAGATTTTTTTTCTTTCCCTCTTATATTTATTTTTATTTCTATATATTTTTAATTCTTTATTATTCTTCATTCATTATGATTACCCTTACCACTGTGGGGTAAACATTTTGAATGATTGATGATGGGTTGTTTTTCTATTTTGTAATGCTTGAGTTCTTAGAAATAATTGAATGAAATTTATTTTTTCTTCAACATTGTATAAAATTTCTTATAGTAGATTTTATTATCATGTGTGATCATTCTTAAATTTTAATTACGTTATTTATTTTTTATGTGGTAAAATAAAAATTTCTCCCTCCACTAATTTCTGGTTAATATAGAATGGAATAGATCAAATATTAGTGGTTATGTACATGACGATCATCTGAATGTGTAAATAGGGTAGTGAATGTTATTAATTTTTTAGTATAAACAAGACCCAATCAGATATTTCCCATGTCAATTAAGGATATTCAATACAAATATTTTGCACATGGAATGAGAGTTGAAAAAACTGAGATCCTAGTATGGTTTTCTCTCACCATCATAATTTCACAAAATAATTGAGGGGAAATTATTATGGATACTCACTTTAATCAACTCAAAAGAAGAGGTTTGTATTGAATTGAACAAAAATATAATTTAAAATGGAAAACCAACCTCTTCATAATCACCATTTTAATATGATAGTTTTTTAATCATTTTAATTTTAATTATCCTTTCAATAAATGTCTAATTGATTTATTTTAAACACCCCACATTTTTACCCTTGTTTAAAATTTAAATAATATTTTTTTTGGACTCCTCTTCAGGGTACTTCCAAGGGTTAATCACTAGACTACACATAGAGAATTTAGAATAACTATTTTCCACGCCCTACGACAGGCATGCATTTGAGTGTCTTAAGTACATAGTGTTCTCCATTGCATCAAAAACCAGGAATGATTATGCTATGATGTAGAGGTAGTCATTTATTAAATTGGATTCACATCAGTTGAGACCACATGAGAATAAATACATGAATCAAATTCTTCAGTTAGCAGACGTAGTCTTCATACTACATATTTCGTGATACTACTGTATGGATTGGTGGGTTTTCAGCTTTTATTACCATTAGAGTATCAAGCCATATTTCGTGATACTACTGTATGGATTGGTGGGTTTTCAGATTTTATTACCATTAGAGTATCAAGCATTTCATCTCCCTAATGGATCATAACTTGAGATGGAGGAGATGGCTACAGTTCATCCATTATTATGACCTCTAGACTGTCTATACTCCTAGGAAAGGGAAAATGATAGTAGATTCTCCTAACAATATATATTGTTCAACATTTTGGAGTGAGGTGTTGGACTATTTGTCCTCATTGCAGATATCATTTATGGATGGGTACAATGAATCACAATTTTATTTGATTGTTTTTATCCCTATGTTTTATAATGGGTTAGGGAGGAATAACATTGGGATATTGATTTTTAGACCCAACATACTTAGATATCAACTAAATAAGATCATGATGAAATTTATGTAGTTGGGGAGAATTTTATTATTTTTAGAGAACACATGATGGTACTGGTGATAATGAGGGTGGAGGTTCAGAGAGAGATTCATACATATTATTTTTTGATAAATCCAACTGTTTAAATGATTTAATATGACCTCCAACATCATTTTTCATGGTCTTATATAAATAATAGATTTGTAGAGTTTCCCTCTTGATGCATTACTTTTCACAATGTGAAGAATAAGAAACATGTTCTAGTGGGTGTATCTAAAACCCTTGAGGTTTCATATTCGAATATGGATCAGTTATCCATAGACATCATGTTGGGGTTTCCACAATGGTCTTGGAGACATTATTCCAAACGGGTGATCATATATTGACTCACCTTGTCATCCCACTTCACAAATAATTGAGAGAATTGTTTAGTGTAGAGTTTGGGATACCTTTGTGTGAAAAAGATATTCCAAATATATAGAGGTACCTCAATGATTATTTATTACCATGATACTAACTTCACATCCCGGGTGTGGATGGAATTGTTGGCGGCTATTAGGACTCAGCTACATTTGGGCATAACTTTTTTACTCCCAGTCTGACAACCAGTATAAGAACATCATTCAAACATTTGAGTAGATGTTGTAGGATTTCGTGTTAGACATTTTCCATAGCTAGAAGTATTACATAATATTAGAGAAGTTTTTTTAAAATAATAGATACAACTCCACCATCAGTATGGAACCATTCAAGGCCTTTTATGGTTGAACCAGAATCTCAAAATTGTGCCAGAATGACTCAAGAGTGTCAGCACTAATGGGTGTAGAGTTGGTGTCAGACACTACAGAAAATGTGAATATCATCAAGGATCTCACCATGAATTCATAGGGAAATAAAAATTTCTATGGTAATTGATGAATATGTTTATGGGAGTTTTAGGAGGGGTTCTATCTATTCCAATAGTTGTTTACACAATGTGGATTATATAGATTTTGACATTGTGGAAACATTTATATGATGCTAATTGAACCTTTCCAAATTCTTTATAGAGGTGGCGAGGTAGAATACGATGTATCATTACCACTATAGTTAAACTAGGTACACTAAGTCTTCCACATGTCTGAAATTAGGAGGTACATGAACAATATGTCACATGTTTTCGACTCTGGTTTGATGGAAATCATGGATGAAGATACATTTGTAGATTACCTTGTAGTGATGGAGGATCAGTAGGAGATGATAATTTTTGGGAGATAGATTACCCTAGTCGATGTTCAGTGATAGTAGAGGAATTTTCATGCGAGAACCTAGGAGAGGGATATTTTGTCTATTTCTCTGTACCCACATATCATTGTGTAGCATTTTGTTTTGGATTTCTGGGATGTGAAGACCCATGGGGGGGAGAATGTAACAACTCAGTTTTTAACTTTATTGTTTTGGAATACTAGTGTGAGTATTTTGATTTAGGTGTAGAGAAAACATGTGATTTAGAGACCCAGTTTTCCCCAAATTAATTTTTGAAATATATTATATATAACAAATTCTCACACAAATATTTTTTAATAATAAGATGAAATAACATCTAAAAATAGGATAATATCATATATATGAGTCCACCGTTAATTTTATTATGTGGGTTTTTCCCTATGTGTTAAATTACCATGGAGCATGTCAGATGCTCGGGTTGGTCTTGGTCATGAGAAAACAATGAAATGAGTAAATAATATTAAATTAATTTATTTTATTAATTTGTTATGACCCAAGGTTTTATATAAATACATTTTTATAATGAGATTTAATGGTCAACCTCTAATCCTTTGATATCTAGAAAACTATTGGTTAGTGTGTTTGAGGATCTTTCAAAAATGAACAACTGTCAGATCGTTGATCAACTATTGTTGTGTGGCGAAACATGTGGATCCCGCCAATGTCTCTGACATGCAACCGTTCTTTACTAGATAGAAAATTAAATATAGGTTGAAATTTATTTAATTTATATTTATTCCAATTTTTTATACCTATTATAAAAATGTGTCAATTGACCAAATAATTGTTACACGAATCATGAATGTTGTGGGGATGGGTTAGATTTATCGAGGAATTGGAAATTTCATTATGATTATTTTATTATCTTTTCATTCACTGCACTAATGTAATTGAATTGAGGATGACACACACATTTTATGTAGTTTTTTCATCATGTTTTCATTTATTTATTTCCAAAACCACATTTCATAATTAATAATGAGAAAATATATTGGAACGTAGTTCGGTATATACTATATAAAAAATAATTGGCCATTTATTTCACGGAGCAGTAGATTTTTATCAAATATTTAAGTTCATATAGACGTATGGATTGATTGTTGATGATAGTGATGCTGGAAGAAGGTTAAATAAAAAATATACGGGTGTGGTTCTTGGTTTTATGACAATAACAGACCATTGGGGTGATTATTGAACAATTGAGTTGACTAAGAACCAGATTTACAATGATGAATGGTTTCGTAGTCCAAGATCTATGAATTTTAGCATTATTTGAGGTTAGATAGGGAGCTGAAGGATTGGTTTATTTCACAAGAAATGGTTCAAAAGTTCTTACAAATACCTCATAACACGACAAGTAAATATGTATTAAATGTAAGGTGAGACCCATAGTATGGTGCTAGGGTTTCAGAGAAAATTTATATATAATCATGTAATGTCACCCTTGTCATGTAGTGTGTGAATAAATGTGGTAGTTTTATATCTAATTCAGATGGTATAGAGGACTGATCATGGGGAAACCATGTCATACATGGACCCAACCAGCTATTCATGGACCCAAACAAGTATACGTGGTCCGAGAAAACCCATGCACTCGTCAAACAAACAAAGTCCGGCATCAGACATGATACTTAAGAAAGACCCGGTTCTAAATGAAAATGATGCCTACATTCAGAAAACATCATGTACTCCTACAATCATGTATTAGAGAAATTTTTCTATTCATCTCAAACAAGTTGTTTGGGGGAGAATTCCCTTGTTCCATTCAATGAGGGTTAGTATGAAATCACATCCTACCCAAAGGATGGTGATATATTATTTTTGAAATTCATCGATAGATTTTTTGAAATCCTTTTCCATGACCTTGATTGTTATCCCATATGATTATCTATCATTATAGAGTTTTCATGGTATCATCCTGACCAATACTTTTTGGGAACCAACATTTTACTTGCTAGGTTATTCCAGATTGAGTTATTGGAATACCCATTGTACTTTCGTGTGATATTCATCTATGTGTCAATATCTTTATACTTCTTGTGTGTATTAATTATGACCAAATTCAATGATCATGATAGGTCTAAGAAGATCCATCAGTTCTATGTGACTTTTTTAGTGTGTTATACTAGATTAATTCTCTGTGGTTCCTTCAATAAATAATCTTAGACTCACATTATGGTTGTGACTTTACATAAATATGGTGGGTCTTTTTGGATTATATATAGATATTAGGGTCATATCTGATATAGGAATATAACTATCTTAATCTGACTATTATTCATATTATAATATTCTTTGTAATTTCAAGGTTTCCTATTCGGTATTGTTATATTTAACCCTGGATGGTCTTTTCCCACATGTGTCACATCTTATGAAGAAGAAAAACCTTTTGATGGTGTCCTACAGGGATTAAGACTTGGTGAAGCTTATCAGTCTGAAATAATCATGGTGTAATGTAGTAGATACCTAGAAATCAATCCCTTTCAATACTTCCAAATTAGACTATTCTTTAGTTTAATTGTGTAGGGATTCTATTTAGATAGTTTTTCTTTATGTACTTGTTTCCACACATTCAAAGTGGGATTTAAATTTATTAGTGTATGTTTTATCATTTTTTTTACATAAAAACACTATATGGTCATGGAGATGAAATCAAGAATACATGTACCTTAGGATAAGACCTACCATGTCAGTGAAATTATGACTTGATGCTTGTTAGTAGCCTATGGCCTGTTGGAGGTGGGATTGAGGGAGTCACAACACGGGCCCCATTGGGACATGTTGAGTCAAAAACATAATTTTAAGAACTAGTTTTTTTATATTATAGGTTTTAATTTAAAAGTTAATTTTATCATATGTAAAAATATAATTTAATTAAATAAATGTTAAATTTATGTTCATCACAAACAATATTGGTAATAAGAGTTATATTGTATTCTTTTTAAAAGAAAATTTACTTTCATGAAATCAATTTAGTAAGGTAAAACTAAAATGGTAATGTGTAAAAATATAATATTAAATGACACAAAGAAGTATAAAAATTATGTCGAAATTCATTGATGAGGATTTTTTGACCTTAAACAATATCCAATCAATTGTGGATAAAATTATGCACTTTTAACCCATTATTAGTTTCGTGACATCATTGAGATGTAAATAGTATTTACAAAAACACCATTTTCCTTCACTTATAAAAGGGGACCAGTCTCCCAAAATTTATCCACCAATTAAAAATATTTAGACAAACAAATAAACTATATTCTCTACTAAATCCACCTAAAATTTTTATAAGACTTGTTAATCCCAAAATACAAAGCTATGTAGCCTTCATATGCCACTCAAGAGGTAACTCTCTAAGGGAGAGGTAACAATATCAACCTGACATTACTAGTTCATTTCATATTATAATACCCTAAAGAACCCTCTATCAGTAATGGAATGATAACATTAAACCAAATTTACAATGAAACTTTATTATACTATTATAATATCAATTTTACACCTTCCTCTAAAATTAATGATAAAAATGAAAATTTCATCATGGGTTTTTGCAGAATACATTTCCATAATCAACTGTAGTATTTTTCAAAATAAATTTATATAGATGATAAAAAACAATTATATAATTAAAAATATAATAATATTAATAATATTAATCATATTATGTGATAATTATTTTATTTTTATACCATCCATCCCATTCTATGGAAATGTAACATGTAACCCTTATACGTGTCGATTACCACCTTCATAGAATGATATATTTCATTCCATAACAACATAAATATATGAATTTATATGTATATATAATGTATAAAAATGATATTTACTACACTATTATGATTATTTAATTAAAATATTTTTCAATATATATGTTATATTAAAAATAAATTTAAATAGAAACTTTAACCACCTTAAATGAATTGATCAATGTACAATTCATAATTTGAATCCATTTTGGAAACCTATGGAAATGTATATATTTCGTGATAATTATATAATAATGGGAATAAAAATCTTATTTTATTTTCATTGTGAAACTATTTTACAATAATTTTTTCAACAATTGATTTATCAAGGAATCGTCAAAGAAATTTACCAATTCACATTATGCAACCGATATTAAAAAACTATATAGTCAATGAATAAAATATGAAAATATATAGTCCATAAAGAATAAATATAAATAAATAAATATCATAATATTTTCTTTAATAAACTTATTTTTTAAAATAGCAATTTTGGAACACGCACATGTTGAATTAAGACCTAAGATAAGGGTTTTTTCATCTCAATTTTAATTCATTGATAAATAATTGATATTATCTCAAATTTTTCCATTTTTTGTATTTTTTATTAGAAATGAAATTAATTTATCATTATTTTTACTTAAATATATGAAATTCAATATTTTATTTCAGGTTCTAAATTTCATGGATTTTTCAATCAAATGATTCTATGTTGAAGGGTTTTTATTTACATAAACCCATTTATTTGAGTTATATTAATTCATCTTGAACCTATTACATATTTAAATTTTTATTAAAAAGTTATTTTACATTAAAATTAATCATTATCT
Organism: Viscum album; assembly: GCA_963277665.1. Taxonomy (NCBI): domain Eukaryota; kingdom Viridiplantae; phylum Streptophyta; class Magnoliopsida; order Santalales; family Viscaceae; genus Viscum; species Viscum album. The sequence goes on from OY728156.1 coordinate 1,665,472,489, forward strand.
GTATGTAAAACTATCCTTTTTGATTAAAATATAAATCCTTTAAGAATTTATTGACCCAAAAATTATGACATTGTTAAGAATAATTCTCATTCTCTTTAATTACGATTTCCCCTCCATTTCTATGTTTTTCTGTTACCTCTAATGGCATTATTTATGATTGGACTCTAATATATGTGTTATCTCATGAAACCTTCATAATTTAATTATGATTTATTAAAAATAATGTTTTTTATTCATTTTTACGATGTGGGTTTTTGAAAAATGTTATTTTGAAACAAAAATAGTGATCTTTTGAACCAGCATGCTATTTAAATTAACATTTTATATTTATTTTACTCAATTTTAATCAATATTATTCTTATTTATTTATTCTATATTATATATATATATGTTTCATAGATATAAATCTAATTTAATTTATTATTATTTTTGGGATATTTTTTTAAGTTCCCTTTGAAATTCTATCTTTTATGTAATCCCAACGCATGGGAGATTTTTTTTATCCCATGATAAGTGTCACCACTATAAAATGTTTTCTAACCATGGGAGGATTATATAAATCATAATTATTTTATAGATAACCAAAATTTGAAAATTATTGTTCAAAAGAAATTATTATGCTCATTACATAAAAAATCCTTTTCTCATTTCTAAAAAAATTACATTTTTGGATCATTTCTATAATTTCTTATCCCTGATCCTTATCATGAATGTTGTTAAATTGAAACTCAATATAAATGACCATTTTTATTTATTAATGTATAAACATGAAAAATTATTTAATCCCTTATTCTCTTATGAATCCTCTTGTTATATCCTTCAATTATGTTTTGATACAGGATTATGAAACCCACTTATTTGTCATTGGTTTTATTATGAGTATAATTTCTGTATGGTTTGTTTTTCTCATAAGGGACAGAAATATATTTAACTATTATTATCTTAATTATATAATGAAGGAGGAAAAAATTTAAATCCCAGTAATTCATTGGGTATTTTTTTTATTTCATGATATATGATGGATGGTGTATGAGAAGTTAAACTAAGAACAATATACTCTTTAATAGATGGGGAAGAAATTATGTATCCCTCAAATGAATATTTTTAATGATTTAATCTCTCGAGATACCATGAATTTTTTTATGGAATGATATCCCATATACACTGTGTTTGGTGAATGGTTGGCCTAGAATTATATATCCCTTTAATGAAATAGGTAAATCGTTGCATCTCATGAGGTAATATCAATGTGAATGAAGAGGGGAACCTATCCACTATGGGAATATTTACATTATGTTTATGGGAGTGGGGAGTGATCCTATTAACCTATATTAATCTATCCATTATTATAGTCGTTACATTGATCATGGAATTATGCCTATGATTACATGTTTTATGTTGAGGCCATATATTTTTTATCGCATGATATTGTGATATTTTTTCATTAAACCATGATTCCATGATTATCTACCCCTATTATATCATGATACTTTTTTTATTTAAAAATATCTTATCCATAATCATTTATGGAAAATACATATTAATCTATTTTTTTAATTTATAAATAACCCAATGATCATGTTTTCTCATGTTCTAATGATCTAAAAATTAAAAAAAAGATAATATATTTTCCCTTATTGAGAGTTTGAGTTCACTGATTTATTTATTCTTCCTTCATATAGTTAATAAAGAGATGTTCAATTTTTGAGCTTTTTGTATGGGTGTCCAAAAGAGTTCATTTATGGAGAAATGTTCACATGTTTTGTAAAATAAGTGGCCCATGTAACAGGTCCCCAGTGATACTAAACTAAAACATTCTCCATGAAAAGTGATATTTTTTAAATTTTAAATGAATTATTTTTAAATATAATGATATGTTTAGCTTTTTCTGTTCACTCAATAATAGAATACTATAGCTACCAGGCCTGCTGAAGTGCATGTTGCTCTATTTTAGTCACTTATATGGGTTTTCAAGGACATATAATCGACAATGAGACCAATTTTGACCATGTATTACTTGACCGTATTAGAATCAATCACCTCTCCCAACATCATCTGTAGTTTTAGGGGGTAAATAAATTTTTTATGAAAAATATTCTTCAACATAGAAGGTATTTTACAAGTGAATCACATTAACAGAGCTATAATGTGACTCTTATTCTAACAGGGGTAGTTTTTTTTGGGACCAGGTATGTTGAACAATTTAGGATGTGTTTCCCATTCTCCTAATACCAAAGGAATTAAACATAAGAGGGTTTATATTGGTATGTGCATTAATAGGGGTTATCTTTTTTATACATCATTCATTATATTATTTTTATTCCAACTTTTATTAAATGGGTTCATCGAATATTATACTACCAATGATCCTTTTTATATCATTGAAGAAGAAAATAGGGACATGATTGGTTGGTTTGACTATGTTCTGAGGATAGTGTGTTCTTAGATGTGTATATTTATGTCAACACACTCAACATAATTTATATAAACATTAATTTAGATTCCATCAAATTACCTTTCTTCTTTCGATAAGATGGAAGAAACAAAAAGCACTTGTGTATGTGACTTCCCTAACATAACTTGTATAGAGACCACTATTTTCTGAAGGGTATTTTGAAACAAAAATCATTCCAAGATGGTTTGTGGAAATATTTATTTCGGGAAATTAGTTATTTTTGGTCACTATTGTAAACAAGGTAAGGATTACTAGGTTTTAAAAATTTATGAAACTGACTTCCAAGGCTACGATGATATTTTATAGGAGTTTCTCGTTTCTAAAATAATAAATTGTATTCTATTTTTCGTCATATGTTTCAAAAATATGTTATTTTTTAACTTTGTGATAAAGTAAATTTGGATTTTATTTTCTTTTCAAGAGTGGGTACCATGTTATATGTCACTTTTTTAGGTAGTAGAGTTGGTGTTTGTTCTATTTGAAGTGTAAGTATTTTTGTTTTTGATTTTATAGTCATCTTTCCTAAAATCATTGGCATTGACCATGGATTGTTCTTTATCCACCAAATGTAATCCTCAATCCTTTTTTATACATTATAAATCTAACATACCCCCCATCTATGTTATGCTGAGAGAACTATTTGTAACACATAATAGATATTTTTAATTTATATTAATATTAAATATTTTGAGGGAGTTATTGGTTCATAGAATGGCTTAAAACCTTCCACCTTTGGCTAAATTTTTATAATATAATTTTAATGTTATTTTATATTTTTGAGGCCAATTAATATCATATTCCTCAATATGGATCTCAATTGATTGAGGAATTAATGACATGGTTCTTTCTATCATTGGATTTATTTTGATATAAATTAAATGTACTAGGATATTTATTTTTGATCCTTTTTTTATAAATAATCTGAGCATAATTACCACATACTATTTGAGGGTTACCATCATGGTAATATGTAATGATACTAAATTCATAAAATAATTCTCTAGGCCTCCAGTTTTATTGAATGATATGAAAATATGGATCACCAATGAAGGGTGGAGGAGGTGTCGCATAACCCATTTAGTGTATGGTATTTTTGTGTTTCCCAGGTTCTTGTTGAAAATCCATGGATCCCATTAGAAAGGATTAATAGTTTAATGAATCTCAGATGGAATAGATCGTTGAGCTAAAATCATTGTAAGGGAAACAACAAGTAAATCCTAACATGATGGGCATACCTGTGTTCACTATTGATAAACCATGTGAGTTGGATTGGGGTATATTTCCTGAAATTTTCACATTTTCTCACTAATATAGGAAATTACTAATATTAAAAAACCATAATATCAATAAAAATTGTTTTATAGATAACATTTAGGTTGAATTTATTGGTTCTGCTCATGTTTGTTTGAAAATATCTTCTTATTAAGGGGATATGTTTATAGAATAAAGAGTGTGTCTACTTGGATGGTATACCCAGTATGAATTTTTTCCATGAGTAACTCAATGTTGGTTAACCATAACTACTTTAAATCTTTATCGTACTGATTGATCCATTCATCAGTTTTAGGGGTATTAAATTCATTATTACGAAGGTGGTACATAGGAACACCATTTCCCATTTATCTATTTTAACCCAACTATAGTGGTGGTAGTTTTGAATTTCTGGGCGTTTTCAAAATTTTATCATACATTTGGTGTCATGAACACACACCTTCATCAACGGTTTTAGTGTGTATAATATTACAAATAGAAAAATACACCTCATGTTATCCCACACTTTATACATGATCCAAATAATTTATAGGGACAATAGAAATGATGTTTATCAATGAAAAATGGACATCCATAATCATTTCCTCATTAGAAGCATAAGGGGGAATATCTAAATTAATGTATATGTGGAGTATTGAGTCGTGATTACCATGATTGATTGTCTTTTTGAGGAGATTTTTTGATTTTCGTCACTTATGAGGCTTCTTTTTATCATTCAATGATTAACTTTTCATCTATTTGTGGTATGTAATCTAGATATAGTCCCCAAATTTCATTCCAGACATGTACCCCGAGAGAAATATGGACATTGGAATGAGAATATATTTAATGGATTTTCTCATAATATTCCATAAATTTTGGAAAGCGATAAAATCCTTCGGGGGGACAAGGTTGATGTAAAAATACTCCCAACCTTGTGGGTTTCCGTTCATTTGGTTCAATTGGGGAAATATTTTAAGAATTTTGAGTATTTGATAACCATGGTGGTCTTGGGGGTGGTGGAAATTCCCCAGATTGATTCTATTGTGTAATCTATTACTATGCTCTTAATATTATGTTCTATTGTCTTAAATTGAAATTAGTTTAGTTCATTCATTGAGTGTGAAATATTTTTCATTTAAGGATATTATATATTTAATATGTTTCATTTCTGATGTGAGATTCCTATTCATACTTTTAAAATGAGTGATGTTGAAGTTTTTTATAGCTCTCTCTAACAAGGGTTGAAATTTTTGTGATTTGGTCTTAAAAAAACCTTATTGAGTATACTAGTTATCATGCGTAGATATTGTCCCTAAAATAAAAATATTTCTTGAAATAATTCATATGGGGATCTGTTGGTTATGAATTAGGTTAAAATTTAATTATATATTCTTGATTCATCGACCAATTTTTATATCCTTTGGAGAGTTAATAGTAATCAAATTTATATTTTTCAAAGCATCAAATCATGCACAATTAAGATTATCACACTATCTTTATAACTCTGGGTGACATTCCATTGAATGTCCCACCAAAACAACATGTCAATGAAATTATTATATTTCACTTACATGGTTTGTCTGTTCCAAAATATGTGGAAATTTTACCTTTAAATGAAAAATATTCATCCATTGTTTTAAAAAATATTTATGTATACATTCATTTATCAATGCCTCTAAAATATTGAACTTATAAGAGGAGATGTGATAATACATTATTGGTATATTTTCCCCTAATAGTTCTTCGCAAATAACCAATGTACTCTCATAATATTCATTGACATATTATTCTATTTTTTCTAACTAATTTTTTTATTTCCCAACTACATTATGTTGGAAGGTGGGGATGATTTTATTATTCTCAATTATGTATAATGGTAAGAAATCTGAGGATAGTTCGGTGAAATAACATTTCCTCACGCTATATTTTGATTGAGAAAGGATATAAAACATCAATTATAAGGAATATAGTGTAGCTTGAGAGCCTCATAATGAAAGGGAATAATCATAATTTCCAAACCATGGGGAGGAACTTTTCATGAAAATGAAATTATCTTTAGTGGTAACAATTGTACGGAACTCTACACTGGGGAAGAATATCATCATGTATTGATTTCAATTTTGTTGAGGAATTCAACAAATATATTACCCACAGAGGGCCTTTAGGATGGGCAATGGAAATGAGACCAAATTATTTACAATTGATATTATAACCTTGGAGAGGATTTTCATAGAGCTCATCATGAAAAAAGTTCTTATGATCGATATTGATACCACCATGGGGAGTGAATTCATAGAGGGATCATAAGGGAGGACCTTTAGAGTTGCTTGTAGAAATATGTTATGGAGGACCCTGGATATAGTTGTAGATTCATAGATCTTATAATGAAACTAAATCATCCTAATGCATCATCAAAAAATGTACAAGGATCTAAAAAATGGATGCATTGAGAAAATATGGTTTATGGGAATGCTTCAATTAACTAGATTTCTACATGAATTCTTTCATTTTGGAAACTCTCGATTACAGAATTAGATTCTTGATTTTTTACAATGACCATTATATATTGGAGTATCATGAGGTGAATCCCATTATTCTATCAAAATTTTCTGATAGGTTTTTCTAAATGAGTGGTAATATGTTCCAACCTCATGGTTTTCATTAGGGTATGACAATGAAATGTGATTCAATAAAGTAGAGAATTAGTATATACCATCTCCCAAATTACTAATAGAATATTCCCAAACATCAAAAAACAATTTGGTAGGGATTTTTTCTTTCCTTGATGTGGCCATTGGCATGGGTTTTATATATCAAGATGTAATAAGATTTTGTCCCAAATATATTTATTCATTCTTTAATGGTAATACCAAAAATCTTCTACAACAAGAAAAAGAATGTGTTCCTACGCTTTACAAGGTATTGATATATATATAGAAGTTGATCTGTTAATGAGATATGGATTATTTTTATGTACTCTAATTTTAGTTGGGGAATGATAAAAAACATTTTCCTGTACTTCTACCAAGACATGTTGAAAACTCTATAGAGTGTGGGTGGGTATATATGAATTCAAACCCTTTTCCGAAAAAAATTGTTTATAAGATTTTTCAATACGAAAGGGGATATGTTCATATTCCATGTTGGGTGTAGAGATAATAGTATAATCTTACACACTAGATATAATCAGGATATATGATATGTCATCGTCTGAAGGGTAAGGGGTATGTTCTTACCCCTAGGTTTGTACTGGCCTATTCCTTCAGTCTTCTCAGGATGCTTCCAGAGTAGATTGGATGTGTTTCTAGGTGTGGGTAGGGGTGTGTTCTTACATTACGGTCATCACCAGAGTAAGATGTTGGACATCTTTTTGGAGAAATGCGAATATGGGATAACTCCTAGTTTTATTAAGATCACCGTCCTAGCGGGCATTATTAGATACTAATGTCAAAATGAGAAAAGAAAGAATCTATGTAGTGGTATAATTAGTAGGATTCTAGGGAATTGATTATCCATGGTTATGATAATAATAGAAGTTAATAGGATCCCTCCCACGACACTCATATATTGAGGTGAAGCCTCAATCGGCCTCTAAATCCACCTCCCTTATACATAGGATGTGTTTTTTGTTCTGTTCTAGTGGAAGTCTCTTGAAAAGATTGAAATGGTTAAATGTTTTTTTCCTTATTCTAATAATTTTCCATAGGGATGATAAATTTCATGGATTCATTCCATATAGTGCATTGTGTGTTACCTCTATCATCAAAATGCTATAAATTAAGTACTACTCCTAGATCACTAAATTTTCCATATAGAAATGAAGGATCGAGGTTGGAAATAGAGTCAACTGATTCAATTAGGACCATTATTTTATAGTGATTAAGGATAAAATTATTCAATTTAATGATTCAAGATGGATTCAAGGGGGTTCTGGTGATGTTGTACCATTAGTGGAATAATAAACACAAATAAGAGAGCCTACGAATGCAGTATTACATGTAATAAACATGATTAGCTAATTTTTCAGGGTAACATAGTATATTGGGTATTGAAATATTCTAATGTAGTTCAATATAAATGTTTTGACTTAAAATTTGAGACATGAGTGGCCCAATTCATGATTGCAAGAGGCTAAGTGTGGTTTCACAATCTACATGCCTGGTCACTATTCTTATTCTATATGGTTTTCAATGGGGTTTATTCTAGGAATTGGAAACAAAAAACAAATCACACGTCAATGATAAGATATTTCCCCATGAACCTGCTTTCCAAATTCTTGTATTCGTTGGGGTTTCATACCACTGATTATAAAGAACTCACAATGCTGAAGAGGATGGAACATTGGGCTCAACACCCAATTTTTGGGGGAATTATTCACTGCATTGGGACTCTATTATAGATTTATGACATGTTTTTTAATCCATCCCATATTGTAGGTTGAGACTAATCCCAAAATATTATAAATTAGTTATTAGCATGTGATTCCTATATATTTATCAGAGGCATACCTTCGATGTGAACAACTATATAATTGGATCTATATCACTAAAAATATATGTATCATTCAAAATATATCTATCTATATATTATTGATACTTATAAATGTAGGTATATAATTCATGATGGTATAAATCCACATAGTTGCTGACTCTAGAGGTTATTGTCATCGAAGATAGTGGTAGACGATTGTGGTGTCGGTATCTGGACTATGAATAGGATTTACTACATACCCTTGTGAGAATAAAAAAAACCAAGTAGTTCTGTTCCACATTAATGGATACATTATCCCTTTTAATATCATTAGAATAGGGATCTCCCATGTTGATTTAGGATGGGACTGTAAGGGGCATCACTCCCTGGAATCTCTTATAGGTGGTTTAGGGTTTCCCTACAACAATTATTCTACCTCCATCCCCTCTCACCACATTTCCTTCTCTTCTTAATTGAAATGAAACTATTGAGGGTTGTGTCGTGTGATCATTGCATGATATTTTGTTGACCATCCCATGGATTTGTGGTCTATCATGGCCTCTAAAGCCCATTCTACGAAAATTTTCATTCAGCCTCCTGTGAAGAATATATTTTTCACGTCTTCACCCTCTCTCTCGTGATGGCCTCACCCTGTTTCTCTGATGCACCTCCCTCTTTTATACTGTTTTCTATTCTACATGGGATTTCACTCATTCTTGGTAATATGGCTGCACATGTTTTTCTAACAATCGATCCTCAGAGATTTTTCATCTCCTCTGTCAGTTCTATGCAAGTATCATTTTTTATTTCTAGCCCCATTTTTTCACTTGTCATGCCTAGTTAGCTCTAATATCCCTTGGTTTCCTTTACCATTTTGTCTTCTCCCTACATGAATTACCCCATCTTGGCCAGGTGTGAATTATTAAAAGGTGATTTGGACTGTGATAGTGGCCTCATTGGTGGATAGATCTATCACAGTTCTCGTTTGGATTATTGTCGATGTTCACGGAATCCCAACTATGGTCACAACATCTAGAAGATTATTGGATGTGGTTTATGATTGGTCTGGTCACAGTGGTTTAGGGTAATTGATGGAGATTTCTTTCTAACATCTAGTGTATTCTATATATTTTTGGATTGATGTTCCCATTAATTAGCTTCTATCATGGTGGCCTCTCTCGTGATCATGGTATTGGTTCAGTGTACAATATAGATGCTAGTGGTTTCAAAAGACATCAATAGGATGGATGTGTTGTTATGTTGTAAGGGTGATGAAGGGACATGATTTCATGGGGGTCTTTTCATTAGGTGTTTTCTCTTTGGAGGCGTTCTTTAGAATTGTGGTGTATTGTGATTAGTAATGATGGTTCATGAGGGACAGTTGAGGTTGGGTGCTTGGGGACAATTTTATCACATTGTGTTTTTTGGGCTGGTCTGGTCTTGGACTAGGTTCGTTTCCTTGTCCAATTTTTCCTTGTTTTGTTTTTTAGTGATTTTTAGTTTCTCACATTACCTTAATGTGAATTTTTCCAAAATTAAAAAAGGTGTAAAATCAATGTTGTTTAATGTCAAATAGAAAGGATGATTGAATTATATATTCTTAGTAAAATAATTTCTGGGACTTATATATAAGAGATAATTTATGGTTGATCTTAGAGAGAATTTGAATCAATGAGAATATGTTATTATAGAAACTAATATTGACCTTCAGGGATAAGTATGGTCTCATTTTGAAAATGGAATTTATGAGGCATATATGGTTTCACAATGAATGAATATGGTCCTCTAGGCATGGGTATGATATTATCTAGAACATGGCTCAATTAAAGGATGTTATGTAGTGAATTTTTCCTCAATGAATTAGATTTTTGGAGTTATGAAAATATAATTAATTAACCCAAACCATATATCCAAAATACAATATTTACATTATTACATTGACCATAGAGTGAAGTGATCACATTAAGAAGCATTAAATAATTTAATATTCTGGGAAAACTAGATACATACTTTAATCTCACATTACATTTGAAAGAATAAAATACAACATGGTATTTTTATTAAGAACATCATTATTCCATTTAGCATATCTTTCAAATATATCATATTAAACTTCTTAGAATATTATTGAAAATAAACATAATAATGGGGTAAAAAAATATGACTAGTAAGGGAATACATAATGTGGAAGATAAAATGAATAAATAAATAATAATCAATATTCCAAGGAAAAAATCTAAAAACACATTCCATTAAATAGATAAATTGAGTATGAATAATTACATGGAATGAATAAATGACTATTGAATAATGATATATAAATAATCAAATGACCTAGATAATTACCCATTGATATGATAACTAATAAAATTATCACATGGATATATATAAATACTCTTATATTGAGGTAATTCATAATTATAGACAAGATAAATATTTCTCCAATGCCTCATGTTAGATATCTTACATAAATGGGTAAAACCTAAGAAAAATACCCAAGCTAGATTGTCTCATGAGACCAATCTATTCATTGAGAGGATATAACAGGTCCCTAATATTACATAGAAATTACAAAAAAAAAATCATATGGAAGTGGTAAACATTATCAATACAAATATTTGTATTTAAAAACTATAATGTTAAATTTTAATACCTTCCCTAATCGATAAATGAAATCATAAACAATTAAGAATAATATGGAGAATGTGGTCATAATTGTACATCCCAAGTCAAACAAAAAATTAAACATTGGGAAAAATAATAATGAATTATTCATTACAACATATCCTCATTGGATTGTTAGTAAAATAAGGGTTTCTATCATTGATGAATTAATATAACCTAAATAATTTCGTTAAAAATTTATTTATGAAAATACACTTTCCACATTCAAAATCACTTTTAAAAACTAAAAATTTCTAGAACCATGGGAAAACTAATTTATTTTTAAAATTAATGATGGAATCATGTCATGTAATTTTCAAGGAAATGAGAATCAATTATGGCCTGTAATTCGGTGCATTTCGTACGAGTTTAAGAAACCGTGTGTTAACGTTATTGTAAAAATTATTAAAAGTAACTCGTTTGGAAAATGATTAGAAGAGTAATTTCCATAAATTTTATAAAAAAGGAAAAAATTAGTAAAAAATTCCTTAATAATCCATTTTGATAATTTTGAAACCATTTTTATTATTTTTAATAAAAAATAGACTTAGAAGAGATAGTATTTTCTATTGAAGAGAGGAATAATGTCAGATTTTATTAACAACATTTTCTAATTAAATTTAAGTATGAGAAAGATAAAAGTGGTATTGTTACCAAAAATGTTCATGAATCACTATATGAGAATAAAATAGTGTGGTTTTAGGATATAATTATAAAACAATTACCCTAATAAAGGCATTGACTTAAAAAATCCTAAATAAGGATGATATTGAAGAATAAAACCTCACCTCTGGTTTGACTACCATTGTATGTTTTCAAACCTCATATATAACAAATATATAATTATTGTATATATATATATATATATATTAGAAAACCATAATAAAAAAATTTATATCATATATTACTTACTAATATTCGTTTATCACCTGCTAACTTACAAACCTTTGTGAAAGTCTCTGTTATAAGTAATCCTAGATTTATTTTTATTGAATGTTATTGTTTGGTAATTTTAATCCTTGTAATATGATCATGGTTCCACATTATCTATAATGTAAATAATCAAATAGAATCATATATATTTACTATATATTCATATGTAATAATTCATAAAATATATATTTCAAAAAATGAATTACATCGTTCATGGAGATCGTAGTTCATACGTACATATTAAATAAATTTTCACCTTTTAACAGATGCAAAAAATGGAAGGTAAATAAAAAATATTTTTCAAAAATAATTAATATATCATTTAAAAAATATAAATTCCTCAAATTCATACTTATTACCATCTATGTAACAATTAAATCAAAAATGGATCACATCACTTCGTGGTTGTGTTACTCTACAAGTACGCAAAATCGATATTATAGTTTTGCAATTTATTTAAAGGTTAGAAGGTAGATAAGATATAATAATTAAAAAAGAATATATATTTCCTAAATATATTATATAATCATCAAACCCATAATAATAACTATTCATGAAATATGGTGGTAGAAAATGAGTTGTATCGATACGTGAAAACTATAAGTCGCACGTGCGCACGAGTGATAATTTCACATTCCATTAGAAATGAGAGAGTATGTATAATGGTTATTTAATATTAATAATTACATTATTTATATTTAAAAATAAAAATTAATTATTTTATGATGAATTAAATAGTTCATAGGAGGTATAATAATAATAACAAAGAAATGTTCTGTAAAGTTGATTACCTCGTTATGGAGAAATTACATAAGATATTATCTTAAGGGATATATAGTTGGTCTTTTGGGAGAACCAAGACCTCTAGAGTATGGATTTGGATTTTTAAGATAGATTTTTGGAATGTATGTTAAATGTATAATGCACAATGTGGTGTAAATAATTGAAGGAGGAGGTTCTCTTTTATAATTGAGGTGAGGGAAAATTTTATAATTTCTTAAAATATTAAATTATAATAATGTTATTATCTAGATAAAATGAATGAAAAATATTCTTTATAAAACTATAAGATATTAAAGTGTTGAAATATCATTAAAAAATAAAATTTTTATATTCTTAAGTGGTATTTCATCCATTATCATTAGGATTAACCCCTAAGTGAATCTATTTTAATATTAAGAATGTAACATATTTTTCACTTTTAAAGGGTTATAATTTTACATATAAGTAAACCAATGAATCATAAATAGAAAAGGGAATTTTTTTTACATTATCTTTTCTTATATATATTCACATTCATGATTTTAATTATTTTTAAATACATTAATAAACTTATATTTTTATAAATTATCATTAATTTCAATTATAACAGTATTAATTTTATTGGTCTTAAAATGCATAAATGCAAAGTGGAAATATTAATATAATAACCTACAAAAACCAAAAATTTCATATTTATAAATAAAATTTGTGTATCTCTATAAATCAATGAAATTTTATCACATTTAATATTTAAAAAATTATTTATATTATTATTCAATTAATTTAAGAAATATTGCATTTGTATTGCATAAGAATTTAAGAAATTTATATAATTAATAAATATTATTAATAAAGTTATATAATGAGAATAAAATTCCTTAATCTAAAAATAAATATTTATATTCATTCATAACTTTATTTTCTTTCTATGTGGAGACATAATAGATATTTAAAACAAACGTACTGAAATTTTGTAATTTTCATTGATTTAAAAACTACTTTGGTCATTTTCATTGAAATTTGTCCTCTAAACAAAAATATTTCTATAATATGATGATAATGGTAGAATTAACAAAATTCAATAAGAATTATGTCATAATATGATGACCTCCTAACTTATATTAAACCATGATTAACATGATCTACCCTTTACTAAGGTGATTCATTTTACCATTGTTAATATATATAATGCCTAAAAAGGGACCTATTTAATAAATTTAAACAATATGATTCCTAATATGGAGTGTATATGTTCAATTTATACAAATATAATTGGTATAAATATCTTTTAAAATATGAGCACAAAACATGACTAAACCCACTAATAGAAAAATAGAGTTTTCGAGTATTAAACTAAATTTATAATTGTCCCATGCATAATAAAAATATTAGATGATTGTCAAAACATCAGGATGGATATATAATATTTAAAATCCATTAAAACCATTCAAATTAGTTAGAAAATTTAATTTAGTGGTATGAAAATATAGTTCTTTTTGAAAAAACATTTTTCATAAAAATATCTTTTTTTATGTACAAATATTATTTTATACCAAAATCAATCATAAAATTGATTAAAATGATCCAGATTTTATATTAATAATACAATAAAAATAGTATTAAATTTAATAAATTTTTAAATATTATAGATCATTGTAAATTTTTAAAATAATAATACAATTTTTCATAAAAATCAATATTTTCACTATTCACTAGAAAATAAATCTATTCAAAAAAATCAAATAAATTTACTCTTATATAATTTTAATAACATGATTTAAATAAATTTATTTTCATATATTAAAAATATATATTTATTAAAAATAAATTATAATATTTTCTCGTAATTATCCATATAAATAATTTTTGATGAAAATGTATTTCTAAATCATAAAAAACATGACTAATAATTGATAAAAAATTTACTAATTACTAATAAATGATTTAAATTTTTTTAAGTAATATATATTTATATATATATATATATATTAATTCAGATAACAGTATTCATAACCCCAATTTAATGACATGATTTTATAATTCATATTTATATATTAATATTTTTTGGTTCATTTAGGATTATTGTTGTGTGTAATATTTTCTAAGTAACATATTGTTATTTTAAAATATCTAGGTGTTAAATTCCCTCCATTAATTAATTTAATCCTATCAATCAGAAATGAACTTTGTATTTTATGGTTTTCCATATAAGTATACATTAGTTAAAATCCCACATCATTCAAGGGTGTATAAAAATCCTTCTTGATAAAAGACAGACAAATGTATAAGGGTCATCTTGAATAACACATAAGTAGGATTCCAAGAATGAAATAATAATGTGAAGCGAAAATAAAGTCATGGAAGATAAAACTAACACCTATGGACTCATATAGAATGATAGTGAACATATTTCATAGAATTTTAATGACCATTAGACCATAACTAAATGATATGTTAAAAGACCATCAATTGATGGAAAAATAATGTAAACAGATGAAATTTTTATATTAATATTCCTTTCCTAAGGCTGACGGGTTATTTTATGTTCTTCATAAAGTACTCGAAAAAAATTATTTTCTTGGTTTATTATTATTTTATAATCACAATTAAATCCATTGGTTACACATTATTGAATTTCCATGTCAATTATTTCTCTATGAAATGAATATTCAAGATGAATTTTTTATGCATGGAGCCTTCAAATTAACATTCAATGTATCAAAAATCCATAAAATAATTTTATTACATTCCTCTAATATTTATGTATTTGGAGAAAAGGGAATAGTTTTCACATGTTATCTGATATCTCTAAAAATAAAAAAATAATAACTAAATATCAACTTAATCTATTTCCATAAATGGTTTCCCCAAATATGCATCTAAAATATATCCGATAAAACACAAAATCCAAAAAAATTAGAAAGTGATACACTAAATCATCTTAACAAAAATCCTTAAAATAATATAAGGAAAATAATTGTTATAAAATACAATATATGTGAATACATTGATTATATATTCACTTATAACATGGTAATATCTTTAATTACCATAATACCTCTAAAAAAACATAAATGCTTCCAGAAAGTAAAATATTCATTACTCCTTAAATAAAATCACAGATCATATATAGTATTCAATAAATATAAAATTTTTGTAACTTAATCAAAGATAATATAAACATTTTTGGCATCAACTAAATAACCAATATTAAGGTCACCAATAATTTCCCATTTACTTTTTCAATGTTAATATTCTTATTATCCCAACTAAAATTTTTTAACTCAACATGAAGAACACATTTAAGGTTATATTTACCTTATTCAAATATTCTATAAAAATAAAACCTTAGTACTAATCATATTTATTTATTATTTCTAATATTCATCATATTATATTAAATCCTTAATAAAAAACAATCACAATAAAATTTTATATGTTTTGTGATTATTATAACTAGAATATATTTGATAATATAATTCATGAATCCAAATACCAAATCAATTTAATCATTAAAATTTGGATATAATAATAACATACTATTTATCTTGATCCCTTTTATTATTTTGATGTATATTTAGAAGACTATTGGGGAATATATTTTAATTATAACACCCTACGATTTTGTGAAATATTTTTTTCGAGATAATTTAATATTTTTGTTAATGTTCATTTCACACAATAGTTAATATAAAATTTGATATTTGAACTCATTATGTTTCACTTGCATTAAATGTAACACCAAGTTAATATTCTACTACACACAACACATAGATTAAATTTGTGTACAATAGATACTTTTTTTGGATTATGTTACATACACTTTTGAGTTCATTCCATATATTCTGTTGCTCAAAATGCCAAATTTTACCAAACTACTATACATTAATAATAATATTGTTAAACTGTTATAATAACTACCACCTATCTGTGAAAATATTTATTATGAAATAGATTAATTAAAATTTTAAAATTTCATTTACAAATTTATATAAAACGAAGTCATTGGCTAACAATTAGTATAAATGAATTAAAGAACTATTTGAAACTAATGAAATTACATTTATAAGAGAAATATTTTTCTTTGTACAGACACAATTATATTAATATAAATTTAATGAAAGACTTTCTATTACTGTTTTCAATAAAATTTATATATTATATATTCAATCAACATTTTTTAGACTCACCCATTAGAATTGATAGGTATAAGATACGAATAAATCCTATTTTATAAATTAAAGATGTATTTTTTAAAATTAAATTTACATCTTTTTAATGGGCAATCCACTTAAAATATAATTTTATCATTGTTAAATTTTATATTTTGAAAAAAGACATTATTGTTTGATTAATAATATAAAAATAAACTTTTTATTGAATTTTGGGTATTTTCCTGAGAATTTCCATTTTGTGATTAATAGTGAAAAACACTGATTTATAATTCAAAACTAATATTTCAATTCATTTATTTATAAATTTAAACTATGTTTTAATTTTTTAATGTATAAATAGTTAAATTTTATATATTTTAAACTAACTTATATCATTTAAAAAAATTCACATTAATATTAGTATAAAAACATAGAAAACTTTTGAACACATTTAATTTGTAACCTCGCTCTGTTGTCCCATCTACATGATCAACTACAAATAACATTCTTCCAACTTTTTTGTTATAATTTGGAAAAATGGATTTCATATATTTAATAATAATAATTTAGAATTTATAACATGTTCAACATAGTTTTTGGAAAAAAATATTTGTGAATGTAATTAAAATTAATTATAGTATATAGG
This sequence comes from Viscum album, assembly GCA_963277665.1. Lineage (NCBI taxonomy): Eukaryota > Viridiplantae > Streptophyta > Magnoliopsida > Santalales > Viscaceae > Viscum > Viscum album. Next base: position 1,665,489,827 of record OY728156.1, read on the forward strand.
GTAAAAATATGATTACTTAATCATTAAACATTAATCACAATTGGTCAGATGACCTAGAAACTTATACCAAAGCTATTGTGTAGACATATTCAGAAAAATTAGCATCATGAATAATGTTATACATATTATTTGAGGCACATAATAAAAGGGATATCTCTCAATAGTTATTACCTTTTAATATTTACATAGACCTCACTTTTCATCCTATATAAAAAAAATTCAACCCTCACACCAATTCTTTTAGAAAGAAACATTTTCTTAGAAAAAAACAACCCAAACCTCCTAAAAACATAAATTTTACCTAGTAGCCCCCATTTGGGAATAAAAGAAACCCATTATTCCCTTTGGTGAAAATTAAGAGCAGTTTCCCAAATAATTGGGAACATCCTTCCTCAACCACCTTTTTTTTATTTTAAATCTCCACCCATAAAATATTCTTACTCCAAGATTATAAAATAATGTTATTATAATAAATTTACGATAATATATTATTCTATGGGTTATTCCTCAACTTATATGAAATTCCATCTAATGGTTAATGAACATATTGTTCGTGTGTACAATGGACTATTGCCCAGAAAAATGATGTTTCTACTTTTTTACATTAGCTCCACTAATGGATGGGAATTAAGATGAAATTTTTTTTATGATATATATTATGTCTATTATATATTTATGAATCTGTAATTTTTATATAAAACCTACCAATATTATTTCTATTTTTCAAATACAATTACATCGTTTTTTGATGTGTGAACTACCACCTCTTTAAGATGATACAATTCAGTCACACATCACATAGAGTGTATTAAGAATTGTTTTAGTGAAATTATTTGAAATATAAGAAATAAAAATTCTAATAGAATGATATTATGTATTCATACATATATTTAATTTATTTTCATTTGTTTAAATGCATCAACAACACAGAAACTACATTTAAGCATATGTACGCCGTAACATTAAGATGATCAGTGTATTCCATTTTATAATTCTCTATTTTGTAGATTTTTATAAATACATATGTATTAAAAATACTGAGATATTTAGATAATTTTTTACAATTTTGAATCATTTAAATCCTAATATAATTAATTGGATCATGAATAACAAGCCAAAACATATAAAAAAACAAAGTTGATATTACCCAAAACATAACATTAACATGGACTTGTTAATAAATGGGTAATATAAAGTCAAAAATATATTATATTGTTAGATATAATAATATTGTTTTCTGTTATATATATAATAAAATTATATTTATTATAAAGGTGGGTTGAACATGTATTATGAAAATCAATACTTAAGGTAAGGGTTTTCTTTTCTCTGTTTTATTTTCTCTAAGATAAAAGCCATGTTCATATCCTATTTCTTATATGTGATGCATAAAATAACCATAAATGTATTATATTATTATTATAGTCAAAATTGTGTATATTTAAATATCCATCTGATAATATTTATTTCATGGTTTTTATGGTTCAAAATTTACCAAATTGGTTTCGTAATTTTGTCTCAATTCTCTTTCATAGAGTTACATGCCATGTTATGTACCTCTATTTATCCAGAATGTGTACATAATGAAATTTGAATTTTAATATAATGAATATAATTAATTTAATTGTATTTTATCATTCATGTAATGTGACATTATTATATAGGTTGTATGATTCAAAGTTATAAAGAGGTAAGAGTTTATTGAAATATTCTCATCATTTGTTGCGATTGATTATGATTATATTTTAATTAAAAAAACTATATGTTCAATCTTTCAAAGAAATTCATTAATTTTATTATCAAATGTTTATTCAAGATATATTTATGTATTATTACCATTTTATTTACTCTTTGGTATATAATATGACATTGAAAATGATTTTAAGAAAATGTGACTTTATTTACCTCTTCAGTTAGAAATATATGTTCTTTCTGAACCATGTTTTCTAAAATGGTGTTCAAAAAAGTTTTTGTTTAAAATGTCTTAAAGAGGTTTTCAATATTATTTTAAATTTTTTCAATTAAAAAGGTTTTAAACATTTCTTCTAATTTATTTTATATGTTTTAATAAAAAAATGTTTTCAAAATGTTTTCATGCTTATTTTATATGATTTCAAGGAAAATTGTTTTCAAAATGTTGTCAACATTGTTTTTTATGTTTTCAAGGAACCTATTTGTTCAAATATTTTTCAATATTAATTTATGTTTTTTAGCGGTAAAATATTATCAAAATATTATCAAGATTATTTTATATGTTTTTAAGGAAAAAAGTTTTTTTTATCTTCATAATCTTATTGTATATATTTTCAAGGAATATAGTTTTAAAAGTGTTTTCAAGCTTATTTTATAAATTTGGAAGAAAAAAAATTTCAAAATGTATTCTACACTCCGTTGAATATTTTATATAATATTTTAATATAAAATTATTTTCAAAAAGATTTATGTTATAAAAATAATTTCTCAAATAAAAAAGGATATATTACCCATGAAATGTTTATACATTATATTCCAAAATTCTTATGCATCTATGATGAAATCCATTGATGGAAATCATTCTTTTCTTATGAAATGAACAAAATTATCCATTCATATTATTTCTCTTTATGATTTATTTTATAATGGAATAATGTCTATGAAGCCCATTTTAATTCATGAGCAATATGTTAATGAAATCCATATTTCGTTCGTGGGATATATATTAATGAAACCCATTTTCACTTTCATGGGTTATATTATTATGAAACCTATTTCTATTCATGGGCTATTCATTACAGAAATGATTATGAAACCTATCTTATTTTTATGGGTTATGATATTAATACATGTTTAGGATACCAATTTTATTTCATGGGATATGATATGATTTATTACAATATTCTGGTACATTTATTTATGATTTCAATATGATATGGGTGAACCTATATCTCCCTTCAATTATTTGGATGTATATTTATATCTCATGAGATAAAAACGAATGGAATGGGGACTAAAATTGATTCTATAAAGGGAATTGTCTATTAAGATTGTACTAAGAGTCAACCGTAACTATTAATATGGTCATGGGAATTAATAATTACAACCATTATAGAATGGTTTGTGAAATAATAATATTATCATAACATTGGAAATAATCCTTGACTAATATAGAAATAAATTTTATATAATTATGTTTTTTAACTCAAATTCTATGACTGATTCCTATGTTATGATTTCATGGATTCTTCTATTCCTTCCCTTAAGATTAATTAATTAATAAATTCCAATATTTATGAAAGGAATCATGTATTTAATCCTTGATATGTTGGGAATTATCTTTAAATATCATTATCATGTTCTCATACCCTTATGATCATGTTATTATCATGTATCTCTTTTGTTTATCCTTGCTAAGAATCTGAGCTCGCAAAAATTCATATGATTCTATTACAAAGGAAATGAAGAGAGTTTAAAATTAATACTAAAGGGGAAGATATTTTTGGAGAAAATTGAATATCCTTCACCAAGTAAGTGTATTTGGTTCTCGGTTCTCGGTTTAGAAATAAAATAATCTTATATGGTCCATGGGTGTGTATTTCTGTAATTTTGTAATGATTCTTTTAAAATGATGTAATATTAATATATGTCAATACTTGTTCATGATAGCTAGTATCAAATGAATGATATAATAAACATTTGGAAACTAGATGAGAAAACCATAGTTAGATCTGTTGGAAAATTTGTAAAGATATGCCTAGGGATGTCTCTAAGGATAATCCTATTACGTAATAGATTTATACGTAGTTGCCTGATTTGGGAATATAATAAGTAATTTTTTCTTGATTATGTGGATTTACTCATTGAGAAGTATTTGTCACACTATACATTATGGTTTTTTTTCAATAGAGATATCCCAAAATAACTAGATTAAAATTAAATTTTGTGGAATATTTGGGGATTATGATTAATGAAATTAGATAATGACAATAAAAGAAAGTTATAATAATTATGTTGAATCATATATGGCAATATGTGGTGAACAATGTGAACTTTGGTGATATTCTAAACACATAGAATTAGATTAATATATAATTTTATATGTTTTCCCATGGTAAAGTAACATGATGAAATATGATTTGGGTTCCTACATGTGGAGAATAATGGAAGAAAGTCCTTGAAGAATAGCTCAAGTAGATAAAAATATATTATTTGTATGGGAAAAGGGTCATAGAGTAATGAATTATCAATGAGTTAAATGTAATATATATAGAGAACATAAAAATTACCCAATTAAATTATCTTACCAAATAATTATCTTCTAAAAAAATGAGAGACCAATTCTATTCCAATTATTTAAGAAGAAAGATTAATGTTTTTATGTATTTTTATCCAAGAATTATGATGTATAAAATGTTTTTTAGATTAAGTTTTTCACTATGTTTTTAAATGAATAATTTGATTGTTTCACATGGAAAAGAAATGTTATTTAATAGATAGATGTCATTTTGGGGGAGGGAATATAAACCATAATAAGGCTTTGATGTTGTGATAATGATATTTTAATAAAGATATATAGCAAATGAATAAGTAAATTAGAAGGTACCAATTACCTAGAAATTTTTTTATTATTTTCGAACAAGTGGTTTATTTAATAATTGTATATGTTTATAATAATTATTGGATTTATGAAATACATCTAATAATTTTGGAATAATGAAACACACAAGTTTTCAATTTGAATTTTTTGGAATTTAGATTATTATTATGTATCAATTGAATACATGATAATGGTATTGACATGTTTGGTATATTATAAATAAGTGATTCATTATTGTATTTATAGAAATTTTTTAACCTGATTTTTATTGTTTAGGATTTCCCGCTATTGAATGTGTTTTATGGGTAACCATTTATGGAATAGTTAAGTTAAACTTTAGAAGAATATTTTTGAGATTAATGTATTATCTCACCATATGAGGAATTATACATGCTGAATAACCTACACTAATATTTTATTTGTTATTTAAACTAAATATAGATTGAATGAATTATAATTCTACCTCAAGATATTTTAGTACTTCACTAATGACATATTTTAATTTATTTATTAGAGTAAGATATGAAGTAGAAATCGAGTAAGGCACGACAAGAGGGAGAGATTGTGCATATGAAATTGAATAAAATAAAGTAATTACATTTAGATATGTTATTAGAAAGTAAAACAATTCCAAAACTCTAGTAAAATGAAATTGAAAATGATTTAATCTAATTCCATTATTTATCATTAATTAATGGTCTTATAAATCATCACAGGTTTGTGGTTTTATTTTCTATAACATTCCATTGATAATTAAATTGATGATGATAAATGATCATTATAACTATCTATAGTTATTTAGGATTCTCTACCACATCTAATATTTAATCCCAACATAAGTTCTCCAATGTGGAATCCTAGTTGTATGTTACTTTGTGTCTATCATTTCTTTTTCAAACGATGTTTTAGTATTCATTTTTACAATGTGGGATTCTATGAAAGGTACAATCAAGTATTATACCATTAATATCCCAGAAGGTTTTCATGGGTGAAATTATTTTAAATGGTCATAATGTAATACCAAAATATTTTCTAATATACTTTTTCGTTATTAATTTAATCTTTTTCATATTTTTAAATTCATGATACACTGAATATAAATATTTTTTATATGAAAGCACTATGTTTGGCATGCATTATACACAACACCATATTTGGATTTCACTACATGAAACACATAGATTAATATGTGGTACATGAAACACTATGTTTGGCTTATGTCACAAACAAGTCTAGATCCTTGAATAACCTTTATTACCAACAAGGCTGTGTTTTACCAAACAATAATATACACTAAATAATATTATTAAAATAGTATTATAGCGTCCAAATATCCATTGGAATGGACAAAAAAATAAGATTAATTAAATTATCAAAATATAATTTAAACATGTATATATAATAAATCCTTTTTATCCATTAGTATAACTGAAATAACGAACTATTTGAAAATAAGTAAATGAAACTACTTCTAAAACTGTTTTTCTTTTGAAAGACAAAATTATATCTCAATAAATAAAACAATAAACTTTTTTATAATATTTTAGAATCATTAATATATTATATATTAAATAAACATATTTTATAATCATCCAATATATTAATGAAGTTTATGAAATGAATAAATTCAATTTTAGAATAAAAAACGTATTTTCTAAAAAAAAGGAATTTTACCACCACTTAATGGAGACACCTCTGTAAATATAATTTAAAAAAAATATATAGTTTCTATTTTAAAAAATAAACATCATTTTTTAATCATAATTTTGGAACATACTTTGGGAGAATTTCGAGTATTTATCTAAGAAACATCATTTTTTGATGAAAAGTGAAAAACACATAATTTTAATTCAAAACTACTTTTTCATATAATTTATTTAAATATGGAAACTGTGTTTTAATTTTAATTTAAATTATACGTAGTTAAATTTTATATAATTGAAACTAATGTATTTCATTGGAAACAATTTAATATTAAATTTTGATATAAAAACATAGAAAAAATCTGAACATTTTTACTTGAAATACAATCTTGGTCGTCACATCTATAGGATTCAATTTAAATTAATATATTATAATTTTATTATTATAATATAGAAAAATGGATTCCATATTTTAAATATATATAATTTAGAATGTCTAATAATTTCAATATAGTTTTTGTGCAAAAAAATAATGAATGAAATTAAATTTAATTAGAGTGATTATGGTAAAAACTAGATCACTTAATAGTTAAACATTACTCTTAAAGAAGAAAATTAACTAGAAATAAGTTAAAAAAGAAATTTTTGGACATATTTTGAACCTTTTACCTTCTTTTATCTAATTAGAACAATCATTGGAGGAACATGATGTATGGGAGACCTCATAATAGTGTTTACCTTTTTATAATTACAAGAATGTCACTCTTCCTCTATAAAAGGGCACTCACACCTCTCACCACTTAAAACATCTCAAACCACATTATATCAAACAAAAACTTCCCAATTATGCTAAAAAACACATTTATTATACCTATAAGATCACATTTTAAAATAATTTCTACCAAAGAGGCCATTTGGGGGAAACTATGGATGGTTTTCCCAAGAAAAGGCATCCATGTTACTCAGGTTCTTTAGTGTTAATTTCATACCCCATTACCAAAAATATTATTAGTAAATTATTATATAATATCCTAAGTATCCTTAATAAATTGAATTTTTTTATTTTAAGGGTTTCACCAACACATACACACAAGTCCTTCTAATGGGTAACGAACTTACCATTCACGTGTACGCCAGACTACTGCCTCACAAAATGATGTTGTTCAATATTCCTTTACCACATTTCATGGATATGAATTATAATGGGAAATTTATTATTATATGATATATATTATTTTTAAATTATTTTTATAGAATTATTATAAAAAACATACCTTTATTCATCCTATTTTGTGTAAATATGATAAATTCGTTTGTGGACATCATGACTAACGCATCTTTAAAGTGACGTGATTTGATCAAAATTCAACTTAAATATATTTAAGATGGGTTTAGAGAACTTATATTATATATATTTCAAAATAATACTTCAATAATGATAATATATATATTTTTTCCTTTTATCCTTTTAATATGATAGTAAAACAAAAATAACATTCATGTGTACGTATAACCTATAGTCTACATGAAAAGTGTATTACATTTAATATTTCTATATTTTATAGATTACTATAATTACATATATACTGAATATATAAAATCATTTTTTACATGTTTTAAATGATTTAAATAGGTAATTCATGATATAAGTAATAGTGGCAAGAATAACAAGCCAAAACATATTTGAAAAACAAAGATGATATTACCCAAATCGTTACATTAACAAGGAGTAGTTAATAAATGGGTAATATATAGTAATAAAAATTTATATGTTGTATTAGATATAATAATATGGTTATAACGTATATCTATAATAAACATATATTTATTACAAATTAGTTTTAAACATGCAAGAATAAATTCAATTCTTAAGGTAATAGTTTTCTCATCTCACTTTTATTTTCTATGAGACACAAGCCATGTTCATGTCATATTTCTTATATGTGATTCGTATAATTAACAAGAATTAATTCCATGATTATTATACTAAAATTTATGAATATTTAAATATCCATGTGTTTGTATTTCTTTCATGGGGTTTGTGGTCTAAACAATTTCACATTCGTAAAGTAATTTTGACTCAATTTAAATTATTTGAGTTAAATTCCATGTAATGCACATATATTTTTATATGATATGTATGTGATTACCCTTGACATGTTATTTAATGAATTTAATTTTTTCATAACATTTTAATTTTATTTTAATTTCACTTTCCAACATAGGGATTATTATTCCATGTTACCAAGTGGTGAGAGATTATTAAAACTATCTCATCATTTAGCAGGATTGATTATTATTATTCCTTCATTGAGGAAAAATTATGATCTGTATTTCAAGAGAATTCATGAATTTAATAAAAATATTGTTTTTCATTATAAGTATAATTATTAAGAAATAAATTAATTTATTATTTTTAAGATAATTATGGATGTTATTTTATAAAAATATGGATTTATCTATTTCTTCATAAGCAAGTATATGTTCATTCAAAACCATGTTTTCTAAAAAAATAAAAAATGTTTTATTTTTAAAACATCTTAATAAAATTGAAGATAAATTTTCATGTTTTCAAGGAATTTGTTTTTAAAAATGTCTTCAACATTAGTAAACATTTTTTCAAGGAAAAATGATTTTAAAATATTTTTAATCACCATTTATATGTTTTCAGGGAAAAATATTTTAAAAATGATTTGATGATTATTTTATAGGTTTTCAAAGATAAGTTTTTTCAAAAAGTATTTCGAGATAAAATTGTAAAAGATCAAGGAAAAAAGATTTAAAATTTTTTTCGGATTATTTTATATGTTTTATTGGAAAAATGGTTTTAAAATTTTTTAAATATACTTTTACATGTTTTAAAAGAAAAATATATCTAATATGTTTTTAATATTAATTTAAAATATTTGACGGAAACATTTTATCAAAATAATTTCATGATTCTTTTATAAATTTTAATGGGAAAATGTTTTAAAAAAATTCATGCATTTTTAATGTTTTTCACAGAAAATGGTTTTCAATATATTTTCATGAATGTTTTGTATGTTTTCATGGAAAAAGTGTATCAAAAAATTTTCAAGTTTATTATATAGTTTTTGAAATTATTTGTTCCCAAAATGATTTGAATCATCTTTTATTAGTTTTCATGAAAAAGGTTTATCAAACTTTTTTCAGGATTCCTTATATGTTTTCAAGGAAAGAGGTTTAAAAAAAAAATTCAAGATTCTTTTGTATGTTTACTGAAAAATGTTTTCAAAATGTTTTCAATATTATTTTATATGTTTTCAAGGAATATGGGATTCAAAATGTATTCAATATTATTTTATATATTTTAATGTTATATTTTTTTCAAAATGTTTTCAATCATACCTTATATGTTTTCAAGGGGAAATAATTTTAATATGTATGTAATACTATTTTACATTTCTTAATAAATATTTTTAAAGTAAATGGTTATAAAAATGTTAATTTTTTAATAATATTTTATAAAAATATAAAGGATATTTAAATGAAGAAATTTTTTTAAACTATAATTAAAAAACAATTCCATCTGAGATGACTTAAGTAGGTATTACTCATTTTTTAGGGGATATTATCTAAAGATTTTGGTAATATTTTTTCTATTTTTGTATTATGATTTGATTTTGTGATGGTAATGAAACACATTTCAGTTTTATGTGTAATTTTTTTATGAACCACATTTCTATTTCATGGGATATATTTTTTTAAAACCCATTTAACTATCATGGTTTATATAATTTCGAGACCACAATTTGTTAGGGGTTAGGATTTTATGAAATGATTATAAACCTATCTATTTTATTCAGGTTATGATATGATTACAAGTTTATAATACCCATTTAATTTCATGGGTTACGATATAATTGTTTATGATATTGTTGAATGTTTATGTTTGATTTAATTATCTTATTGTAGGGACCTGTATCTACTCTAATTCATTGGGAAGTGATTAATATCTCATAAAAGGTACATGGATGGAACAGTGAGTAAACATAGTTTAATAATGGTATTTTTATAATTTTATGGTCTTCGTATTGAACTTTGAATACTAATATAGTAATGGGAGTGAAAATTGACTACCATTATTGTCTTGGGAGGGAACCTATATTACTAAGACGACCTTTTCTCTAATCATTGAATACTATTGAGATAATTTTTAAATTCTTATGTGTCTACTAAAATTTTTATTTCTTATTCTTATGTTATGATTTCATGGATTATTCCATTTATTCCATTATGATTCATTTCTTTTTGAATATCTATATTTATTCAATGGATCATGTATATGATATGTTTTATGTAGGATATGATCTCAAAATATTATTCTCATGTTATCATACCCTTAGGCTCATGTTATGTTAATGTATCTCTTTTATTACCTTTATTGAGCATCTGATTTCACCATATTTTTTATGTTTACATTACCCAGGTTATGAAGAATAGATTTTAGTAGAGGTACTATGGTGGAAGATATTTTTTTGAATCACTTATACTCTCTCACCATGATAGATGATTTTCTCTATGTTTTCAAATAGAATAAAATCTTATAGCCCCCATGGTTTTATTTGGTATATGATGAATATTTATCTAAAATTACTTATTATCAATGTATGTTTAACCCAATTCCTATATACATAGTTCCCCATCTCCTTATAGATTAAATACAAAAAATTAGATGTTTATTTTTTTATTTCATTCATTTTTCTGATTTCATATATATACAAAATGAAGAAAACATAAATTCTTCTCAATAATGTACTTGAGTATTTCTATACATAATTATCACATGTGAAAAATTACTTATTTCCCTTCTTTACCATATCTATTTTTTTATAATACTCTTATTCCCTTTCGTGCCTTTCATTTCCAGAATTATTGGAGAATTATTTCTCTATATTGATAACCTATGATATAAAATACTCATATGATGAGAACGATTTGGACACTACTTTCCATTAATGGATTATATTTATCCCATTAAAGAAATTTTCAATCATACTATTTGGATTATATACATATTCTGAAACATGCAATTCAAAACTTGTAAAGTTTGAATAACACTTTGAAAATTTTCCCACTTCTTTTTGTCTCATACAAAATATTTACTTTCTTACCTTCAATTCCATGATCACTATTTCCAACACATATTTAGAATTTTTATTCAAGTAACTCTATTGATCCACATCAACTAAGAGATGGTAAATTCTATAACAAACATGTCCAATTCTTGAATTTCAAAATTATGAAATATATTCTATATAGAACATAACCATTGTTCTAATTTTAAAATCATTTTTTCAAATTGAATAATGAACATTACATACTGATGAATTAGTTTAACATTATTAAATTTAATTGTGTATTATAAGTTTTCTCTATATGGGAAATGTTATTGGTCATAACCTGAATTAGTTACCCTAAAATAATTTTAATTTTTTTAGATATAAATGCACCTCCAACACCATATACATCATCATTATCATTCCCATAAGGTAAATCCATACTTGGATTAATTTAATTGACATAGTTACCATTACTTCCACCAAAAAACATTTATAAACAATGGGATACACTGAATTATATCATAATATTATGAATTATATCGTTGAATTTCAATGCAAGTGAAATACTTAAATTAAATTGAAAATTTATTTATGTCTAATCTTAAAATCATATTATATATTTTTTTATAAATATTGTCAATGTCTATCATGGGGTAACATTTCCAAATCTATGTTTTCGTAAAAATAATTCCATACGTTTCTACTGAACATTCACTAATACCAACTGTAAAGACGTTTTCCTTAGTAGTCCAAATGAAGTGGTTTCTTTGATACATGAACACTAGATAAAAGTTATCACATCCCAAAAAATAAATAAATATATTATCAGTATTCAAAATAGAAAAATATTTAACTATCATTTTACATTTGAAAACATAAAATAAAAAATATATTTTTCTCTAATAACACCATTATTCGATTTATAATGACATGTATGTTAATCTTAATAAACTAACAAGAATCATGGGGGAAAGGAAATATAATAAAGGGGTGGGAACAGATGAAAAGTAAGGTTATGACAACAATAAAAGAAAACATGAATAAATAATCCAAAATAATCATGGCATATTTCATATCAAAAAATATATTCTATTTAATCAAAAACATGTGCATGAACAAAAATATGACAAGAATAAATGATTGTTTCTTCTTGAAATGGGGATGACTTTGTTTGTTTAAGGTTCAAACATTACAATCAGTTTCTAATGGGTTTATTGTAGAACTAGAAACATCCAATGATTCCTTATACATTTGGACCTATATTCCAAAGGTAGGTGCTCATTATTTATGGACCAATGTGAAATAAGATTTTGCATTGGTTGATATGATGGGTGGTCAGACTCATCAGAACTTTTTTGGGAGGAATTATTGTATAGTCTGGGACTGTCTTTATAGATTTAAGTTATGTTCGTGAATCCTTATTAAATTACCAAGTATGAAAATGGGATTTCCTTTAGATCTAACAATAAATGATTGATATGTATGAAATTTTAATATTCTTATATATTTGTATTTGAGGTTATTCATTCGTAGAGAATCATCTGTATATATTGGAGATTATTAGTCAATGGTATCCTTCAACATATTACATAGAAATATCTTGGTCATTCTAAAAACCATACTAGTTTTAAAGCCACTCAGTGGGCACTTGAAGTTTATTATTGTTTAAAAGGACACGGATTATTTCAGATTTGGGATCATACCCATAGATGGGGCTACCTATGTATCCTTCTTTAGAAAAGGAATCAGAAACCACGTAGTTCGGTAATTAAGATATAGTTTAACATTATATATGTCAGATGAGAATTAATGGGTTATAGGCTTGAACCTTTAGAAATTCTTCCTATGTACACTACTTTTAAGGTAGAGATCAATGTCCATGTAGTTAGATTAAGAATTGTGGGGGAATACATATGATTAACAACCTAAAGAGATGTGTCGTGGTTACTTTTACACTCTAAGCTCATGTGAGTCATGCTCGGTGTGAGAAACAAGAGGAATCAGTAAACCTGATGATTTTTGCCTAGAAAGATGCGGTCACCAAGAATTACATGGGTCTTATGTATGTATGATTTCCCAAAAAGAAAATGATCAGGACTTATTTCATAGAATAATCCCGGGAACACAGTCTACAAAGGTATATGTGCTTTATAGATATTTGGATACTTTAACATGGGGCTTACTCATGAAGATGATGCCCAAATTAAGAGGGGAGTTGTGATTGTGTTTTATTCCTTAGAAGAAAGCCCAAATCAAAAAGAAATTAAGACTAGTTAAGATAAATTATTACTGGGGCTTATTCTTGAGAAGGAGTCCTAGGTTAAAGGGATTTGAGAAATGAGGCTTATTCCTAAAAAGGAGACCCAGGTTAAGGGGAATTATGGCTAGGGATTATTCCTGAAAAGGTGGACCACATTAGGGAATTATGACTGGGGATTATTCATGAGAAGAAGGCCCAAGTTAGGGAATTTTTGATCTAGGGCTCACTCTTTAAAAGATTCCCTGGTTAGGGATCTTATTATCTTAGAGGATAATGATGAATGGAGGAATTCTCTATCCTTAGTGAAATAAAGATATGTAAATCACTATGTTTTGAGAGATTTTCCACATAATTCCTTTCATATAAGGAATTCGAAAAATGAAACATACCAAAAGTGTCTTTTAATAGGGTTTTGAAGGATAAATCTTGAATAAGATATGTGGATTTTAAAAACAAGAGTTGAATTAGTAGGAGAGGCACCCCAAAAGAAGCAGTAGCGCAAGTCCTGTTTGGGCATGTATGTCTTGGTGGTGCAAGTACACTTGGGCGACACATGTGCACTTGCGCGACGGTTAACATATAATGTAATATTTGGGTGTGGCTTTGAACAATCCCTTAGTATTGTCCCTTAGGGCTTCCAAAAGGGTGGCGCATAGGTTCTGTTGAAGGGATTTCGTGGCGTGCAAGTGTGACGATTTTCCCTTAAGGGTTGGACACTTAAGCACACAAGAGTTGATGAATTTCAACACTTAAATCTGTATACCCTCTCTTTAGATCTTACATTCTAGGTATGAAATTACCTTAGATGTGTTCGGAAGACTTCATGTAGAGACTAGGGAACTGAGAACATAAATCTGAATTTTTTATTTTTTTTGTCCCCGAAATTGGGGGCCCACATGGGGTATTTATACTCCATTGAAGACATTGGTTAAAAATAGAGTAGGGCACACAAGTCACTTGCGTGACCAATATGTGGCTCACATGTATACATGCATGACCATGTTTAAACTTGCGCGACCCATGTGTAAACAAATCCTTGTTCATGCCTTTGTCAATTTTTGAGGTTTCTTCAAAGGATGAATCTTTTTATGCTAAGGTATTCCCCTTTTTCAGTCATTTAGATTTTGTGACGGAAATGAGCATCAACAAAATTCCCCCCTCAGAGTTGGACCCGAAAAGAGAAAGGAGGATTTGACTTGGAGGTAATGGAGAAAACCCAAGGAACGGTGGCACGCAATTGATAGCCGCAAATGGTGGAGGCATGTAGGTGAGAGCTGCACAGAGGTGCGGTGCACTGGGTACCACATTTTCCTATAAATATGTGGCCATTATCATGCAAAGAAACCATATTTCAAACCTTCCCACTCTTGACGTGCGTGTTTCTCTCATCGTGCAGGTTTACTTGGCTTTCTATTTGTCTGAATAAGTGTTTTTATCCACCAGTTATTATTTCATTGTGCCACGCTTCTACAGATGTAGTTTGACATGCACGGTGATACCTGTGCACCCAGCACATGCGCGACAGAAATACACTTGCGCACTAACATTGGACTACGTGCCTTAATGCCTTAGCCATTTTTCACTTTTCTTCACAAATTTAATGAAAAATAAACTTACATAAGAGTTAATTAATTGATCTTAGCACAAATTAAATGGCTCCCAGAAGAATTGTAATGGCTAATGAGCTAGCTAGCAAGCTGATTGATGACATGATGAGCATCATTGGCCATGATTATTACAATATCTGTGATATCACTCTCCCAAATTTTGCCAAGAAATTGATGAAGTATCATCTTAATTTTCTATAGAGCATCTACTTTCCTCTGTATGGGTATGGTCATCTATAAGAATTTAACGTTCTAGAGCCAACGAACTATCTCCCGCAATCTTGGTTTCAGACGTAAACCATTTTTTCTTCAGTAAATATCTCAGTTGGAGGATCATTTTTTAGTGCTGGAATAGTGGGGAAGGCCTATATAATGCATCATAGCCCTTGTTCCCTAGATCTGAAACCTCACACGTTTGAGCTGAAACCACATTATTATACCTCAATCTTTCAAAATTCTCAGATGAATCAATCCAAAGGCTAGAAGAAGAGTTAGGACATTCCTCTTGGAGGAGGTGTGAAGGCAACATGATGTGGTAATATTGTGTGCGACAAACCTATATAGAGTATGTCGAGGATCTGATAGAGGATGCAATATATGAAGCCCTTTAGGCTGGGGAGATGTTTGTCTATAAGAATGACAACTTTTTACCCGATCTAATCTGCCGCTAGAGCCTAGAAACCACTTCTTTCTATCTGACTCATGGAGAAGTAGGCATCAGTTTGAGGGATTTCTACAAGATCTCGGGGGATCCAGTTTTTGGTGATATATATGATGAATTCATCCTTCCCAAGGCGACTTGGAATGATTCAGAGAAGGCTTCAGCTTTGGCTTAGAAATTATTGAAAATTTTCTGCAAGATCAAGAACTCAAAGACCTCTAATGCTCATTCTATAAAGGATAATTATCCAGTGGAGTTGATGGATATTTTTCTTACCAAGAATTTGGGGAAGGCTCCCACCTATACTTATCCTACTACCTACCCCGGAATAGAGAAGAGGGGTGATTCTGACACATTCTAGCCGACTCTATAAGCGGGAGAATTCGATAAGTGGGGTTACGAAGTGGCTCAGAGAATCCCAGAAATGACTCGTCTGGAAGGAATCTTAGACATGTGGTTTAGTGTTTATCTATTTCCAATCTAGGATTCAAAGGGAGGATTCAGGCTATGGACCTTCATTGTTGCAGCCAAGTTGGCTGAGAGGAAGATGGTTGGGTTGGCCACCCCCATTTTGGTGAAGATTCACAGGAGTATACTCCATGTATATATGAGTAAGTCTCCTTTGAGAATAGTGGGACCATTCCAAGTTTTGTGGGGATGGGTCTCCACTCATTTCAAGACATATGTAATACAGAACGGAGTACAGGTTCTTGAATGTTCTCTAAGTCCATTAGTGCAGGTATATTCTGGAATTTTTCTATCAGCCCTCAACCCCTATGAAATGAAGGCAAGGATGAGCATGTTCAAGGAATTAAATTTCTTTCCATGTGGAAACCCGTCAACCAGGAGGTTTGTTGAATATGGAAAGGAATAATGGAATTGAGGTCATACATGCTAGTTTGCAAAGATGTTGTATTGGCCACCAGGATTGGTGGAAAGATTATATGTGAGTTCTATGCTCCATACCGATTTTCACGCCAATTCAAGTGTTTATAGTAGACTGTTGTCTCCCCTCTTGTGCATGTTAGGATAGAGAAGCATCTGATGTTTGGTCCACAACTTTGGTTGCTGAAATCTATTTGAAGTCCGAAGTAGTGTTTGATTTACCAGTTGCTAAAGCAGCATGTAACATGACTACATGGTATGCTGAGCACTGGGTAGCATCATTCCTTGAAATCTATGGTCTCTTGATTCAAGAAGAAGAGAATTGTAGAGAAAGAAACCCTTCATCTAGAAGGTGATTCTTCCACACCCAGAGCTGATTCACCGGGTTCCTCACCCAGGGCTGACTTGTCGGATTCTCAGGATGGGGATGACGAGGCAAAATATGTGTCAATGCGACCTCTTTCAAGATATAATCCTCCTATCAGAATCAAGAGACCCCCTCCATCGACTCCTGGTGAGTTACTTCATTGAGGAAATTTAATTGAAATTTTTTATAAAGCAACAATTTTTATTTTATTATTCTCTATATGTGATTACAAGAGCTGGGAAGAAGTTGATGTCGAAGATTAAAGGAACATCCTCCATCCTTCTGGTACACATACTTAATATCTACGACCAGGGGATATCCAGACATGGAGGAGTCTATATTGTGATGATGAAACCGCCTGGATGGACTTATGAGAAGGGCTACACATCCGTAGAGTAGGGAATCATTGGGCTTATATAGATATTTGTTTCAAGGATAACCATAATGAAGTGAGGGCTTACATCAGAGAGATGGATATGCTCATATAATCCACCGATGATTTCATTCCTATCACCACGTGTGTAAAGGAAATGATAGATTGTGGAACCACTGAGGGGACGGGTGGTTCCAAAGATGAGGAGTGTAATGATTATGTGGATCTTGAAGATGTAAATCTCTTTCCTTACTTTCTTATCAACTTGACTTTAGTTAATGCTTTGTTACTCAAGGAAATTACTTTTTTCATCCTACAGCTTGCAAAGAAAGGAACTATTGAGTTTTCTTCCCCACAGTATTGCCCTGGTAGAACTGCCATCGGAGCTACTGATTCTCCTCACGAGCCAGGAGAGGTATCTCTAGGCCAGAAATCCATGGAGGAGGAGTTAGACATGGATTTTCATTTTCCAATTCCTATATTTGGAGATGATTATGTCAACACTTCCAAAAATCCAATGAAGGAAAGGCATCGAAGGAATAATTCCACAACTAAATGCTTCACCAATTGTGGTAAAATATTCATATATTAAAGAATTTTATCTTATAAAAAGATTTCTCATATTTCATGTAATTACAGGGGATTCTTTAATTTCACTTTTGAGGGAGAGGAATGACCCTCCTCTGAAGACGAGGGATGGTGCTGGTGAACTGTATCAAATTCATGCTGACTTGGCTACTCCCAAAGAAGAACCAGCATCTATTCCATGTACTTCTCCTGCTTCTTCAGCAACTATAGAAGAGCCTTCTTTTGGTAATTTTACAATTCTTCATAAAATGATGAGTGAAATCATAAACTAAATTCCAGTTTGTGGTACATTAGGTTCAACATCATCACCCGAAAATTTGGAAACTACTTCAATTGATGTCATAAATTTTATCTGAAGAAACTGTCTGTGTTTAGATGCTATAGGATATGGGTTTCCAAGAAGATACATCGAATGCTCCCATTGGTTAGACTAACCCGGAATCTGAGATATAATTGTATCGATTGATGAAACATGGCGCAAATTTTGAAGAAATTATAGATCATGTTAAATTATAATGTAATACAGAAGATTTTGGGTGTGAGTGTTATCCTTCATCCTTTTAAAATATCTTCTTATTATTTCTCAGACCATGATTGGTTAAAATGTGTAGTTCCATCTAACTAAGTTGCTGAACTACCAATGCCTAAAGGGGGTATAGACAACCCTACTATTAGGGAGACACTAGCTCAAGTGGAGCTTAACCCGGAAGAGGTATTTGAAACTCATCCTGAAAATCCTTTTGAATCTAGAAAAGTCATGGAAGATCCTTTTCATGTTGCTGACTTACCGTTGGGTAAAAGATAATAATATATGTGGTTGCACTTAATATGAAAGACTTCCTAATAAACTTTTGTTATCCTTTGAAACTAACCAAAACTTTCAATTGACTATATAGCGCCATCAATTTCAGTGGTTAGATCTAGAGGTGAATCCTCAGCCTCTCCCCAATGAGAATACAAAGTGAAATAACAAGGGTCTGGTGGGTACGAGAAGAACATGGAACTTCTCGAAGTGCATTAATATCAGATTATATTCCCCCTTATGACAGTGATGTTGAGTCATATCCAGAATTACAAAAGGAACTCCAATTTTCACGTCACAAGGCATGGAATAACATATTCAATATAATATCTAAAGTGTCTTTTGAAGATCTATTCTCGAAGCCCGTGACTGTCATCCTTGTTCGTCATGTTGGGACTTGGAAGATTTGGATATCAAGAGATCCATGCTGCGGTGAAATAAGTCTTCTTATGAAGGGATCAAGAAGAAAATTACCTTTAAGATTTGACCAGAGAAAGGATGTTGAAAAATATCAACTAATTTGAGGTGTGGTGTCCGGAGCTGAGGCTGATCATACTACCATGTTGAAGGAGTTGAAGCATAAGATCATGGAGAAATTTGTCTAGTAGATGCACCTACAGCAATAGTTAGATGTTGTTATTGGGGAACCTGACCAGCTTAACAATTCAATGGATGGAGTTCAAATGAATGGTGTGAAAGCCATTGCAGATGAAAATAAATCACTCTATCAAGCTAAAAAGACTGAAGATGGTTGAGTGCATGAGCTTCATGTGGCTATTGATGAATCACGAGATGTCATAAATCAAATGAAGATTTATATTGAAAGTCTCTTGTAATCCCTGAAAAAGAGAAGAGACTCTAGTCTGTGGATTTCCTTCTTACTCTTGTGTATCAATGAAAGACACCATCATCTTCATTCATTTGTGCTTGAATTATTTTTCTACCTGCTTAAAATTTTCACCTAATCCAATGGGCTTAGTAAGCATAGTTTGATTTTTTCTTAGGATTATAATAAATATCCCTACAATCATTGAATCTTTTAATTGCTCAATATTTCCTAAATAATATAAAATGTATTTTTAGTGAGATGGGACGTGACATTTGTTCAGAGTTTTCTTTTCTTTTGTAGGCAGATTAAAGTCATGCATGGTGGACATATAAAGAATAATTTTTAAGGTCAAAATATCTTTGATTTAATGGATTAAAAATGACTCAATTACATGATAATTTATCTGAAAAAATAATATCATATTCATGTATGGAGTAAAAAATGTAAACTATGACTTATGAAATTTTGAATTTTAGGAATGATATGAAGAAAAGAGAAAAAATTAAGTAGAAGATGTATTTACCAAGAATGAAGTTACCGCTATTTAAAAAACCCATTAGGGTGTTCAATTATGCAGGGACACTTAATGGAATGGGCTGCATTGTCAAATAATAACATCTTTTGGATGAATGGTCTGTTTTGTAGACTACTTATGCAAGGCCGCCTAAGGGCACATGCTGAATAGTCAGGAAAAAGAACTCTTAAAAATTTTACTTTTCTATTGCTAAAAATCCTGTGAAAGTTTATGGAGATTCAAATTTTCCAAAGCATAGAGTCTGTTGTATGGAGAGAGGTACTTGAAAATAGAGAGGATATTTCCAATCAAGATTATCAAAGAATTGGATTAATGTCAATCCTGCGAAGGTCGGACCCAAACGTAGGGAAGGGAAATATAAACTATATAATTGAATACATTCAGATCATGAAAAATATTATGGGACAAATATGTTAAAGACGCCTATTTTTGTGGATCACTACATATTTTTGTTAAGATAAATAAGGACAAAAAATGTTTTTCTCCAAAGAATGAATTTACCAATATTTGAAAAACCCGTTAGGGGGGTTGAATTATGCAGGGCCACTTAAGGGCATTGGCTGTATAGTCAAATAATAACATCTTTTGGCTGAAAGGTTTGTTATGTAGATTACATATGCATGGCCACCTAAGAGCATGTGGTGCATGGTCAAGCAAATGAACTCTCAGGTATCAGACATTTTGTGACCAGAAGTCACAAAAATGGTTATGAAGATCTAAAAGTATTTAAGGATAGGAGTATGACACATCAAAATGGGAATTTTCCAATGCGTGTAGAGATACACAGACCAATGATAACCATGATAAGGAATACAAAGTGTGTGTTTTATAAACATGATGTGAATGAAGACCAGGGTTTTCATTCCACATTCATGTTTTCACAAGGGTACTTTTCAGCCGAGGGACTGAATGTGGAATTTGGGGTTAGGCCACAAGACATGGGGATGGATTCGAGGGATGCTCAAATGTTCCTAAATATACCATAAGGATTGGAATGAAGACACCCGTTGTTCTGGAAATACCAGCTTGTACAAATTTGGTTCATACAACTGAAGAATGAAAGGGGACTTCAGTGCAATGATGGTTTGACCGAATATTATAGATTCATGCATTACCATGTATGCACATAGTCTTTGGAATATAACATGATTGGTGATCAATGTAAATAATGATTCATTCTTAGGTGATTGTGCTAAAAAATGTTGTAGTTTATTGTCGTACAGGGAAAAAGTGCAAATAGTTTAACATCATATAGCAAGGACGATGTTGAACCAATGTAAAAAATATTGGTTCTGGGGGCTTCTTCATGAATCAACATCGTATGAGATAGAGGTGAACCGATGTGATAATATTGGTTTTGGGATTGAACCTCAGGAGGTGGCCTACATACCCAGCCTATAAGGCAAGGATCAAAGTCTGCATAGTTCGATTAAAGAATTTATTTGTGATCTAGTTGTTCTAGAGGAAAACGACCTAAAAAATAGTGTTAGGACGTACACATGGTATGTGGCCTAGATAGGGTGATAGGGTTGATGCTTAATCAAAGCACTTGTGATTCATACTTGGTGTGAGAAACAAGAGGTAACAACAACTGTAATGATACATAGTTTAATGTCATGTAGGACATATAAGGGATATGACATAGTTTAATGTCATGTTGGAAGAACGAGGGACAATGCAGTTTAATATCATGCAGTAAGGACATAGGGGTGGGGACTATTCGGTTTAATGACATGTAGTAAATACAAAATAGGGGTTGTATCGTTTAACGTCATATAGAATGGACGAGTGCTGCACAGTTTAGCATCCTGTAGCTAGAAAAATACAGTTTATCGTCATGTTGGATAAAGAAGGGGAATACTATTTTACATCATGTTGGACGAAAGAGTGCTATAATGTTTATCATCATATAGCTTGGATGTATGGCTATGCAGTTTAATGTGTTGCGGTGGGGACAATAGGGACACAGATTAATGCCATGTTGGATGTATTAGGGACTTTTCCACAGTTTAACGTCATGTTGGATGATGAGGTTCATATTTTAACGTCGTATAGCTAGGACGACATAGTTTAATGTCATGTTGGACGTAAGCACAATTTAACGTCATGTTGGACATAAGGGTGTTGTACAATTTAGCTTCATGTAGTTAGGACGTAAGAGGGAAAATACAGTTCAACGTCACGTAGGATGACACAGTTTTACGTCATGTTGGACATAAGGGGAATAATATACTTTAATGTCGTATTGGACGACACCTTTTAACGTCATGTTGTACTTAAGGGGAATAATATAGTTTAACGTCTTGTTGGACGACAAAGTATAACGTCATGTTGGATGTATGTGGAATTATACAGTTTAACATCGTGTTGGATGACACAGTTTAACGTCATGTTGGACGTAAGGGGAATAATACAGTTTAACGTCGTGTTGGACGACACAGTTTAACGTCATGTTGGATGAAAGGGGGATAATATAATTTAACGTCATGTTGGATTACACATTTTAACATCATGTTGGATGTAAGGGTATTTGTGTTACACAAAATAATTCTTCAGAAATCAGGCATTTTTTGGAGTCGTGGTGAGTTCTCCATCCATTGAGATTAAAGAATAAGCTCCATTGGAGCAGACCATATGTATTGAGTAAGGTCCTTCCCACATTTTCTCATGGTTTTGAGGTTTCATTCCTCGTATTATTGGAGTTCTGAAAACCAATACCAATTCTCCTTGAATAAAAGAATGAAGACAATCTTTTTTTTTGAAAGCTACTACTATTCGATTTTGATAGACTCCAATGTGCTTCCGAGTGCACAATATTTTTTCAACTAATTATTCCAATTCATCCAATATATTTTGATATTGTTTATCTGTAGATGAATGATTGCAAATGGCCACTCTGAGCGAGGTCAATTGAACCTCAATGGGCAAGACTTCTTCTATTCCATATACCAATGAATATAGTGTTGACCGTGTAGTAGTGCATGTGGTGGTCCGATAAGCCCATAAATCATGAAAGAGTTTATCTTGCCAAGACTTTTTATCTTTATCCACTATCTTTTGCATTTTGTTTGAAAGAGTCTTATTGAAGGCTTCTATTTGGCCATTGGCTGCTGCATGATACTGGGATGAATTGTTGGATTTGATGTTGTATTCTTTATACAACTTCATTACCTCAGATTAACCGAAGTTAGTTCCATTACCCGTCAATATGTTATGAGGGAAACCAAATTTGGTAATGATGTTATACACAATGAAGCTAACAATTCTTTTAGAACTTACTTATTTGAGTGGTATTGCCTCTACAATTTGGAAAAGAAGCTAGTAGCGGTAAGAATATACTTAAATTGCTTGGATATAGATGAAGGATAAGATCCTACTACATCCTTTCCCCATGTGGAAAATGGCCATAAGTATTTAGCTGTATGAAGAAACTCTGGGGGTTGATGAATGAGTTTGGAATTTACATGGAAAGAATGACACTTCTTAGTGAAATCAACAAAAAAATGTATCATTGAAGTGTAACACCCCAAGATTTTATGAAAAATATTCTTTATAATTTCATTAATGTCTTGTGTTATACGCTACACCAAAAGGAGCTTTCACAACACGCATCCCCGAATTTCCTTGCATTATACGCAAGCGCGACCTTCAACGATAGCGTGTGTTGTACGCAATACCGAGTTTCGTTAAACAGCGATATTCTATTAAAATATTATTAAAACTAGCAGTTATGAATAGTAATACCCACTTTTTGAAAGTTTATAAATTTTATTTTTGAAAATGGACTTCATTTTTGGATTTGGAATATCGAAATTAGCCTACGGTGAAATTTTGATATTTTTCTCGAAATATTCAATTTTTTATGAATAGTGAAAACGCTGGGTTACTATTTTAAAACCGACTTTTTATTTAAATAATTATTTATTTTATTTAAATTTATATTATGTCAAAATTGATACATAATACCTATAAATGTTCAATGTAATTCATTTGAGTAATTTTATAATAATTTTAGATATATAAAAATATCATTGAACTTTTCACCGTCTTTTACCCGCCTCCTAGAAGAATTTGAAAATTTACTTAAAAATTAATTTTACCGCTTTTGTGAATGGAATTTCAAAATTCCGAGAGACACGTTTGATGTTAGTATGTAAAATGTGGTTCAATGAGATGAAAATAATTTTTGGTTAATAGTAACTTTTTACTTTTTTTACCATGGTTAAAAGTAAATAGGGTAATTAAGGGTAAAAATGATATTAATATTACCATAACACATGTCCTAATTCTATTGGATAAGTTTAATTCGACAAAAAAACCTTAGGAATAAAATATTACCATTTAGGACCACTTGGATTAGATTAGGTCATTTATTATTAATTTAGTTAAAGAAGGGTTAAAATAGTTAAAATCAAAGTTTAAAAAGTAATCATTTTTAATATATGGTTATACATAAGATAAATTCGACTATAAATATTCATTAAAAATATAAAACTATTTCCTACATAATAGTTTTTTATTTATAATTTTTATACATAAAATAATTTAATTTATTTATGACACAAAGATGATGCAGTAATTATCTTATTAATGAAATATTGACATAATTGATGTTATAAATAACAAAATAAATGAAATTTTAGACTTTTTATGAATTACACTAATTTTCAAGGTTAATATGACATGACATTATTCATTTAATTAACTTCTTTTGAACTAATAATTCTTATATGATTTTCAAAAAATTCAATTACTAAATAGTGTCAAAATTGACATAAAATAGTTTTTAAAACAAATATTATATTATTAATTGTTATTTTATTCCTAAAAAACTAAGGTTTGGCCAAATGACTTAGATAAGGTTATATATATTAATAATAAACAACTTTTGGTTCTTTTGGATTCTTATATTATGTTTATTAACCTTATAGTGTAAGAACACAAAAAGACACGGTAAAAGTAAAATTATAAAACTTAAAGTTAAATCTAAATGATTAGATTAAAATAGTATACTAAACGTGTCCAAATTCTATTGGATGAGAGTATTTCGACCCATCCCCACCTTAGCTTCGAAATAAATCAATTTGAAGCTATTTACAACCGAATATGGCTTTAAAAAGAATAATATTTTTAGTTTTTCCAAAGGTGCCCCTCTCCTCCCTTATAAAAGGGCACCTCCTCCCTCTCTTCCTCACACCACATTGAGAATTCATTCTCAGACAAACCATACCAATTTCTTCTCTCCACTTCCCTAGAGACATCCTATGGGTCCTGGTTGTAACGCCCTGACCCCAGCTACCCAGAGTCGGTGCATTACTTCGTAACATTGGCATGATCACAAAAGATCAAGTCTCGAAAGACCGATTAGTTTAGTAGCCTTGGAAACACTAGATACATTTGTAAACGTTACATTACATCATAAAGTAAACCAAAACAACAACAACATATTGTCTTCATATCCCCTCAGACTATCCCTGCAGGTCATTCATAATATACTTCTTCAAATCCTGGAAAACATTAAAACAGTGAAAGGGGTGAGCTCAGATGCTCAGTAAGGATAACAATATTGTGGAAGCTTTCATAAATAAACATTAACATTTAAGGCAATGTATAACTAAAACAAAAGCCTTTTAAACTTGAACTTCAACATAGTATAGAAAAAGTAAAATGAGATAATTCCATTCACTTCTTCACATGGATATTCTACTGGCCGAATAATCACATGCAATATCAATAACCACTTTCATAATGAGGGAATGTATAATGCCGGACATTCTGAAACATTTTGTCAAGGCCTCAGCCAAGACATCTAAAATGATTAAGGCCTCGGCCAAAACCATAAATCAAATTGGGAAAGGGCCTCGGCCAATTCCACTTCTAGTTGTCTCATGAGACCTACCGATGCATCGAGGAGCTATAGCGGGCTCCACCCGTCACTTATTAAGTCAAATACATTCCTCATATGAATAGGTTTAAACATATCATAAACCATAACATAATCGTATCACATAAAACATGCATAAGGAAACATAACATTTCCACATTTCAATCACAAGATATCAATACAACACATTGATATAATAAAAACATTTTAAAAACCATTTTCAATACCAAAATAAAAGAAAGTTAAAACTTTGTATTTATTTTCCATTAAAAAAAAGTGATGGCTTGTAGAGGAAGCTGAAACTCAAATAATGGTCACGGCGACGGAGAAGTCATTGTCGCCGCATAAGTACGGAAAGAAAAACATTCCCTTTTGTCGTTTAGCAAAACGCTTCGTATAAAAAGATTCCTTTTGAATAAATGTAAAAGTCAAAGGGGTTTATACACCGTATAAAAGAAAGTTGTGTATAAAACCAAATATGCCTCAATGAAAGGGGATTGAGACGAAGTCCTTAAAAAGATCATTTTTTTAAATAAAGTACATATATAATGTGTATTCACTATAGGTACACATAAATAATGTAAAAATACAAGATAGGACATAATAATATCATGACATAATTTGAAAGTAGGAGATTAACCCAAAGAATAGAAATTGGGTTAAGAAGTTCCCTTACCTCGTGTCTGACTTGACTCAACCGTTCTTTAACCTCCTCAAAATCGGGTAACTCTTTTTGATTTGAGCCAAAGGCTTCCTTGGGAAGAGTTCTTCCCAAAGTGAGGATTCTAGGAGTATGAGGGGGAAGTTGGGAGAGTATTTGGGCAGAGGTTGGCCGAGCCAAATGGCTTGAAAGTGTAAATGAAGTGGGAGAGGTGGGGGCCTTTTATAAGTGGAGAGGAGGGGCACTTTTGGAAAGATTGAAATGTTACATTATTTCACAATGCTTTTCGGATTCTAAAGGTCCCACACTTATATAATTCGAGGCTAAGGTGATAAGGGTTCGAAATCTCCTCATCCCATTGGCTTTGGACA
The DNA here is from genome assembly GCA_963277665.1 of Viscum album. Lineage (NCBI taxonomy): Eukaryota > Viridiplantae > Streptophyta > Magnoliopsida > Santalales > Viscaceae > Viscum > Viscum album. The sequence continues at coordinate 1,665,516,950 of OY728156.1, forward strand.
AGTGTAAGCCTTGGATTTTGCATTATCTTCCCATTTTATTTAAATCGTTAAATAATGAGGTCATCACTACATCATCATGATGTCATAAATAATTTAATTTATTTAATGTCTACAAATTATATAAAAAAAATACTATGATGTAGGAAATCTTTTTAGCTTTCTAATGAATATTTATAATCAAAATTTGGACTTGTGTAACCCCACTTAAAAACTGTTTTAGTAAAACAACTCATGTTTGTGTCAATTTAATTTCAACATTAAATAAATATATATTAATGTCATTTTCCAACTAAAGTGGCTCCATGGGGTCCCCAAGTTGACCCATGGGTTGTCTTGGTCGGCCATGACTCATCCAATTGGAGTAGGACAAGTGTCAAGCTCATATCATATTAATAAAACATTGTTTTTACCTTAAACTACACTAATTACCTCTAATCGCGATTAAGAACTTAAAAGTTACTATTCACCAAAAAATTATTTTGATCTCATTGAACCACATTTTACTTCTTAATGACAACCATGTATGTCGGATTTTTGAAAATCAAATCACAGAAGTGGTAATATTTCATTTAAACGAAAAATCAGTTATTTAACTACCACTTAGTGGTTTCACTATTCATCAAAAATTGAAGTTTTTCAGAATAAGGCCAAAATTTCACCCTAAGCTATAATTGATATTACGAATTCAAAAATGATGTCTATTTTACAAAATTCCAAACATATTAGTTGCATTAATTAATTTTATAATTAATTCCCGCTGTCACAACAAATAGCGTGTTTTTAAGAAACAATTTATATCAAAAGATTGGCAATTGTTTATGTCCAATTTCAATGTTAAATTAATTCTAATGACCACCATTGGATAAAATGGTAAAAATATATTCTAATTATACTCTAAAACCCCTCAATATTATAATTTATCACTATGAATTATTTTGATTAAAAAAGTTGTTTTAAGTATTTTTCACTATTCATAAAAATTTTGAAGTTCTCAGAAAATTACAAAAAATTCAACATAGGCTAATTTCAATATTAGGAATACAAAAATGAAGTCCATTTTGAAATATAAAATTTATATAATTTTAAAAAGTGGTTATTACTATTCATAACGGCTACTTTGATTTGTCGCGATGTTTTAGAACTCGAAGTTGCGTACAATGCAAGTTATTGTATTATTGAATGAGAAGCGTATCGTGGAAGCTCGGGGTGTTACATTCTCCCCTCCTTCAATAAATTGCGTCCTCGCAATTTGATATTTTTCCTTAAAAATAAGAGGTTGAAAATAGAAAATACCTTTGTGGAAAACCCACATCGGAAATAAGGTTAATAAAATTTAGCCTTAATAAGAGGGAAAATGGAAATAAGAAAGTCACCACCAAATTATGATCTCGATAAGGAGAACATTGGTGGAAATTAAAGACATATAATTGGAGGAAAAACGTAAATATTTGTAGGGAGTGATTGAGGTCATCAATCACAATCAACTGTCAAATTGAGGGCCTCAAAGCCTTCAATCTATGTTGATTTAAAATATCATCAGTTCAACAAGACATAAGGTATTAGGATAACACATATTTTTTTTTAATATCCCTTTACTAATGTTTAAGAATTAATTTATTCATTGAATAAGAGATAGGTATATATATATTTATGCTTGACAATTAGTGTTTCAACCTTCAACTCATCTTTCACTCAAAAAGATAATTGAACTCAAAAATATTATTATTATCCTAATTGTATAAGGTTCCAAATGTTAACACATACCATTTAGATTAGTAAAATTATATTGTAATAACCAGGGAATTCCTGTAGGCTAGTGGTAGGAAATAAAGGCCTGTCGCACTATGATTGTGGGTTTGATTCCTCCAGCTTTGTCCGACGCGACGGGTTATGCCCCACCCTGCAGGTTGTCCTATAGTATCATAATATTCCAAAAATAATCTTCATAAATTTTTTAGCCTTAAACAATACTATCCAAAGTTCAACTTAATCCATTCCAACCTTAATAGTTATCCAAAATACCTCCGTCCAGACTTTCTCTAAAAGGTCTCTAAATTCCAAAATCAATTTATCAGATTCCCAAAACAAAGAAAAGTTTCTCTTATTGTCACATACTAAAAATATGATTACCTTAATCATATTAAAACCTTACTGAAATCAAAAAGTACTGCCGTACAATCCATATATATATATTACATTATTCTTATAACCAGAATATAATCCTTGAGTCCAAAAGCACCAATACATTAGTTATTCTGCTTCAACTGTAGTAACAGCATAAGATTGTCCTTGATCCCTTGGCCTTTTCTGAGGTAAGTTTCCCTGACGCTTCGGACATTCATTTGCATAATGACCCATTTCTCTACAATTGTAGCATTCAACTTTGACAGCCTCTTTCTTTCCCTTGCAATCACGAGCCTGGTGACCCTTTTCTCCACATTTATAACAAACTCCCATTCCTTTTAGGCAAGTACCAGGGTGATTCTTCCCACAATTATCACATAATGGAAAATCCTTCTTTCCCTTTTTCCCTTTATCTGTCTCTTGTTCCACCGTTCTCTTCTTCTCTTTCTTTACTTTGTTGTCATAAGACTTAGAGAATTCCTTTTCTGTCTTGATAGCACACGAGACAATATCTTCGTATGATGAAAAGGATTGTGATACCAAAGCTCGACGGAGAAATGGTTTTAACCCATCAAAGAAACGATCAATCTTACTCCTTGGGTTACGTATGTAATCTGCAGCATACCTTGCTAACCTTGTAAAGTTAGCCTCATACTTTGCGACATTCTCATCCTCCTTCTGCCTCAGACTCAGAAATTGCCTTTCCATATCTGCTCGATGGTCACGAGGAAAGTATTTTTCTAAGAAAATCTCTTTGAACTCCCTCCATTCCATATTCGATACGTCATCATCTTCCTTTGTGTTTCGAATCAGCGACCACCACTGATCGGCATCTCCAGTGAGGCGGTAAACTGCCATGACAACCTTCTCCCTTTCACTACTCTCCAAAGCCTGAAATATTTTCTCTAGGGAATTTATCCATTGCTCGGCTACTAAGGGATTTGTACTCCCATTAAAGGTTGGTGGTTGTTGCCTCATGAAACGATCTAGCATTGATCCTCCACGTTGCGGATCAGGGTGCTCTATACGAGTAAGGTTATTATTCATAACCTGAGTGAGTTGTCCCAGTATGGTAATAAGTTGATCAGCACCAGTTGTATCTCCAGATCCACAATAATTATCTTGATCAGGAGGGCAATCCCTACACGGAGTTCGTGCATTGATACGGTTTCCATTCCTTCCACTAGGCGCCATTTCTAAACAATGGCATAAACTAGATTAGTTTATGAATCAAAATACATAATTCCATACTTATAAAACACTTAACATAAATTGAACTATTTATGGATATAATCCATAATCATAAAAAGAAATGTTTTCTTTGAGAAAGTATATACTCATAACCCTTCATAGTGGTTTGTAAATAAAATGAGAATTATCCTAAGCATATCCCCCGGGAGTGTCGTAACCAAGAGTGCAGCAAGGCCCGTTGTCGTGCACCAGTTCCCGTTCGAGTCTAGCTCAAAGCGGTGTTTTCGGGTTTTACCCCTAGGTACATCTGTGCCAGAGCCGCCTCTACCTGCTCGTATCCAGACAGGGATGTATTGCTCGGAAAAGTCATAACATCTCTATAATACCAAAATTCTAGGAAGTTCTTCTATACTAATCCTCAAAGTCTATCTATGGGCTATGTGCTCTAATCAGAGTTTATCTAAATCTAGCTTCCAAGGTTAGTACTAAACTGCCTCTGATACCAACTGTAACGCCCCGACCCCAGCTACCCAGAGTCGGTGCATTACTTCGTAACATTGGCATGATCACAAAAGATCAAGTCTCGAAAGACCGATTAGTTTAGTAGCCTTGGAAACACTAGATACATTAGTAAACGTTACATTACATCATAAAGTAAACCAAAACAACAACAACATATTGTCTTCATATCCCCTCAGACTATCCCTGCAGGTCATTCATAATATACTTATTCAAATCCTGGAAAACATTAAAACATTGAAAGGGGTGAGCTCAGATGCTCAGTAAGGATAACAATATTGCGGAAGCTTTGATAAATAAACATTAACATTTAAGGCAATGTATAACTAAAACAAAAGCCTTTTAAACTTGAACTTCAACATAATATGGCAAAAGTAAAATGATATAATGCCATTCACTTCTTCACATGGATATTCTACTGGCCGAATAATCACATGCAATATCAATAACCACTTTCATAATGAGGGAATGTATAATGCCGGACATTCTGAAACATTTTGTCAAGGCCTCGGCCAAGACATCAAAAATGATTAAGGCCTCGGCCAAAACCATAAATCAAATTGGGAAAGGGCCTCGGCCAATTCCACGTCTAGTTGTCTCATGAGACCTACCGATGCATCGAGGAGCTATAGCGGGCTCCACCCGTCACTTATTAAGTCCAATACATTCCTCATATGAATAGGTTTAAACATATCATAAACCATAACATAATCGTATCACATAAAACATGCATAAAGGAAACATAACATTTCCACATTTCCATCACAAGATATCAATACAACACATTGATATAATAAAAACATTTTAAAAACCATTTTCAATACCAAAATAAAAGAAAGTTAAAACTTTGTATTTATTTTTCATTAAAAAAAAGTGATGGCTTGTAGAGGAAGCCGAAACTCAAATAATGGTCACGGCGGCGGAGAAGTCATTGTCGCCGCATAAGTACGGAAAGAAAAACATTCCCTTTTGTCGTTTAGCAAAACGCTTCGTATAAAAAGATTCCTTTTGAATAAATGTAAAAGTCAAAGGGGTTTATACACCGTATAAAAGAAAGTTGTGTATAAAACCAAATATGCCTCAATGAAAGGGGATTGAGACGAAGTCCTTAAAAAGATCATTTTTTTAAATAAAGTACATATATAATGTGTATTCACTATAGGTACACATAAATAATGTAAAAATAAAAGATAGGACATAATAATATCATGACATAATTTGAAAGTAGGAGATTAACCCAAAGAATAGAAATTGGGTTAAGAAGTTCCCTTACCTCGTGTCTGACTTGACTCAACCGTTCTTTAACCTCCTCAAAATCGGGTAACTCTTTTTGATTTGAGCCAAAGGCTTCCTTGGGAAGAGTTCTGCCCAAAGTGAGGATTCTAGGAGTAAGAGGGGGAAGTTGGGAGAGTATTTGGGCAGAGGTTGGCCGAGCCAAATGGCTTGAAAGTGTAAATGAGGTGGGAGAGGTGGGGGCCTTTTATAAGTGGAGAGGAGGGGCACTTTTGGAAAGATTGAAATGTTACATTATTTCACAATGCTTTTAGGATTCTAAAGGTCCCACACTTATATAATTCGAGGCTATGGTGATAAGGGTTCGAAATCTCCTCATCCAATTGGCTTTGGACAAGTGTAAGCCTTGGATTTTGCATTATCTTCCCATTTTATTTAAATCGTTAAATAATGAGGTCATCACTACATCATCATGATGTCATAAATAATTTAATTTATTTAATGTCTAAAAATTATATAAAAAATATACTATGACGTAGGAAATCTTTTTATCTTTCTAATGAATATTTATAATCAAAATTTGGACTTGTGTAACCCCACTTAAAAACTGTTTTAGTAAAACAACTCATGTTTGTGTCAATTTAATTTCAACATTAAATAAATATATATTAATGTCATTTTCCAACTAAAGTGGCTCCATGGGGTCCCCAAGTTGACCCATGGGTTGTCTTGGTCGGCCATGACTCATCCAATAGGAGTAGGACAAGTGTCAAGCTCATATCATATTAATAAAACATTGTTTTTACCTTAAACTACACTAATTACCTCTAATCGCGATTAAGAACTTAAAAGTTACTATTCACCAAAAAATTATTTTGATCTCATTGAACCACATTTTACTTCTTAATGACAACCATGTATGTCGGATTTTTGAAAATCAAATCACAGAAGTGGTAATATTTCATTTAAACGAAAAATCAGTTATTTAACTACCACTTAGTGGTTTCACTATTCATCAAAAATTGATGTTTTTCAGAATAAGGCCAAAATTTCACCCTAAGCTATAATTGATATTACGAATTCAAAAATGATGTCTATTTTACAAAATTCCAAACATATTAGTTGCATTAATTAATTTTATAATTAATTCCCGCTGTCACAACAAATAGCGTGTTTTTAAGAAACAATTTATATCAAAAGATTGGCAATTGTTTATGTCAAATTTCAATGTTAAATTAATTCTAATGACCACCATTGGATAAAATGGTAAAAATATATTCTAATTATACTCTAAAACCCCTCAATAGTATAATTTATCACTATGAATTATTTTGATTAAAAAAGTTGTTTTAAGTATTTTTCACTATTCATAAAAATTTTGAAGTTCTCAGAAAATTACAAAAAATTCAACATAGGATAATTTCAATATTAGGAATACAAAAATGAAGTCCATTTTGAAATATAAAATTTATATAATTTTAAAAGGTGGTTATTACTATTCATAACGGCTACTTTGATTTGTCGCGATGTTTTAGAACTCGAAGTTGCGTACAATGCAAGCTATTGTATTATTGAATGAGAAGCGTATCATGGAAGCTCGGGGTGTTACACTGGTATTCTTCAATGACCAGTTTTGGTGCCCTAAAAGGAAGTCTCAAAGAAGCGCTTCAAAGAAGAGGTAATGTCTGTTACCGATTCTATCAACATTATTTCTTCTTCCACTTCTTCATCTTATTTAGTTATTTCATTATGAAGTAATAACATCAGTATCAATCATATACTGATATGTTATTATAATTATGAGACAACCCAATTTCACCATCTATCCATCCTACGGAAAATGAAATCACCGTGCGTGCGTGCGTACGGAATACCGTCTCCACGCCGTGGTGTAATCTATTTTCCACAACCACCTTACTTGGATGGGTATAATGGTGTAAATAATGAATATATATGATTATTTTAATGTGATATTGATTCGGAAATATTATACATACACTCAATACAATTCCATGACCATGGGAACAATATCATCGCTCGTGCGTACGTACGGAATACCGTCTCCACGATGTGATGCAACTCGTTCTACATGATTTTCATTAAATAATTATTACATAAATGAATTGAGTGAATTAATATGATATATATTACTCTGATAACATTATAGAAATAAGGTATCTAAATCATAAAATAAGAATAATAATTTATTTGACAAAACACGCATAAGAACAAAAAGCAATAAACACCAGAATAACAAGTAACAATGAAATATTACTAATAAGAAGCTTATAATATGACCATATATGATATCATAACAATGAGTATGATTTTGGAATAAGTCAATGACATTATTTAAATCGTTATACAGGAGGTTCGGACACTTGTGAAGCAAATCAGACCTATGGTAAGGGAAAATCTCGCAATCTCAGTTTTTATCAGAGATTGTTTATACTTCAGAATTTACTGGGGAATATTTATCGTCCACATCCATGTTTCCTCAATCATTAGTATTTATATCCTTCTAAATTATTTTATATCCAATTTTACCCTTCGGTGAGTTTTTAGAAAATGATATCAAAGGAATCTTTTGTCGTTTTTCGTACGAGATACTTTTTGACTTTTCCGACAAAAGTACGAGAAGAATGTTTTTTTAACTTATACAGAATGAATGGATTTTTAAAACATTATTTCATAGAATCTTCCGTTAAAAATTTTCAGGATTATTTTTAATCAACTTTTTTTAGTTCACAATTGTGTGACATGTTAAGAAAGGATATGTGTTTTTGAAGTAGAAAGGATATTTTCCTCAAGAATGGAGTTCAAGTGTTTTTTCAAAATTATTTTACATCTATGATAATAAAGGGTTCTGTTTCTATCCCTATTATTACATTTATTTGATTATGTTATGATGGAATTATTTTTATGAAGTCTTTTATCGGATATTAACTATTTTATGATGGCACGATGTTTATGATTTCCATTTTTATTACATGGGTTATGCTATGATGTATGGTTTATGATTTTGTGTCACACATAATAATGGAATAATTATGACATGGGTGGGACCTATATATCCATCCAATTCATTGGGTAAAGATTTTATATCTCAAGAGATAGACATGTCTGGAACGGCAGGATAAACCAGTTTAGTGAAACAAGACTGAAACGAGGAATGAACTCGGTTCAGAAATGGAAATTGTCCACAAAGATAGTCTCGGAAATGAGTATTGACTATTAAGAAATGATTCTCTATGATTATGTGTGCATGACACAAAGCTTCATGTTTTATGTTATGATTTTTGTGATTACATTTCACTATCATGATTTATCCCATGTCATGAAATTATGATCTCTTTTTTAGGGTATGATTTCCAAATTTTTATGTTCTTATGAATATGATGTGATTAATATTTCTTTTGTTTACCCTTACTGAGAATTTGAGGTCACCCTTTTAGGTTTTCTTTTCCCTAGGATATAATGAATGGTTTTAGTTAAGAAAAAAAAGGGAAGATCTTTGTGGGAGATGTTGAAAATATTTCACCACGATTAGAACATTATATTCTGAGTTTCCAAAGACACTAAACTATTACGGTCCTTGTGTGTGTGTGTTTTTGTAATGTAATAAATATTCTGAAAAAGTAATGTAATGTCCATGTACGTCAAGCTTAGGTCTCTACAGTCGGTATCAGTGGAAAGGATTAGTCAAACTTTGGAAACTAGGATTCGAGAACTGTAGTGAGATCCCTATAGATATTTCCAAGGAATGTCTAGGGATTTCCCTAAGGTTAAGTATATGTTATATTCCTAGAATTACGCTAACCCTCTTAGAATTAATCCTAAGATGATTTATATTGATGGTACTCCCCCTTTATTATGTTGTTTTCCCTTTCATGATTTTTCCCTCTCACACTATTTTTTTGGGTTTTAGACGATGGATGGAAACCGAAGGAACCATATTGATCGATGCAATGGAAGATGTGATGATTTTCCTCCTAAACAAACCAATGTTATGTGATATGGAGTGCAAAATCTTATTTCTATACTTACACAAGCTATGAATCATTCTGGACTTCCAAATGTGAAGAGAAGGGAACAATATTCTATTGAGTCCTTCATGAGGCAACACCCACCTTCATTCAGTGGGTCTTCCAATCCACTTGTTGCTGAAAAATTGATCAGTACCATTGAAAAGATATTTTCAGTTCTTCAATGTTTTGAACATGATAAAGTAATATTAGCTGTATATCATTTGGAAGGTGATGCTGATCAATGGTGGAATCTTATGAAGAATACGAGGCCAAGAGATGAAATTGAGACCATGGAATGGGACGAGTTCAAGAACTTATTTTTCAATAAGTACTTCCCTCGTATTCTTCAAACAAAGATGGATAAGGAGTTTCTTGAACTAATGAAAAAGGATGATGAATCTGTTGGTATATATGAAGAGAATTTTACAAGGCTTGCAAGGTATGCATCTGGATTTATCATCCAACCTGAAAGTAATGTTGATCGATTCTTTAGTGTCATAAAACCACATTTTCGAAGGTCATTATCTATAAGAGACTTTAGTAGCTATGAAGAAATTGTGTGTCGTGCTATTAAGGTAGAAATGGAAGTTGGTGTTACATATCCATCTCATGGTTTTGACAAGAAACGAAAGATGGAGTTCAAGGAGAAATCTTAGAATAATGGTGAGAAGAAGATGAATGTTTCCTTATGCTCAAAGTGTGGAAATAAGAATGGTGGAGATTGTATTAAAGGGACTAGAAAATGTTTTATGTGTGGAAAAGAAGTTCATCGAGCAACTGAGTGTCGAGGTAGTTGAAAAAGGTTTGTTAATGGTGTGAATAATGAAAAGACTGCATAGAATGCACCAACAATACTTCAATGCTTCAAGTGAAATGAAATGGGTCATTATGCTAATCAATGCCCTAATCCAAGGGTTAATGATGATCGACATGAGCAACCACTTAAGGAAAAGGACAAAGGGAGGTCACATGTGATCACTATTGGCGATGTTGAATATGACAACGATGTGGTGGAATGATTAAGTTTTTATGTCATGGGATTCCAAAATAATGTTGTATATAGTATCATGGAATATTGGAATATTTATGTATTGTTCTATTGTGGTTTTCAATAATTTTATGGTACTGGTAACCATGGAAAGTGATTGAGATATTTTTGGTAAGAAGATGACATACACATAATGAAGGGATAAGAAGATAATGAGATGTTTGATTAGATTCATGATCTCATGATTGATATAAGGACTAAGTGATATCATGGTTTGAGTATAAAGAAATTTGAGGATTTTGGTTCGTGGAAAGTGTTAACTTTTAACTGCATTCATGTTTTCACTAAGGTTCAATGGGTATTCATTATCCATGAGAATACATGGTTAATTTATTCAGATGTTTTTAATTTGACCAACATGATATATCTTATGATATATTTGGGAAAAATGATGGCATTCACGTGATTGTTATATGACATTTCAAGTAATAATTTTCTTTATACTATGAGCTTGGACCAAAGTATATTAGATAAAACTAAACATTGGAATGGATTATGATGGACATAAGTTAGTATTTTTTAAGGATAGAACATTTTTCGATATTATTGATGGGATGTTATAGTAATATAGCTTTATAAAAGGACAACTTGCAGGACAGGCGACTGGACATCGCGTCGGAAAAGGCTGTGGGAATCGAACCAACAACTGAAGTGCGAATGACCTTTATCACCTACCACTGGACTACAGGAAGTCCCTGGTTAATAGAAACTTGTTTTATTTTATTACGTTGTATGATATATGAAGTATAAGTTCATTCTTGGAATTTTACACGATTAACCTCACCATAGATGGAATTATGTATATTTGATAACTTTTGCTAACCATTTGTTTGAAATAGATGGAATGACCCATCATTCTATCACATGATCAATTAGCACTACATGAATAACAAATTTAACTTCATTTATTTAAGAGATGAAATGGAAATTGTTCAAAGCACGAACAAAAGTAAGATTGTACCAAAATAAAGTATGTATTTTTTCTAATTCAAATTCTTCAACCTTAGGAAAATGATCTTGAAAACCAAAAATGTTTTCCTAGTGCCCTTATATCTGATGAATCAGATGGTACCCTAGATCATCACAAATTTATGGCTTTGTGATTGTTGTATTTTTCATAGACATGTTCTCTACCACTCTCCATCAGAACATGATGGTTAGATTTCTCTTCCATATCCATATTTTCACCTATGTTCTCCTATGTGGAAAGCCAGTGATTTGTTAATTTGGGTAACCGTTAAATTTTATACTTTAGTTTTTAAAGCCAAGTTTTGGTATTCCTTTTTACGATGTGGGTTTCTATTAAAGAATCTTTCTAGCAGTAAAGCATTTATAACCCCAACGAATTTCGAGGGCAAAATTCATTTTAAGGGGGTAGAATGTGACACATCAAGATTTTATGAAAAATATTCTTTTTAATTTCATTAATGTCTTGTGTTGTTTGGTACACCAAAAGGAGCTTTCACAACACGCATCCCTGACTTGGCTTACATTACACGCAAACGCGACCTTCCACAATAGCGTGTGTTGTACGCAATACTAAGTTTCGTTAAACAACTATATGCTATTAAAATATTGTTAAAACTAGCCATTAAGAATAGTAATAACCACTTTTTGAAATTTTATAAATTTTATTTTTGAAAATGGACTTCATTTTTGGAGATAGAATATCGAAATTAGCCTTGGGTGAAATTTTGGTATTTTTCTGAAAACATTCAATTTTTGATGAATAGTGGAAACTTTGGGTTACTATTTAAAAACCGACTTTTTATTTACATAATTATTTATTTTATTTAAATTTTTTTAGGTCAAAATTGAAAGGTAATACCTATAATGTTCAATGTAATTCATTGGAATAATTTTATAATAATTTTAGATATATAAAAATGTCATTGAACTTTTCACCGTCTTTTACCCACCTCCTAGGAGAATTTGAAAATTTACATAAAACATAATTTTACCGCTATTGTGAAAGAAATTTAAAAAATCTGAGAGACACGGTTGATGTCAGTAAGTAAAATGTGGTTCAATGAGATAAAAATAATTTTGGGTGAACAGTAACTATTTACTTTTTTTACCACGGTTAAAAGTAAATAGGGTCATTAAGGGTAAAAATGATATTATTATTACCCTAGAACATGTAATAATTCTATTAGTTAAGTGTAATTCGACCAGAAATAACCTTAGGAATAAAATATGACCATTTCGGCCCACTTGGATAAGATTAGGGCATTTATTATTAATTTATTGAAAGAAGGGTTAAAATAGTTAAAATCAAAGATTAATATGTAAATCATACTTAATATAGGGTTATACATAAGATAAATTCGACTATATTTATTAATTAGAAAGATAAAAATATTTCATACCTGATGGTATTTTATTTGTAATTTTTAGACATTAAATTATTTAATTTATTTATGAGAGAAAGATGATGCAGTAATTATCTTATTAGTGAAATATTGAAATAATTGATGTTATAAATACCCAAATAATTGTAATTTGAGACATTTTATGAATTACAATAATTTTAATGGTTATTATATCATCTTATTATTCATTTAATTAACTTATTTCGAACTAATAATTTTGTTATTATTTTCACAAAAATAAATTACTAAATAGTGTCAAAATTGAAATAAAATACTTTTTAAAACAAATATTATATTATTAATTGTTAATTTATTCCTAAAAATCTAATGATTGGCCAAATGACTTTTATATGGTTATATATATTAATAGTAAACAACTTCAGGTTTTTTTGGCTTCTTATAGTAAGTTTATTAACCTTATAGTGTAAGAACACAAAAAGACACGGTAAAAGTAAAATTATCTAACATAAAGTCAAATCTAAATGATAAGTATAAAATAGTAATCTAAACTTTTTCAAATTCAATTGGATGAAATTATTTAGACCCATCCCCACCTTAGCCTAAAAAAAGATCAATTTGAGGCTATTTAGAACTGAATATGGCTTTATAATAAAATAATATTTTTAGTTTTTCCAAAGCTGCCCCACTACTCCCTTATAAAAGGGTACCTCCTCCCTCTCTTCCCCACACCCCATTGAGCCTTCAAGAACGGCCAAACCTAATAATTTCTTCTCCAAACTTCCCGAGAGACTTCCTAGAGGTCATGGTCTTCTTCAAAGACTAATTTTAGTGCCCTGAAAGGAGGTCTCAACGAAGCGCTTCAAAGAGGAGGTAATGTCTGTTACCGATTCATTCAACTTTATTTCTTCTTCCACTTCTTCTTCTTCTTTAGTTTTTTCATTATGAAGTAATAACATAATTATAACTCATATAAGGATATGTTATTATATGTATTAAACAACCCTATTTCACTATCTATCCATCCTATAGAAAACAAAATCACCGCGCGTGCATACGTTCGGAATACCGTCTCCACGCCGTGGTGTAAACTATTTTCCACCACCAACTTACTTGGATGGGTATAATTGTGTAAATAATGAATATATATGATTATTTTAAAGTTAAATTGATTCTGAAATAGTATACATACACTCCAATACAATTCCACGATCATGGGAACGTTATCATCTCTCGTACGTACGTACAGAATACTGTCTCCATGATGTGATGCGACTCGTTCTACATGATTTTACTTACATAATTATTACATAAATGAATTGAGTTAATGAATATGATATATATTACACTAATAACATTCTGGAAATGAGGTATCTATAACCTAAAAAAAGAATAAGAATTTATTCGACAAAACACGCATAAGAACAAAAAGCAATAAACACCCGAATAACAAGTAACAATGAAATATTACTAATAAGAAGCTATAAATATGACCATATATGATATCATAACAATGAGTATAATTCATTAATAATTAAATTAAATTTTTTAAATCATTATACATGAGGTTCGGACACTTACGAAGAAAATCGGACCTAAGGTAAGGGAAAATCTCGCAATCTCAATTTTTATCCGAGATTGTTTATTCGTCAGAATTTACTGGGGAATATTTATCATCCACATCCATGCCTCCTCAATATTTAATATTTATATCCTTCTACAATACTTTATATCCAATTTTACCCTTCGGTGAGTTTTTACTAAAATATATGAATGGAATCTTTTGTCGTTTTTCGAACGAGGTAATTTTTGACTTTTCCGACAAAAGTATGCGAAGAATATTTTTTAACTTATATGGAATGAATGGATTTTTAAAACATTATTTACAATAAGCTTCCTTTAAAAATTTTAAAGTTTATTTTTAATCAACTTCTTTTAGTTTAGAATTGCATGACATGTTAAGAAAGGAAAAGCATTTTTGAAGTAGAAAGAATATTTTCCTCAATAACGGAGTTCAAGTGTTTTAGAAAAATTATTTTCAATCTAAGATAATAAAGGGTTTTGTTTATATCCCTATTATTAAATTGATTTGATTATGTTGTGATTGAATTATTTTTATGAATTATTTTATCTTATATGAATTGTTTTATGATGTCACGATGTTTAAGATCCCCATTTTTATTACATGGGTTATGCTATGATGTATGGTTTATGATTTTGTGGCACACATAAGAATGGTATCATTATGAGATGGGTGGGACCTATATCTACCTCCAATTAATTGGGTAATGATTTTATATCTCATGGGGTAGACATGGCTGTGACGGCATGTTAAACTAGTTCCGTGAAACAGGACTGAAACGAGGAATGAACTCGGTTCATAAATGGAGTTTGTCCACTAAGATAGTCTTGGAAATGAGTCTTGAATAATAAGAAATGATTCTCTATGATTATGTGTGTATGACACAAAGCTTCATATTTTTGGTTATGGTTATTGTGATTACATTTCACTACCATGATTTATCCCATGTCATGAAATTATGATCTCTTTTGCAGGGTAAGATTTCCAAATTTTTATGTTCTTATGAGTATGATGTGATTGATATTTCTTTTGTTTACCTTTACTGAGCATTTGAGCTCACCCTTTTATGTTTTCTTTTCCCCAGGATATAATGAAAGGTTTTCGGTAAGAAAAAAAATTAAGATCCTTATGGGATATGTTGAAGATCTTTCACCACGATTAGAAGATTATATTCTGAGTTTCCAAAGACACTAAACTATTATGGTCCTTGTGTGTGTGTTTTTGTAATGTACTAAGTATTCCGAAAAAGTAATGTAATTTCCATGTACATCAAGATTATTGTCTCTAAATGAAGGCCAAAAATATCCAAGCATTTTAATTTGATCAGACAGTCTATGTCCAGATTGGTGGGCACCACAAACTCATGCATGTACTTCTTTCATGAAAGCCATTGTTTCTTCACCATCAATTCATCTGAAGAAAACTCCATCAAAACCTCTCTTGTAGATAGTTTTTTCTAGGTGATCTGGGATATCATAAAGAGTAAAATTGACCACATGTTGCCGGACTTGTTCTTTCATGGCTATATCAGGTGGAAGTGTTCTATTTTGAAGTTATTCCCATATATGTGTCATCCAGCCTGTAGTATGACCATATGGTTCAGAAATGGGACTAATTTCATTGATTTACTCTATTCTAGTTTAAAAATAAGGTGAAATTGTATGACGGTGGGCAATACTGATGATTGTCTCATCCCGATTTGGATCTTCCAGAGTTGTGGCTATATTAGCCAGTGCATCAGCTTGGGAATTTTGTGATTGCAGGACATAAGAATATGACGGTTCCGAAGGAAATTCTTCCATTAACTATATACATTAATCATATAAAGGTTTTAACTCTTCGTTTCTGATGGAATATTCCCAATTGTCTTGTTTGATTACCAGGTCTGAATCACCCTTCACCTTAAAGTGATTCCCTAGTGCATGAAGCCCCAACTCCAATCCGGTGATGAGAGCATGATATTCTGCTTCATTATTTGTACCTCCTTCCCACAATAAGAAGGAATAGGGTAGCACTGCCATTTCTGTAGAAATAAGCACAATTACTAACACAACATTATTGAATTTAGGATCATCCATTTTCTTCCCTCTTGGACTTTTGGATGAACAATAAACGTACATTTCCCATGATTGATGATTATCTTGAATAGAGAAGACTTAATCATCAGAAAGTTCAGTATCTAAAGATGTATCTTCAACTAAAGGATGTTCAGCAAGGAAATCATCCAGAGCTTGACCCTTTATTGCATTTTGAGACACATACTGCATATCAAATTGCTGCAAAAGAACTGCCCAACTCCCTAGACGACCTGTAAGCAGTAGATGACTATGGATGAATTTGAGCAGGTTATTGCGAGATACCAATTGGACCTCATGATGTTTCAGGTAGTGTGTCAAATTATGAACTGTAATGTTTAAAGCTAGGCATCACTTTTTAATACTTGAATATCGGGTTTCTGCTTCAAGCATAGTCCGACTGATATAGTAATGGTAGTTTTCATTCCCAGCATCCATTTTTCGGGCAAGGAAGGAACCCAATCACTTCTCTTAAGTTGTTACATAATGAAAAAGTGGTCTTCCTGTAACATGTGGCATTAATACCGGTGGACTCAAGAGATATTTCTTGAGAATATTGAATGCTTCTTGGCATTATTCAGTCCACTAGTAAATGACTCCCTACTTCATCAATTTGGTAAAGGGTAAACTTTTTCCTACAAGATTGGTGATGAAACACCGAATATAGGCCATGTTTCCTTAAAGACAACTCAATTCATTAAAATTTTGAGGAGGTGACCAACAACAGATTGACTTTTTCATCTTAGGATCGACTTCGATACCATGATGGAATAAAACAATGCCGAGAAATTTTCCTGAGGATACCCCAAAAGCACCTTTCAAGGGGTTCATCTTCAATTTGTATTGTCGATGTTTGTGGAATATGAATTTTAATCATCCATGTGATTAGAACGTTGTTTGGATTTACCCAAAAAATATTCCACATAACATTCAAAAAATTTCCCTAAAACTGTTTAATGATATGGTGCATGGAATGCTGATATGTTGCGCATGTATTCTTCTGGCCAAAGTGAATTAACCAAATGAAAAACACACCCTAAGGGGATCTGAAAGAATTAGATTATTCATCTTTTGTCCATTTGGATTTTATTATTCCAAGAATTTCCATCATTGTAGGAAAGTGCTTCATAGCCTGTTGTTGCATCAATTAAGAGTTCTGTGATCGAAACTGCAAAATCATCCTTGGGTGAATGCCTATGAAGATCTCTGAAATCAATGAAAACACTAATTTGTCCATTCTTCTTTTTTACAGGGAAAATATTATCCATCCATTTGGGAAATTTAACTTTTCTAATGAGGTTATATTTTATAAGCTTGTCCACTTCAGATTCAATTTTGGAAGCATAAGTTTGGTGTGTTCTTTTTGTGGCTTGCTTGAATACTCGATGTTCTTCTTGAAAACCAAAATGATGAGTAGAAACATCAAGATCAAGACCTGTCATTTTTGTATAACTCCATGAAAATATATCTCGAATTTTCTTTAAAAATGAAATATACATTTCTTTCTCATCAAGAGTCATGGCTGCACAAATTAAAGTGGGGCGTGGATCTTCTTTTGTACCTAGATAAAATTCTCTGAGTTCATCCACAGTGGTAGAGATACACTCTTCAAATGCTGGAAGAGCATCACGGAGATCTTCCACTTATTCTTCAACACATGTTATCTCTTCTGTTTCTAATTTCATAGTAGATGTTGAAGAAGACCTTCCATGATCAGGAAAGATGATAAACTTTGAACATCCTGAGGATGAAACATCCCTTTCTGACCATAATTATGATTAAGGGTCTTCCTTGGGTAATAAAGAAGAGATTATGGATTGATAATTGACATCATCGTTTACCTTTGACATTGCAATAAATTCTCCTAGCCTAGTTGTTGAAGTGTATAATTTCTGAATTTCAGCGGATGAAATGAAGACATATCCATTTAATATTTTATCATTTCGTGGTGAATCACCAATTTCTCCCATGATGTCTGGCTTGATTTCTGTAATTGACATTAGGAATGTTTCCATAAGAGTATTTGGAATTGGGTCTATCCTATCAATTTGACTAAGATGCAACACATAATATGTACTCACATGGATGAATGGGTTTACTAAAATCTTTTCCAAACCATATGGAGCATTAACTTTGGTAACCTCTCTTATTTTGTATTTCTCTTTTCCCTCCATGTGATAGAATTCCGCCTAAATTTATTGAGATTCACATGTTTTGAAAGAGGATTTATCACCATACAATGTCCCAAATTTACCATTGAAACAATATTTGATACATTGATGGTATGATGAAGGGATAGCTGCATGTCGATGTAGCCAAGGTCATCCAAGAAAAATATTGAGGGTTGTGTCGTGATGAACAAACATGAAATCTGAATTGGATACAAGATCTCCAAACTGAGTTCTGAGTGTGATCTCCCCCAGAGGATCTTGTTCATTATTATCATATCCTTGCAACGTCAATGTAGATGGTGATAAATCAGATTTGGTGAGGCCCAATCGACGAAGTGTATGAATGGGTATGAGGTTGACTCCTGAACCATTATCAATGAAATCTCATCAGATGTGTACATCATTGAACTTGCCAGATAAATACAATGATCTAATATGTCCATGCACAACATAATATTCATCTTTATCTATAAAAGATATCACTGCATGAAATTTTTGCAAGATCATTCTCTACATGGTAGACTTCAGCTATAGTAATTTCAGTTTCAAATTCCCGAGGACTTGACAAAGCCTTAATGAGTGCTTCCTGAAGATCCTTTGATATATTAATGGCATCCAAAATTGATAACATGGCCAGTACTTGGGCCAAATTTTTCAAGACATCATATTTCTGATCCAAATGCCTACATTCACAATAGGAACATGTGACTTCACAGGTACCTTAGAATTTGATGATTTGGAAGTAGATGCTTCATGTGTTGGGGTTGGAGTTGGGAATATTCCTAGCTTTGGAATATTAGACCGACTAGGTCTATTTACTCACTGAGAGGGAAAAGGTGTAACCTATAACACCGTGACCCCTCTAATATGGACCCGATGCATTACTTGTGATATAGTCATGGTTAGAAGGAATGAAAAACCCAAAGGAACGATCAGTTTTGTAGTACTTAATAATGTAGATACATAGATGTAACCCATATTACATTGAAAAAATGGTTACAAAATACAATACATAACAAAAACTAAAAACTGCAACCTGGAACTCAAAAGAAGACCTTCTCATCATCACTTATTGAAGGTAGAAAATGAAAGGAGTGAGTTCAAAAACTCAGTAAGGGTTAAAAATAGGATAAGCATGAGTACAATAATAAATGAATCACAAACAATCTGACATAATCAAAATGGCATAGTGAATAAATGAATAACTAATTCGATTAATAAAGAAAAAATGAGACTGCATCCATAGATTTTTTCATAGTGAAAATCTTAAGGATAATAATAATAACTGATAATGAATAAAGAGAATTATAATTCACTGTACATCATTAATCTGGCACATGAAACCATAGTACCATAAAAACAGTTTAGTTATGTGGGTAGAAACCTGCCTGATTTTTTTGGAAACAAACTCAAAGGGTTTGTCACCAAATAGTTTTGTCTCATTAGACCTTCTGATGCATCGAGGAGATATAGCGGGCCACACCAACCACTTCATGTCCAAATAATTCTTTATACATTGATTCATTACATGAGAAATATTCATTTTCAATATCCGTATAGAGTAGAGTGTATAAATTCATCAATATTTCCATAATTAAAATAACATTCGAAATAAACACCGTATGTAAAATGGTATACATTTTAGACAACAATCATATCTATGATATGAGATTATGGATCTTTAATATATATATATAATTTCAAATTATTAGTTATCTCAAATGGGTAGTAGGTACACCACATAAGGATTATTAGGTGCACCACACAATGTTTGTCACAACAAAATAGTAGTTGAGACAAAGTCTATTATCACAATGTAATCAGCTGAATCATATGATTTGAACATAATAACCCTCAAACGAATCATTTAATAACATGAATATAAAGGAAATAATGTTATTATATATCAAATGGATGTTCACATATACCACATACACGAAATAAGTGGAAAAAATGAAAATCTCAAAGACATTAAAGTGAGATGAGAAACCCCTTACCTTATGCTCAAGTGTGTTATTTGTTTGTTTTAATGATCTGAATAGTCAAATTTAGTTCATTAATTAATATTTCAAGAACCTCTTAAACATTTAATTGATTTTTATAGCCTTATTAGGTTCATTCATGGCACTTTTTATGGGTTCATTTGGTTCAATTTTCATGTTTTGGAAGAATTTTCTTCCTTGGTTTTCATGGTTCGTTTATTTATTTCCATTAATGTAAGTTCATTTGAAACATGGATAAACATATATAATTGTTAATAAATATTAATAATGAAATTATGGATGATGATTCTTTGTAAGTTAAAACATTAATGATGTTTGTTTTGATAGTTTTAATGGTTCTTTGATAATAACTACATCATTTTGTCATATAAATTACAACCATGAGTAAAAAAGAATTCATGAACCATGGGTGAGTCATAACACATATATAATAACCTGTTTCAACAATATAAATGGTTTCATGACCAAACATGAATAAATTAATGGAAATTTATATCACATCATCTAATATGTCAGTAATTCGATACATCACGAACAATGTTGTTAATTCCTTGAACATGTGGGGAAAAAGAAGAAGAATGAAGATTAATTTATCATGAACATGAGAACAACTATAATATACATGATTCTGGAGATTTCATTCTTCTTGGGTAAGAAGAGATGAAGAAAGAATAAATAAATAACTCAAAATAAAAGAATAATTTTGAAATTGCTTACAAAAATTTGGTAGCCTAACGGCTACACAACATGGTTTTAGAAAATCATAAATACAGAGGGGACAAGGGTAACCTTTCCAGAAATGAATAATAATATAGATTATATCAATAATAAGAATAAAAATAAGAACATGGTATGGAAACATGAAATATATACCACATAAAAAAGAACATGGAAGGAAAAAAGAAAGAAATTGAGAATTTACTTACCATGTAGAATAACCCTTAAAACATGAAGTTTGGGACCTTAGGGTCTTGAGGAATCCCTGGTCAGACTAATATAGAGGTAATGGGGCCGGAACATCATTGATTGAGAATTGGGAATTATTTTAATGAAGGGATGAGTTGGTATTAATAGGAAAATTGAATGATTATTTTAATAATTTTCAAGGGACACCTCATTAGTGGTTTTTTCACAACTATGGGCTTTCCCATGGTATTGGCCCATGGATAATGCCACATGGGACACCTCACGTCTTATTTAAATATACCCAAGTCTACTAGATTTATTTCCTCATTAGTACATCATTAATGATGTTATTAACACATTGAAATTAAAAACTGTATTGTTTAATATTTACTGAAAAATCAACTGCTTCAGTAAAATTCCAAAAAATTTCCCTAATCATTTTTCTAGATGTAGATTTAAAAATTGAAATCCATTTTTCAAAAATAATTTTATAATTATTATTAATTAAATTTTTCAATAAGGTCTTAGTTAATTCAAAAAATAACAATCTTAAAGTGCATATAGTTTTATTTCCCATTGAAAAACTAATTAAGATCTCATTATCGTATTCCCTTAAGGATATAAAATAATAATATTATTTACTATTAATAAGAGTAATATTACTATTCATATTACTATTCATGTAACTATTCATATGGGTATTTAACTATTCACTAAAAAACAATTTTGTTTTATCAGACTCAAAATGACATAATGAACACAACTCTAGATGACCATTTTTCGAAATTCAAAACATAGAAGTAAGAAATTAATGTTCAATGGCTAGGTTCTAGCTATCTCGTAAATAAACTAGTGTTGTTTCAAAGGAACAAAATGAGGAATAGAATTTATCTCAGTGATGAATCGGGAAAATTGACATAAAATTTTTGGGGTACAACATTATTCACTCCTTCGGAAAATTTTGTCCCCGAAATTTACAAAATATTACCTAAAAAGATTAGGGTATTTATTTAACATAAGCTCCTCAGGATCCCATGTTGCTTCCACAATCTTATTGTTCCTTCATAGAACCTTTACCAGACGAGTCGTCCGATTTTTCAATACTTGATCTATAGTATCAAGAATCTTGAAAGGCTCTTCAAAAAAAGATAGATCTGGATCAAGGTCAACTTCTTCATAAGTGAGTACATGTGTTGGGTCTGGAATGTACTTTATTAACATTGACATGTGGAACACATGTTGAACCTAGGAGAGACATGAAATAATTGTCAAATGGTAAGCTACGACTCCAAATCGGTACAAAATTTCAAAAGGTCTAATGTACCCGAGAATTAACATTCACTTCTTACCGAATCATATAATACCCATACATAGATATACCTTTATGAAAACTTTATCTCCTTCTTTAAACTTCAATTCCATCCTTCAGATATCTCCATAGCTCTTTTCCCTTCTTTGAGCTATTTTGATATGGTTCTGGATGATGTTCACCTATTCCGTTTTTTCTTCAATATGTTCGGGGCCCATGAGTATTCATTCACCAACATCATCCCAGCAAGTCGGTGTATGACATCTCCTCCCATATAATGCTTTATATTGTTCCATATGATTACTTTTATGGAAGTTATTATTGTACGAAAATTCCATGAGAGGTAAATAATGATCCCACATTCCTTGAAAATCACGTGAACAAGACCTCACCATGTCTTCCATTGTTTGAATAGTCCATTATGATTGTCCATTAGTTTGTGGGTGGTAGGCAGTGCTCAATCGAAGAATAGTATCTAGGTCCTTCAGAAGACTTTTCTAGAATCTTGATGTAAAACTTGCATCATGATTAGAAACAATTGATAGGGGTACACCATGAAGTCTCACCACTTCATTAATATATATTCCTGGTAGATGTTCATGTGGTAGATCTTCTCTTATATCATGAAAATGTGATGACTTGGTAAGACGATCAACAATGACCCAAAGTGCATCATTCCTTCAAGGATTATTTGGTAGTCCCATGACAAATTCCATCGTGATATTATCCCATTAACACATAGGTAAGGGAGAAGGTTGCAATTCTCCTCCAGGCTATTTCCTTCCAGCTCCACTTGTTGACAAACAATACATCATGACACAAAATCAGCAATATCCCTCTTCAGGTTGTCCACCAAAAATTTTCCTTCAAATCTCTGTACATCTTCATTCTACCAGGGTTTATAGAGAAATTGGAACTATGGGAATCATCCAACAATTCTATTTTTAGATCTGGTATATTGGCCACACAAAGTCTCCTCCCAAATCTCAAAATTCAATCTTCATATACGAAGTCACTCAATCTCCCACCTTTCATAGCTTTAATATTCTTTTGAAACTCCTCATCATCTGCATGATAATATTTTATCCTTTCTAATAATGATGGTTTGGCATCCATTTGAAAAAGAATTAATGTTTCACATTCAATGGTTATTCCCATATCCATATTTACTAGATCCATGGAAATAGGATCCCTTTCAACTCTCATCTTGTTCAAAACTCCATGATCCTTTCTGCCAAAATCATATGCACGTTATTTTCCTTCCCTGGGAGGTAGTTTATCATGCAATCATAATCCTTGAGTAGTTCTAGCCAACTCCTTTGCCTCATGTTGAGTTATTTAAGTGAGAAAATATACTTTAAACTCCTCGTATCAGTATAAAGCTCACATTTTTCACCATAGGGATAATTTCTCCATATAATTGAAGCAATGATTACAGCAGCTAACTCAAGATCATGAGTAGGCTAGTTTTTCTCATGAACTTTTAGTTGTTGTCATGCATAAGCAATAACCTTATCATTTTTTATAAAGACACAACCATGTCCTTTCTTTGATGCTTCACTATAAATAACAAACTCGTCATTCCTCAATGGTAGATATAATATTGGTTCATTGAATAATATTATCTTCAGTTCATCGAAAAATTCTTCACAATCTTTTGTCCAATCAAATTTAACCCCTTTACATGTGAGCTCGGTTAGCTGATTAGCCAAGGGAAAAAATTCTTAACAAAACGTCGATAATAACCTGCTAAGCCAATTAAACTACGTACCTTAGTGATATTTTTTTGGCAAGGTCAAATCATTAATTTCCTTTTCCATTGCAGGATCAACTAGGTTTATATTCATAGAGACAAAATGTCTTAAAAAACAAACCGATTGATGCCAGAATTAGCACTAGCTAAACATACAATATAATTCATTTCTTCTATGAGTTCCCACAATAACTCACAAGTAACTCTCATGGTCTTCATATCTTTTTTATAATTTGAGGATATCATCGATGAATATCACAAAAAAGATATCAAGATAATACATGAAATCTCTATTCATTAAATCCGTGATAAAAAATGGTGCATTCGTCAGTCCAAAAGGAATCACTGTAAACTCATAATGCCCATACATGGATCGAAATGTTGTCCTCTGAATATCGTCCTTCCTGACACTCAGTTGATGATATCTTGATCGAAGATCGATCATTAAAAAGTATTGAGCTCCATGTTGTTTGGTAAAATAAATCATCAATTTGTGGACGAGGATACGTGTTCTTTTTTTAATAGCATTGATTTCTCTGTAATCAATGCATAGCCTCATGGATCTATCATTCTTCATTACAAACAAGACTGGGGCTCCCCATGGAGAAACACTGGGTCGAATAAATCCTTTTTCACTCAACTCTTCAGTTGTTATTTCATCTCCACTAATTCCATAGTGTCCATTATTTATGGGGTCATTGATATAGGTATTGCACTAGGAATTAAGTCATTGGAAAACTCAATTTCCCACTTAGGAGGATGTCCACATATATACTTTGGAAGCACATCAATTTATTCTTTCACTATATGCACATCTTCAATTTGAATATTTATTAACTCACCCATATATATTGGAATATCATCCTCTCTAACAATTTCATTCAATAGTGATACTGGGGGTGGGTATACATAAGAATCAAATGGCGAGTTCTCTGCTCTAATGATAAGAGATTATACACCATTTTCAAAAAATTTAACTTTCTTTTTCTTTCAATAAATCCTCACATCATAATTTGATATCCAATCCATATCGAGATTTATATCAAATTCAGTGATGGGTTTGATGATAAGGCTAGAATATAAATCACGTTTTCGTGTTTGGAGGGGGACTAGTTAACATGCCTTTATTGCAATGATACATCCCATGGGATTTTTGAACGATAACTTCTTTCTTAAATCAAATTGGACATATCATATTTTATTGAAAAAATGTGAAGATATAAATGAATGCGATGTTCTAGAATCCAATAAAGTGTTTTCTAAGTTTTAGGAATCAATTAATGTACTTGCCACCACGTCACTAGGAACATCAACCACCACGGTTGTAATCACATAGGCTCTCCCTTTCACTCATGGATTTTTCTAAGGCATGTATCCTTGGGACATAATACACTCATTTGTATACTGCCCCATCTCTCTGAATTTGTAGCATTGAACATCATTTAATTGTTTCTTTCCCTTGAAATAATCAGACTGATGACCCTTTTCTCCGCAGTTATAGCAGACTCCCTTTCCATTCAAGAATTTACCGGGATGATTCTTTCCACAGTTCACACATTATGGGCAACTACTCATTCCATTTCTCTTCTTTGGTTCTTCTCCTTTTACTTTTTTCTCAGAATACCACTTCTTATCTTGGTTTCCTTTGAAAACATTTTATCAAACTAATTCCTTCCATGATTTGATGGAACTTGTTACAATTTCATCATATGATGAAAATGAATGAGAAGGGACTACCCTTCGACGAATTGGATTAAGACCTTCAAATAAATGATCAATATTTTCTATCGAGTCATGATCATAATCCACGACATACCTAGATATACTTCTGAAGGTAGCCTCATACTCTACAACATTGTCTTCTTCCCTTTGTTTCAAACCAAGTAATTTCCTCTTCATTTTAGTTCATTGCTCATGAGGGTAATTTTTTTCATAGAATAATTCCTTAAAAGACCCCCATTTTATATCATCTATATATTCTTCATCTATGGTATTTTGAATCAGGAACCACCATTGATCAGTGTTTTCCTTGAAACAATATACTGCCAGTACTACCTTTTCATTTTAATTTCATATTAATGCCATGAATATCTTTCCAAGGGACTTGATCCATTGCTCATCTACCGCTGGATTAGTAGTCCCACTAAAATATTGGGGCTTCTGGCACATGAAACGATCCAATATAGGTGTGGATTGGTTATTCGTAACAGCTTGAGTAGGTTGTCTCTTTATGTTCAAGATCTGATATGCTCCAACATTGACTGTGTTGACTTACTTAGTATGGAGATCCATACCTACCCCACGAGTATTGATTCCCCTTCGTCCTTTGATTCCATTTCTAAATATTGTGATACACTAGATTTGTTTTTGAATCTCAAATAGAAAATCACTCAGCATAGATTTTAAATTCTATGCATAGCTAATATTATAAACATGGATCCTCTAAGGAATAAATTACATTAACTCCTTCATAATGGATTGTAATGAAAACATGAATTATCCTAAACATATACCTGAGAGTGTCATAACCAAGAGTTCACCAACGCCTGTTGTCATGCACTAGTTCCTGTTCGAGTCTAGCTCGATGAGGTTTTTTCCAGTTTTACCCCAAGATACATCTATGCCAAAGCCGCCTCTACCTGCTCGTATCCAGATAGGGACATATTGCTTAAAATATTCACATAATCTATTCCATTCTAAAATACCAAGATGTTGTTGTATGTAAATTATCAGATACTACGATAGGTCTTTGTTCCCTACTATAAATTTCCTACTCTAGTTTCAATGTTTTCTACCAAACTTCTTCTGATACCAACGGTAACAGCCCGACCCCTCTAAGATGGAGCCGGTGCATTACTTGTGAAATTGGCATCGTTAAGAGGAATGGAAATGCTGAAGGAATGATTAGTTTTGTAGTCTTGAAAAAATTAGATATATATATGTAATTAAAATTACATTGGAAAATTGGTTACAAAATACAATACATAACAAAAACTAAAAACTACATCTAGGAACTCAAAAGAATACATTCTCTTAATCACCTGTTGAAGTAGACAGTGAAAGAGGTGAGTTAAAATTCTCAATAAGGGTTTCAAATAGTGGAATCATGAGTACAATAATAAATGAATCACAAATAATCTGAAATAATCAAAATGGAATAGTGAATAAATGAATAACTAATGCCATTAATAAACTGAAAATAAAAATTCATCCATAGATTTTTTCATAGTGAAAATATCATGGAAAATAATAATTACTGATAATGAATAAAGATAATTTTTATTAAGTGGACATCATGTATTTGGCATATGATACCATTATACCGTAAAAACGGTTTAGTTCTGTGGGTAGAAAACGTCTGATTTTTTTTGGAAACAAACTCGAAGGGTTTTTCACCAAACTGTTTTGTCTCATGATACCTACTGATGCATCTAGGGGATATAACAGGCCCCACCTTCTACTGCTTGTCAAAATAATTATTTATATATTGATTCCTTACAAGATCAATATTTCTTTTGAATTTCCTTATAGTGTAGAGTGTACAGATTCATCAATATTTCCATAATTAAATTAACTTTCCAAATAAACACCATATGAAAAATAGTATACGGTTTAGACAAAAAGAATATCCATGATATAAGATTACAGATATATAATATAAATATAATTTCAAATGATGAGTGATCTCAAATGGGTAGTAGGTACACCACATAAGTATTATTCTGTGCACCACACAAAGTTAGTCACAACAAAATAGTAGTAGAGACAAAGTCTCTTACCACAATGTAATTGGTCGAATCATATGAACAGAACATAATGACCCTAAAATGAATCTATTGATAACATTAATATAAATATAATCATGTTATTATATATCTAATGGCAGTACACATACACCACAAACAAGAAATTAGTGGCAAAAATGAAAATCTCATAGAAATGAAAGTGAGATGAGAAACACCTTACCTTATGATCGAGTGTGTTCTTCATTTGTTTTAATGACCTGAATAATCAAATTTATCTTTATTAATTAATATTTCCAGAACCTCTTATACATTTAGTTGATTTTTTATAAAATTAGTAGGTTAATTCATGGCCCTTTCTATGGATTCATTCGGTTCAATTTTCATGTTTTGGAATCATTTTCTTCCTTGGATTTCATGGTTCATTTACTTGTTTCCATGAATGGCCTTTCATTTGAAACATGGATAAACATCCATAATTGCTAATAAATATTATTAATTAAATTATGGAGATTTAAATGATCTGATAATGATTTTTTTTATATACCATGAGGATGATTCATTAGTTAAAACATTAATGATGTTTGTTTAGATCGTTTTAATGGTTCTTTGATAATAACAACCTCATTTTGTCTTATAAATTAGAACCATGAGTAAAAGAGAATTACAGAACCATGGGTGAGTCATGAAACATATATTATAACCTGGTTCAAAAATATAAATAGTTTCAAGACCTGACGTGAAATAATTAATTGAAATTGAGATTACATCATCTACGATGTCGGTAATTCGATACATCAGAGACACAGTTTTTAATTTCTTTATCATGTGGAGGAAAAGAATAAGATTGATGATGAATCACTCATGAACATGAGAACATTAATAATATACATGATTCTAGAGATTTCATTCCTCTTGGGTATGAAGATATGAAAAAAGAATAAATGAAGAACTCATAATAAAGGAATAATTTTTAAATCGCTTACAAAATTTCGGCATCCTAACAGCTACACAAAATGGTTTTATAAAATTTTTAAAAGAGAGGGGAAAAGGGTCACATATCAACAAATGAATCATAATATAGAGTATAATATTAATAAGTAGAAAAATAAGAACATGGTATGGAAAAATTAATGATATACCATATAAAAGAGAACACGAAAGGAAAAAAGAAATAAATTGTGAATTTTCTTACCTTGTAGAATAACCCTTAGAACATGAAGGTTGGGACCATGGGGGCTTGAGGAACCCATGATAGGACTAATATGGAGGTAATGAAGCCATAACATCATTGAGTTAGAATTGGGAATGAATTCAATGAATGGAAGAGTAGGTATTTATAGGAAAACAGAAGGATTATTTTAATAATTTTCAAGGGACACCTCATGAGTAGTTTTTGCAAAACCATGGGCTTGCCCAATATATTTTCCCATGGTTAAAGAAACATAGGTTACCTCACATATTATTTTACTATAAACAAGTATACCAGATTTATTAAATAATTATTACATTATTAATAATGTTATTAACACACTGAAATTAAAAACTGTATTTTTTACTATTCATTGAAAAAACAACTGTTTTAGAAAAATTCCCAGAATTCACCATAACCATTTATCAACATGTATATTATAAAAGTGAAATCCATTTTTCAAAAATAATTTTATAAATAATATTATTTTAATTATTAAATAAGGTCATAGTTAATTCAAAAAATAACAATCTTAAAGTGAAATTACTTTTATTTCTCATTTGAAAAACTAATTAATATCTCATTATCTTATTTCCATATGAAAATAAAATAATATTATTATTTACTATTCATAAGGGTTATATTAATAATCATATTACTATTCATATTACAAGTCATATGGGGATGTTACTATTCACCGAAAATCAAATTTGTTTTTTCAGACTCCATATTACTTACTGAACACAACTCTAGATGACCATTTTTTGAAATTCAAAACATATAAGTGAGAAACTTATGTTTAATGGCTTGGTTTTAACTATCTTCTTAATAACCTAATTTCGTTTCAAAGTATCTCAGTGATGAATAGAATGTAACTCATTGATGAATAAAGAAACATAACATACAATATTTTGGGTACTACATAACCTCTAATCGGTCCTCCAAAATAATTGTGCCAGGACTGAATCTTCCATGCATGAAAGAACTGTCTTGTTCCTATTGAGCCCACTGAAGGGCTCTACCATGATAATTTTCTTCATACACACCTCTAGAAGGGGTAGAATTGTAATATTTTTTAGGATATCCATGTCTTCCACTATATCCTAGTCCTCTGGAACTTCCTCTAATTCCTCTGTTTGATTCAGGGAACTCTGGCTCATCGAGATCGAAATTGTGACTGGCATAAGGATCTGTTAAGTGAATTAGGTTAACAGAACCAACAATCAACTCTTCATCTGATGAAGAATCTGCCTGAATAGCCAATATAGGTTGTGCTATTTGGTGGGGCGGTGAATGTGGCTTTGAATTAGATGGAAAAAAACTACCAGAGTGAAAGACACCTTGGGCTTTGACACGATCTCATCTTCTTCTGACTATTCCACTATTTTTGAATTATGTCATTTCTTCAAGGATTTTACCACTGATAAAGAGGGTTTGGCTGTGGCATTTGTAGTAGAAGTCACAATTGGTATCTTCAATTGATTTCGTAAAATTGCATGAGTTTGGTTGATCATTTTTCTCATCGTCCAATCATCATATTTATGCACATTTTTGCTTTTCACATTTTGCCTCTTGCCTTCTTCCTCTGGATTTGTAGAAGTAACAAATGCTACCTAATATGAAGAACATTTCAGTTAGAGTTTTCCCGAGTCCACCATCATTTTTAGGATGTCATTGAAGAAAAAACACTCTTTAATGGGATGTCCCAACAGCTGATGAAATGGTAAATTGTTGGGATGGTCTTCATCTACTTCTTTGTTTGGCCTTTTGGGCCTTGGCAACTAAACCAAATTATTTTCCAGAGCCGAAATAATGTAACAAGGAATTTGTTCATTTTGGAAAGAATAAATGTTTCTCATAAACTCCTAAAATTTTTACTGTCTTTGATCTCTTTGATCATATTGACGAAATGTCCTATGTTGTTGATGCTCAGGATGTGGGGTCCTTCAATAAGATGAAGGTTTTGAAGTTGAATCAGGTACAAGTGATTTTTTAAGTGTAACTGTAGCATTCTTGGCTTTACCCATTCTCCATCTTGGAGCTGATAGAATTACACGAGTTTTATCCTTAGACTTTATAAGATAATATATGATCTGCTAAGTGATCAATGCAAGGTCTCATATCCCTCCTATGTATTTCACATTGATCAACAGTGTGCATAATTCATCCCACAAATTTTCCACACAGATTGGCAACAAATCTTCTTGAGGGAGTGCTAACATTAGTTAATAGGTTGATCCCTTCCAGTGAGCTATGAAATATAAAACACTTTCATTGACACTTTTCTTACAGTTTGTAAGATCAAAAATGATTTATTTGGAAAATTTGAGCTGAATTGAAGAAGAAATCGTTGACAGAGAACCTCACACTCGGTAATTGACCGGGATTACATGATTGTATACCAAAAAATGAAGGCCCTTATAATGACTTTACAAAACACTTGAGCTTAAATGCTTCTTGTTTCTGAGGAGTTACCATCATAGGATCACAATGAGAAACAAAATGTGTTATGTTTTATTTTAGGTCTCACGAACCATTAAAGATTGGGAATGTGGTACTTGAAAAATTTGATGGGGGAGGAATTAAATCAATCCATTCAGGGTAAGATCTCTTTTCTGGTAAATTTTTTCATGCTTTCCCTTTATTTCTTCGAACCGGGTATTTAATTACTCAATGGTGGTTATTATATTTTGAGAAAAATCTAGTTGAGCTTGGACCTGAGGAGGTGCAATAACTTCTGCTTGGACAGTTGTGGTGACTGGTACTGCAACTGATGGTAGCACCACCGATTTTTTTTGTGCATGACCCATAGGATGAGGCATATGAGGTTGTACTTGAAAATAAGGAATTTCTTGATCCATCTCATTAAATACAACAAAATACATTGGCTAACTGACTCCAGCACTCTTAGGAGGAAGACAACCTTGAAGTAGTTCTGCATTTATCCTCCTTAATTCTTTCATTTCTTCCTCTTGTTGCATGAATCTTTTCTCTAGTGAGAGTAATTGGACTTCTCCAGAGGAAGGGTGGAATGTAACGTGACTTTTCCTTTCCCCTTTTTAGATGCCTTTTGGAGAGGGGGAAGTTGGTTACTTGAAGAAATACCAAGATTCTGGGTAGGACTTTGATTTTGTGTATTCACACCTTCTTAATTTGCCTCATTGTGCACAACCTCTTGAGTAGGAACTTCATCATATTATCCCTATTAGTGTGCCTCATGTTATGGAAGATTAGCAAAAATGGAATTATGATATTTATTGATGCATAACTCATTACATCTCTTTTATCGGAATTTCTACAATACTATATTTTTCCATGTCCCTGATGAGACATTTCCTTATATTGAGTTGATCCCTCCGGAACATCTTGAAAACCCTTAATTTTCAAGGAATATCCTGATAATTCAGCTCTTTGTTCCACTTGTGGATTCTTCCCTAATCGAGAGAAGACTGAATTTCATTGAGGACGACATTGAGGATTTGAAAATGTTCTGTGTCCGGCGGACTGGGGCGGTTCCTGCCCAACTCCTCGAATCCTATTTGTTGATTCTGAGGGTTGGGCTAAAAGAGTCCCCAGTATGGCAAGCTGTGGTGGCTCTTGAGCTGCTACGTATGAGAAGTTCTTAAAAGATCTCCTGATCATGCATACATTAGTCTAAAAATTGGCTGGATGAATCAACCTATATCCACTAAAATCACCTGGATCAAAAGACCGTTGGAAGATTTCTGACACTTCTGCCACTTGATGATATGCACACTGTATAAGAGTATTTTGTTTGATATTCCCATTTTCCTAATCCTACAGTAATTTGATATCTTTTTCTTTTTATTCCTAACTATGAGAAGAAATAGTTGAGGCCTGTTCCTGAGGAAGCCTTTGATTATGCACAAAATCACCTAGATGTGCCTAGTTCTGGGAAATTAACATTGCATGAGACCGCCTTCGGTGGGCAGTGTTGACTGGAGAGTACAGTGAAATGTAGTGTTCCATGGACACCCCATCCCATGATATGAATATCATATGGGTCATTAGCAATTAACTAGCGCAACCTTTTTAGTGTGCCAAAGCATGAACACTTAAGGACTCTTTGCTGATTTTCAGCCTTCAGATATCGGGAAACTGAGAGAGATTCCAAATATATTTGGCATTGTAACCCTTCTATTACCTTGAAATGATTTTCATATTCATCATAAGATAATATTTTTTTAAATTGACAAATATTTTTCCACATATTGAGATGAATATCATGAATAAAATCTTCCATCAATATCTCTATAATATCATACTATGAGTCAGCCAAATTCAAAAACATGACTCATTACTCACCATTCACTAGTTGTTTACTCATATTCAGCATTTCCTCTCTATTATTCAATAATTATTCGTCTAACTGATTAGACCAAACCTGGTGCTTCTTTTTTGTTTCATCAGATTCAATAAGATTGTTAGAGAATTCATTTATCAAACTAGATGATGAATAACCATGGGGTGGTTCAGAGAATAACTTACACCCAATGCTATCTTATTATTGAGAAATTATTTCACCTGATAATGGTAAAGTATCAGAAAAAAATTGCTTCACATTTTCAAGTGACTCAAGATAAGGGGTATTTCTTATCACTGCATTGTCCTTTGAAGAATTTTCCAGGAAAATGGAATTACTACTATGAAGAGGACTTTTGCAGCAAAATTAATCATCATGGGTAGGACCACCATGGTGGGTTACAGCAAAAGATGAAACCTATTGCTCCATAAAATTCTGGACACATAGAAGGTTATTGTGGCTCTCATCTGAATATGATACTTTGAGATTGACCGAACTGTCATGAAGAAAGACTTCATGATGAAGTGTCTGATGAAGACCTTCAGAATAAATGTTCCCACTATTGTTAGGTGAGAGAGTAGAATCATTATTTGCAACATATAATTGTCTGAGTGCATCAAGAACTCTAGCAACGAGCAAGGCCTTATTACAGATTGGATCTTTATTTATTGACGGTGCTGGATGGGTCTTTTTCTTAGATTCCTTCTTACTCATTTTGGGAACCATTTTTGAAAAAAGTTGTTATTATGGGTAGGTTTATGTGCATGCTCAGGTGAAATAGTCTGGTTAGGCTGCTTATCTGCATTCAAATCATGTGTATGTGCCTGAAATAATTGTTCCTATGACATGGGGGTGTATTACCCACAACCCTATTGGACTGGAAAATAGGTGTGTATCTGTTCTAGAGTGATATATTGATGTGTCACACCCCTGGTAGGGACAGTTTTGTATTTCATTCTCTGTGATACTACTGAAGCTGTTATAATATTCAGATAGGCATTTAGAATTTGAGAAGTGGTTTGCTTCTACTCTTTAACCATTTTCAGAATGTGCTTGGTGACTTTAGCTACTGGAACAAAAGTATAAGCCCATTTTGTGCTTGTAGTAGCTTTGTATTCCTTCTACTATCCTCCTTTTTCCTGCCAGTGAATTCTGAAAGTACTCATGTCTGGGAGCAGATAGTTGAGTCTGCTCCAAATTTGTCGTCAGGGTTTCCGATGGACATCTCCAGGTGCTACCAAACATAACTTTAGTTAGGATTAATGAAGATTTCTAGGTGTATGTTCATGATATGTATTATTCATAAATTATGGTTGAAAACATTCCTTCAATACTGGTAGATGAGATTTCTGACTGAATTCTTGATTGTAAACAGTTGTATGTCCCTACTTATGAGTTTCCACCATATTAGATTGGTGATATTCATTGGGTGCAGTCAGAGGAACTTTTTGACTGGTTGATGAGTTATAAACATGTTTATATGGCTGCCTATAATACTCCATTGGAATTTCCTGACAGGATTGGCATGTTACTGCAAGACGAGTTTGCTGGGCAGTAACATCAGGACAGACGGGTGTATATTCCCGGTCATTTTCTGACATCAAGTTGGCTTGATGGAATTCTCCAGAGTGGGATGAAATAATATCCAGCTCCCTTTTGACTAGACTTCGCCTCTGGTGGTTCTTCTTGCATGCTTGGGTCTGAGGAACCTGAGCCGAACCCCTAAATGTGATACCCTTATCGTGTAGAGGGAGCACTGCCGCATGAGTCTGGCGGTGATTGTTGTAGGGATCTCTCGAGAAGGGCTCATGTATCCTTGAATTAAGGCCCCGAGTGACCTTCTCATTCATCTCCTCCTAATATGGGAGGTACTGGAGATTGTGTACTGACGATAATGACCCAAAATGGTTGGAGATGGTGGTTGGAACCATCTGTTTCTTGATTACTGGTCGTCGCTTTCTGGACAACCAGGGTGAATTGTTGACTTGGAGGGCTTGTCGAGCAGCCTCCAGAGTCAGAATAATACTGTGTTGACAGTATTATTTAACCAGTGAATTTGAGACCTATCATTGAAGATTATAAGTAGGTGATTTAGTACTCAGAGCGGACGAATATCGGGAAGGATTTGTAGCAGATGCATTCACAGGTGTGAACTTTATGGAATCCATTTCTGTAACGTAGAAAGTTTTCAGAAACGAGTGTCTGTTTGATATAACAGATATAATCAAGATAAGTTAGGCCAACACAACTTTTGTATGAGCATATATGTTATTGATTGCTTTGTTGGCCATAACATTGAATTAAATCTGGGCCTAACAAATAAGTAAATCATCATTTAACTTGGTTAAGTATTCACGTCGGGTTCACCATTTTTTGTTTCTTCTGGAAATGAGGATGACCTTGTTTCTTTAAGGTTCAAACAGTCCAATCAGTTTCTAATGGGTTTATTCATAGAACTAGAAATATCCAATGATTCTATTTCCATTTGGACCTCCATTCCAAAGGTGGGTGCTCATTAGTTATAGACCAATGAGACTTAAGAATTTGTGTTGGTCGAGAAGATGGGAGGACGGACTCATAACACCATTTTGGGGGGAATTATTGTCTACCACAAGACTCTCTTTATAGATTTAATTTATGTTCATGAATCCTTATTAAATTAGTATGTATGAAAATTAGATTTCATTTAGATCTGACAATCAATGATTGATATGTATGAAATTTATATAATCTTTTATATATTTATTTCAGTTTCTTCATTGGTAGTGAAATATCTGTATTTGTTAGATATTCTTAGTCAATGGTATCCTTCAACATATTACATAGAAATTTCTTGGTCATTATGATAACCATACTAGTTTTAAAGCCACTCAGTGGGGCACATGAAGTTTATTGTTGTCCAGAAGGACATGGATTATTTCAGAGTTGGGATCGTACCCAAAGATTGGGCTACCTACGTATCCCAATTTATAAAAGGAATCATTAACCACATAGTTCAGGAATTAAGATATAGTTTAACTTCATATGGGATAGATGAGAATTAGTGGGTGATAGGCTTGAACCTTTAGAAAGGATTCTTATGTACTCTACTTTTATGGAAGAGATCTAAGTCCATGTAGTTAGATTAAAAATTGTGGTGGAATATGTATGATTGACGACCCAAAGAGATGTGTCATGGTTACTTTTACACTCTAAGCTCACTTGAGTCATGCTCGGTGTGAGAAACAAGAGGTATTAGTAAACCTGACGATTTGTTCCATGACAGATACGGTCATTAGGAATGATATGGGGCTTATGTACGTATGATTTCCCAAATAGATAAATATCAGAACATACTTCAGAGAAGAAGCCCGGAAGCATGGTCCATAATGGTATATGTGATTTATGAAGATTTGGATACTCTAACCTGGGGCTTACTCCTGAGGAAGATTCCCAAATTAAGAGGGGCCTTGTGATTGGGTTTTATTCCTTAGAAAGATGCCCATGTCAAAACAAATTAAGACTAGTTAAGATAAATTATGACTCGAGCTTATTCCTGAGAAGGAGGCCCAGGTTAAAGGGACATGAGAACATGGGATTATTATTAAGAATAAGACCCAGGTTAAGAGGAATTATGATTGGGGATTATTCCTGATAAGGAGCCCCAGGTTAGGGAATTATGATTGGGGTTTTTTCCTGAGAAGGAGGCCCAGGTTATGGAATTTGTGATCTGGGGCTTACTCTTGAAAAGGAGGCCCAGGTTAGGGATCTTCTTATTTGGTATTTATAATACCAAAAGTGGATTTTAAGAGGGTTTTGAAGGATGAATCAAGATTAGGAGAGGTGGATTTAATCAAAACTATTGAATAAGTAGGAGAGGCACCAAAAAATAGGCATGCATGCAAGTCCTATTTGGGTGCACATGTCTTGGTCCCACAAGTACACTTGCACGACACATATGCACTTGTGCGACGGTTATCCCATAAGGTAATACATGGGCGAGGCTTGCCTCAAGCCCTTAGTATTATCCCTAAGGGCTTTCAAAAAAGTGGAATGCTGGTTCTTTTCAAGGGATAAGGTGTCGTACAAGTGTGACCATTTTCCCTTAAGGGTTGGACACTTAGGTGTGCATATGATGATGAATTTCAACACTTAAGACTTTTTCCTCCTCTTTAGATATTTCATTCTATGTATGAAATTACCTTAGAAGTGTTCAGAAGACTTCAAGTAGAGACTACGGTGCCAAGAGCTTAAATCTGACATTTGGATTTTTCCGTCCCCGAAATGGAGGGCCCACAAGGGGTATTTATAGGCCATTGAAGACCATGGGCCATAATAGAGTAGGACGTGCAAGTCACCTACGCGACCTATATGTGGCGCGCAAGTATACTTGCGTGACCATGATGAAACTTCTGCGATCCATGTATAATCTAATCCTTGTTCATGACTTTGTCAATTTTTTATGTTTCTTCGAAAGATGAATCTCTTTATGCTAAGGTATTCCTGTTTTTCAGTTGTTCAGGCTTTGTGATAGAAAGAGCGTCAATAATGATAATGAAATAATTAAATTTACATAATAACTTGATCTTGGAACTTATATATGGATATTATAACGTACCAATTATCATATGGAAATAAAAATAATAATAACATAATGGGGGAATACATAATATTTTACATCATAAAAATAATTTCATGGCCTTGTGCCATGAAATATTACATAAATGGGTATGGCATTTTCCAAATACCTAATATATTTTGAATAATGGGACCAACTAATGAAATGGGGGGTTATAGTGGGCCCCTACCATTAATTACTAAGTCAAATAAATTCCAATCACAATATGAGGGAAACTAATCAATGTAAATTTCATGTTAAAACATGAATATAAAATGTTAGTACTTCCCCCAATCAATAAGTATAATCATAAACTATCAAGAGTAATACAGTGAATTAAATCAAAATAGTACATCAATTATTAAACTGATCATAAACCATTAGAACTAATAATAAGTATTCAATCATGAAAACATATCCTCGATGGATTAAATTTAAAGTAAGGGTTGTTTTTATTGATGAATATAAATACTATAATTATTTCATCGAAAACCTTATTGATGAAAATACACTTTT
The DNA here is from genome assembly GCA_963277665.1 of Viscum album. Taxonomy (NCBI): domain Eukaryota; kingdom Viridiplantae; phylum Streptophyta; class Magnoliopsida; order Santalales; family Viscaceae; genus Viscum; species Viscum album. Next base: position 1,665,555,594 of record OY728156.1, read on the forward strand.
CACATACAAAATCACATTTTAAAAATAAATATTTATTGAATATTAGGTGAAATATTATTTGAAAATAACCAATGAATATTTTAATGTAAGATTAAAGGTAATGAAAAGATATTATGGTGGGTAATAAAGTACATTCTATATAGGTTAAAAAACATTCCTTTCACACTATTATAAAATGGATAAAACCCCCTATTTAGAGAACAGAAAGAAGATTCTTTCCCAAATGATTTTTTAAAAATAAACCTGGTTAAAAATGACATTATTAAATAATTTTTATAATGATGAATAAAAAATTTAAAATATTTCTACAAAAGAAGGAAAAGTAAGATAAAAGATTTTTTAGGGAAATACTTCAATCTTTTCCTATAAAATTTTTATCAATATAAAAGAGAGAAAAATATAATTATCATTTGATATATTAATATGTAAATATATAAGAAGAATTTATTTTGGTTTTAAGATGGAATTATCAACTAATTTCCTTAAGGGAAACTTAAACATAAATAACACTAAATAATGTAGAAACTATAAAAAAACCCTTACCATAGGTTTGACTTCCTTTATATGTTTATGAATATCTTATACACTAAATATCGATTCATTTTAAATGTTTCAAATAACCATAATAATAAATATTTTAAAATATATTTTTTACATAAAATATTTTATCTCTACTTTATTAAAAATTCATTTTTAGAATCACTATTATGTGTAATAGTTGCTATATTTTTCTTATATGTTTTTGTCTTGTAGTTCTAGTCCATAAAAATTGATCATGTTTTCATAATATATACAGTTTTAGTCAAGATATAAATATCATATATAATCAATACATATACTTCAATTTTAATTCATAAAATATTGATATAGAAAAATGAATTACAGTATTCATGGTGACGGTACACCTTACGTATGTGTAAACAATGCATTTACTTTTCGAAAAATTGAACAAAAGGATAGTAAATAATAATTAATTTTTTAGTATGATTTTTTTAAAAAATAAATCATTTATATTCATCAAATTTATTATTCGTACCATCCTTGTAAAAATTAAATGAAAAACATATCACATTTGTTTGTTGAGGTGGTAGTCCACACATACGAACAAGTTATGTTGTCGTTTTTGAATAGTCTGGATGGTTAAAAGTTAGATATGATATTATAAATACCAAATAATATTTGTATCCTAAATATAATATATAATCTATAAAACTATCATAGTAACTACTAATGAAATATGGTGGTCAAAAATGAATTGTATCTTTATGTAGACATAATAAGTCGTACGTACACATGAGCCATACATTCAATGTTTATTTGACGAGAAAGAGTGTATATACTGGTGATTTCACAATACTAATAAAATGTCAGTATATTTACTAAATTTATGTTTTTATTTTATAAAAAATATATTATATTTATAGGTGTTAAATGAATAATTAAATTGATGTTGGTTTGTCATAGTGATTACCAATCCTTTGAAATAACACATTTTTTATCTTGTTAAGGTCCCTAGGGTTAGTATTTTCAAAATAACATAAAATATATTAGAGTTTGTGTAATTTAAGAATAATTTTTATGGGATTGGTCAATGATGAGGGTTTAAAGTGGTTTAAAGAAGTGTGGTGGGAGTATCCTGATAATAATTTAGATAAGGGGTACATTGGTAAATATTAAAATATTAAATTATAAAATTGTGTGAGGTATAAATATAAATAAAAAATTAAATTTGGATATGTTTATGTCTTTTTTTGAACTTTATATCTTGTTTTATCTCTATAGTTAACCTATTTGAACATTTACCATGGTAACATTTGTTTCACTCTTAAGAGGTTATAATTTTAAATATATGGTAAATATTTATTCATAAATTGAAATGGTATGAAATAATAGACCATATATTATCCTCCTTTTTTTATTTAGATCAATTAATTACTTGTAAATAATTTTATAAATTATTATTTTGATAAATTATCATCAATGTTAATTATTACACTATTCATTTATTTCTAAATTAAATAAATAAATAAAATTTGAAATTTAAATTTAATACTTTAAAAAAAGAAAATCATATTAATATTAGGATCACTATAAATTATTTAAATTATACCACTTTTAAAATTCATAAAATTATTTATATATCTTTTCTAATTATTGAAGAAATTTTGCATCATTATTTTGTAAGAATTTATAGAAATTATATATTTAAAAAATATTATAAATAAATTCATATCATGAAAATAATATCCTTAATATCAAAATATGTATTTATATTAATTAATAACATAAATTTTTCTACATAAGGACACATAAATGATATTTAAAACTAGGAGAATGAAAATTTGTCACATTTTAGGATTTAAATATTATATTGTTCATTTTTACGGAACAGTATCAATTAAACAAATGAAATTTTTACCTAATGAGATAAGGTGATAATTTACTTAATCAATCAAGATTTAAGATGAAATCATATGACTTTAACATTATTTTAACTTATATTTACCCTATCTTCCCTTTACATTGTGATAAATTTTAACACGGTTAATATTCATAATGCATAAAAATAAAAGGTACTTTTTACAAAAATTTAGCTTACTAACTAGAAATATTGAATTTTTTTATCAAATTCAATACCTATAATTGGTATAACAATTGTTTAAAGTATGTTTGGAAAAAAACAACTATTTTAAAAATACAGTTTTTATGTCAAAAACTTGATTTATTCTTATCACGTGCATAGTAAAAAATTTATAATAAATGTCAAAAAATTGGATTAATTTATAATATATAAATTTCATTTAAATATATCACTAATAAGGATCAATATAATATACTATCATAAAAAAAATTGTGCACATGAATATTTTTTTATAAAAAATTTCATTTTATCTAAAAATATTTTTATACCAAATTCAATCATAAAATTGATTACATTAAAATAAAATTGGATTTTTAATATATAAGAGAAATAAGTTTACTTTTATCCCATTTAAAAAAATTAATCTTTTTATATGACTGAAAAAAATATTATTTTCTAATAAAATCCTTATTATTCATAATTCACATAAAAATTAATCTTTTTTAAAATATATAACAATTTCACCATAAAGTACTTTTGATATGATGATTATATAAATTATATTATTTTTTAAAAAAACTATGAATATTGATTTTATAGAAATTAATTATAATATTTTTTCGTAAAAAAATTAAAAATATTTTTTCTAGAAATCATATTTCTATAACATAATATATTAGTAATTAAAAATGTGCACCTATATACTAAGAATTTATCAATTATTTTTCTTTGTTAGACTTTTTATATAAATATTTCACAATTTAGTAAATTTTATCCATACAAACCAATTAAATCTCTAGGTTATAATTATTTTATTAAGATAATAATATTTTTTTGTCCGGTTCAGCTCGATGTTGGGTGTCATATACTCTATTAGTTGTGGTCCTCTTTTAAAATTATTGGGTGTTTCAATATAGCTAATATAAGGATGGAATTAAATGATCACATGTGTAATACATCCACATTAGAATGTGTATAGAGGATGATATCAGTTTTGAGCTTCTGGGAGGTGTCCGATGTATCATATTTGAATGGAAAAAATCCCACATATTTTGAGATACGTTATTTATGGTCATGTTATTGGACCATTTCATGTTTTTTAGCATCATGAAGTAAGGATGTTTCCATACATTTTGATAATGCATGACTAGGACTTTTTCAAAGTAGTTTAATTCCATTGTATGAGAAAATAAATTCTATGAAAGATATAAAAAAAGATTTTTTGAGGATTATATCTATGAAAAATCCCTAAGATAATGGTTTGGGATTATTACATGATAGAATATCAAATTAGGGATATTCTTAATAGTGAAAATATCATGATCAACATAGATCATGAAGTATACATGAGTATATCCCAATGTGAGAAAATTGAGAGAATGTTTTATTAAGAACATTGTATGATATGGAACGAACAAACATTAATTTGGCTTATAACTATGTAAAAGTATCGTATAGTGTATGTATCCATGTCATGGTTGTAATATGAGGCATCCCGCACTCATCAAATATGATAACATGGGATCTTTGCACATGGTAAGGTTATTGTTTAACATAATATGATGAGACCATTGTAGTGTTTTTTAGAATCATGTGACTAAGACATGATGTTATATATTTTAATGACTTATAACTCAGACAATAATTTTGGGGTAATTCATTAATCTTTCTGATTCAACATAGGAGTGATGGAGTGAATGATAAAGTTGGTCACCCTCAATAGCGCCACTTCTACGAATTACAAAAATGTTACAAAAGTGTGATTATAAATTCAAATGCATTGATTCTTCCCATTTCAAGTTGACCATATGAGGCATGGTCACATTTCAATGACCAAAGGGGTAGATTTTGGTTTTTTTCTATTTGTGGCTACCTCACCCATCAAATGGAATCTAGTGCCCACCATAAACCCATTCAGATATTTCTCTAAGATGGTATATAAAATTACTTCGGCATGTTCCAAGGGAATTTTAACTAATATCTTTTAAATTAGGAAAATATTTATCAAGGGAATGTATTATTTTTAAACCCATATGTGCCAAATCAGTTAGTGGAGACACACGAGAGGCACCTTTTATCAATGGAATTTGGGATTGAAATATGGTCAGTTTTGTGATCACACTCCGATTCAACGAATCCCATGTCTTTGTAGGAGGTTTTAATAATTAAATATCTAAATTTAATATTTTTGTGAATGAATTTTCTACAATATAATAATGGGTGTTTAGTATTTTTTTATATGTGAGAAGAAAAAGGATGGTTTTCCACTATAAAATAATTTAGTAAGACCTCGCCCATGAGATATTACAAACAAGGGAAATGATTCAACTAATTAACACTATATGTAATTGATTTGGTCTCTAACCATGTAATTATATGGCGATGTGATGAAGTATCCACTCAACTAATGATGTGGCAAAGTAAAACTCCATGTGGCAGATAATGGGCACGCAAAACACTAGTTTTATGAGTCTCACCAGATACCTTTGAAGGGGTGGCACACAAATGTTTGGTTATGTATGGGTGTTTCTATATACTGTTATATAACATTAAAAAATGCTGTTCCTCAAAAAAATTATTTATTTTACCTTTTTGGAACTCAATTTCCTTCTATTTTGGTATATTCCCCGCAAAATATTTCCTAAATAATCCACCTATGGATTCAAAATACCTAAGTGATTAGAAATATTTGATGACTATTTATCTTCCAAATGGTGTGAATAAGGTTCCCAAGGGTATTATTAATAGTAATAATTATGATATTGGGTTAAAGTGGGTTTTCATGATTTTTATTCATGCATGTAAAACATGACTTCATTACATAGTTACGAAGGTGGTATGATATAGGTTAACATGTAAAAAATTAAATGATATTGGAGGAATATTTCATTACATTTCCAAGAGACATTCCCTTTATGTGATTGAGGTATTATTTCTTCAATAAATTCACCCTTTTATTAAAAATAGTGCGCCATAAATGGGATGAAAAGAGACAAAGAAAAAATAAACACACATGGAACTAATAGTTACCTTTATAAGGTTAAATCACCATTACTATTTTGTGAATAATATTTTTGGTGTATTTGTTCTGATCCTACTACCACCAATACAATTTATTTTTAAAGGAACAAGGAATGGAGTAAGAGGATTGTTATGAACAAAAATTATAACATACATAATAAATATCGAAAATTAATAAAATATTAACTTAACTAACCTATTGTTCATTATTATTTTTGACTTGGGGTAAACACATGTTATTCACCTAAAAATCCTAAAATTTTTTTATAATGGTCTTGGAATATGGGGATCTCACTTTTTTTATCACTCATAATTTCTCCAGGTGGGAAACATTACATTAATATATATAACATTTAATATGACTACAAAACTCTACATTTATTTTGACCATCATATATGAAAGACTTTTACATCTAAATTTGAAATATCATGGATTATATCATAATATATTGGACTATATTTGTATCATGACTAGATTTATATAGCAAGGCATGCCAAAAATTTCCATAACCAGAAATATATATAAAACATTGTTTGATAGGGTTTACTAACATGGTATCTCATACCTTGATGTGGTTATCATACATTCTCAATATACTAAAATGTATCTAAATTTTATAATAATGAGAACCAAATACATTTTGGCTTGTACCATATAATTCTGACAAAGAACTACTTGACTTACCAAACAATTTAAATATTTGACACTATTAGTTTTCTCCATATTATAGTAGACTCCTCTATAATTACCCAGTTGAATCAATATGATAGAACCTTCTCAATTATAGTGTGATGTTTCTCACATTAGATTATATCTTTTCCCACAGAAGATTATCTTTATGACATTTTCCTCTCATAACAGATTAACTCATTCATCAATATTTATATCAAAATATATCCAACCGATCTATATACTATGAGGTTAATTAATTTTAGTATAGGAATATCTCATGGTCGCTATCTATAGATGTATTATTCATTACATTATCAACTGGTATTCACTCAACCAAGCTATTAAATGATCATCCTGCTTTACATCCTTATTTTTATCTTCCATAACATAAATTTAGTCCTATCATTCATATTTAGCTCCACTAAAAGCCAAAGTGATTACAACTATTATATAGGTATGTTTCCCATGAATAAAAGACTAAATAATCCCAAAATCATCAATGAGTTTTTTCATGAAACATGTTATAATATACCATTAATAAAATTATTATTTAAAAACCTCATTGAAGTATAACATTATTATTTTGAGATAACTCAATCCTTTGATTTAAGAAATATTCTATTTTATAAATGTATCAATTTATATCAAATAAAATCCCTTTTTATCAACACAATTCACAAGGTTTATTTAATTTTCAATCTCTGAAATGTATCTTTATAGGCCATGTAGTGTTTTTGTTTCCTTATAGATTCATATCTATGAGGTACTTATATTACACTTATATTACTCTATATATTTTTTTAGGATGAGGATGATGTCGTTATTATGAGTCATAAAAGGTTGATAGAGGGATAATATTTATAAAAATTAGTTAATGGGACCTATGATTATTAATTATAGAATTTATATAATCAAATGTTATCAATGTCTGATGGAGATACTTTTGATGTATGGTTCAACTTGTAAATTTAGGTGGTGGATTTATACTTTCATTTTTATGTACATCAGATGAGAATTTTATTAAAATGTGAGTGAGTTTTCTATGTGACTTGATTATGCAATGGTTGATAATTTATAATAGAGATTTTAATAATTATTTTATTTCATTATAAGACTTCAAAATTAATTTCAGGATGGAGTTTTTATTTTTTACCATCGGATTTGTTTGATAGCAGGAGTTTCAATCCATTTAGAAATGGATTTCCTTAGCTTGAAAATTATATACATGATTTATAAACATTATATGTTATTATCATAATATGAAATCATATATGGTGTTGGGATCTCAAAATTTTTAGTTATCTATAACCTCAATGAATCAATGTTGGTATACTTCACACTAATTTGTGATGTATTCAGAATTGGTGGAAATGACATAGGTGGTCAAATAAAATTTCATATATTCTGTTACAACCTAGGGATATGAATGATATTTCTATAATGGATTTTAGGAGAGGATATTTCACTATAATAATATTTCTAAATGTCAAGAGAGAATGAAATAATTATTAATGTGATCACGAGAATTAAGTATTTTGTAATCTAGATCATTAAGAGATATCCAAGGTCAATTATATTATATTCATGTGACTATGGTCCATATTGAGGATATATAGACCTCTTTGTAGAAAACGATTCATAGGATGACTATGGATGGAAAACCAAATAATTTTTAGAGGAAAACTCAATGGATGATTCCATTGATATATTTTCACAAATAGAATGACAATTGACTTCCTAGACTTCTAAATCAAGGTAATTATTTTAAAACTTTCCCTCAAAATATTCAATGAACGTAGGACTACAAATTGTTTTTATGTGAGGATATTGATAACATGGATACTAAAGGGGAGGATTTGAAATTGGGAAGCTTCATCCAGTAGAGATGGATGAGATGATGGTTCCATAGGCTGTTTGAGGTACAATGTGCAAGTTTTCTAAAATTGCATCACTTTTTTTGACATAATGTGATTTTATTTATCAGAATGATAGGAAATTTAGAAACAATTATTTATATAACACAAAATTTGAAATCTATAGTTGGGGGTTCAATCATGAATATTAGATAAATGAAATCAATGTGAGTTATCTGTTGGAAATGAATAACCTTTATGGGGATTATTTTCTTAATATATATAACCATATTATGTCACCCCTAGAGCGGTTAGTTCTATGTTGTATGAGTTTTTTAAGACTTTTATTGAAAAAGTGTTATCTAATGAAACATTAATTTATATGTTTTCATTTTTATTGTAGAAATTGGTGTTCATTTGACGACTAAACATATTTGTCCTCATGTTATTACATTTAGTTAGTGATCCTTATGTTGTTTGTATCTTAGGTAGAAGTGGAGTATTTTACTATAGGTTCTAATGAATTTAGTGATATATTTAAAAAAAATTAATTAATTTACCACTATAGTATGACACAAATGTTTTTATAGATCTATAATGTGTATTCTCACCTAAATCTACAACGACATACTGAATGAAACTAGTGGGGTTATGGAGGATTATGATTCAGATTGATGATTTGCTGTGAAAATAATTTATAGGGAATAACATATCCCTATGAAAAATTCTAGTATTATTTTCCAAGAATTAAAATGATATATTCAGGTTATTTTCAGACTAAAATTAGTTAAGTCCTGGTATATAACCATTATCCATTACCATATATTTAGGATATCTGTGACACATTAAAAGGAATGTGTTGGTTCTGGAAGATTGATTTATGATTAAGATATTGTTAGATGAGTCATAAAGATGAAGATGTTTAGAATACATATTTTTTTCTATTAATATTGAAATTAAAAAAAAACAAATGTATGCATTTAGAGTTATGAATAATCCATATGTATATTTGGATTTATAAATTTTACATTTCATAAAAATTTGGATTAAATTGTATTTGTGTTCACAAATGAAATATTTGTTTAATCGATGGAGGAAGACGATTATATTGAACATCATAGAATTATTTTCACTATTTAGAAACATTTTTTTTGGGTATATTATTTGATGTATCACTTTTGGACAAGAAAAGTTATCTTCTTTGTATATATTTTATCATAAGAAGCTGTTTAAGTTGATCCATAGATGATTGAAGATATTATTTCATAGAGGATACTAATAAAATATCATCTCCATTTTAAAATTTATATAATAAATTCTATCACATTTTCTAGTCAGACAAATGGAATTTACATTTTTATATCTTAAAGTGAAAGTTGATGAGTTCTCTAGTTCATCAATTAACAATGTAATGAATTATTTATGAGATATATATGATTCATCTTATCAAATATTGACATATGTTTTGATATAAGAATGTGTGATTATTTTATATAGTCATATATAGTTATATTAGCATGAGTGTAACTATGCTACTCATTATTTGAAGCTTCTTCCATTTGGGGTTTCACTTAAGATATGAATACCTATCATTCTTGGAGAACAATTTATTATCACCAAGAATCATAAAATTTGAAATTATATATTTTCCCTTAAATATTTAATCTTTAATTATATGAGGTTGTTAAAATGATTATAGAATTATAACATTATGATTATGTAAACACTAGGTAAAGGGAATGTTGTGGTATATTCTTTAAGTAGAAAATCTCATAGTGATTTAGTGATATGAGTCATGTGAGGAATGAAAGATGATATAAGAATTGAAAATTATTTATATTGTTTATGGGATTATTATATAGTGGATATTATATATATAGGTTGACACTTTATTATTATTTAGTGAAATGAATGATCGAGTCATTGTTTTTAGATCCTAAAATTATCATTTTTTAGATAATTTGTTTTTAATGATTATTATTTAAAAGTAGGTCTAATGATATAGAGATTTATGTCATATTTTTGAGATATTTTTAATTGTATCATTATGTATGTGTGTAGAGGACATGCATGAGGATTATTTCTTTACTATAGTGGTATGTCATGGTATTTATAAGATGAGTTATGATTGATATTAGTAAATATGATATCTTAAGATTATTAGACTATTATTTGATATTGTTTCTAGTTGTATTAATAATTAGTGGGATAATGTTTAGCGTTGGGTACCTACAGGTTTATTAAAACATTTGAGTATTTGAGCATGTAAATGGGTTGACATATCCATATATTTTGTAGTAGTTTTACCTTGTATAATTACTGTTAATGATATGATTTAGGTTATTATGAATATTTTCACTATGTAAACACATTTCATATCGATTAAGGATATGGTTAAATAGAAAGTTTTATAAAAATGGATATGGATTAAGTGGTGACGTATTATGTATTCCCTCAAATGATTATATTTTATAGTGATTCATTATTTAATTATTTAAGGGAGATATTATTAAACATGATTTTTCACTCATTTATTTCTTAGCACAACATTTCACCCTATAATAGATGGACCAACCATGTAGAATGTTCATATATGGGAGGATATTTTGAGGGATTGTGTTATAGAATTTGATGTAGCCCATGTAGATTAAATTACTATAATTATTTTTTATGATGTTAGAGCAGTCATTTATGTATCATTAATTGATTTTGGTTCATAAGAGAACTATACATAGTATATATAAGTAGAATGTTTATATAAAGAGGAGACCTTCAGTGTTCTTTGTCCATGATTCTGTATTTTTTTAATGTATCTTCTTATCATTGTAATTTTAGGTTTGGGAAAGCAATTAGATTTTTATAATCATTTATTATAACATTCATGATGATGGAATGTATCAGGGAGGTTACTTGTGAAATTTTACAAACATCTTCTTTGATATAGATTCATGTGATATTCTATGTATCTCAATATATAAATAATGTTCAGGATATATATCACATGATTTATTAAAGTGAATATGTCTGAGAAGAATATGTAACTTATAAAGAACATCACATAGACACAATGGCGTCATAAGGATAATTTCATATATGGGTTTCTTTTTCTATTGGAATGAATTTTGTGTATTTTTTCGGAATGAAATAATATACCTCATTTAAATCATGGTGTTTCCTTTGTTGTCAATAAGATGTCAATAAGTATTTAATTGTCAATATGTGCATGAAAAGGTGATTATTGAAGTTTTTACACTAAATTATGTGGTGAGGTTATTAATTCTGTAAAGATACCACTTTAATTATGGTTGAAGATTGAATAAATAATTTTGACGATTGTTGAACTGGTCCAAAGTTTCAAGACCTGTATCAAGGAGATACATTGGTACAACACTTGTATAAGTCCATGAAATACTCAATTTCATGCTTAAATAAATAAAGACCCATCCAATTACTTTTAATTGGATGAAGGTTGTGAATCGATTCATATGATCGATTGTGCTAATCTTCAAGGACCAAGACATGTGTTAAAGAAAACGCACTGTTAACTATAATGTTTCCATTCATTGTGCTTCAATGCATGATGAATTTAAGAAGAGCTACATCCATAGTTGGAATAATAAAGGTGAGTAATGTGTTTTTAGATTCATGTTCCCAAAATAAATAAATAAGACGAAAATATAAAGGGTTGTTCATGTGAATAGAATTTGAAGAAGTTACCCTGTATTAATACGGTGGACATCCATTACACATTCCTTTTTTATAAAATAATTTCCTTGGAATTACATTAAAAAAATAAGCAGCCAACCATTGAGGTCAGTTGTGGTCCTCATCATCATGAACATGAAGGACCAGAAGGTCAACCACACCTCATGATGTGTGTGGGCCATGTATAAGCCCACAGGTGTGCACACGGTGATCAACCCGTGTGGCAAGCAAGCATATTGGGCACTAGTTGCATGCCCGAGGAGTAGAGTGGGTGAAGAAGTACACCTACATGGTGAAAACGGTACGAGGTGGTACCATGAGGTGGGATGGACAATTTCGAGCATGTGCCGCCATGGACAGTAATATAAAGAAGCCAAAATAGTAGGACATTTTGATGCGGGACCTCATCTTAAAAACACAGAACTAATCATGTCCACTCATCTCATCTCGCGTCACGCTAAACCGTTAGATCAGCATAGCATCTGGTCATTTAATGGTGGATATCCATCAATCCTGCACATTTCATGATTATTCATGGACTGTATGATCTCCTTCAGAGAATTTAATTCAACTCCGACCATATGTTGCGAACCAATATGTAGTCGCCACTACCGGGACTCCTTGATCGATCTCCCGACCACCGTTGAAGCTCAAATGTAGTGCATGGTGATTATAAAGAAAAACAGAACTCATGTATCCATTAAATTCTGCATGCATGAATCGATATGAAGAGATCCAACGAGGAAGAGTCAATGCAAAGCAGTCGAGGATAGGAAGAAAGATCCTCGATCAAGCATTAATGGTGAAGAAGATTTACATGCCTTCGAAAACACATGGAAAGTAGGATAAAACTTCAAGGAATAAGACCATCCTTGATTTGAAACTACTGAAATATGCATCATATCTCGATCCTTTGTTTGAATAAATCAAACATAAAGATGACAAGATTTCAAAGCATTCATCCCCACATATTTGAACACGTAGATACACAGTGTTTCTTCCCTATAAATAATAAGCCCTCAACCAGGGCTCAGTTGTTACAAACATGGAGGAATAAATCATTTTCAATAAATATATCACTTCACAACATGTTTCCATGAATCCTAGCTACACCATGGTGTTCCGAGCATCAATTGAACGAAGAAGAACAACGAACCCCTTTGATCACGAATGAAGTGTCACACATCCCTTGCGAAAAAGATGAGATATTCACCTTTTGTGTGAAGATACCCACAAGTGAATTATATTTTCTTCAAACCCTCACCATGTCTTCATGGACGAAATCTTGCAAGAAAACAACCAATTTTGGACACCCTTGTTGCACCTTTGCGAAGAAGAAACCACAAACATTATTTGTTTTGTAATGAATAACAACACATACTATGTGTAGAACATCCTTGCACTAGTTTCACGAAGAATGAGACTTGTGAGACCATTGGTTAAATGAACAGAAGAATAAAACCCTCTATTTTCATGAATTTATATGTAAAGTGTCTTGTTGGGGTTTGTTTATGAAGAAGAAGGTTATTTCATGAAGGCAGTAGCCTGTGTGTGCTTGCTAAGAAGAAGAACAAACCTGAGGCTCTATTTTTTCATAGAAAAGATAATACATCCATAATTCACATAATAATCATGTACATAGTTCGACAATCCCTTGAGATAGTGTGCATACACACTACCTTTTGTGAAAGTAAAACCCACACATAGACCCTTGTTACACCCATTCATTTCCGGGTAAATGAAGATGAATGAGGGATAGTGTGTTCATTGAAAATTAAATTTGATGTTGGAGGAAGTACATGGTATGGTACGTATGCATACAAATTTATTTGAAAAATTATTAACTGTGAGTGAATAGTTAACATCGAGTTGCACCATGAATAAGTGCATGCACATACAAATCACACTCATAGAACCCAAACTAAACACTATGTGTGTGTGTGAAAAGAATAAAAATAAGAAGGAAGTGATTGTGTTCATATTGAGAGAAGAACAATGTGGACAGTGCATGTGTAATAGAATTACCTACACACAATGAAAAAATAATTATACAAGAAGATAGTGTCTACTCTGGTTGACAAACTACTGAGTTTACATACATACATACGTGAATAAATACATGGATGTGTGAAGAGAATAGATGTACCTAAAACAAGCGGTATTGAGTTCCATGAAACCCATGCATGAAGAGAGTGAGATTTGAGTCTATAGCCAAACTGAGTTAAAGAATATCATTTATCTGAGATTACAGTGTTTGAGCATCCATGACAATGGATACCGATGATATTGTGAAAGATCATTATTTCATATTATCTTCTTGAAGAAGTTGTTTTCATAATTGGAACATATCTTGATGAGGCCAAGTCTTTATTAGAAGAAGGGATAATTGGAAGAGCATTGTTGAGAATATTATTGATCAGAGAAGTGATCAAAATTATTGATCAAGTGCTAAAGACCATACCAAAGATAGTTAAAGATTCAAGAATATATACATAATAAAGTGTGAATATGTAAGCCTATCTGGAGAGAGGAGATTACCATCAATAGTGAATCAAGGAAGAAAAATTTATGAAGCTTCTTGTGTGACTCGATAGCTAGAGACCCTTGTATGTTTTAGGGAGGTGAAGAAGGTGTTAGTGGAAATCTAAAGAAGAACAATGGGACATTAGTAACACTATGAGAAGTGGTATAAATAACCTCCTATGGGACTTATGAGAGATATGTGGGACTCTATATTGACCATTTTAATTACAAACTGAATTATAGTGGAGAATATATGTTGGGGGGGAATAACCAATTGTACAAGGTGTGGGTCTTTAACTGAAACTAGTAAATCATTATGTTTAGTGCCTTTACATTTATAGCATCATTCATGTTAATGATATGAGACACAAGATTATTGGATCAAGTATTTAACAAGACATAGTGTTTTAATTAAAAATATTAAATTAGTAAAAGGTTTAAAAGGATCACTGATTCACCCCCTCCCCCTCTCAGTGTTTCCCAATGATCTAGGAAATTCAATTGGTATCAAATGGAGGATACCTGTAAAATATCCAGGGGAGTCATTATGAAGTGCATATTTGAGGAGCTGAGTGAAAAACCTCAAATGGAGATACATTAGAAAAATCAATATAACATAAAGAAGAAAGAGGCACGGAAGGTGAAAAACCTTACTAATAATGGGGATACACCATATACTAAAATTAACATGAATGGGACAACCTGTGATAATACTTTTTATTCTTAAAATGAATCATTCTCAAGTTGTAATGATGATAGATCAATTTTTATCTTCATACTACACTGAAATATCATCTTAATAAAGTCCCTAGAGAAGTGTTAAGACACATTTCTACAAGTATTAGTACTCTTCATGATGAGAAATCATAACTGCAAGAAGAAGCTGATTCCATGGAAGAGGTATTGGATACATGTATTGGCATATATGACACTCTCAAAAAACAATTTATGGTAATGGAAGAAAAAAAAATTCCTTTATAATGAACTACATTCTCAAGTTACCAAAAAATTCAGGGAAGTATTTATGACAAATAATTCATTGAAATTGTATTTATAGAAGATTTTCATGCATTTGAAAATTTGCAGAAAGACTCTATGGTTGTCAAAGATTCTACACTGGAAGACATAACCAAAAAGTTAAAGGAGCTTGACACCTCTTTGCATCAATTAAAAAATATTCATGAAGAATGAATGATAAAGCATTTAGAGAATTGGTAATGTAAGCTGAGATCTGTTGAGGAGGAGAGGAACTTCCACTACATTAAGTGTTTAGAGTTGTAGGTGAAATGAATGAATCAGTAATCACACCATGCTTGAACTTCCCAAACACCTGAAAGAAGAGATGTTTCCACTCAAGTGTTTATTGAGAAATTTGATTCCAAAAAGAACATAAAAGTATCCTCTATTCCAATGGAAACATCCTATAAGAAGAATGTATCCCCTAACCTAGTTATTTCTATTTCTACCGATGCAGTTGTCTTTATAATTAAAGGTTCAATGCTAAAAGGTGGGAAGATATAGATTGATAAATATTTTGATACATCCCTCAAAATTTCATGTATCAATGTTGGGTTGATTAAATATAACAACTCTAAATGGATACTCTAAATAATGAATCGTAACATAAAGACAATGAAGAATCCATGTGGACGATCTAAGCCAAGAAAATTCCAAGGAGTGTTTATGAATTTTGCTCAATCAATTTCAAATTGCTGGAGAACTAATAAAATATGAAAATTAATTACTTGATAATGATAAGGACGAAGGAAAAACGATCATTCCACAAGAAGAAGAATTATAATTTCCTAGCAGGTTATCAAAAAATAACAACCCATGTGTCTCACAAGTACTATGTGAAAGCTTCAAGAAGGCTAGAGATCATGAAAACAAATTTTTTATAGTTTCACCATTCTAAATGGTAAAAATTGAACAACATGCACCCATATGAAGCTACATCACAACTGGAAGATGAAAAGACAAACAATCCACATCGTTTAAGGGAGAATGTAATGAAAGGGTCCATGCTGAAAATGAATGATCAAAATTCCAAATGCAAAAGAAATAGTAGCATGAAGAGTACCAGACACTTTATAGATGGAGGGATAGGGGTTATTTGTTTGTGAGAAAATTTGCAGCCACAATTCTTCGATTAGGAAGCTCAAAAATGATCCATATTATTCCCCTATATTTTTGTTGTATGTTTTTACTTTCATTGAGGATAATTGAAGATGAAGGTCATTATAAAGATGAATGTTGAATGAGGAAAGTCATGACCAACATGTTGGACTCGTTGTTCTTGATTTGATATTATGGTGAAGTGTCCCACAATGGATGATTATCAACATGAATAAATTTGTAGAATTGATGATGATTTTTTCCACCATGATGAATCAAAAGTATTTTCCCCCTTGAGGGGGAGAAAATATGATGGAGATGATATCAAGGATTATGTCATGACCAATCTTGAAATTTATATCATCTCAAGAAGCTAAAATAGTGTCATTCCATTGACAATTTCATCCCTTGTTATTAATATTATTTATTGTGTAAATTAAGGGGGACTACTTGATTATTGAAAATATGTTACGAAAGGGGGATCTATATGTTTGGTTTAGAACTTTTTAATATGTTTGGTAAATTAAGTTTAGGATTTAGTTTTTCATTGATAGATTTATCTATTTCCAACCCCTAAGATAAGAGTTGTTACATTCTAAGCATTATTTCACATATATGGTTCTTTATGGACATCATTAAAAACATTTTCCAAATATATCTTTCCTTTTCAACAATAATTTAGCCCATGTAGACTTATAGTTAATTCACTAAAGGCTCTTTTCTAGGTGAACATTGTGACATTATCCCTCTCTCAAACAATTTTCATGAAGATATTCATTAAAGGGAGGAAGACAGATTTTTTTGGAAGACTCCACAAAGCCTTTTTCCTTCAGTTGCCAATAAGGGTGAGAAAATTGTGGCACAAATATTGACTCATTCATATTGTTATTAACTGATTTTGAAAACCAAATAAAATGGGTGATATTTTAGATCTTGGTGTTTCATTTGATATCAATAATAATTCAATAAGGAGTAAATTGTCGATATGTTCATGCAATGTTGATGATGGAAGTTGTTCTAATGATTGATGTGGTGATGTTATTAATTCCATTGAGATTCCACTTTAATCATCTATGATTATTGAAGAGGTAAATCTAATGATTGTTTAACTGGACCGAAGACCCAAGTCATATATGAAGGGGATACATTGTTACAACACTTGAAGAAATCTATGCAATACTCAATTGCATGAGGAAAAAATTAAAGATCATTCCAATGACTTTTAATTGGATGAAGGTTGTGAATAAAATAAGATTATTGATTCTGATGATCTTCAATGATAAAGACATGTGTTAAAGACAACACATTTTTTACTACAATGTTTCCAGTCATTGTGATTCAATTCATGAGTAATTGGAGAAGAGTTCCATGCACGGTTGGAAGAGGAAAGGTGAGTAATTTGATTTTAGATTCTAGTTCAAAAAAGAAATAATGAAAAGGAAAATTGAATGAGATATTCAATGGAATGGATTTTGAAGAAGTGGTAAAAATTAATATGGTTTCCATGCATTACACTTTCATTTGTTAACAAAGTTCTTACTTCGCCTTACATTGCAAAACATTGGGAAACCATAGAGGCCACCTTTGGTCCTCATCCAAAATAACATGCAGGACCAGAGAGTCAAACGCCCTCGATGGAAGCACTCAAGGAAATCCCCTCAGGAGGAAAGTGTGTGCGTTGGTCGTGTATAAGCCCACAGGTGTGTGCATGGTGATCAAATCCTGTGTCTATCATACATAGTGGGTGCAAGATGCATGCATGAGGAGCAGAGTGGGCGTAGAATAGCACCTGCATGGTGAACATGGTATGGGGCGGTACCCGTGAGGGGAGAAGTATAATTCTGGTCATGTTCCTTCATGTATTGTTATTTAAAGAATTCGAAAATAGTGGGGCATTTTAATGTGGGATGGCGTTTCAAAAATGTAGAACTAATCATGACCACTCATCTCATCATGTTTCTCTATCATTAGTTTAATCAGTGTAGAGTTTGGTCATTTTATCATGGATGTCCATTAATCTTGTGCTCTGCATATTTAAACCGGGACTGTTTGATCTCTTTCACAACATCATCTTCAACCCTTAGCCATCCGATCTGAACTAGCATGCAGTCACAACTTTCAGGCCTCTCCGATCGTGTTACCGACCATCGTTGAAGTCCAAATTTATTTCATTATGATCGTTCAGAAGAACATAACTCATTCATGAATTAAAAGGTACATACATTATTTGAGATGAAGAGTTTGAATGAGGCTAAGACAACGCGAAACTGCCAAGCCTAGGAAGAAAGCTCCTCGGTCGAGCTTTAATGGTGGTGAATGTTTTCATGTGTTTGAAAATGAAATCATGTGAGGATATAACCACATAGGAGAAGTCCCTTATTGAATTAAAATAACTGAAATATGTTAAATATCAATATCTCATGTTTGAGTCATTAAAACCCAATGATCACAGGTTTTCAAAGAATTAACCCTGCATATTTGAATGCATAGATACAAGGTGATTCTTTACTATAAATAAAGATCCCCCGACCGAGGCACAGTTGATTCAAAAAATAAGGTTGTTCTTGTTTCAGAGAGAGGTATCACTGAACAACGTGTTTTCGTGCTTCCTAACTACACAAAAGAGTTCTTCTCTTCCCTTGTGTGAAGAAGAACCACCAAACCCTTGGTTCGTGAAAGAAGTGGAATGCATCCCTTTCGTGAAAGAGCATATATGAACCCTATATGAATAGCAACCCACAACAACGTGATATTTTCTTTGAACCCATACTGTTTTATAATGTAAGTAATCCAGCAGGTAAAAAAAGTGCTTGAAACACTTGTTTTACCTTTGGGATGAATGAAACCAAAAACCTTCTTGGTTCTACGAAGTAGAACCACACATAATATTCATAGAAGATCCCTGTACTAGTTGTAAGAAGAAGGATACTTCTATTCCCATAGGTTTCACGAAAAAAAGAAGAAAATTCACTGTTTTCACAAATATATTTATACACTATCTTGTAGGGTTTTTTGAAGAAGAATGTGATTTCATGAAGGCATGATCTTGTGTGGGCTTGATTTAAAGAAGAACAAGAATCCTGAGGCTTCTTGTTTTCAAAGAGAAGAGAATATATCCATAATTCAGATGAATGTCATTGACATAGTTTGAAAATCCCTTGAGATAGTGTGTTTACACATTACCATTGGTGAAATGAGAACCCACACATGCACCCTTTTATACATATTCATTTGTGGGGGAATGAGGAAGAAGGATATATTGTGTGTGCATTTCTAATTACAGTTGAAATAGGAGGAAGAACATGCTATATTCCATATGCATATAAATTGATTTGAAGAATTATTAGTTGTGAGTGGAATGTGAACATTGAGTTGAGCCAAGAAGAAGTGCATCCACATACACAACACAAATATAGAACCCAAACTAAATAGTAAGAGTGCATGTAAAAAGAATCAAAATAAGAAGGAGGTTAATGTGTGCATATTGAGAGAACACCCAAGAGGAAAATTCTTGTGTAATAGCATGCCCTACAAACATAGAAAAAATATTAATACAAAATGATATTGGGTTCTCATGTTGAAAAAAATCGACACATTTTACATGCTTATATACACGCATAAACACATACACATGTGAAGAGAATTGAGATACCCAAAACAAGAGTTATTGAATTCCATGAAACCTGTTCATGAAGAGAATATGAATTGAGACTGAATCTTGACAGATTCAAAGAATAGATTTTATATGAGTTAACAATAATTGATAATCCAAGAATAGTCTCATTAATTATATTATGGAAGATCATTCGTCCATATTATATTCTTGAAGATGTTTTGAGCACCATTGGTACGCATAATTGTGATGCCTAGTGTTCATCAGTAGAAGAAATAAATGAACGATAATTTTTGAGCTAATTACTGATTAGAGAAGTGACCAGAATTATTGAGCAGGACCAACAGACATTACCAAGAGTTGTTGAATATTCTTGAAGATATTCCCAGGATATTGTTATTCAAAAAGAATATGTCGAGGGAGAGTAATATTATAACGACCCATACTTTACATACATTGTTAATACTTCAAAATTGAAGCACACTTATTACAACATATGACAAAACCACAAAGGACCGTATAGGTATAGTGTCTTTAGAAACTGGGAAACATAAACAACTGGTTCATAAATCTTCTACAGTGTCTCCCATTTATTTCATCATATCTAGGGTCCCTTATAGCATATTCTACTTAATATCCATCTTCCTGACCTGGGGAAAAGAAAACATAAAAGGGTGAGCTCAAATGCTCAACAAGGGTAAATAAAGGAAATAAAAATCATATCATATCTTTATGAAAATCAAAACCTGTAAAAGAGATCATAATATCTTAACATGGAATAAATCATAGAAGTGAAAATGAGATACTCATAATCATATCATAAAACTTGAAACTTTGTGGCATGCATACATAATCATGTAAAATCATTTCTTGTTAGTCATGACTCATTGCCAAGACTATCTTAGTGGACAAAGTCCTTTTCTGAACCGAGTTCACTCTTCGTTTCAGTCCTGTATCACTGAACCGAAATAACCTTCCGTTCCAGCCATGTCTATCTCATGAGATATAAAATCATTACCCAATGCATTGGAGGGAGATATAGGTCCCACCCATCTCATAATGATACCATTCTTATGTGTGCCACAAAATCATAAATCATACATCATTTCATAACCCATGTAATAAAATGGGATTCTTAAACATCATGCCATCATAATCCATAAACAATTGATATCTTTTCATCATAAGAAAACTGAAACCATTTAAATCATAGAGACATTTTACATGAAACATACATATCAAATAACGTCATCTTAGATGGAAAAATAGTTTTAAAAAAAACACTTGAAATGAATTCTTGAGGAAAATATCCTTTCTTCTTTAAAAACATTTTTCCTTTCATAACTTGTCATAAAACTTTAAACTAAAAGAAGTTGATTAAAAATAAACTTGAAAACTTGTAAAGTAATATTCTTGGAAATAATGTTTTAAAAATCCATTCATGCCGTATACGTTAAAAAAAACATTCTTCGTACTTTTGTCGGAAAAGTCAAAAAATCACCTCGTACGAAAAAGCGACAAAAGATTCCTTTCATATTCTTTACTAAAAACTCACCGAAGGGTAAAAATGGATTTAAACAATTGTAGGTGGATTGAAATAATATTACATATTGATGAAACATGGATGTGGATGATAAAATACACCCCAGTAAATACTTACGAATAAACAATCTCGGATAAAAATGAGATTGTGATATTTCCCTTACCTTAGGTCCGATTTGCTTTATACGTGTCCGAAGCTCCTGTATAATGGTTTAAATAATGTTATTGACTTATTCCAGAATCATACATATTGATATGATATCATATATGGTCATATTATTAGCTTCTTGTTAGTAATATTTCATTGTTACTTGTTACTCGGGTCTTTATAACTTTTTGTTCTTATGCGTGTTTTGTCGAATAAATTCTTATTCTTATCTTTAGTTTATAGATAATTCATTTCCAGAATGGTATTAGTGTAGTATATACCATATTCATTCATTCAATTCATTTATATAATCATTATGAAATGAAGATCATGTAGAACGAGTCGCATCACATCGTGGAGACGGTATTCCGTACGTACGCACGAGTGATGATATCGTTCCTATGATCGTGGAATTGTATTGGAGTATATATATATATATTATTTCAGTATCAATATTACTTAATAATAATCATATATAGTTACTCATTACACCATTATACCCATCCTTGTAAGGTGATGGTGGAAAATAGATTACACCACGGCGTGGAGACGGTATTCCGTACGTACGCACGCGCGGTGATTTCATTTTTACGTAGGATGGATATAAGGTGAATTAGGGTTGTTTCATATTTATAATAACATATCAGTATGTAAGTAATACTGATGTTATTACTTTATCATGAAACAACTAAAGAAGAAGAAGTTGAAGAAGAAAGAAATTGAAAAGATCGGTAATGGATATTACCTCTTCTTTGGAACGCCTCTTTGAATCCTCCACTTAAGGAACTAAGATTGGTCTTTGGAGAAGACCAAGACCTCTAGTATTATTCTAGGGAAGTGGAGAGGAGAAAATTTCAGGGGTTGGCCGAGCTTGAGTGCTCAAATTGGTGTGAGGAGGAGGGGGAGGAGGTTCCCTTTTATAAGGGAGGAGAGGGGCACCTTAGGAATATCTCAAAATATTATTTTATATTAAAGTCAAAATCGGTTTATAATGGTTCCAAAGGGTCTTATTTAGAAGATAAAGTGGGGATGGGTCGAAATCCTATCAACCAATAGGATTTAGACAAGTTTAGGGTATTATTTTAACCTTATCAATTAGATTTAACTCTAAGTTAATTAATTTAACTTTTACCGTGTCTTTTTGTTTTCTTTCACTATATGGTTAATACACTTACTATAACATGCCAAACGAACCCCAAATTGTTTATTATTAATATATATCCTTATCTAAGTCATTTGGCCGAACCTTAGATTTTTAGGAATAAAATAACAATTAATAATATAATATTTTATTTAAAAACTATTTTGTGTCAATTTTGACACTATTTGATATATGATTTTTGTGAAAGTCATAACAGAATTATATGTTCGAACCAAGTTGATTAAATCAACAATAATATATCATAGAAACCTAGAAAATTAGTGGAATTCATAAAAAGTCTACAATTACATTTATTTTGGTGTTTATAACATCAATTATGTCAATATTTCATTAATAAGATATTTACTGCATCATCATTGTGTCATAAATAAATTAAATTATTTAATGTCTAAAAATTACAAATAAAATATCCTTATGTAGGAAATCTTTTTATCTTTCTAATGAATATTTATAGTCGAATTTATCTTATGTATATCCCCATATTAAAAATGATTTACTTATTAAACTTTGATTTTAACTATTTTAACCCTTCTTTAAATAAATTAATAATAAATGTCCTAATCTAATCCAAGTGGGCCTAAATGGTCATATTTTATTCCTAAGTTTGTTTTTGGTCGAATTACACTTGTCCAATAGAATTAGGACATGTGTTAGGGTAATATTAATATCATATTTACCCTTAGTTACCCTATTTACTATTAACCGCGGTAAAAATAGTAAAAAGTTACTATTCACCAAAAAATTATTTTCATGTCATTGAACCACATTTTAGTCCTTGATATTAACCGTGTCTCTCGGATTTTTGAAATTCCATTCACAGAAGCGGTAAAATTAAGTTTTATGCAAAATTCAGTTTTTAACCTACCACTTAGTGGTTTCACTATTCATCAAAAATTGAAAGTTTTCAGAAAAATACCAAAATCTCACCCTAGGCTAATTTCGATATTCTGAGTCCAAAAATGAAGTCCATTTTGAAAAATAAAATTTATAAATTTTCAAAAAGTGGTTATTACTATTCATAAAGGCAAGTTTTAATAGCATTTGTTGTTTAGTGAAACTCGGTATTGCGTACGACGCAAGCTATCGAGGAAGGTTGCGATTGCGTGTAAAGCAAGCCAAGCAAGTGTTGTGTAGAAAAATATTCCTTTGATGATTTATATAACATAAAAGTCTCTGGTGTTACATTCTACCCCCCTTAAAAAGAATTTCGCCCTCGAAATTCGTCACTTTGTAAGAAACAAATGAGGATACTTCTCCCTCATCATATCCTCACGCTCCCATGTAGCTTCTTCAAGTTGGTGGTTCCTCCATAAAACTTTCACCAAGAGAGTGGTCTTGTTTCGTAGGACTTTTTCGATACGATCCAGAATCTCTATCGGCTGTTCTTCATAAGAAAGATGTTGCGCCAGCGGTACAACTTCTGAGCTGAGTACATGTGAAGGATCTGGTATGTACTTTCTCAGGAGAGATACATGGAACACATCGTGAACTTGAGAGAGATTCGGTGGAAGCGCCAATCGGTAAGCTACCTTCCCAACACGATCCAGTATTTCAAAAGGACCGATATATCTAGGGCTCAACTTCCCCTTCTTTCCAAATCTCATAACCCTCTTCCAGGGAGATATTCGTAAGAACACTTTATCGCCCACTTCAAACTCTAGGTCTTTTCTTCGGTTGTCGGCATAACTTTTCTGTCGACTCTGAGCTGCTCTTATGTGTTGTTGAATAGATCTAACCTTTTCTGCCATTTCATCAACGAGATCAGGTCCTAATAGCTTTCTTTCCCCAACTTCATCCCAGCAAGTTGGAGTCCTGCATTTCTTTCCATAGAGAGCTTCATAAGGAGCCATCTGAATACTGGAGTGAAAGCTATTATTATAAGAAAATTCCACCAAAGGTAGGTGTTGATCCCAACCTCCTTTGAAATCCATAGAGCAAGCTCTCAACATATCTTCTAGGGTTTGAATTGTTCTCTCAGACTGACCGTCTGTATGGGGATGATAAGCAGTGCTGAAACTCAACTCTGTATCCAGAGTATGCTGAAGACTTCGCCAGAACTTCGAGGTAAATCTCGGATCTCGATCAGATATAATAGAAAGTGGTACTCCATGCAATCTTACCACTTCCTTTATATATATCCTGGAAAGCTGATCTAGAGAGAAATCCTCTCTAATAGCAATGAAGTGTGCAGACTTTGTAAGACGATCAACTATGACCCAGATAGCATTATTGCCTTTGGATGTTTTAGGAAGTCCTGTGACAAAGTCCATAGTGATGTTTTCCCATTTCCATTCGGGTATGGGTAATGGTTGTAACATCCCCTTAGACTTCTGTCTCTCAGCTTTAACTTGTTGACAAACCAAGCATCGAGAGACATATTCAGCAACATCTCTTTTCATGCCATCCCACCAGAAGTACTCTTTCAGGTCCCTATACATCTTCGTGCTTCCAGGATGAATAGAGAATGAAGAACTATGAGCCTCATCCAGCAGCACTTTCTTTAATTCGGGGATGGGAGGAACGCAAACCCGATTCCTGAACTTTATTATCCCATCACAATCAAGGTTGAATTCAGGAACATTTCTCACCTTCTTTTGTAACTCAGCATCTTCTTTCTGTGCCTCTTTAATCTTCACATGTATAGATGGTTGAACATTCATTTGAGAAAGATAAGATTTTTCCCCTTCCATTATAATTCCAAGATCCATCCTTTGTAAATCCATAAATATTGGATCTTTTGTGATCCTCATCATGGATAAACTAGCATGGTCTTGTCGACTTAATGCATCTGCCACCTTGTTTGCTTTCCCAGGGTGGTAATGGATTGAGCAGTCATAATCCTTAATCAGCTCCAACCATCTTCTTTGACGCATATTCAACTCCTTTTGTGTGAAAATATACTTTAAACTTTTATGATCAGTATAAATATCACACCTTTCACCATAAAGGTAATGCCTCCAAATCTTTAATGCAAAGATTACCGCAGCCAACTCCAAATCATGTGTTGGGTAATTTTGCTCATGGATTTTCAACTGTCGTGAGGCATAAGCTATCACCATATCATTTTGCATAAGAACACACCCCAATCCCTTCTTGGATGCATCACTGTAGATCACAAACCTTTCTCCACTACAAGGCAGTGTGAGCACAGGTGCACTGGATAACCTTCTTTTCAACTCCTTGAAATTCTCTTCACATTCCTCTGTCCAGACAAACTTAACTCCTTTCCGAGTCAACTTGGTGAGTGGATTAGATAATCGTGAAAAATCTTTTACAAAACGTCGATAATATCCAGCCAAACCAAGAAAACTTCGGATCTCAGTTACTGTTGTTGGTCTTGACCATCTTTCGATAACCTCTGTTTTTGCTGGATCCACAGATATCCCCTCTTTTGAGATTATATGACCCAAAAATGCAACTTTTTGAAGCCAAAATTCACACTTGGTAAATTTGGCATAAAACTTCTCTTTTCTCAGGGTCTTCAATATAATTCTCAAGTGATCTTCATGCTCTTCCTTTCTCTTTGAATAGACAAGAATATCGTCTATAAAGACTACCACAAATTGATCAAGATAGTCTCTAAAGACTCTATTCATTAGATCCATGAAGATAGTAGGGGCATTAGTAAGACCAAATGGCATCACTATAAATTCATAGTGTCCATACCTTGTACGGAAAGCCGTCTTTGGTATATCCTCCCTTTTGACCCTTAATTGATGATACCCTGAACGAAGATCAATCTTGGAAAAGTATTGAGCTCCGCGTAGTTGGTCAAATAAGTCATCAATGCGTGGGAGAGGATATTTGTTCTTGATAGTGATCTTGTTAAGTTCTCGATAATCAATGCAGAGTCTCATTGATCCATCTTTCTTCTTAACAAATAGAACAGGTGCTCCCCAAGGTGACGCACTAGGGCGTATGAATCCCTTATCAAGATTCTCTTGGAGTTGCTTCTTCAATTCCTGCAACTCAATTGGGGCCATTCTATAAGGTGTCTTTGAAATAGGCAAAGCACCTGGTACGAGTTCTATTGAAAACTCAACTTCACGATTTGGTGGAAGACCCGGTAATTCCTCCGGAAAGACATCATCAAACACCCGTACAATGGGCATATTCTTAATCGTGAGTTTCTCACCAACTATTTGAGACAAATAACCTTCATTTAGTGGAATCAATACCCATAAGATGGAAGAAATTTCCACTGGAAGGTTATGTTCATCCTTGCATTGATAGACGATCGTAGGTTGATCTGGAATATGAAATGTGACTTCCCTTCTTTGGCAATTGATATGAGCTCCATGTAGAGAAAGCCAATCCATGCCAAGAATCACATCAAATTCCACTAAAGGAAGGATCACAAGATTTGCAGGAAGCACTTTCCCACAAACTTCAATCGGAGAAGAATTATAAACTTCTGATGCGACTGTTGTGCCATTAGGTGTTGTCACAGCTAACTCAACATCTAATTGTTGAGGTAATACGGTGATACCCTTAGAAAATTCTTTAGAAATAAAAGAGTGGGTGGATCCAGAATCAAATAAAACATTTGCTACTTTAGAGTGGATGGTAAGTGTACCTTTCACCACATCGTTATCGTACTCCACATCGCTGATAGAAATTGCATGTGACTTTCCTTTGTCTTTAGCCTTAAGAGTTTGTTGACGTCGACCATCATCATCAACCCTTGGATTTGGGCATTGATTGGCATAATGCCCCATCTCCTTGCACTTGAAACATTGAAATGTAGTAGGTTCATTCTGTGTATCCCTTCCTTTGTTTGCATCATTAGACATCTTCTTCCCATTATCACGGCATTCAAATGCCCGATGACCTTCCTTTCCACATTTAAAACATTTACTTGTCCCTTTAAGACAACTCCCTCCATGTTTCTTTCCACACTTTGAGCATAAGGAAAAGCTCATCTTCTTTTCCGTGTGCTCTTTAGATTTTTCTTTGAATTCCATCTTCCTCTTCTTATCAAACCCATGTGACTGATGGGTTACTCCAATCTCCATCTCGACTTTGAGAGCACATCGAACGATTTCCTCGTAGCTATTGAAGTCCCTTATGGCTAACGCCCTTCGAAGACTTGGTTTTAAGCCACTAAAGAATCGATCGATCTTACTCTCAGGTTGGATAATAATACCAGAAGCGTACCTTGAAAGTCTGGTAAAATTTGCTTCATAGGTACCAACAGATTCATCATCCCTTTGCTTCAGTTCAAGAAACTCTTTCTCCATCTTTGTTCGGAGAATACGTGGGAAGTACTTATTGAAAAATAAGTTCTTGAACTCGTCCCATTCCATAGACTCAATTTCATCCCTTTGCCTCGTATTCTTAACAAGATTCCACCATTGATCCGCATCTCCTTCCAAACGATACACTGCTAGGATGACTTTATCATGCTCAGAACATTGAAGAACTGAAAATATCTTTTCAGTAGTACTAATCCATTGTTCAGCAACTAATGGATCAGTAGACCCGCTGAAAGAAGGTGGACGCTGCCTCATGAAGGATTCAACAGAATTTTGCTCCCTCCTTTGCTCGTTTGGAAATCCTGCATGATTCATAGCTTGAGAAAGTTGTGTGAGCATGGCTACAAGATTTTGCATTCCAGCTCCCATATCGTTTGTTTTCTCAGGGGGACAATCATTGCATTGACCATCGCATTCCGCATTAACACAGTTCCTTCGGGTTCCAGCCATTGACTAAAACCAAGAAGAATAGTGTGAGCAACACTAATTATAATAGGAAACCACATAATTCAAGAATAAAATTTTCATGCTTAAGGTCTTATCCTAGGTTATTCACGGCCATTTCTAAAACACTAAGATTGTGTTCTATGCTTAGACTTATCCTTAGGGTTCTTACTAAGGTTTTCACATCCTAGTTTCCAAAGGTTGACTATACCTTTCCTCTGATACCAACTATAACGACCCATACTTTACATACATTGTTAATACTTCAAAATTGAAGCACACTTATTACAACATTTGACAAAACCACAAAGGACCGTATAGGTATAGTGTCTTTAGAAACTGGGAAACATAAACAACTGGTTCATAAATCTTCTACAGTGTCTCCCATTTATTTCATCATATCTAGGGTCCCTTTTAGCATATTCTACTTAATATCCATCTTCCTGACCTGGGGAAAAGAAAACATAAAAGGGTGAGCTCAAATGCTCAGCAAGGGCAAATAAAGGAAATAAAAATCATATCATATCTTTATGAAAATCAAAACCTGCAAAAGAGATCATAAAATCTTAACATGGAATAAATCATAGAAGTGAAAATGAGATCCCCATAATTATAACATAAAACTTGAAACTTTGTGGCATGCACACATAATCATGGAAAATCATTTCTTGTTAGTCATGACTCATTGCCAAGACTATCTTAGTGGACAAAGTCCCTTTCTGAACCGAGTTCACTCCTCGTTTCAGTCCTGTATCACTGAACCGAAATAACCTTCTGTTCCAGCCATGTCTATCTCATGAGATATAAAATCATTACCCAATGCATTGGAGGGAGATATAGGTCCCACCCATCTCATAATGATACCATTCTTATGTGTGCCACAAAATCATAAATCATACATCATTTCATAACCCATGTAATAAAATGGGATTCTTAAACATCATGCCATCATAATCCATAAACAATTGATATCATTTCATCATAAGAAAACTGAAACCATTTAAATCATAGAGACATTTTACTTGAAACATACATATCAAATAACGTCATCTTAGATGAAAAAATAGTTTTAAAAAAAACACTTGAAATGAATTCTTGAGGAAAATATCCTTTCTTCTTTAAAAACATTTTTCCTTTCTTAACATGTCATAAAACTTTAAACTAAAAGAAGTTGATTAAAAATAAACTTGAAAACTTGTAAAGTAAGATTCTTGGAAATAATGTTTTAAAAATCCATTCATGCCGTATACGTTAAAAAAAACATTCTTCGTACTTTTTTCGGAAAAGTCAAAAAATCACCTCGTACGAAAAAGCGACAAAAGATTCCTTTCATATTCTTTAATAAAAACTCACCTAAGGGTAAAAATGGATTTAAACAATTGTATGTGGATTGAAATAATATTACATATTGATGAAACATGGATGTGGATGATAAAATACACCCCAGTAAATACTTACGAATAAACAATCTCGGATAAAAATGAGATTGTGATATTTCCCTTACCTTAGGTCCGATTTGCTTTATACGTGTCTGAAGCTCCTGTATAATGGTTTAAATAATGTTATTGACTTATTCCAGAATCATACATATTGATATGATATCATATATGGTCATATTATTAGCTTCTTGTTAGTAATATTTCATTGTTACTTGTTACTCGGGTCTTTATAACTTTTTGTTCTTATGCGTGTTTTGTCGAATAAATTCTTATTCTTATCTTTAGGTTATAGATAATTCATTTCCAGAATGGTATTAGTGTAGTATATACCATATTCATTCATTCAACTCATTTATATAATCATTATGAAATGAAGATCATGTAGAACGAGTCGCATCACATCGTGGAGACGGTATTCCGTACGTACGCACGAGTGATGATATCGTTCCTATGATCGTGGAATTGTATTGGAGTATATATATATATTATTTCAGTATCAATATTACTTAATAATAATCATATATAGTTACTCATTACACCATTATACCCATCCTTGTAAGGTGATGGTGGAAAATAGATTACACCACGGCGTGGAGACGGTATTCCGTACGTACGCACGCGCGGTGATTTCATTTTTCCGTAGGATGGATAGAAGGTGAATTAGGGTTGTTTAATATTTATAATAACATATCAGTATGTAAGTAATACTGATGTTATTACTTTATCATGAAATAACTAAAGAAGAAGAAGTTGAAGAAGAAAGAAATTGAAAAGATCGGTAATGGATATTACCTCTTCTTTGGAACGCCTCTTTGAATCCTCCACTTAAGGAACTAAGATTGGTCTTTGGAGAAGACCAGGACCTCTAGGATTATTCTAGGGAAGTGGAGAGGAGAAAATGGCAGGGGTTGGCCGAGCTTGAGTGCTCAAATTGGTGTGAGGAGGAGGGGGAGGAGGTGCCCTTTTATAAGGGAGGAGAGGGGCACCTTAGGAATATCTCAAAATATTATTTTATATTAAAGTCAAAATCGGTTTATAATGGTTCCAAAGGGTCTTATTTCGAAGCTAAAGTGGGGATGGGTCGAAATCCTATCAACCAATAGGATTTAGACAAGTTTAGGGTATTATTTTAACCTTATCAATTAGATTTAACTCTAAGTTAATTAATTTAACTTTTACCGTGTCTTTTTGTTTTCTTTCACTATATGGTTAATACACTTACTATAACATGCCAAACGAACCCCAAATTGTTTATTATTAATTTATATATCCTTATCTAAGTCATTTGGCCGAACCTTAGATTTTTAGGAATAAAATAACAATTAATAATATAATATTTTATTTAAAAACTATTTTGTGTCAATTTTGACACTATTTGATATATGATTTTTGTGAAAGTCATAACAGAATTATATGTTCGAACCAAGTTTATTAAATCAAAAATAATATATCATAGAAACCTATAAAATTAGTGGAATTCATAAAAAGTCTAAAATTACATTTATTTTGGTGTTTATAACATCAATTATGTCAATATTTCATTAATAAGATAATTACTGCATCATCATTGTGTCATAAATAAATTAAATTATTTAATGTCTAAAAATTACAAATAAAATACCCTTATGTAGGAAATCTTTTTAGCTTTCTAATGAATATTTATAGTCGAATTTATCTTATGTATAACCCCATATTAAAAATGATTTACTTATTAAACTTTGATTTTAACTATTTTAACCCTTCTTTAAATAAATTAATAATAAATGTCCTAATCTAATCCAAGTGGGTCTAAATGGTCATATTTTATTCCTAAGTTTTTTTCGGTCGAATTACACTTGTCCAATAGAATTAGGACATGTGTTAGGGTAATATTAATATCATATTTACCCTTAGTTACCCTATTTACTATTAACCGCGGTAAAAATAGTAAAAAGTTACTATTCACCAAAAAATTATTTTCATGTCATTGAACCACATTTTAGTCCTTGATATTAACTGTGTCTCTCGGATTTTTGAAATTCCATTCACAGAAGCGGTAAAATTAAGTTTTATGCAAAATTCAGTTTTTAACCTACCACTTAGTGGTTTCACTATTCATCAAAAATTGAATGTTTTCAGAAAAATACCAAAATATCACCCTAGGCTAATTTCACTATTCTGAGTCCAAAAATGAAGTCCATTTTGAAAAATAAAATTTATAAATTTTCAAAAAGTGGTTATTACTATTCATAACGGCAAGTTTTAATAGCATATTGTTGTTTAGTGAAACTCGGTATTGCGTACGACGCAAGCTATCGAGGAAGGTTGTGATTGCGTGTAAAGCAAGCCAAGCAAGTGTTGTGTAGAAAAATATTCCTTTGATGATTTATATAACATAAAAGTCTCGGGTGTTACAAATATCATCTATGGTGAATCAATAATGAAAAAAATAAGGTTGATGCTCATGTGACATGAGAGCTAAAAGACCCATGTGAGATTCATAGAGGAGATTAAGACATCAGTGGGACTCTGAAGCATGAAAGTGGGACTCTATTAACACTATGGGAAGCAGAACAAAGAACCTCATGTGGGACTCATGAGTGATACAATGGGACTCTATATCGACCATGGTAATTACTAAATAAATTATAGTGTATAATCTGTTTTGGGGAGAATAACCAAGACAACAAGTAATAAGTCATTGAACTGAACTTTGAAAATCATTCTGTTCAGTGCCATTACATTTACAACATAATTTGAGGCAAGGACAATAGACATAAGAAGAGAACATCAAGACTTTAACCATAAATAGAGTTTTAATTTAAAATAGTTAATTAGTAAATAGTTTAAAAGTTTCACTAATTAACCCCCTCCCCTGCTTAGTGATTCACACTGAGCTGAGCACTTCAATTGGTATCATAGGGATGTTACCTCTAAATAATTTAACGGAGTTTTTATGAATTGTTGAATTGAGAAGATGCCTGAAAATCCTCAAATTCAGATATCTATCAAGACTACAATGAACATAAATAATAATCAAGCAAGTATGATGGATAGGGAGCTTACTTCAAAATAGGAGACACCTTCTACTGATGGTAATTTAAAAGGTACAACATGTGATAATACATGATACTCATCTGATGAAGCATGCTCATGTTGTGAAAATGATGGATCAATTAGTGATCTTCTTGCACTCATAGATGATCTGATAAATGTCCCTACAGAAGTGTCAAGACACATTACTCAAGTATTTGTACTCTTCATAATGAAAAATTATTTCTAGAAGAAGAAGCTAATCCCATGGAAGAGGAATTGGCTAAAAGGGCGGGCATATCCAACACTCCCACAAAACTAGTGAAGGGAAAGGTAGAATTAAATTCTATTTGCAATGAAATATATGATCAAGTTACATAAGCACTGCATGGAAGAATTTTTGAGAAATAATTCATTGTAATGGTATTTGTATAAGAATTTCATGCATTGGAAAAATTGCAGAAAGTCTCAACGGTTGTCAAAGATGCTCAACTAGATGACATAGCAAACAAGTATAAGGAGATGGACACCGCTTTGCCAAAAATAAAATATTTTCATGAATAATAAATTATAAATCTAAAGGAGAATTGGGAAATCAAGTTGAGATCCATTGAGGATGAGAATAACTCCCTCAACATGAAGTGTTCAGAGATGAAGGCAACATTTAAGAATCAAAAATAACTCTAAGCCGGAACATCCCAAATAGATGAAATAATAGATAATTCCACTCATGGTTGTATTAAGCAATTCTACTCCAAAAGAAACATCAGATCATCCACTAATCCAATGAGAAAATCCTCCAAGTAAAAGATATCCCATAACCCAGTTATTTTTGTTTCTTCCAATGTAGTTTCATCTGCATGTATACGATCATAGACCAAATCTGGGATGTTTTGGATTGAAAAAATGTTGATATATCCATAAAACACTAATGGATGGATGTTGCGATGATAAAAAAATAACAACTCCCAAATTGATTCTCAAAATAAATAAAGCTAACTTGAATACAATTACAATGTCATGTGGAAGTTCCAAGCCAGAAAATGCCAAGAAGGAGTGTTTAGTAATCTGTCTTAATCAATCGAAATCTATTAGAGAACTACAAAAAGAAGAAAATTAATTACTTTCTAAAGCTATGGAAAAAGGAAATAAATTATTTCAAAATAATAAGAATTTTAATTTCATGATAGGTTGACAAAAAATGGCAACCCAATTGTCTCACAAGTATGTGTGGATGGTGGAAGAAGGCTACAAATCATGCAATTTTTTTTAACTATCTTACCTGGCCAAATGAAGAAAATTGAACAACATGCACCCATAGATGTTACTTTACTACTTCCAGAAGAAAAGAAAAAAAGATAAACAAATGTTGAAGGTGAATGGATTTAATGGGTCCATGCTGACAATGAAAGATCAATATGTCACATTTAAGGGAAACACCAGCATGGAGAGTACCAGACACTTCAGAGCTTCAAGGAAAATGGGTTCTTGGTTGATAGAAAATTATCAGCCATAGTGCTTCTATTAAGATTCCAACAATTGTTACATATTATTCACTTATATTTTTTTATGTCTACATATATTGCAGGGAATTGAAGATGAATGTTATTCTCAAGATGAATGTCGAATGAGAAAATTAGAGAACAACTAGTTTGACTCATTGTTCATGATTTGATAATAACATGAATTGTTCCACTGTGGAAGATTATCAACATGAATATATTGAATAATATGTGACGATTTTTTCCACCATGATGAATACGAGGTATTTTGAACCTTTATGGGGAGAAAATATTAAGAAGGTGACATCATGGATTATGTCATGACAAATTATGAACTTCATATCATCTCAAGATGCTAAAACTGAGGTATTCCAATCATAATTTCATCCATTTTTACTAATTGTATATATCATGTTAATTATGGGGGAGTTATTGAATGATGAAAAGAATGGATGAAATGGGAATCATTATCTTTAAACATCATGTTTTTAATGTGTTTATGGAAGTATGTGGAGGATTTAGCATTTCACTAATAAATTTGACTATTTCCTACCCATAGGATAAGAGTGGATATATTTCAAGATTGATTTCAAATGTATGGTAGTTTTTGGACAACATTGGAAACCTTGGACAATTATCTCTTGTTTTCAACACTTGGTTAGCCCAGGTAGACATAGACTTGATTTACTAAAGGATCATTTATATGTGAACCATGTAACATCATCGCTCTCTAAGAAATTTTCAAGAACATATTCCTTTTAAGGGAGGAAGAAATATTTTATTAATAAGACTCCACTAAGAGTTTACAATTGGTTTAAAACAGGGGGGAGTAAATCATGCCACACATATTGACTCATTCATAGTGTCATTAAGTTATATTGACATCAAATTAGAAAGGGGGAGTTTGTAGGGCGTGGTGTTGAATTTGTTGTTCCCAAGAAGTAGATAAGGAGTCAATTGTCAATATGTGCATGAAAAGGTGATGATGGATGTTATGTCAATGATTGTAGTGGTGATGTTATAAATTTAGTGAAGAGCCAAATTAAATCATGGATGATGATTGAAGAAATAAATTTGATGATTTTTGAACTGGTCCAATTTTCAAAGACTTGCATCAATATGATAAATTTATACAACACTTGAAGAAGTCCATGCAATACTCAATTTCTTGAGGAAAGAAGTTAAGATCCATCCAATGAGTTTTAATTGGATAATGGTTGTGGATCCAATATAATGATTGATTGCACCAATTATCTAGGACAAATAAATGTGTTGAGGATAACACATTGTTTACTAAAATGTTTCCATGCATTGTATTTCAATGCATTAGGAATTGAAGAAGAGTTCCATCCACGTTAATAAGAAGAAAGGTGAGTAATGTTTTCTGAAATTCATGTTCAAAAAATAAATAACCAAGAGGAAAAGAGAAGGAGAGATTTATTGGAATGGATTTTGATGAATTGACCATGAATAAATATGGTGTCCATGCATTACAGTTTTTTTGTTAACAAAGAGGTTACTTGGCCTTACATTTTAAAAAATAAGGGGGCCACCTTGGAGGCCAGCCAAGGTCCTCATCCCCAAGCACATGCAGGACCTGAGGGTCAACTGCACCTAAGGGAAGCCCTCAATGATATCCCCACATGAGGAAGGGTGTGCGCAGACTATGTATAAGCTCATAGGTGCACGCACGGTGATAAACTCATGCGGCTAGAAAGCATATTGGGAGTTAGGTGTGCGCACGAGGAGCAGAGTGGGTGAGAAGCATACTTGTAGGGTGAACATGATAGGAGGAAATACATATATGTTAGAAGATTAATTTTGATCATGTTCCATGACAACTTTTTATTTAAATAATCATAACATAGCATGTCATTTCGATGTGGGGTGAAAATTTAAAAACGTGGAACTATTCCTATCCACTCATCTCTTCTCGCATCTCACTCAACTGTTCAATCAATGTAATGTCTAATCATTTCAACGTGGATGTCCATAAATCCCACATGATGCATGATGAAACCATGACTATCTAATCTCCTTCACAGCTTTATCTTCAACCCCCCATCATCTGACGCGAAATAGTACACAGTTGTCGCTGTCGGACCTCCATGATCAAGCTCCCTGGTACCGTTGAAGCACAAATTTAGTTCATGGTGATAATTTGGAAGAATTCAACTCATGAGTTCCTTAAATGATTTCTACATGCATCTAGATGATAATTTGGAATGAGGAAGGGGCAACATGAAGCTGTTGAGGCTAGGAAGAAATCTCCAGATCGAGCTTTAATGGTGAATAATAATTTCATGTGTTCGAAAATGTAATCACATTAGGATAAAACTGCAGATAAGAAGGCCCTCATTTAATGGAAAAAACCCAACTATGTGCCATATTCTGATCCCATTTTTGAATAATTCAAACCTGATGATCAGAGGCTTTTAAAGCATTCAACCCCATGGATTTGAACGCCTAGATACCTGGTGATTAGTGAATACAAATAATGATCTGTCGACTGAGGCTCGGTTGTTACAAACATTGATTAAGATCTTGTTTTTGTGAAATAGAGCACTGCACCATGTGTTTCCATGCAAACTAGAAACATGAAGGAGTTCGTGCATCTCTTGAAAGAAGAAGAGACGTGAACACTATAGTTCGCAAAAGAAGTGACGTGAATCCCCTACGCGTAAGAGGAGATCTACAAAATGTATGCAAAGTTACACATAAGAGAGAGAATGGTTCATTGAATCCTCTCCCTATCTTCATGTAATTAATATCGTGGGTAAACAACTGGTGCATTGTACCCTTGTTGCACATTTTCAATGATATAAAACATGAACCTTCTTTATTCTATAAAGAAGAATCGCACATTCTGTGCGTAGAAGATCTGTGCAGTGGATGCACAAAGAAAGAGTTGTGTGAGCCCTTTTGTTTCAGGAACAATATAATAAAACTAAAAATTTTCACAAATATAATTATACAATGTCTTGTAAGGGTTTATTTTTTAAGAAGAATGTGTTTTCTTGAAGACAGGACCTTGTGTGTGAATGATTTGAAGAAGAAAAAGAAAACTAGGGCTTCATGTTTTCAAAGAGAAGATAATAAATCCATAATGAACATAGAAATCATGAGAATATTTTGAGAGTCCCCTAGGACAGTGTAAATACAGACTGCCTTATAGGAAAGGAAAACCAATAAACACACCCTTGTTATACCTATTAGTTTGGGTGGGTAAAAAGGATGGATTGTGCGTGCATTGAAAATTACTTTTTAATGAGTAAGAAGAAAATGGTATTGCTCATATGCATACAAAATAATTTGACGAATTCTGAATTGTGAGTGAAAAGTGAACATTGAGTTACACCAATAAGAAGTGCATGAACAATCACAACAGACACGTAGAACACAAACTGAACACTAAGTTTGTATGTGCAAATAATCAAAATAAGAAGGAAGTTATTCTGTTCATATTGAGAAATGAACCAAGTGGAAAGTGCATCTATAATAGAATGACACAAACACAATGATCAAATATTGATACAAGAAGATAGTGTGTGGTTGGGTTAAAAAACTACACAGTTTACATGCATGCATAGATGCATAAACACATTCACGTGTGAATTGAATTGAGATACCCAAATCAAGAGGTATTGAATTCAATGCAAACCATGAATGAAGATAATGATAATTGAGACTGAAGATATACAGTGTTAAAGAAGATCTTTTATATGATATTATAGTGTTTGATAATCCAAGAAGAGAGACAGTTATGATTTTGTGAATGATTATTCTTTCACATTATATTCTTCAAGATATTGGGTACACCGTTGGCACACATCTTAGTGAGGCCGATTATTCATTAGAAGAAGAATGTGTTTCCATAGAATTTCTGATTTGAGTACTAATCATAGAAGTGATCTAAATTATTGAGCAAGACCAACACAACATACCAATGTTTGTTGAAGATTCATGAATAGATACACAATAAAATGTGATTTAGCAAGCCTTTGTGGAGAGAGAATAATATCATCTATAGTGTATCAATAAAGAATAAATATGGAATCTTGTCATGTGACATCAGAGATAGAAGACCCATGTGAGATTTAGGGAGAAGAAGATATCTCTAGTTGGACTATGTAGCATGCCAGTATTACTCTAGTAACACTGTGGGATTCAGTATAAAGAACCTCCTATGGGACCCAAGAGAGATTTAGTGGGGCTCTATATTTATCATTACAATCACTATCCAAATAATAGTTTATAATTTATGTTGGGTATAATATCCAACATATCAAGAAGTATTTCTTTGAACCAAACCTTGTAAATCCTTGTGTTATGTTCCTTTACACTTAAAACATCATTTGAGGTAAGGATGAGAGACAAAAGAAGACTGTATTGAGGCTCTAACCAACCATGGAGGATTAATTGAAAAGAATAATTTTGTAGAATGTTTAAAAGTATAATAGATTCCCCATACCCCTCTCAGTGACTCACTCGGATAAAGGAACATCAATTGGTATCAAAGGGTGGTTACCTTTAAAAGATACAAGGGATTCTTTATAAAGTGCATATTTTAGGTGATGAGTAAAAAACCTCAAAGGGAGATATCTTCCATGTCCAAAAAAATAGAAAAAAGAACCAAGAAAAGAATAGGAATAAAAATATTTACACTAATTGGGAGACACTTTCTACTGAATGTAATGTGAAAGGTACAACAACAGATAAAAATAAATAATCTTTGGATAAAGCCAACAAATGTTTGGATGAATATTGATCAATAAGTGATCTTCAGACATAACACAACTATCATCAAAATAACGTACATAGAGAAGCGGCAAGACATGTTGCTGCAAGTATTAGTACTCGTTAAGATGACGAATTAAAACATGAAGAATAATATGATGCAATGGAGGAGGCATTGGCATAAAGTGTTTCCATATCCAATACTCTTACAAAACTAGTGAAATCAAAGTATGAAACAATTACACTTTGCATTGAATGACAATCTCATGTTACTAAATAATAATAGGGGATTATTTGTGAGAAATAATTATTTGAAATGGTATTTGTAGAATAATTACATGAATATAGAATATTGAAGAATGTCTCGATGGTTGTCAAGGATGCCCAACTAGAAGACAGATCCAAGATGGTAATGGAGCAGGAAAACTCGATGTAACAATTAAAAAATACGCATGAAGAAAAAATGATAATGTTTAAAGAGAATTTTGAAAGAAGGGTGAGATCAGTTGAGGTTGAGAAGAACTCCCTCGACATGAAGTGTTTACTGTTTAAGGTGAAATTGAAGGAACAATAATCACTGTGAGATGGAACTTCCCAACCATATAAATAAATAGATGATGCCACTCAAGTTTTTATTACAGAATATAATTCCAAAAGGAACATCATATTATCCTCTAATCTAATGGAAACATACTCCAAGAAGACGGTATTCCATAACAAAGTTTTTTATTTTTCTACCAATTAAATTTCATATACATGTACATGTTCAAAACTAAAAGTGGAGATGATTTGGATTGATTAAAATGTTGATACATACATTAAAATTTCAAGGATGGATGATGTTATGATTTAAAAGAATTACTCTCAATTGGATAAACCAAAGAAATAAAGGTAAAATAAAGAAAATGATGAAGCCATATACAAGCTACAAGCCAAAAAATGCATAGAAAAAGTGTTTAGTTATCTGGCCGAAAAAATTTCAATTTTCTAGAAAAGTACAAAAAGATGAAAATTAATTACTATCTAAAGCTAAGGAAAAAAGGAAAATAGATCATTCCACATGAATAATATTTCAAATTTCAAGAGAGGCTATCATTAAATGAAAAACCAATTGTCTCATAATTACAATGTGGAAGGTGAAAGAAGATGGAAATCATGAAATAAAATGTTTAACTATTTTACTAGGCTAAAATGATGAAAAATGAACAACATGCACCAATAGAATCTATATAACTAATTGATGAAGAAAATTCAAATAGTCTACACATGTTTATGGTGAATGAATGTAAAGGTTCTACATTGACAATGTCATATCAAAATATAAAATATATAGGAACCATTAGCATGATGAGTACCAAACACTTCAGAGCTACAAGGAAAAGATTTCTAAGGTTGAGAGAAAATTCTAAGCCCCAGTTCTACTATTAAAAATCACACAAGTGTTCCATATTATTCCGTTATATTTTTATTGTATATGTGTACTTACATATCATGGAATTTACTATTAATTTCATTCTCATGATGAAACTTTAATGAGAATGGTGGAGAACAATAAGTTGGACTCATTGTTCATGGTTTGTTAATAACATGATGTCTTCCATAGTGTAAGATTATCAACAAGAATATCTTAAAGAATATGTGATGTTATTTTCCACCATGATGAATGAAAAAGATTTCACCCCTTTATGTGGAGTAAATATGAAAGAGATAATATCATGGAATATGTCATGAAAAATCATGATATTCATATCTCCTCAAGAAACTAAAATTGATTAATTCTAATCAAACTTTTATCCGTTGATCTTAATTTTATTTATTAAGTCAATTAGGGGGGGTTCTTGATTTATGAAAATATTGGATGAGAGGGGGATAATTATCTTTGTAGCATAACTTTTTAATATGTTGGGTGATGTATGTGCAGGATTTAGCATTTAAATGATAAATATGACTATTTTTACCCACCAGGATATGAGTTGATACATTCTGAGCATGATTTCACATGCATGGTTGTTTGAGGAATAAATTGAAAACCATTGTCATATCTCTCTATTTATCAAGATTGGGTAAGCCCATGT
Organism: Viscum album; assembly: GCA_963277665.1. Taxonomy (NCBI): domain Eukaryota; kingdom Viridiplantae; phylum Streptophyta; class Magnoliopsida; order Santalales; family Viscaceae; genus Viscum; species Viscum album. The sequence continues at coordinate 1,665,596,994 of OY728156.1, forward strand.
TGACTTAGTTTTGATTTAATAAAGGATTTTTTCTATTTGAACCATGTTTTTTCATCCCTCTCTCATAAATTTTCAAGAATTTATTTCTTAAAGGAGGAAGACATATTTTTTTAAGAATGCTCCACTAAGCCTTTGATTTTTTTTTACAATAAGGGGGAGAAAAGAATGACACACATATATAATAATTCAACATGTTTGAAAGTAATTTTGTGAACAAAATAAAATGTAATATATTTTAGAGCATGATGTTTCATTTTTTGTTGATAAGAAGTCAATAATGACTCAATTATCATTATGTGTATGCAATTGTGATGATGTAATTTATCCAATGATTTAATTGACGAATTTATTAATTTAGTGATGATCCCACTTTAATCATGGATAATGATTGAAGAAATAAATTGGGCAATTGCTGAACTGGTCTTATGTTCCAGGACTTGTATCAAGGTGATACATTGTTACAACACTTGAAGAAGTATATAAAATACTCAATTGCAAGAGGAAAAAAAGTGAATATCCATCCATTGAATTTTAATTGGATAAAGGTTGTGAATCAATTTCAATGAATTATTGTGCCAATATTCAAGGAACAAGACAAGTGTTAAGGACAAAACATTGTTTACTACAATGTTTCCATGTGTTCTATTTAAAGAAATGAGGAATTGAAGAAGAGTTCCATCAATGATATGAATAAGAAAAGTAATTAATGTGTTTTGAGATTCTTGTTCCACGAAGAAATAATGAAGAGGAAAAGATAATCAGAGGTTAATGGGAATGGATTTTGAAGAAGTGACCATGAATAAAATGGTGGTTGTGAATTACACATTCTTTTGATAACAATGTGCTTACTTGGACTTACATTAAAAAAAATAAGGGGCCAACCATGGAGGCTGGCTGAGGTCCTCATCCTCAAGCACATGTGGGACCTGATGGTCATTCGAGCCTGAGGGAATCTCTCAAGGCCATACATGCATGAGGAAGGGTGTTTGAGGGCCGTGTATAAGCCTACATGGGTGTACATTGTGATCACCTAGTGTGGCTAGCAAGCATAGTGGGTTCTAAGTGCACGCCCGAGGAGAAGAGTGGACACAGAAGCGCACCCATAGGGTGAACATGGTACGAGGTGGTACAATGATTGGAGAAGGAGAATTATGAGCCTGAGCCATCACCACATGTTATATAAAGAAGCAAAAAAATTCAGGGTTTTTCAATGTGGGACGAAATTTAAAAAACACAAAAAAAAATCCTTCCCGCTCATCTCAACCTATGTCTTTCTCAATTGTTTGGTCATTGCGGTACTTTATCATTTCATCGTGGACATCCATCAATCTCGCATGCTACTGGATTTGACCCAGATAGTCAATTCTTCGTCATAGTGTTGTCTCTAACCCCCGACCATCATAGGAAAACCATTACATAGTCGCCACTACTAGGCCTCCATGATCAAGATCCTGACCACCAATGAAGATTACATTTAGTGCATGGTGATCATCTGAAAGAATCGTACTCATGCATTCATGAAAAGTTTCATTCGAAAATCAATGTAAAAATTTATAATGAGGATAAGGAAATGAAAATCTATTGAGTCTATGATGAAAGATACTCAATTTAGCTTTAATGGTGAATTAAATTTTAATCCATTAAAAATGGATGCATGTGAGGACCAAACTACCGATAAAAAGTCCCTAGTTGAATGAAATCATCTAAAATATGTTCCATATCTCGATCCAATGTTTGAATAATTAAAACATGAAGATCACAAGCATTCAAAGCATTCATACACATGGATTTTAACATGTATATACACAGTGATTCATTCCTATAAATAAAGATCCATCAACGGATTATCGATTGTTGCAAACATTGAGTTAGATGTAGTTTATGAGAAAAAGATCACTCTACAGTGTGTTTCCAAGCATCCTATATAAGCGAAGGAGTTCCGTGATTCCTATGCATGAAGAATAATCATGAAACCCCTAGTAAAAGAAAGATGTGCGGCACATCCATTGCACGATAGAGGAGATCCCCACCTTCTGTGCAAAGCTACCCACAAGCGCACGATAGGCTCTTTGAACCCTCACTGTGTATTCATGGAAGTAATCATGTGGGTAAAAAACTTGTCCATGAAACCCTTGTTGCACCATTCCAAATACAAAAACCACAAAACTTCTTGGTTCTATGAATAATAATTTCACATTCTATGCGTAGAAGATCTCTGCACTGGTTTCATGAAAAAGGATACTTGTGGGACCTTTTCATTCATGAACAAAATAAGAACACCCTATATTTTCATGAATATATTTTTACATTGTCTTGCAGGTTTTTAATGAATAATGTGATTTAATGAAGGCAGGATCTGGTGTGTTCTTGATTTAAAAATGAAACATGATGCTTTGTGTTTTCATAGAGAAGAGATTATATCCATAATGCACATGAAAATCATATGTATAGTTTGAGAATATATATAGGTAGTGTGAATACACACTACCTTCTGGGAACATAGAACCCCCCAACACACACTTATTATACCCAGTCGTTGGTGGGGGCAAGAAAAGAAGGACGGATTGTGTGTGAATTGATAATTACAGTTGAAGGAGGAGGAATAAATTAGTATGGTCTATATGCATAAAATGTGATTTAAAGACCTCTGAATTGTGAGTGCAATGTGGACATTGAGTAAATCCAAGAAGTTGTGTATGCACAAACAAAAAACACAAATAAAACCTGAACTAAACATTATGTGTGTGTGTCAGTGAATAAAAATAAAGAGGAAGTTAATGGGTTCATATTGAGATAATAACCATGTGGATAGTGCATGTGTAATAGCATGATCCACACATGCCGAAAATTTATTGAAACAATAAGATAGTGTGTTCTTGGGTTGAAAAACTACGCAGTTTACATGTATGCATACATGAACAAACAAATGAACGTGTAAATAGATTTGTGATACCCAAAAAAGTGGTATTTAATTCCATGAAATAGATTCATGTGGAGAATGATAATTGATACTGAATCCAAAAAAAAGTTAATGAAGATATTTTACATGAGTTTATAGTGTTTCTGAATCCAAGAAGAGAAATAGTGTGGATATTGTGAAAGATCAGTCTTTCATATTATATTCTAGAAGAAGTATTGTGCACCATTGTCACACATCTTATTGAGTATTGTTCTTCATCAGAAGAAGAAAAAATTCACGAGAATTGTTGAGTTGATTACTGACCTGAAAAGTGATCAGAATTATTGAGCAAGACTAAAAGACCATAACAAAAGCTGTTGAAGATTCTTGAAGAGAATAACAGGCATCTGTGATTATGTGTTCTTATGTGGATAGACCATAATATCATTTATCGTGGATCAAGAAAGAATAGTGAAGTAAGCTAATCATGTGACTCGAGAGATAGAAGACCCCTGTGAGATTCCTAGTGGAGAAGAAGACTTAAGTGGGACTCTGAAGTAGACCTATTGGAATCTGGTTACACTATGATAAGTAGTATAAAGAATCTCTTGTGGGACTCAGAATCAATATTGTGGTACTATGGGTTGACCATTGTAATTACTAACCAAATTATAGTGGATAATTTGTTCTGCGGTGAATAACCAACAAAACTTGGAGTAGGTCTTTTAATTGAACTTTGTAGATCCATGTGTTCAATGTGTTAACATTTATAACATCACATGAGTTAGGGTTAAGATACATAAGAACAATGGATTGAGTTTTTTTATTAACCATATAGGATTAATTGATATGAATCGATTATTAAAAAGTTTAAAAGGGGCACTGATCCAACCCATCCCCCTCTCTGTGATTCACACTAATTTGGATGCCTCACCACAGATAATGAATATTAGACGAGTATTAGGTAGATCATTTTGTTTTGGTTTTTCCTTTTATATGGATTTTTTTTTACTATAAAAATTATAAAATTTCTATTAATGATTTTTTATAGTTCTTTTCTTTGAATGATTATGTATACACTTATATTGGATGACCAATTATAATTGTGAGGAGAATGTGGAGACAAGTGTTATTATTATTATTATTATTATTGTTCATTAACATTTAATAAAAAAGAAAGGCAGTATATTTTAGTGGATGTTTTTAATTTAAATGATTGTTTCTTAAATAATTATGGGGTTATTTTTAATAAAATTATTAATATTCTATGGTATATTATTTTTTTGGGCAATAGTGGATATTAATGCGTGAAAGTTTCATTTTCATTCTTTGACATGAAATATATCCAGTTCTATTTATGAATATAATGGAAATTTAGTTATAAATATTTGAATGTGTAATTTTTAGAATTAATTTTAATATTTAATTGTTTAAAGTCAATGGTTTATTGGATGGTTTATTATGATAAGTTTATCAGAGTGGAGGCGGAAAATATCCTTTTAATAAAAGGGATTTGCTATGGTATTTTTGATTCATTGACGATTCCCTCTATTTTTTATTTAATTATTCTTTTTTATATTTATTTATGTGTTTTCATAGAATGGAAAACATAGAATAGAGAACAAGGATTGGATTGTGATGTCAAAAAAAGGAATGAAAAATGTAAAACAGAGGACAACCAATTTTTGAACTTGGTGTGTAACAAACCGTCTGATGTCAACCAAACACTTCACTAAATTAGGATGGACAGAAGACCTCTAGAATGCCTCCATTGATTCCATAGGATATTGATTAACAACGACCGTCTAAAAGATATATTGGGGATAATATACCATTTGATAAAATTTATTAAAATAAGAAATATGAAAAGTGCTTCCTTAACATAAACATCATAGTACAAATTAAAAATAACTAGAACTAGAGAATGTTATAATCGAATGTAATGAAAAAATATAGTCATACATACTGAAAATAACAATAACTTGAAAAATGATCACCCATCGATCCCATTATCAAAAATAATAAAATTAATAACAAAAATAAGCTTCTGCTAACGACACTGAGCTGAACCACATACTAGGTATCTATAATGGTCGAACTACTCTTGTTTGAACATCAAAATCCACATGATAATATATTCTCAATCATTGAAAACTAGTCATTTTCCCTATACACCATCATCTATGTGATCAACATGAACATACAAATAAGGTTTAAATACACACCAATGTGCATGTACGATGGTGTGAAATAAATCTCAGTAGGACACCAAATATGAAGAAACATTTATCTACAATGATAAAAAGTCTATGCACAGGTGATATTCCAAGATTCATTCTAAACTAATAATATTTTTAATGAAATAAACAACTACATAAATAATGGGAGGACATAATAGAAAACCATTGGTTCTAGCATGGCACCCAAGGTAAATCTACCCCACTCTAGCCCCATGTTGGATGATTGTTAACATGTGGATCACCAAGATAGAAGAAATCCATAGAATACCCTACATCTAGAATGACTTCCAGAACATCCATCTTGAGGAAAAAAATGAATGGCATACACTAGGATCACACAATACGTAACCAAATGACAACAACAAACTCTACTAAGATTTATGACTCTAATGGAATTTTCCAAATAAGAAAAATGAACTATACTAACAATGATACAACCTTTATGATAAATGATAATCTTATATACTGACCAATTACAAAAAACACATGATCATTTTAAGGATAACCTAGAAACATGGGTCCTCTATATTGTCTAGGACCATTAACACTAAGCCCATAGTTGGCTGAAAATATTATGGACAATGATGCGGGTTGTGCTCCTCTAGATCATCCATTATCTCCCTAGATATTTCAAATAGAATCCAATATAATAGAGAACTAGAAAGATCCCATGCACAATTATCAGTCGAAATATTTCCCAATGGTCTCCTCCTACATAAAATTATGAGAACAAACTACCTCAAACATCATATCGAATGGAAAAAATGGTAAGGAATGAACACCATTGAAACCCATTATCCAATCTAAAGAATCATCCACAACTACCATCTTGCGGTCAAAAAATATCAGGGATCCCAAAGTCCCCTCAAACATAAGAACAACCTCTAAAATATTTCACCTATATTCTCTAGTTTATAAAATGACACCCATTTTCTCCAATTCCAAAAAAAGGCCCGCACTCAGGGTTAATGAAAAATAGGGTCCACTTGGATACCTAGATCACATACCCCTAGAAAAATAAGTCACACCTAATTTAGGTATCCTCAACTAGTGACTCAGCACCCAAACCATCCATGACTCTCATTTTTTCAAAAGGGAATCCCTAAAGATAGACCGAGAAACCATTTGTAGGGATCCACCATCGAATACAAACCATGAAACAATACCAACAATAGAATGATATCACAGAGGAACAAAATGGATAAAAAACTGATCATTTTTCATCACCACACCTATAAGAGCATCTAAAAGTATCACCAATCACACTATGGTATTCTCAAGGGTTCAACCATGGAACCCAAATGATCCTCGATTTGGAACCCACCCATGAGGGAAACCTCATGTATCCCTTAGACACTTATCAACATCTACATGTGGTCACGGGACTGTGCAATACATCCCATGGTGCCAACCCCACATAAAATATAAAACCAACATGATTAAAAGAAAAAGGATCAAAACAAAAACATCATTAACCTATAGAAACCAATCACAATATTTATGGACTCTCCAATATCTCCACAAAGATGCAATTTGATCCGCCTTCTGGGATTCCTCTAAACAAACATTTAACACAACCAAAGTTTATCCCATAATTCAATTCATCCCATAATATTGAAACCATCATTCAATTCTCACATATGACCACCCATCCTAAAAGAGTATTCTGAAATAAAATGTTAAGAAATCACTCACATAAGAGTCACTTAATCCAAAACACCATCTAAACAACCTCTCCATGATGAAAGGATTTCACCATCACAATATACATGGAAAAAATATAGAATAAGTAACACTCAAGTTCAAATTAGGTTCTAGGTTGAGAAAATTCGAAAAATCGCCTACTAGGAGTGAGTTCATGGCATATACCTTGTGTACGAATTGTGTTACTCAAATTGTCCCCCATGATTGTGTTCTAACTCCTGTTCAACCTGCACATTTCTTGACCACACACCACGTACAAAACACACACTGTGTGTAATCCAGATGTTGTTATTGATAATTTACTCTACACCGGTACATGTCTGGTATAATTTACATATCCTCTAGTTTTCCACAACACATTAGGTTTGACATCTACCCAAAATGACCATATTATCCCCCGATGACACATGGTGTCTAGATAAGTAACTATACAAATACTAATCCACCCATACATGGTGTGTCCACAAGGACACACCATGTAGTCCCTTTTTTGTCACCTTACATGAATGGAACACCATATGACATGGGTTTTAGGGACTATATTTTTTTTATAAATTGGTTATTCCAACATAAATCATTAGAAAGCCCCTAAAACCACAATTTATCCAACAAAAATACATATATCAACCCTCATGGGATCTCCAATAACAGATAATAAGATTAAAAAAATTGAAACAAAAATTATATGATGATAATGGATAATAACTCAAAACCAAACTGACCTCTAGGCATAAAAAAATGAAAATTTGGTGGATAACCACCACCCACATACATCACATCCCACACTATTTTGGTTAAGAATCCAAAAAGACACCACTTCCCTCTCCATCTCCTTATAATATCTCAGTCGAGCAATACCCATAGGGGGAGACCACATATATAGAAACCAAATAAAAAAGGAAAAAATAAAAATGGTAGAAAAATAAATTATTAAAAAGAAAAATGTTAATAAAATGAAAAGGAAATATAACAACAAAAAGATGGTGAAAAAGAAAAATAAACATGTGATGAAAAATAAATGGGGCTCGAGCTATGGCCCAGGACCTGACTCGAGGATACACATCACCTTAGAAAAACCCTGAATTATAAACTCAAATGCATAGTCAAAATGTCAATCTAATTATTTGACCATAAAATATAACCATTAGAGCACACATGAATAACTAATATTTTTATTAATTAAATATTAAATAATATATCAAAATTCACGTAGCTCAAAACTCCACTAAACTCATATCCTTGGGTAGGAAAATATTTTTCCACCAACAAAGTTGTTATAAAAATTAAACAAGACCTTTTATTGGATAAATTTCTTTTTTCATCTAATACAAACCATGGAACAAATTTTTCAATTTTCTATTGTATTTCTCATCATGTACTATTTTGTTTTAATATAAACACCCACCATAATTATTTTTTCCATTGAGAAGCCTATATGTTCAATTATATTATATTCTACAAATCATAGAACCTGAAAAAATGACTCTATCATTACCATCATCTAACATGTCTCACAATGACAAGAACTCTCCCAACATGAGTGACATTAAACCATGGCCAATTATATTCTCCCCAACATAAGAGTATCATTATCATTTAACACAAAGTAAAAAAATATCCTATATGGAACAGGTTCAAGCCAATACCAATCATAATGACTGGATGTGAAAAACTGCGCTCACTTGAGTAAATAAACAAAATAACAACCATTTTCATTCCCTAGCTCACTATGAACATAAGTTTCTATGCTCAACAAAAAACATAAAATAATAGTCACATATTTTAATGGAATATAGTTTACACCAAACCATAGGTATTGCCTTATAAAAATCCTCTATTTTGACGTCAATAAGTCCAAAAAAGTTACACCATAAATTTTCCTTCAAGATAAAAACAACACCTTATAGACCAACACATAACATATTCACCAAACGACACTATGTAAAACCCACCTAAATATTCCTATAAAAAACAATTATTTATTCATAAAATACATGTTAGACACCACTCTCTTAATCATGTAAAAGTGATACATAAAGAAAAACTCACTATTTCTCATTCTTAAATGATCCATTATTTAACAATCATATGTTAACAAGAATAAATCATTAAGCATGCTACTCACATATGTTAGTTCCAAAAATTCAAACCACTCTCCATGGAAATTCTCAAAATCAAGGAATCTATTTAATTACAAGATCAATGTGAAACCACTGTAAAATCATGTGAAGGACCAAAAATATTAACATCTAATAATTTTCATATTATAAAATAAAAAATTGAAAGTAAAAAAATTAGTTTTAGGAATCTAAACACACCTACGCTCTCAATCAAAAATTGAAAACTAGGGAACTTCCAAGCCCTACATCATAAACATTTGGAATTATCAATAGATACTTCTCTCCCAATGACCCCTTGGTGATAGTATACCCTTGTTGTAACCATTATACTAGAAATTCCTATTCAAGAACGCAAAATATATATCAGGCACTTGGGCCCTCACCTAAAGACCAGGATGATAATGTAATGAACAATCAATCTCCCTCCCCTAGTGACTCAAACATTGGATTATAGGGAAATATTAGCCTTAGGTAAATTCACAACCAATTCAAAACACCACGTAGGTATACATTTCTTCATTTAGAAAAAAAAACAAGAATTAATTGTAAATACAATGTTAGAAAAAACCCCAAGGGTCACCACACATCCCTTATTTAAGGGATTTCATTCCTAATCACTAAAGAAAATCATTCCATGAGATCCACAAGACTCAACTTTTAATGAAAATAACTATGGTTCAAATGATTATAATTCCACCAATGAGCTATATATAGAAACGATATATATGTCATTGTGTTAAATTTAAACTATTGTACCTCCATCACCATTGAATACAACCATATATAAGAATATTTCATTTTAATATTATATACCTATAAAAAATCAGGAACACTTCCCCCTTTTAATAATGGCATGAGACAAAAATCACAATGAAAAAATAATCCACTGACCCATTTGAATAAATCGAGGTGAAATTGCAGAACTATAAAAATAGAATCCATGTTGAAAAATCCCATTTCAAGAAAAAAATTAATTCTTATTGATAAAGGTGTTTGAGACATAGTTATACAATATCCATCAAACGTTATAACATATCCCAAGAACACATATCTACATTCGCTTAAAATCATAAAACTTGAAGCTATGATACCATTTTTTGACAAATCATCATGAGTTGACCTATGGTGCCAGCTAATCCAGCTTACCATAAGGCCCCATGCACAAACCCTTATAGGGAAAATTATATCGACTATTGATTAGGGTCTTAATTATAGACTAGAGACACTATAACCTTGACCAGTATGTAATAATAATGTAAATTTACAAATCATAATAACATTATAAAGAAATATATATAATGAAAAATGAAAAATAACATATGAAATTGGAATTTGGTATACAATCATATAGACTCACAAGAATGTGAATACAATAATTGATCACTTGTAGATCTAATCATATATAATGAATAAAATGAAACCTAGAATAAGTACACATGTATCTACTAACAACACTGAGTCAAACTGCCTAATTGATCTCAATAATATTCATGATTATCCCTCAATAACATAATACTAAACATGAGAATCTCTGATCGATCATGAACGATTAGTCCATGATCCTATACACCGTATACCATGTGGTCAACATGAACATAGAATTATGGTTTTCATTCACACAAATGTGCACATACATGGGGTGAGAAATAGATCTCAATAGGCCACCCAAATTGTGAACCTATAATATACAACCATAACTGTTGTGTCCACATGTGACATGGCATTCCTAGGTTAAAACGTGTCACAACATATATAAAACAAAATACTATATAAATATTGGGTGATAAACAATAATAATCAAAGAATCCAACCTCATGATCTAGAATAGAAGCCGTGCTAAATCAAAAATTTCTAATTTATAGCATTTCTCTTAGCATGAAATAGGATCTCAGGACCCTCCACTAAATATGAATGATTTTATAAAATATACAATATATATATAGACACAAATTATGAACCCTAGGGTCGTAATAAAAAAATGAAATTATAATTGGATTTAGGACTCAAATGGATTAATCCAAACCAGTGAAAAGAACTCTATCAAAAGCTAGGTAACATGTTTAAAACATGATATTTCATTATAAATAAATGTATCCATAAAATATATAATCAAATAAGGTATTAACATAAAACTTTATTCCTCCAATTTTTTTGAGTCTATTGATAAAAATCCCACAATGAATTAAAAACCCATTGGCCTAGAAGGGGGGAGGGTGCACTCCCCTTGATCTTCTACTAGATCCCTAGAACCATATAAATATAGAAATCAATAAAAGAAGATAACCCTATAATTTTTATGTCCAACATCCATTCCATTGTTATCCAATGGGTCTCCTCCTATGTCCAATCGTGAATAGAAATAAATTTAAGCATCTATGGTAAATGACACAAAATAAATGACTTATCAACTCTCAAACCCATCATTTAAATTGTTGAATCATCAGAATTGACTATATAATTGTCATTAAGAATTGGGGATCCCATTATACTCTAGAAAAACCACTATGGGATCTCACCACTGGTCTTTGGTTTGTAAAAATAAACTTGATATCACTAAATATAAAACAGCAATGACCGTTACTTAGAGTCAATGAAACATTTGGATCCTTTAGTCTCCTAGATCACATCCATCAGAAACCATGGACTATGCCCAATACTAGGATCCTTAATTACTTAATAAAAACCCAAACCATTCATATCCATCAGTAAAACCATATGTTAAATAATGAGAAAAAACATCACAATAAACGGGGATCCTCTACCTTATCCAATCCGTATGATTGGACACTATTTTCCAACTTAAACTCAATCATCAACCACTATCCTCTACCAATCGTGAACATGATAGGGAATAGAAATAATCACCAAACCAGGAATGGAATTATCATTAATTCATCTAGGATACCCAAAGAAATTTTAATCAAGATCCATCCTTTGTGGTAATAATCAATAGTTCCTCAAAATCTTCTAAAAATTTACTTGACAACATCATATTGTACCAATAATCCCACAACTTCACCCCCAACTAATGGCTCCAAGAAAATCTATCCTCAAACCTTGAATCTGAACATCAATAATTATAACCTTGTAGAACTCATCGTGACTTCAAAGGATAATCATAGATATCCTCAATGATACTACATGATCTTACATTTTGGAATAGATCAAAAATAACCTTGAACAAAACTATATTCGAATCTACAACCCATGTTTTCCAAGAAGATCAAAAATCTAATTTGGTTTTTCAATCCCATAACCCCACCTATATGATGATTTTGAATAAAAAAGTCAAGTAAATACTCATTTTAGAAGTATCCAAATATAAAATAACATCCATAATGATACACTATAATGAATGGAATCAACCATCACATTATCTATTAAAATACATTCATAATGAAAAATTCATATGTCCAACATTGACTGTAGGGTGATAAATTGGAAAAAATCCTCCACAGATGCAGTATATAGTGGATACCTCATATAAATGGTATGTAAGACCAACAGTCATACCTAGCCAAGTTCCACGACCCCTAAGTGTATACATTTACAAATTACACACCATATACCATACAATAATGATGTGTAATTACCATAGGGTACCTGGAAATGTATCCAAAAAATGGTTATTCCAAGTACACTATTTGAGCTCTTTCACTATGAATCACACATAGAGTGGTCTTGTACATTATATAGAATTTTATATATGATAGGGTGTATCACGATGAGTAACTGACCACACCCTTTGCCACCCTCAATGGAATTTCAACATATGTGACACACCATATAATGCCTTATTTCTTAACTCAGCTAAATGGAAGAAAAGATGACACATTTAATCTAAACCAAAAACTATGTAATCTATTTTCTTGAATAGAATATCCCAGTAATTCCATCGAATATACATTTATCCCAAAAACTCATAGACCAACCAATAAGGGGTCTATGACAACACATAATGGGACATGAAAACTACAAAGAAACAAATATATTCTGATCATGGTGAAAAAAAAATTAATTATCTCCATGCATTAAACTCTAAAGTGTTGGTCCTGATCAGCTACCCACAATAGTCGTATCCAGCTCTAGGGGTGATCATACACCCCAATAATTCTTCCTCAATCTAATTATCCCTCTTCTATCTATATCAAATGGAAAAATTAGGGCGTATACCACATATTCAAGGAGAAAAGGTTATATGATAAAATGAAAATGAAAATTATACATGTTTAAAAAGAAAAATAAAAGTAAAAAAGGAAAAGAAAAGTGTTCCATGATCAGACCTAATGTTGATGTGAGGTTATGTATCAATAATGTAGAAAACACCATTATAAAATCAATAATAGAGTTATAATCATCATCCAATGATCTGAAAAGGTGATATCACTCTTCAAATATGCTTAAAAATTAATATTTAATCTATTAATTATTTAATATTCTAGAAAAAATTAAAATTCTTGAAATTCATCTAATGTTTTTTCCTAGGGTAGAAACCCTATTCCCAGACCCCTGATATGGTCGGAAAATTTAGCTTTGATAATATAATATAATAAATAACCATTTCCCCTGATACATTCATATTAATTCTGTTTAGAAATTTTGATGGATTTTATCCACACAAAACGATGCAAATAATTACAAGGTGAATTAAACCATCAATCCTTTTTGTGTTCCCTATGTATAAAGAAATTCTGTAATATTTATGAAAAATATAATATATTTTAAAAAAATATGGAAATAATTATTTATGTTGGGGAATAGAAGATATTTCTTAACTGAAATTATGGGTTATACATGTTAATTTTCAAATAAAGAGATGGACGAGTTTTTTATTGATTAAAATCTATTATATATATAATAATTGATTTTTTATTAATATTATGAGGTTATATGTTTTTAAAAGCTTTTGGGGTGTATTATTAATGTGTGAAATGGTACTCCCAAGCCACATAGTGGGGTGTCATTGTATTAAAATAATGAAATCCAATGAAATCAAATTAATAAGAACTAATATTTTTTATGAATTTTTTCTTGGGTTATTAATGTCATTATACAATGTAGTAAAATTATTTAAAATTTATATATTTGATTCATAGAGTTATATTAGGGTGGTTTAGAGATCTTTTGGCTTTGTGCCACTTTGGCATAGTTTGTGAAAATTACCTTATTGTTTATACCTATTGTTGAAGACATTGGATTTCCCCTAGATTCAAAAAGGGTAGTATAGATCATCTTAAGGGTTGATGATATTTAATTGTAGTTAAATACTAGAGTATAGTTATTAAAATTTCCTAAAAATATGAGTATTTATAAGGGATTTTTATTTACTGAAAATTTAAATTCAAATTTTATTTTATGTAAGACATTCAAATATATCTATGAATATTTCCTTAGCCACTTGATGAGACAATGTTGGATTCCAAGTCATGGTGATCCCAGAATTGATATTTTAAAAATACTACATATATTAATATCACGAACACATGGTTTTCTTATAAATTTATATAAAAAATTTAAATTAAGTCACATATTTTAAATTTGAGACTGACAAAAAGCCCAAAATGGATGCTTTGCCCTATGTGTGACATAATTATTTTCTTTTCAAGATCATGCATTTTTGAAAAATCAATTGTAGTTAAAAATAATAATACAAATTAATTGGTTATAACTATTTTATTATGATTAAGTATTGACATATTTTTAAAATAAATATATGGTTATGATGAAATATCATTCTTTTTACAAAACCATAGTTATCTAGAGCATCGTTGGAGGAGAGAATTCGTCGAAGATGACACTAGATCAAGATTCATTGGACAAATAGAGTTCTAGAATTCACCAAAAATGATGACATATATTCATTCTTCATTAGTGAACTATACAAAATATTGGTTGTATGTTCTTCTTTTATGGATTTATGTCTATGATTTACCCTTTGATGAATGTGATTCGAATCATATGAGAGACCAATTCTTGGGTTGAACATTTTGTGGTATTGGTGTATTTAAGGGATTCAAGAGAAGTTTTTAATATTTTTATTTGGTTCTTAATTAATCATGATAAAAAAAATATAGGACAAATAGAAAATGGAAAATGTTTACTCCTATCTTGTGTTTGTTGGTTTTCTCCCATCATTATTTTTGTGTTCATCACAATTTTTTTGCTTATCTCACAATTTGAAAAATACATAGGTAATCAATAAGTTTGTTCCCATTTCTTTGAAAAGAAAATTGATACCATGGATCCTAGGTTGATTTGGGATTGAGATAATATTTTGATAGCAATGACATGGAATCAAGGCTGGATCATATATTTTTTTTCTGTGGGTG
Source organism: Viscum album (assembly GCA_963277665.1). Taxonomy (NCBI): domain Eukaryota; kingdom Viridiplantae; phylum Streptophyta; class Magnoliopsida; order Santalales; family Viscaceae; genus Viscum; species Viscum album. The sequence continues at coordinate 1,665,612,286 of OY728156.1, forward strand.
TTTTTCCTATGTCAAATGTATGTCTTCAGTAGTGATTTTTGGATAAATAGAATTCAGAATCCTGCCACTGATGATAGTGATTCCAATAATCATCCACATATAGGCTTCATGGTAATGATTCGATACATCAATTATAGAAACAATAAACCACACGTTGAAATATAGGAATATTAAAATATTAGACTTACATAGTGTGTAATCCTGAGATACAGACCGTCTAAGTTTTTATGTAATATAGCTGGGGTACAATAAGAAGTTAAATATCACATGCTATATGACATGTGTCATGATATGTGTAACCCATTTACCAGTGGATATACTTGTATGTTGGAGGGTCCATGGGAATGAAAATGTCCAGGTACACATCAAATCATTAGTACACGGCCTAAGCTGGTTACTCTGATAGGGACTGGTATATAGGAATATCCTGGTGCACATACAGGACCTGGTACACAAACATGGTGAGGTGTTCATGAGAATAGACATATGCATAGTCAATAGACATATCTAGATCAAAATCATCAAAAACACACCATGTACCCATAGATACATTTAATGTATTTAGGAAAATTGCATACCATGAGAGTGTGATAAAAAGGTTGTACTGGGATTAGTGAGACACACCTTATACTCAAAGGGTCATGTTGTGTACTCCGTCAAAGATAGGTGGATGCCTATTTATCCCCACCTTAGTTTCACTTTTAGATTCTACGGTATTTATTGGAAAAATATTAGTTTTTTGTGTTCCATTATCCACTTCCTACGAGTGTTTAGTGTGACATGAAAACCTCATCATAGGATCCCTAACACTTTATTGCTTCTTCAAACTTGGACAGTGTGACAGAGATCCCTTATTTTGGATTGAGATAGTATCTGTATTATTCCATGAGGGTTTAGTACATAATATTTTCCTAATAATTATACTTTTGAACCCTCACTATTTTACATCATGAATCACACTAAGGAACCAAGACTGATCCCCATTTTCTTCATGCTCTCACGGTAGGGTTTATGGAATCAGCATCTCAAACACTTTCATGTGCATCGATCCCCCATCTAGAATGATAAATCTAATAGGGTCAGGTGTCCCCTAGTGAGGCCTGAGCATTTACCACTATCTATGTGTTGAGATCTTATCCTTCTATTGGGTATTAGTCCGATTGAGTGGGTATCTCCAGTGAAACCTCTTAGTTTCTTTCATGCTTCTTCTTAGCTAAACCCATTGAGAATGACCTATCAGTATAGTTTCTTAAATGGTAGTATAGATCATGAAATTTTTTTCTATGGAATGTCCTTTACATTTAGAATGTATCTAAAATCCTATGGTAGATGTTATGGTTATAACTAAATAGGGAATAGTACATTTTTGAGTATATCTGAGTTTATAAATCTATTTCATTATATCTCATATCATTTTGACTATCTTTAATGTGATGAACTTATTAATATTGATTTTAGTGGTTTGGTTATTTCAACAAGTCATGTTTGGTAATGTTTTACTCCACCCTATATTATCTCTACCCACATGACATTTCCTATGGAGTCGAAAAATCTTATATGTATTCCTTAAAGAACTAGGTTTTGGTGGAGAATTGTTTGGGATGGACCAACTATAGAGATATTTGTGTGCATACAGGTGAATTAGGAAATGCCTCCCATAATTTGTGATTTTTAGTATTGTATGCTAGTTTCCAACCCATACCCAACTAGATATGGGATCGAGGGTAGTCATGCTCAAACCATCATCGACTGAGTGGGCCTTGTTAGAATGGGTGATGAAAGAGAGGTATAAGAGGTTAGTTTCAATCTTAGGACTAGATATTGGTGATTCTCTAGCAGTGAGATTGGGTTGGAAATTATGGATATATTGTTATGTGTTTTGAGTTTGGATCATAGTCCAAGGACCTCAATTTTGGTATGTTCACCAAAATATACATCTAAGAAGAATATGAGAACCTACATACTATCTCTGTACTTGTAGGAACTGGTTGAGGTAAAAAAAACTTGTACAATCATCATATAAGAATGGGTTCTAGTTAACATTTCATTCTTGAGTCATCTCACCCAAAAATATGAATGAACACAGTACATATTATCTCTTACCAGGATATTTCCATGTTTATCTCCAATTATATTCTCATAGAATAGTATACTGTTTGATATGATTAGTGATGGGGCCCTCATGAAGGGGAATTAACATGAGGAAATCATTATTTAAGATGGATAGAAGGTCAAATTTATACTTTTGGTTAGTTATTAGGCCTATCTCCATTGTTTATTGTTGGTGAAGAATGTTAGAATGATTCATAAATCGAAATTTGTGTTTTTATAATGATTCATATAGTCTGTACGTGAATATTGAGCTTCCAAGGTAGAGATTAATTTGGATGTAGTGTTATCTAGACATACCAATAATAGGTGTTTAATGAAAGTCAATAAATATGAGGTTTCATTGAATAACTCATGGAAAGACATGTTTTATGAGGATAATACATTTCTATTATTAATATGGAGGAGGAAATATCATGTCGAATTGTTATACCCACCACGCTGCTGTTAGAGATATTGTTGATAAACATTATAAGAGGAGGTAGTTGCGAGATCAAGTTTGTCTTCACGGTGTCAGATATGATAGAGGAATTGTGGAATTAGTATAAGTTGGATGGTGCTTCAATTTGAAGTTACCCCCCAAGATGGATCACTCTAGGATTGAGATGATGGTGGTAAAAATAATGGATAACTTCATGTTTTGAATATATTTTACCCAAAGGCTCCAGAAGTTTCTTGAGTTAGGATCAATGTCCCTTATAATCTTATTTTGGTACTACTATACAGACGTATGAACCAGAATATTTCCTCTAATATTAGAGTTTTATAGGGATAAATAGGGAGTCAGTAGAGCCTTGTGTTGGTGGTGTTAGAATTGACTTCAAACATAAAAGGATGAAGGTTTTTCTGCCATCGATATGTGTTCTTTAGACACGATCCAACACTGTGTTGGAGAGTCAGCACCTCCCAAAACATAAAATGTCAAGCTGTGGTGGGTGAGTCCCTATAACTTGTATTATTGTGTTTTTTGTCATATTAAGGACTCAAAGAATTCTCTGGTTGTCGTAAATAATGGTAAAAGATAAAAATTATTTCTATGAAATATGAGCTCATATAGGGTTCAAGTACATTTTGGGGAATGGTGTTTGTTTTAAAAACCTTGGTTGTCATTTCTCATAGACTCATGATCCACCTATCTCGAATCATATACCCTGTTTGAGACCTCGTCATACTAGTGGAGCCTTTTTTCTGAACTATTGTGTTGGAAGCTCCTACACAGATGATAAGTGATCACATGATTCTACACATAGTTGGACCAGACTTTAGAAGGAGTGAGAGATCTTTGTGTGGAATCAATTCATATTTGGTATGAGACACTACAAGTTTTTCCTCATTATTGAATTGTGGCCTACCATTCATGCTTAGTTGGTATTTAATAGGGAGTGTGGTGGAGTTTATATATTGTTGTGATAGAATTTTCCTCTTTCTAAATGAGTTGTACTAGATAGGGTATGATGAGATCATGTGAAGGAGGTCTCAAAAAAAGCTCTATTAGTTCTCTTGTTATACCATTAGATTAGTGGATGATATTAGATTCTGTTTTCCTTCAGTGGTGATGGAGTATATGGAAATCATTCCTATGGACATTCTATTCTTATCTCTTTCATATGAGTTAGGATTCTTCAATGATTGACACTAGGGATCGCCCCGATATTTTCAATAACATATCAAATAGAAGATGTTGACCCTCATAAATGAATGGTGTGGTTGAGAGTTTACATAAAATGGGTTTTGTAAGATCCGGTTTGTTCACCTGAGAAGCCCAATATTATTCACCCATGGTTAGATTAGTGCTTGAAGTTGGGTTTGGATTGCCATCACATGAACCTGGTGAAATATGAAAGAGTATCCATTCCAACAAATCAATGGATTATTCAGCAAACGGTTTAGAGTGATGTGCTTATTAGAGATTGAAATTGGGAAAGCTTATCACTAGATTCAGTTATGGTGGATGATATTGTAACACCCAGAATTAATAGAGTATGATTATTGAATTCAATATCATGTATGACATGCAACAGTTAGCATGTAAGGGAATCTAATACATTTTTAATTTAAAACATAATAAATATTTTAAATAGATTTGATATATTCTATAATTGTTTATGACCTACAACAAAAAGCGTTAAAAGGGAGTATATTAACCCGAAACATTAAAAAATTAAATAAATATTGTATATTCTATACCATTTAATGCACACATCATTAATTTAGACTACATCACATGAATTAATGACCTTCCGCGGTAGCTTTCAGTATATTCATACCAAGTTTCAACATATAACAGTGTATTATGAATATTTTATTTTCTTAATATAATATATTGTAGACTTGATATCAAATTAGTAGTTATGAATTATAAGAGCCAACTTATAAAAACAATGTTTTACATCAATATAAAATGAATTCACTCTTTACCAATTAATGAGAAACAAAAATAACAACCCATTGGATATAACAATAAATATTTTAATTTTAATTATTTTAAAATAGTTTTATCATAAAAATCCTAATTAATGAAAATATGGTATTTATTTTAATGACGTAATGATTTTATATTTTTTATATAATAATTTTTTAGTTCATCTAATGGATTTGATATGAATAAGATAAGATCAAACAAAATATAAAATTTTAAAACCTATATTTTAATAAAGGAAATTATACCACCTTTTAATGAATATTAATTTTGAAACTTAATTTATTTGATTTTTCAAAATAAAAATAATATTTTAAATATAAACATAAAAATATATTATGGTGAATTTGTTGATATTTGTTTTGAAAGATTTCATTTTTTAATGAATAATGAAAAATACGAACTTTTAATTTGAAACTGAATTTTCATATATTTTATTTATAATTAAAAATTAAGTTTCAGATTGTTTTTTAAGTATGCATAGATAATATTTTTTTCAATTAATACATTTTATTCCATTTGGATCAATTTCAAATTGATATTGAATATAAAAACAAATCAATTGTTCTAGTGTTATTGTTTTAAAAACCTGCATTGTCGTCCCGCATGCGAGATGAATTTTAAATTAATTTCTACCACTTCTGTGATTGAAATTTGAGAAAATGGAATTAATAACTGTGATAATAATAATTTATAATATCTAATAATACCAACTTTTTTAAAGAAAAATATTAGTGAATGTAAGTATAATAAATTATAATTATTAATGTAAAATTATGCTTAATAAGGGACTAAAGCTTTGTGTTAATCACCCAAATGCCCTTGAAACATATCCAAACCCCATTATATGTACATAATACATCCATTAACATTTAATTATTGATTATTTAATGATTTATTTAGGTAAAATCCAGGGAAAACGTTACAACTTTTCCAAATACCAAGTGACTCATTTTTCACCCTTATCAAATGCCATCAAATCTCCCCATTCCCAAAACCTCTCAAAACACATAGGTTATGAATTTTTATAACCACATATCTTCCTAAAATCTCTCCCCTAAAACAGTAATCATGCCTTTTGGATGATATCATTCAAAAGGAGCCTTTTGTTACAAGCTAAAAGAAGTTACCTGATTGAGATGTAACATCTTCTCTCAAGCTCCCTAGTTTCATTTCTTCTATCAAAAACCTGAAATATATCTATTAAATGAATATAAATAAAAATATAATAAAAATAATAGAATTTTTATGTAAATATTTTGACCTAAAATTACACAAAACTCCATCTAATGGGTAAAAACATATTGTTTCTGTGTAGGGTGAACTATTGCCACACGAATTGAAAATTGTTCATTTTTTACATTACCACATATCATAGTGGAAATTATGAAGAAAAATAATTTTTTTAATGTTATATAAGATATTTATAATGTCATTAAGTTTCTGAAAAATTTATTTTTAAAAAAAATTATTTTTCCATCTTATTTGAAAATGATAATTTAACTTGACGAAATGTGGACAACCACCCCATCTAAGCGACATGACTCATTCATTCCATACCTGGAACATATAATGTGTGGTTTTAATAAACCTATGTAACATATATAACATATATGTACTATTTTGGAATTATAATATACATATGAATCATTTACTTTTCAATATTTTAATACAATAATGAAATGAAATTAGCATTCAGGCATACGTACGACCTATCGTCTACATGAACGGTGCAATTTATTTCTAATATGCAAATATAATGGACAAATATAAACACATATATACTACATTTATAAGATAATTAAGTTAGGGATTAAATTTTTTAGATGATTAAATCATCATATAATTAATAGGAACAAAAAATGAAAAGTTAAAATGTATATGATAAAACTAGGCAATTAACAACTGAAATAGTTACAATAATGGAAGTGTCTTAAAAAATTTATTATAAAATAATATAAGGAATTGATATAAGATTTTATAAATTTTTTATGGTTATTATATATGTTAGTAACAAATTATAAACCACAACACAACAAAATAAATACCACACAACACGAACAAGGTTACGGTAAAGGATTTCATCTCAATTTACTTCCAAATGAGACCTAATTTTGGTTATGAACCTATTCAATATTATTTGGTTTATATACTGCCCTTAAATGATTTATATAATAACTTACTTATTATCATGATGTTGTATGTTTTATTTGATCTCAGAGGAATTATGATTTAAATGTATCATTGTGGTATGAGACACATTTAAATGTATAAATATTATTTTTCTTGAAGAATGTTTTAAAGTCCACAACTCGTGTCGTTACATATCCTCTTCTGAGTTTTTATTGATAAATCCATATTATTTATTAAATATATATATTTTATAAGTAATATAATTTATTTGATACTTGAGTAATGCTTTAGACATGCAGTGAATGTGTTGGGGACTGTTTTAGGTAAACCCTATGAGTGGGGGACTAGTTATTCGAAGCCCCTCAATGCATTGATAGTCTAATGAGATTAAATATTTGAGTAAAATAGAAGGGTTTTAACTAATAGCTAAAAATTATTCTTAAATTTCTTGATGTTACTAGTTCCATGTACCAAGTAAAAAGAAAATCCATTAATTAATCATTTCCCAAATTTAATTTAACTTGTTATTGATCACTTATATTTTTCATCTACATATCTATGGATGCATATAATTATCATCTTTTTGATTAAATGGAATGTGCTTTTGTTTCTTACCTTTCGATATTGAATTTTTCAAATATAGTTATTTGAATAGAACGTGTTATTAGTAATTTATAATTCAATGTTAATTTATTTTAATTGATTCATTATTTCTTCAACATTAATTTCAATTACTAAGAATTTGATATCACTATTATTATGTTTACTTTCCACATGTTATAAAGAAAAAATCACTTAATAAGAATTTATGGATACAATTTATTTCATTTTATTATCTATATTGTTTGAATTTTATATTTCCTAATGTATTATGGGTATCATGTATGTAATCTAGATTTCAAAAAACTTTAATATTGATCAGACCTTCTGTATATTATTCATTGTAATCAGAAAAATATAATAAAATAACCCACCGACTCTGCACTTTTGGTGTCGGGGAATTATAGGTTGTATCATAGGGAGATTTATAAATCCCCTAGGAAAATAGATTTAGAGAATAGATATTAGGGAGAACAACCATAAAATAGAAATTAATGATAAGTATATAAGAACATACTATAATAATGTTATGTTTTTGAATATATGTTTATTCATAGAAATAAATTAATTTCGGGATACTACAAGTGGATGTTGTTCTACCACCGATGAACTTAAGTGTAGAAAATCTAGTAGGATGTTTTAGGCCTGACTCAGGGTAACCTGGTACAAGAAAATAATCCTTACTATACACCTAGATTAAAAATCATGAGGGCTAAGCATATGATAATTCCTATTCTCATTACCAACCATTATGAAGAATTTGAAATATAATATTAACAAAAATTAACTGACTTTTATGATTCTAGGATTAATGATAAATAAATTATTGTTATCTTCTATAATATAATGAGGGTTATACCAAATTCATGATATTATGGGAAAATCCAATGTTAGCCATTGTTTAGAAATGGTTCATAGAAGGATGAATGGTATCTTTACTCCTAGAAAATGTAGATATTTATAGATAAAGGAAACAGATAAATCATGTATTAGAATTGAGTAAGTTATGGACATATTAGGGAATATTAGTCGGGTTATGGAAATAACCTTTCTTGAATTGATAAACCTACTTCATAGAGAAAATATCCACTGATGGATCACTTTTTGTGGAAGAATCCCACATTGTTTAGTGGGACTACAAATCCAATTATAATTGAGTAATTAATTAAGTCTCTTAAAAATATATTTACAACCTTGGAATGCTAGAAAAAATTTAACAAATAAATTTGTGTTCTGTTGTCTCCAAGGTGATGCAGACCAGTGGTGGAATCTGATCCAGAATACAAGGGAAGAAGAAGTAACTAAAATCATGCATTGTAGAACTTTTAATGAGTCGTTATTCAATAAATACATCCCTCATGATTGGAAAATTGAGTGGAATAGAATGTTTCTTATCTTAAGGAAATAAGAATAGAAGACTGTTATAGATTCTGAATCCACTAGTACGAGTTTATCAAGGGGTGCTATGGATTATCTACACAACACTAAGTGCATGATCGTCCAATTCATTTAAGGTATTATGAATGATATTAAAAGGGTCATGATTTATCAAAATTTCTAATCATAAACGGAGATATTTTTACATGATATCAGTACCGATAATAAATTAAACATGAAATATGTCCTGAAGGGAAACCAAGATAAGAAGAAGAATTATAACCATCAATAAATACGGAATGATTAAAAGACGTTTAATGGAAAGAAGGATTTTAGAATTTGTGATAATATTGAAATGAATGACCCTGGTAAATCCATGAAAGGATTGAGAGATTGTTATATGTGTGGATAAATAGGTTCTTCCGAAAAATAATTTAATGGAATGTACAAGGACACTACTATTTAATGCTGTAACTTCAATGATATGGGGAAATAAAAAAATCCCCACAAATAAAGAGAATCTACCTTCTAAGAAGAATTGGGATCAAGGTCAAGCATATGATATTGGCATAACGGAAGTGGATTGATTAATATGCCTATATATTTTGATCCTTGGGTAATGCTGGAAATTTACATTATGAGTGATGTAATGGTTTTAAGAACTATGAAATATATAAAGACTATAATGCAGTACCTTCTCATGAAGGATTTAAACGTATGTGTTAATCTGTACTGACAAACTGGAAATGTGATTAAGTATAATGATGAACATGTTGGAAAATACATGCATGTGGGAAATATAATCCATAATATGTCCCTAATATTAAATTAACTTTTTTCAAAGAGCCGATTCATATGGATAATGTAATATAAATACAAATAACTACCATGGAAATGATTTTATAATGTTGGATCATAATATTTTTTCAAGGTTAACCATTTATGAAATAATTTGAGTAGATATTTGGACATTTATTTATTGATTCTTGTATTACCTAACAATATAAGAAGAAAATAGAAATAGTTAAAGGAATAACCAAATGATAGTTTTTAATTTTTTTAAAAACAAATATTTACAAATATTCTAATAGATTGAAAGAATTACTCAAGTATATAAAAAAGCGTCAGGAAAGAAATTTATTTTCCCTAGTACCTTCATTAATGATGAATCATATGACCCTTAGATAATAATAGATTTAGGGCTCTCTGATTGTTAACGTTTCACCAACATATTCCCTAGAACACTCCAATAGAATTTGATTGTTAGATTTATCCTATGTATCAATTTTTACATTTCCATCCATCATTCTCATACAAAGAGACCTACATACATGACCATTATACATTTTTTTCACTCATATTCAGAAGATATGACATTAACACTTTTTATGATCTGGGTCTTTCATAAAGATTTTATTTTAAACCTATAAATTGTTGTGACCATGTTTATATTGTACGGATTAAATTTAATTAAGGTGGGGAAAATGTAACACCAAAAAATTCTATAGTATGAATATTTTATTTTATATCATGTTTGACATGTAAAAATAATCACATAAGGAAATATAATAGCCAAATAATTTTAAAGTTATTTACTTTTTTTAATAGATTTGATATATGATATATTAGTTTTTGACAAGAAACACCATGTGTAAAAAGACAATATATTAATACAAATAATTATAATCTTAAAAAAATATAACATATTATATAGATTTCAATTCAAAAAACACTGATTTAGCTTTCATTTCATGCATGAATGACATTCCATGATATCTTGCATTACACAAAAAACTGAGTTTCACCAAAAAATTATGTATTATTATGATATTATTATTTAATATAATATTATATAAACTAGCCATTAAATTATTTTTATGAATAGTTATAAGTAACATATAAAAAGTATGGTTGAAACAACTATAAAATGAATTCATTGGCAACGAATTAATGAGAAATTAATATAATAACCAATTGGTTAAAAAATTTAATATTAATATTTTTTATTATTTAAAAAAGATTTGTCTTAATAAAAATAATTAATTAAAATTAGTTATTTATTTTATTGAAATATTTATCCTATACATGAAATATTATATTCTTTTGGTAAAACCAAATATATTTGACAATCATAAGGTAAGAACAAATGAACTATTACACAAAAAACATATATTTTTATAAAGGTCATTTTACTGAATTTTCATAGATATCCCACATTAAAAATGAATGTTCACAATTTAATAAATTTAATTTGTAAAAATAAACATCATCTTTGAATGAAAACAATATTTGGTTAGGGTGATTTTAATACATATTAGATACATTACATTTTTTAATAAATATTGAAAATACTGAATTTTATTTCAGAACTACTTTTTCAAATAATATATTTATAAGGATAAATTATTGATTCGTTCTGGTAAAAGAATATAATTAGTTCTTATTTTTGTAAATTAATATAATTTTTGTTATTTTAATCAATTTCACTTCTAAATTTAGTATAAAAGCATATCAATCCTTTTGACTTATTTTCTTAAAAAACATGCATTGTTATCATGCCTGTAGGATTAATTTTAAATTACTTACTTACGAATTATGTGATTTTAATTTGTTTAAATGTATTACATATTTGGAATTAGAATAATTTATAATACATTATAATAAAAACATTTTTTTACCAAAAATATTAGTAAAAGTAAAAAAAATAATTACAATTATTAAAGTAAAATTAGGCATAATAAATGACTAAACATTTATCTTAATAGCCCAAATTACCTAACCACTTGTCCAAAACCCATTTTATGGAATTGATTCAGCAATTATCCTTTATTTGATGAGTATTTATTGTTTGTAGAAATTTTTTTAGGTACAAATGTGGTTACACCTATATTCTTTTTGAAATCGAGGTGAGTCATTTAACTGCCTTATAAAAGGAAACCACCTCTCCCCATTCAAAAAACATGTAAAAACACATAGTCTCATACCATATATACCATTATGTATTAATATCATATATCCTATATACCTTTAATCTTACATTTTTACATAAATTCTTCCATGTAATTCTTCTGCTACCAACCAAAAGATGTCACCCGATTAAGAGGTAACACCTTCTCTAGGGTCTCTAGTTTAACTTCATTATAGACCCTGTAAAATATATCAATGAAAAAATGATATAATAACATGTGTATAATAAATATTCTTGGATATTTTTATATAATGGTTTAAACATACACTTATACACACCTCCATCTAATGGGTTACGAATATACTATTTTTATGTTTGAAAAAATACCACCTCACAAAAAGATGATTCTTTATTTTTTTACATTACCAACTATCATGGTTTCCATTATTATAGAAACCTTATTTATATATGTTATATGATATTTATAAAGTCTTTACTATACTATACTTCTTATTTGAAACACGCCTTTATTCTTTCCTTTTTGTGTAAATGTGATAATTTCAGTTGATGAAGTGTGGACTACCTCCCCTTAAACCGGCATGGCTCATTCATGCCATAAATTGATCTTAAGAATGATGGATTTAATAAAACATTGTAAAAAATATAACATATATATGATACTGTAATTATAATATTCATATTAATTGTTTATTTTTCATTTTTTTAATACATCAAAGAAATGAAAGTAATGTTCATGCGTATGTACGAACTACCATCTCCATGAACTGTGTACCTTATTTATAGTCACCAAATATAATAGACTACAATAACTAAATATATAATTAATATATATTGGATAATTAATTAATTCTCAAAATTCTAGATTTGATGAAATAATGGTATCATTAATTGTAACACCAAATTAAAAAACAAAACGTACATGAGAAAACTATGAAATTAACACAAAAAATATGTATAATAATGAATGAGTATTAACAAGGGGGTAATAAAATATTATAAGTAATTAAAAGATTATATTATTAAAATGATTATGGTACTAGTATAAGATAGTGACATATTTTAGATCATTATACATGTGTATAAATAACTCCCAACAAAAGGAAGTTTAATGTAAGGTAATTCATCTAAATATACATTACATTGGAACTTATTATTGGTTATGCACCAATTCACTTTATTTGGTGTATACAATGCCTTTTGAAAAGTTATATCATGAATGTAATTTTTAATGATATTATATGTTTCCTTTAATTATTGGGGAATTATTATTTAGAAGTTTCAATGTGGTTTGGGACACATTTGAATGTTTAAATATTAGTTTTCTTCAATAATGTTATAATATCAACAATTCTTGTTGTTACTTATCCTCCTTTGAAGTATTATTGAAAAATCCATATTATTTATAAAATATGGATATTTGATAAAACATGTTTTTTATTAGGGATAAAAGGAATGATTAAGACTTGCAATACCCAGGTTAGAGATAATTTAAGGGAAGCCATACGGGTTGGGGACTAGTTAATAAAAGTACCTTCGTGCACCTGTATTCTCATGATCAGAAATAGTTTGCAAACATAGATGTGTTCTTACCCCATATCTAAACCATATTGTGAATGGACTTGATGGTACTATTTCGATGTACTTAGAGAACATGGCATCTAGTAATCAAGAATTTACAAAATTTAGTTTTAGTTATTATTAATCCACGATATTTCACATCGACATATCTATGGATACATATAATTAGTTGTTCATTGATTAAATGGCATGTGTCTTTGCTTCTTACCTTTTCATATTGAATTTTCATTATCTAGTTATTTGAATGAAATGTGTTATCTATTATTTTATTTTACATGTAGATTTATTTCCATTGATTCATTATTTGATAAAAAATATTTAACCATAGTAAGAATTTAATATCTATATTATTATGTTTCCTTTCCCAAGGTTATGAAGAAGAAATATTAAAATAAAAGTTAAAGGAAGCATTTTATTTCATTTTATTATGTTTTAGGTTTTTATTTTATATTTACCAATGTAATATGGTTATCATTCAATTAATATAGATTTTCCAATGTTGCTAAACTGATCGGTTCTACAAGATTAGATTCCTTGTAATCATGATAATTTAATAAAATAATGCACCTACTCTAGGATTCTTGGGGTTCGGGAATTACAGATATATTATTAGTGGATTTCTAAATCCATTGTGTTAGTTTGAAGGTCATTTTGATTTTCAACGACAAGTTATATGCCTTATTATGGTTGTAATACTTAAGGATAAGATCCATAACTCTAATTGGATCAGTTAATAGTAATATTCTTTGATTTAATCCATTTGTGTTTGGAAGCTATGTTGGAGTATGCAAGACACCCGAGGGCTGAATAGTTTCCCATTAGTCGATTGTTTTTATCCCACACTTCTTCTGCAATATAGAAAGGTATAACATACGAATATTAATTTTGAGATCTTTCATGACTTGGTATCTAGTGGATATGTTCCGCATTTATTTTTAAAAAATGTGGATCTCATTATCCTTGTTTGAGGACATATAATGACATCGATCATGCTATGAATGGAGTTAATGAGGAGGTTATTTTCACTTACTAGTAAATCTAGTGGAGGTGATGATGTACTATGATCTATTATTATGAGTTGGAAATACAAGGTAGTTATATAATTTTTTTAGACTAAATCATGTTTTCTTTCTTGTCCATGGGTGTTGAGCAACAGTGTAATGACCCGCATTTTGAACCGGGTTAAATAGTGGAGAAAGTTTATCTTTTTCAATTACTGAACCGATATTTTATATAACCGTGGTTCAGAATGAGATTCTAAAGTTTTTAACCCTTCCTTTTTATGTTTTTGGGTGTGGGAAAATTCCCTTTAAGTTTTTTGGGTGTCATGAGGGGTTCTGGGAGTGTCCGATGTGGAAATGGCTGGTTTTTAAAGAATAGCTAAAGGAGCACGGTTGGTGCACGGTTTCCCAAACCGTGCGGCCCAAGCTGTGCGGCCTAAATCAAGGTGGTAGAGGAGTCTGCATGTCCTATGCTCGGTTTACCCAAAATGTGTGGCCAGTCTATTTGTGGTGTCATGGGTGTCCAGTGGGGGATGCATGGTTGGCGAACAGTTTTCCAAACCTTGTGGCCCAATGTGTGTGTCGTGCCCTGTTTGGGTTTATAAAATATATAAATGATATTTAAAATAAATCCTAAACTAGTAAACTCTCCACACTTCCTCACAGAACATCACGAACCCCCTCCATGGAGCCTTCATCCTCACGTGATCCCTCTTTCTCAGCTGCACCACGTTCATCCTCCGTTCATGAAGATTCCTCCTTCTAATCTCTACGGTAAGCCTCCTCCCTACATCCATTTCCCTTATTGGCTGATTTTAGGGCTTCCCTTGCCCTATTTTCTATTCCTCCGAACCGTAAGGTTAGGATGGGTTTTTGATTTCATTTTCGTCCTTATTTATCTTGTTCTAGGTTAATGTGAAGGGTCAACTGGGACTCCTTTGGGTGAGAATCGGTGTTTGTCGCCGAAGGCGAGGCGGTTTGCGGTGGTTTCGAACAATCAATTTGTTTCTGAGGAAAGGGTTTTCTACCGTTGGTTGTTTCGCAGATTCCAAGTAATGTCTTTAGTTTTTTTATGGGGTCCGGGTGTGTTCTGGTTAGTGCGTTGGAGGTTTTGGTCGTGTTCTTGGTCGCTAAAGCTGAGACGACTCTCCTGTGTAGGAATAAGAATGTATTTTTATGTATGTGGGTTCCCCCGATATGCATAAATTCGTGCATGGAAGCAAATATACATGTAAGGGGAAAGTTGTCCCCATTTCATATATAAAAGTGCATGCGCAGGTGATCAGAGATAGGTATATGTTTGTAAGGATAGGTGTAAGGATACTCTGGTGCACGCCCATGGCCATGGGGGTGTGTGCTTATGGGATAGGTGTTGTTATAGCATTGCGAAGTCACATATGCCTAGTGGGGGATAAGCAGTGGCATCTTTAGTTAAAAATCCCCAAGATCTGGAGTGGACGGACGGATCCACCTTGGTGTAGGGTCCTCTCCTTTCCCTTTAATTTAATGTTAATTATTAATGAGTTATTTATGCTCTTCTTTAGTATGTTAATCATGAAAGTTTAGTTCCAAGTGGATGCTTCTATGCAAAGTTTGTGAATTGTAGGAACAAGACTAAAAGGGTTGTTTGGTCACTGAACTAAAGATTTAATAATAAAACCCCTAGATCATAGGTGCTTTGTCTTCAATATAAAAGTAGGTAGTTGAATCTTATGCTTTCTTGCTAAATACATTTTATACATTAGTGATAGTTGATGATATCATGTTTCCATTGAATGGTAACAAATGGTTATAGAATGATAGTTGTACTGTTTTTATGAAATTGTTAAACTTGAATGAAATGGACTACAGTGGTAAGACCATGCCTTAAAATAATGAAATAAGCACAACATATGTTAAAGGAATGGATCTAGTGAATGGGACTTACCTTGTAGGGGTAGTCCATAGCACCTCTTTATGCTTTGTAAATCACCATATGTATTTCAAATGATATAAAAGGAATGAAGAATGAATTGGGGGTTAACCAATAATATACACAAGTGGGTTGCCCCATGTACCTTATATAAATGTGATGAATACGTTAAATGATGTGATATTGATACATGATATGGTTTTCCATAAGTATAATTGTACAAAAGTGATTATAAAAATTTTACGTGGATATGGGTTGTATGTTTGATTATGACTGTGATATGTCCTTTGAATTCTTATGAGGTAATGCCAAAAGTAGTATACTATATACTTTCTTGTTTTGTGAGTTTGTACATGATGGTGCCACATAATGAAGTATAATAAAGGTGATCACATGTTGAGTCCACCTAGTGATAAATACGTGTATGTAAGGGATGCATTCTTACCCCTTGTAAGATAACTTCTGTTGATTATTATGTGTCTATATGGGAGGTAGTTATACCCCATGCAGATATCATGAGTGTGATGGAAGAGAGGAATTCTTATCCATTTCTGGTTGACTTCTTGTGATGACGTACATGTTTGGATGGGAGCCAGTTATACCCCATTCCAATAATATGAATTTGATGGAAGAGGGTCATTCTTACCCCTTACCATTATCTTCTAGGAACGAGAGTCATTCTAACCTCGTTTCCATTAGATACTAGGGACGAGAGGCGTTATTACCTCATGCACGCTATCTTCAGTTGATGGGTGGGATGCATGATTACCCCACACAATCTACAATGAATACATTAATATGTAACAGTTGTGGCATGATCAGATTAATATCCCGACAACGAGCCGAAGCTGTTATAGCCATCAGGTTTCCTTTGGGAAACCTGGACGGGTATTGTTACTCTATGTTTTTATGATAATTTAATCCTGTTATACCTCTTTACTTTTTAATTAAATACACACTGTCTGGATTGGGTTAGACACCGGTGGTGCAAGCCTATTGAGACTATTATCTCACACCCTACTCGGGCTGCCATTACAATGGGGTACCTGAGTAGACCTTCTTTCTTGCAGGACCTAGGTTGTATGTTGTGCTACTTATTCCCGGAGTTAAGAGCAAAGGACCGAGCTGTAGCTCGAGATGCTCAAGAAGATCACTCATCAGGCCTTTCTGACTTTTCATTATTATTTGTTATTGTATTGATAGCATTTTGTATTGTGTACTACTTTCCATATTTGTATCATCATCCATGTATTGTGACAATAGGCTTTGGCCACCTTTTGTAAAATGATTACTGATCTTTTTCCGCTGCTTTTGTTCTTGGTTTGCACTACTTCTGCTATTTATTGGGATTACCTATAATGATACCACTGTGAAACTCTAATAAGAGTGTATAGTCTCCCCACTATCACCTCCTTAGACCCTCTATGCTAGTCAGCAGCCTCTAAAATATGGGGAGACACACTTGAGGAGATGTGGTGACCGGTGCAGCCACTGGTTGATGACAGGTTGTTCCGGGACGTTACAAACAGAAAATTATAGATTTTTAGTGCACCAGTGAATTTTGGAGGTAGAACAACATCATGGAATTTCCATGATGATCACTGTATAATGAGATATTAATAACATGAAATTATTTAGGAGAGGATGTGTGAATCTTTGGGGGACTCGGTTGTAGTTGATCTTAGTTTTTTACCTGAGTCAGCTAGCTAGGTAATGTAGACCATTTAGATTCTGGTCAACATGATATGGGTACACATGTTATTTTTGAGAAATATGTAGGAGAATCATCTACCACTAGTGGATTAATTTATCATAAGGATTACCACAACTACACTATAGTGACACCTTTTTGAGGCCCTGTATATTGGACTATGCTGGTAGGTCTAAGTGAGTGGGTGACAACACATGTGTCCTAGTCTTTGTGCTTTTAATGTTTTTAAATGTTTCTATTCATCAAAGGGAATATGAGGAATAACATGAAATTTCAATAGTCTATTATAGACCAATGAAATAGGTCCATGGATTTTGAATGTTGATGACTTATTTCCAGTGTGATAGAATATATTCGAATTTCCTGGAACCATACATTTTTATTTTAAATTATTAAGTTTTTGTGGTGGTGTACCACTTAACCACATGAAAACAATAGTTATTGGTTATATGTATGTTATCCATATGCCATAATAGAGGAGGTATGTTTATGAATCAGTATGTGATATCAACCTTGGTAAGATAGTTTGTGAGAGTTGAGTTTCCCTATTCAAGTATTTCCTGACATTGAGAACTTGAAATGAATGTCCCTTCAAGGGAAAAGGTTTTCATGGGTTGAATATTTTTGAAAACACAAGAAACAATAGAAGGGGAATGATCGATTGGGAGACCTAGTTAAGAGATCAGTTCCCTCTCTTGTGAGTAGGTATTTTGATGTTTATGATGAAAGTCCTTGAATGTGGGGAGAATATAATGTGTCATTTTCCACCATGTAAGAGAATTGGAATATTTATTGGAATATTTACAGAGCTATACAATGAGATGGAATGAGATTCTATGGCCTAAAAAGCCATAAATTTATATTATAATTAAATAAAAAATATTAATATCACACATATTATGTTTCCAAAAAAGGTAAAATAAATCATAATAGATGTCTCAAATTTTCAATTTGAGACCTAGGTTGAGTTCATAATTTGATATTCACGCTAGGTGAAACATAGTTTTTTTGGTTCTTTGTCGTTTCTAAGAAATAAATCACAGAAAGATGTAATAAAATAAATAAATTAGATATAATTATTTTATTATGATTATATAGTGATTTTTATCCAATATAAATACATAGTTATTATGAAATATCATAGTTAACCATATAACCATGGAGATATACAAAACCTATGGTAGAGAGAATTCTTGGAAGATGACATTAGAATGAGAATCGTTGCACTAAAGGTGTTTTGGATATCTCTTTCAAAAATTGTGAAAATTTGTTCTACAGCATAGATTGATCCAATATCGAAGTATTATGATTGTTTTATGTTTCTTTTATCCCCTTGAGTTATACCATGATTAATTTGAGTCAATTACTCTAATATATTGAATTGAATGTCGCTCATTTTTCATGTATGGTATTATTTGTGGGATTTGGGAGCATCTATTTTTTTGATTTCGACCACCGTTCATCGAGATAATATAAATGGATCGAGGATAACCCATCAGGGGAGAAGCCTTATTACGCTTTTATTTTTATTTATTTTATACTACCATTCTTCATATGTACATCCTGGATTTTAAGTTCGACCGATGGTTCATTAAATATCCAGGTAATCAATAAGTCCACACCCATTTCATGGAGTAATGGATCGATACTTATGATTTGGGTTAGAGTTGGTAACGATATCGAGTTGTGATGGTGGTGATGATGAATCATGAACAATTTGGAGATTTTGGTTATTGGATTTTGGTTGTATGAAGAATGTTTGGCATTGGGTTGATATTTTTGGTGAAACTTAAGTCAGAATCGACCCACTGTAGACAGAGAGGCCGATCAACCACAAAATATGACCTTGATGGGCATGTTTGGTGATGATAGTGATTGAATCAAAAGACTGATTTATGAACATTGAGATTTTTTTAATATACATGATGTCTAATCCAGAGATACATTCCATGTGGGTCCAGGTGTTGTGGTGCTAGGGTTCCATGTGAAGATAAATATCACATGTCGTGTAACACATGCAACGTGTCATGTGACACATACACACGTTATTATTATTAATATCATAGTTTACAAATGAAAAAACATGGCCATTTACCCAACCTAACTAGAGTACACATGATGATCTATTTTCTTGGACAAGGCTGGGTACTTGGGTATGACATGTTACACAAGCATGATGATATATACATTAACATGGAAACATTAATGAAGATGAAACAAACCGAGTTCTAGATCATCATATACACACCATGTACACATAATGACATTATGTGTGTTAGAGAAATTTTGATTATATTTCAGCACTAGACACGGGATATACGAGCTTTTGTGAGACACACTATGTACCCAAAGGGACACACCATGAACTCATTCAATGACATGTTAGTGTAATCTATTTACATTGTTCAGCTTCATTGTGAGATTCTTTGAGATTTCGTAGAATAGTATCAATTGACTGAGTTCAATTTCTATATTCTGATGAGGGTTATGTGCATTATCGCATCCTCACCATAGGGTTATGATCCATCTATTGCTTCATCATACATGAATTGTGTGTGTGAGTAACTTTCTTCTAGAACGAGTTAGTCTCAATCCTCTTCCATGAGGGTTTAGTACAAAATTTGGTACAATGAATTGGAATTAGAACCCAAAAATGTGTTAGATAATGAATCTCTCAGATAAGATCAAACTAATACACAATAACATCATGCTCCCAATGTTGGGTTTTGGGGTTTGGGATGACTAAAATTTACACGGGTATCAATCCCCTATAGAGCATGATGAATCCAATTGGTTGAGGTGTCACCCCAAAGAGCCCTGGGTATGAACCCCTCTATTTGTAACAATATATATTCCTTCTAATAGTGTATTAGCCAGATTTACTGTGTATCTTGGGTGAAACCACATAGTTTCTCTTAGTTTTCTTCTTGGTTAGTCCTAATGAGGATGACCCCACAGTTGAGTGTCATCAGTTGAAACATAGAATATTAAGTGGGTTTCTCCTAGAATATAATTTCCTTTCTATCATGATTACAACACTATAGTGGATATCATGGTTATGAAAATGTGGGATGTAGTGACTTTTTGATTCTTTGTTGATTTATCCTTCCATATCATTCAATCATATATCTTGATTTATGTAATGAGTCTTATTTTTATGATTATACAGATAAATTGTTTAGTAGTTTAAATAAAATTTTTATATTGGTAAATGTTTCCTAAGCATAGTAAATGTTTTGGGAGTGCATGGGACTTTTTTGGAGACTAAAGATCCTTGTTCTGGAAGAAACATATCAGACACACTATTTTACCAAACAATGCACTTGAGCCCATACTATTTGGCTAATCCATGAATAGTGATTCAAATGGATATAATGCGTTGATTGGTTAGACTATACCTTGAGACCTGGGATTCATGGATGTGATTCTTGTCTCATAAATGTGACCAGGGAAATTTTCATGGGTTGCACATGGTTTGCCTCATGCCTATAAATGAAAAGTCCCACCAAAAAATAATGTCGTTTACACAGTCAAGGCACGGGTTGGTGAACTATGAGACCAAATGACCTACTAATTAAAACAATAAAAAATTTCATTTTTCTACATCATTTCATTATGAAAATTTATTATTTTTACCCTCCCTAATTTTTTAGTGGACCACATATACATAGAGTTCTTCTCCAATAATTTCTACGGATTATTATATCTGTCTCACCCAAACTATGCATCAATCACTGTCAGTTGCATTTGTTAGATGATTTTAAGGGATTTTATATTATCCTTATTTTCCAATTTTTTATCATCATATTTATTTAAATTTTGGCGAGTGATGATATTCTCTATTATCAAAGAATTAGTCTATTCTTCCTCTTTCTACCATTCTACATGAAACTAAAAGTTGATACCCAATGAGGATTCATCCATTGGACCAATGATAGTGCACTTTAAATTCCCCCCCCCCCATGTTTTGGTGTTTGTATAGTTTTATCCATTATTACACAAACTAAACCTTCCACGCATTTCCAAAAAATGTGTTCAACCCATCTAATAATTTTGATCAGGTTAATAAACTACAATAGACTCTAAATAATACAATATATGATGTATACCTCATTATTTTCCGCCCCTTTTGGGTTTGTGATATAAATAATGTTATTGATATTAATGATTCATTCACCATACCACCTCTTATGTGGTCTTTCATGAAGATAAATTAGTTTTACATGGATTTCCAAATAATGTGTTTTTGATTAATTAAATAGAAGTAATAGGAAATTCCACATCACATGATATAAATTGATGATGATTTTTATAACATGAATTACCATGGTTAGATGTAAAATATTCTCTCTAAATTATTGAAATGGAGATTAAATATGATTATTATTATTTGACCATGGACATTGGACATTGGAAAATGGTTATGGGAATTTTTGAGCATTGATTGGCATTCTCTATTACCTTGGGTGTTTTGAAGGGTGGCCCACGTTATTTACATGGATGGTGGGAATGATGTTACATGTTCACATGTATTGGGTTTTGGGAATTAAGACACACCCCACCATCTCTAGTTAAATGAATTAATCTCACATTCATATGAGACTCAGGGATAATAAAATTGCTAGGGCTTAGAGCTCATTAGACTATGCATGGATGCCCAAGTTATTCCCAAGTCCAGTTAGTTCATAGTATCATAGTATACACCTATATATTCCCTCACATATGTAGTCTATATACATACAATTGTATTATATATATATGATTACTTATAAATTCACAGATATGGTACACTATGATCATAATTATTCTTGACCATGCCGATGTTGGTAGAGTTTGCTAAGTGTCCTCTATAATCAAAATTTAACTAGATTACAATTTTTAGATTTGATTATTATTTCTTATACATGCACAATACTATGATATACATACCACATGGATTATTCTAGACACCATTGGTGGGGGCCTATTGAGTTTATTAGACACCCATGTTAGGATAATGATTGGTAACCTTATACACATTATGGTTGTAGGTATTGATAAGGGAAAGTTCCTTGTCATGGATGCTTGATATGTTTTTCGTATATCAGGGGAGAATAAGATAAGAGGAACAAGCATATGCTCACTATTTTAGTGGATATTCCTTTTTTGAACTTTTATATTTTTGTTCATCATGTTGTGTATGAATGCACACTATATCCCCTTTCACCCCATTTTGTATATCACCATGGAATGGAATCATTTTTTATATGACTCGGTTTATGGTTTTATTATTATTATATTTTTTTGGATATTAATCTTTAAATTATGATTAGTGTACTTTCTTCTATTGTGGAATCAATTATATTATGCTTCCTATATTTATTTTGGAAAATCATAACTTTTTTTCTCCTCTAATAATGCATGGTATAGTATAACCACAATACAACTGTAGATCCTCACCAATAGTCAGCAACGTCGAGCATATGTGGAGTCACTGTTGAGGCCACATAACCTACCGAATCGGGGAATTATTATGTGGATCCCAGGTTGGGACGTTATAAAGTGGTATTAGAGGGGATTTTTTCCTTTTTTCCGTTCTGTATGGAAAATAGATACGTGAGTGGGATGTTTTTCAGTTTAGAACTAAGCTTATGCCTATGAGTAATCAACCCACAAAATGGTGTAACCCAAATTGTCTCAGGTGGGATATTGTTGTTTTTCATTATGCTAGTTATAGTTGTATTTATTTCATCTTTGGGTTGTGTGTATGTTTTGGGGTGTTATTATTCTTATTATTATAATAATTATTGTTATTGGAGATTACGTTTTTTTCTTTAGACTAGTATTTCAAAAATGTTGTGTCTCGTGAATAATTGAATGTACTTTAGGGACTATATTCCATGCATTTTCCATGGAATGTTTAATTATTTGATGTTTTTTCTTGCTTCAAATAGTTTTGTGACTTGATATCTAATTGAAATATTCTAATGTTTCATGAAAATATGTAATTATTGTAATAATAAAAGTGTTTGAAATTACCTAAATAGCATTATTCTATATATATTGATGATGAAACATTAATTAACTGATTATTCTGTGTTTGAGACATGAACCTACAGTTCAATGACTTGAAACATTTTTTTGATTTCATTTCATGAATTCCAATATTAATTTTTGAGTCATGTGAATATATAAATTATAAATAGTGATTTATTTGATCAATAATTTATATTTCAAGTTACATAATGATACTAGATTGAAGGAGTATGTTTTAGTGACCCGAATTTAAATTTTTTATTTTATATAGAGTATGAATTATACATATTGGGAATCAGGAAACATCTAATTGGCCCATGATATATACACATGTACCGACATATATATCTCTATATTTTAAAGGGTATGATATAAAAAGAATTTAAATATTTTAAAGTAAATGTGTACCACTAAATGGGGATACCAATTACAAATTATGGATTTTTTCTATATAACTTGCAATTTTAACTCCATATATCAGGACCATTGAAAGATGGGAAGAGACTTAGAACCAACCATAGAATTATTAGTTGGTAGTTAAGAGTTTCTCTTTATTTCCAGATGACATGATATGTTCTCCCTTTATCGCATAAACAAGGTTTTATGAGTAGGAAGAAGGTGTTAATTAGTATCATGGATGGATTATACCTATCATAATTGTTTATCTATGATCCTTAAATTTTTGTATTCACATATGAGGTGTGTATTTTGAATTATAGATTCAGGGTTCCTTGATAACATTGTGTAGTACACTAGGAAGGTAGTGACGACCATACTTTGGATGTGGTGGGAGAAGATACACCAATGTTACATCTTGTATTGACACCTGTAACACCACATGTTATTCAAAACATGGAAAATAAAACCCAGTTTAAAGAATGTTTCATTATTTTGATGATGTTTTTGGAATATAATTCTTGACATTCCCCTACTATGGAAGAGTTTATGTGGGTGTTCTAGTAGCATCACCCCCATTTTATTTGGTGATGGTGGACCTGAGCTACATAGACATGACCAAAAACCTGATATCTATACCCATGAATCTAATATGACTTTGTTGACGAGGTTCACTTTTCTTACTTATATGATAACTGATTTTCCCAAACTATGGCTGGATTCCAGTACCCTGGTAGACTGAAATCAAGATATGATCTAGAGGGATTTCTATATGGATTTCTATAACTAATTCTTTTCTTATAAAATTATAGAGGTTTGGCTAGAGTGTTCAGTAATAATAAATTGGTCTCTATGTATGTGATGAATTATTCATCCTATTTCACCTAGACTCAACGATTTACACCAACCCTAGCTCACGATTAGCTCATGATTATGAGACCATTTGTGAAATGGATGATATATGCCTTCTGATCACAATTTAAGGTTCCTTGATGGACTATTACTTATGAGATAGTCAACCATGGACTAATTACAAAATGAAACTTGAGGGAAACATAAGTTGTGAACTAGATTTGTTAAAGACTCAGATATGGTTGTGTTTCATCTAGTGGAAGGAATAATCAAATTGATATTTCTTGTGGGTGATGTCGTATTCAGAAAACTCATACTGAATAATTTTTTATATGCCACTTGTGATGGAAGACGAGGGACATGAAACCCCAGTGTATATGAGATCGAGTTGAGTGTAAAAGATATGGAAGGACGAGTCATATTCATCATTTATGAAAAAACATTTCCATCATCTCCTTGTGAGGGAGTATCTATATAGACTCCAGATTCTGGTGTAGGGCCAGGATTACCTCACATGGAAGGTAGTTGGAGTACAACCAACTAGTTATGTTAAAGGGGTGGTCGAGGTAGGGGAAACCAAACATAGGATTAATAGATACAATAGGGAATTAATACTCAGGGTAGCGAGGTTGTGACATAGAGTAATAGAATAGTCAGTTCCATGTAGTGAAATCCTTGTCAGTGGAGTAGTGTGTGTGCCCTTCTATTATTAGAGGCACTATTCTGGTTTCCACTACTGTAGTTTCCACTTTATTTGACAAAGTTTCCCCATAAGCATTTATATATAAATTAATTATAGAGATACTAGGACTATATATATAGTACATATATGGAACAATGATAATTTACACTGCATTGGGAATCAAATCATAGAGTGTTTATCTATGTAAGGAATATCACATTGCAATAGGTGGTTATATATTTTTATTTTATATTTTAATCCTAGACATTACAGAGTTTAATTTAATTATTATGATGGACTAATTGGTTCTCTATTAAAGCTATATTTATTTTTATCATCAGAAGGTAATGATTACATCACCATAGGGTGGTATATATATTCACTAGAGAGAATCATATGTCACGGTAACTCGAAATGGACTTGAGTCTTATGGGTTGGAAAGAGTGACAGATCAAATTGCTAGTCTTTTCTTGCATGATCATGGAATGTGACCTATAGATTTATATACTATGGTGAATTGTATTGGGGATTTCTTCCCTGAATAATTTTCTACGATACCTCTAGTGATATATGTAGAAATATCTATTGAGATATTCCATGAAATAACTCTATTGTTCATTTCTTCTTATAAGATGGAACCAATGGAACATTTGAAGCTCAAGAAGTAGTTGGACGAACTGAAAACTAAGGGTTTGAACCAACCTAGTACCCCATTATAGGGTTTTCATGTTTTTTTCATGAAGGAAGATAATATTGATAATATTTTATTTAATTAACAATGGTTAAACAATCTAATGGTTAAGAATTAGAATCCAATGCCGCGAATTGATGACCTTATTGATCATAAATGAGGCGAAATGGTGTTTTTAAAGATTAATTCTTGGCCAGGATACCATAATGTGTGAGTTAGGAATCGAGAAATACCTCATACAGATTTATCAAGTTGGTATGATGTATATATGTACCTATTATGGTCACTCAATCAAATGAATGCACAAACTATTTTGACGGCCTTGATGAATCAATGCCTCCAAACGTATCTGGAGTCATTCCTGGTAGTCTATGTGGAAGAAATCTTGGTTTATTATCACACTCAACATTATAATGAAAAACATACTTAGATCATATTGAATACACTAAGAGAGAACAAGATTTATGAAAATCTCCCCAAATTCAAAATTTAGAAAGAAATGTCCACTTCATGGGGCACATAAACATGGATTATAGAGTATCAATTAAACCATTGAAGGTGATATCTATTTTTGTTATTAGAGTATCCAAATAGAATCTTTTATATATAGAGTCTCTTACTAATATCCAGGTATTTGAGATGCCTCATCTATGAATTTTCATGGATATAAATTCCTCAATGTTGGTTGTAAAAGAAGGGTGGCAATTTTTTTGGTATGAGGAATATGAGATAAACTTACAAGAATAAAATTGAGACATACTTAACCATTTTTTGGGTTATGATGAAGAAATATAAGATATATATAGTTTATTATATTTCATTGGGAATCAAGCAGATAATTGTTCTTGTGAAGTATGAGTTAATCATAGTGTATGCGTCTCATAAGTAGAGAACCCATAAAGGGAATTAACAAAAACATGACCTCCTATTGTTAGGTATGTTTCATCATTTATGTTTCTGGAGAAATTATTTTCATGGAGGTAATTATTTGTTGTATACGAATCACAAAATGTAAAGTATATCTTTACATACTGTGATCTAAATACAAATTATTGCATATATGTTTAATACTTAAAGTCATTTGATTTTATGCTTACCTATACACAATGAAATAAAAGTTTATTAGATTCTTGTCAGAGTCGGAACACTCAAAAATAGATTTTTCAAGAAGATATTGGTTAGTGTAACGCCCCGACCCCATTTACCCAGAGTCGGTGCATTATTGCGTAATTTTGGCATGATCACAAAAGATCACGTCTCGAAATACCGATTAGTTTAGTAGCCTTGGAAGCACTAGATACATTCATAAATGTTACATTAATTCATAAAGTGAAATACTACAATAACAAAGTATTCATAGTCCACAGTCATATCCTCTTCTGACTATCCTTGTAGGTCATTCATACAATAATTCTTCACATCCTGGAAAATATTAAAACATTGAAAGGGGTTAGCTCAGATTCTCAGTAAAGATAACAATATAGCGGAAGCTTTCATAAATAAACATTAACATTTAAGGCAATGTATAACTATAACAAAATCATTTTAAACATGAACATCAACATAATACGGAAAAAGTAAAATGAGATAATGTCATTTACTTATTGACATGGATATTCTACCGTTTGAATAATCACATTCAATATCAATAACCACTTTCATAATAATGGAATGCATAATGCCAGACTATAATAACCACGTAGCCAAGGCCTCGTTCCAAGACTACAAATAAGATTTTGTCATGCCCTCGTGCCAAGACACTAGTTTTTCTCATGAGACCTACTGATTCAATTTTTTTATAAGATACATACATTTAAAATTTATCAAATATACCCCAGGGTTTTTCTGAAAACATTATGAAATCTTCTGAATACAAAATAACTAATTCTGTGACTGCTCGACTAATTATAGGCCATGATGGGTCTACGCTCAATCCCTTCCTGTCTACCACACTTGAGAGTAGGGTTTTATGAATACATTTTTAAGCTTGCGTTAAATACATATACATTTGCACTAGATTTTCATATATTTGAGAGAAATATCTCTCCCTTTTTTGAAATCATTTAAAAAGAGTTATGGCATGTAGAGGAAGCCGAAAATCAAATATTGGTCATTGTGGAAAAGAAGTCGTAGTCTCCGCATACATAAGACAAAACATTCCTTTTGTCATTTAGTAAAAACACTTCATATAAAAAGATTCCTTTTGAATAAATGTAAAAGTAAAAGGGGTTTATATATCGTATAACATAATGTTGTGTATAAAAAAAATATTCCTCAATGAAAGGAGATTGAGACGAAGTCCCTTAAAAAGATCAATTTTTTAAATAAAATAGATCTATTATGTGTATTCACTATAAGTACAGTTAATGAAAGTACAAGTACATGATAGGACATAATAATATCATGACATAAATTGAAAGTAATAGATTAACCCAAAGAATGGAAATTGGGTTAAGAAGTTCCCTTACCACTCATCTATACTGATTTGTTTTGAAGATGACGGAAAGATTCCTTTCAAAAACGTATAAGGTAAAATAAGGGTATAAATATCTGAAAACCATTGTCTAATATATAGTAAAAATGTTTTGAAAGACATTTTTAAGATACATGGATGTGGATGAAAAAGAGGTCCCAGTAGATAACTACATATAAACAACCATGGATAATGAAGAAGTTGTAGAATTTACCCGTACCTCGTGTCCGACATGACCTGTCCGCTCTTTAACATCCTGAATAATAAACTAGAGATAATATATACCTTCATAAGAACCTTTTTCAAGTTAATTATTCCTTTTATATCACTTATTACCATGTTATGAACATTATGTAATTATTTAAGTTAATAATGGTCGTTTTGTCGATCTTAGGTATTTGAGTCAAATATAAACTTCTTATAATTACACTTTGTTCATGTGGTATAATATCCATTATATCCATAATTATATTCATGAAGTAGATATCATATAAATCATATATATCCAGTATATACATTCATTTATAATATTATATAACATTTAGAGGTATGAAATGAAATGCACCGTTCATGGAGAGGGTAAGCCGTACATACGCATGAACCCTACTTTCATTTCTATTTCATATTTAATGGAATGAAGTTATAATTATATAAATGTATAATATAATTACAGTATAATATAAGGTATAATACCATATACTCAATCATTTATACATCCCACATATGGCATTAACGATTAAAATCATTTTGAGGGGGCGGTAGTCCGCACTTCCTAAAATGAAAATATCGTGTTTACCCATAAAAGAAATCATAATGGTATGCCATAAATGAGAAATAAAGATTAATAAGGAAAACATAAACATAATATATATATCATATATGAAAATAGTGTCATAAAAATGGCCACCATTAGAGGTGTTAAAAGAATATTGAACAAAATTTCAAGTATTTTATTACGTAGTGTGATCTAAATCCCAATTATTGTATATGGGTTGAAAACATAAAGTCATTTGATTTTATGCTTACCTATGCACATCGAAATAAAATTTTATTAGATGCTTGTCAGAGTTGAAACAATCAAAACTATATTTTTCAAGATGATATTGGTTAGTGTAACGCCCCGACCCCAGTTACCCAGAGTCGGTACATTATTGTGTAACATTGGCGTGATCACAAAAGATCAAGTCTCGAAAGACAGATTTGTTTAGTAGCCTTGGAAACACTAGATACATTCATAAGTGTTATCTTACATCATAAAGTTAAAACTACAATAACAATGTCCCCATAGTCACACTCATATACTCTCCTGACTATCCTTGCAGTTCATTTATACAATACTTCTTCACATCCTAGAAAATATTAAAACATTGAAAGGGGTGAGCTTAGATGCTCTGTAAAGATAACAATATAGCGGAAGCTTTCATAAATAAACATTAACATTTAAGGAAATGTATAACTAAAACAAAAGCCTTTTAAACATGAACTTTAACATAATATGGAAAAAGTAAAATGAGATAATGCCATTTACTTATTCACATGGATATTCTACTGGTCGAATAATCACATTCATTATCAATAACCACTTTCATAATGATGGAATGCATAATGCCAGACTATCATAACCATGTAGCCAATTCCTCGTGCCAAGACTACAAATAAGATTTTTCCAAGGCCTCATGCCAAGACACTAGTTTCTCTAATGAGACCTGCCGATGCAATTTTTTTAAAAGATACTTACATTTAAAATTTCTCAAATATACCCCAGTGTTTTTCTGAAACTCATGAAATGTTATTTTATTATGAGATGATTTTCGTATTTCAAAGGTCCCACAAATTTATATATAGAAGATAAGGTCATAAGGGTTAGAAATATACTCATCCAATAGGTTTTTGACATGTGTAATTCTTATATTTTACATTATCTTTTCATTTTGTTTAAATTGTTAATCAATGAGGTAAAAGCTGCATCAATATGGTGTCATAAAAAATTTAATTTATATAATGTCTATAAATTATAAAGAAATTATTATGATGTAGGAAATAGTTTTAGCTTTTTAATAAATATTTATAGTAAAAAATATGACTTGTATAACCCCATTTAAAAATTATTTTAGTAAAACAACTCATGTTTGTGACATTTTTATTTTAACATTAAATAAAAAGTTTTTAATGTCATTTTCCAACCAAAGTGGCTCCATGGGGTCCCCAAGTTGACCCATTGATTTTCATGGTTGTCCATGACTCATCCAATAGGGGTATGGAAAGTGTAAAAGTCATTTAATATTATTATAACATTATCTTTACCTGAAATTATACTAATTACCTTTAATCGCGATTAATTAAACTTAAAAGTTACTATTCACCAAAAAATTATTTAAATTCCATTGAACCACATTTTACATCCTTATGACAACCAAGTATGTCAGATTTTTTAAAATCAAATCACAGATTTGGTAATATTCTATTTAAATGAAAAATTAGTTTTTTAACTACTACTTAGTAGTTTCACTATTCATCAAAAATTGATGTTTTTCAGAACAATGCCAAAATTTCACCCAAAGCTATAATTGATATTACGAATTCAAAAATGATGTCTATTTTTAAAAATTCCAAACATATAAGTTGCATTAATTAATTTTATAATTAATTCCCGTTGTCACAAAAAATACCGTGTTTTTGAAAAACAATATATATCAAAATATTGACAATTGTTTATGTCCAATTTCAAAGTGAAATTAATTATAATGAACACCATTGGATAAAATTGTAAAAATATATTCTAATTATACTTTAAAACCACTGAATATTATAATTTATCAATATAAATTATTTTCATTAAAAAAAATTTTAAGTATCTTTCACTATTCATCGAAAATTGGAAGTTCTCAGAAAATTAAAAAAAATCAACTTAGGATAATTTTGATATTCCAAATACAAAAATAAAGTCCATTTTGAAATATAAAATTTATATAATTTCAAAAGGTGGGTATTACTATTCATAAATGCTACTTTGATTAGTCGCGGTGTGTTAGATTCTTGAACTTGCGTACAATGCAAGCTATTGCATTATTGAAAGGGAGGTGTATCGTGGAAGCTTGGGGTGTTACATTCTAACCTCATTCAAAAATTGCGTCCTCGCAATTTTATATTTTTCTTTGAAAATAAAAGGATGAAAATAGAAAAAACCTTTGTGGAAACCCCACATCAGAAGTAGGAATAAAAATTTAACTTTAAATTAAAGAAAGAGAAGTACAAAGGTCACTCGAGATAACCCATACTAGGATTATATGAAAATATGGATATGAAGGAGAAACAAATCATCAAGGACTGATGGAGAGTTATAGAATACAGGATTAGGAGAAAGTTAACCACAATAAAATCTCAAACTTGTGATTGGTTAAATGGTCATTGAATCCTCAGATGGAAAAATTAACTGACAACGTTTTTGTTTTAAGTTACCTTTCATATTTTTGAGGAATTTATTTAAGAGATTTACTAAGAACATAAGGAAATATACTTAATTGTCATGTAGACTTTCATTATTTAATAAATTTTTTTACCACAAACCCATCTTTCACTCCGAATGGTAACATAACACAAAAATATTCTATTTATCCTAATTGTATAACATTCCATATATTAACACATACCATTAAGATTAGTAAAACTATTTTGTAATAACCAGAGACTTCCTGTAGGATAGTGGTAGGTAATAATGGCACGTCACACTATGGTTGTTGGTTCAATTCCTACATCTTTTTCCGACGTGACGGGTTATCCCCCAACCTGCAGGTTGTCCTTTTTCTAAAACTATAGTAACATAATATTCCAAAAATAATCTTCATAAGTGTTTTAACCTTAAACAATAATATCCAAATTTCAACTTAATCCATTCCAACCTTTATTGTTATCCAAAATACCTCTATCCAGACTTTCTGTAAAAGGTCTCTAAATTCCAAAATTAATTGTAACATCAGATTTCCCAATAATGGTAAAGTTTCTCTTATTGTCACATACTAAAAATATGATTACCTTCATCATATTAAAACCTTAATGAAAACAACAAGTACTGCAGTACAATCCTTGTTTATATCACATTATTCTTATAACCATAATATAGTTCTTGAGTCCAAAAACACAAATAAAATTATTATTCAACTTCATCTGTAATAAAATCATAATCTTGGCCTTGACCCCATGGCCTTTTCGGAGATATGTTTTCCAGATGCTTATGACATTCATTTGCATAATGCCCCATTTCTCTATAATTGTAGCATTCAACATTGATAGCCTCTTTCTTTCCCTTACAATCACAAGTCTGGTGACCTTTTTCTCCACATTTATAACAAACTCCCATTCCTTTTTGGCAAGTATCAGGGGGATTCTTCCCTCAATTATCACATAATGGAAAATCCTTCTTTCCTTTTTTCCCTTTATCTGTCTCTTGTTCCACCATTCTCTTCTTCTATTGCTTTACATTATTTTCATAAGACTTAGAGAATTCCTTTTCTATCTTGATAGCACATGAGACAATCTCTTCATACGATGAGAACGATTGTGATACTAAAGATCTAAGGAGAAATGGTTTTAACCCATCAAAGAAACGATCAATCATACTTATTGTGTTACGTATATAATCTGCAGCATGCCTAACTAACCTTGTAAAGTTAGCCTCATACTTTGGAACATTCTCATCATCCTTATTTCTTAGACTCATAAATTGCCTTTCCATATCTTCTCGATGGTCATGTGGAATGTATTTCTCTAAAAATAGATCTTTAAACTCCCTCCATTCCATAATTGATACTTCATCATCTTCCATTGTGTTTTGAATCAATAACCACCATTGATCAGCATCTGCAGTGAGATGGTAAACTGCCATAATGACCTTCTCCCTTTCGCTAATCCCCAAGGCGTGGAATATTTTCTCTAAGGAGTTTATCCATTGCTCAGATAATAATGGATTTGTACCCCCATTAAATGTTGGTGGTTGTTGCAACATGAAGCAGTCTAACATTGATCCTCCATGTTGCATATCTGGGTGCTCCATACGAGTAAGGTTATTATTCATAACCTGAGTGAGTTGTGCCAGTATGGTAATATTTTGATTAGCACCAGTTGTATCTGCACCTCCAAAATAATTATCTTGAGCAGGAGGGAAATCCATACACAAAGTGCATGTATTGATAGGATTTCCATTCCTCCCACTAGGTGCCATTTCTGAATAATGGAATAAACTAGTTTAGTTTATGAATTAAAATACATAATTCCACACTTGTAAAACACTTAACATAAATTGAACTATTTATGGATATAATCCATAATCATAAATATATTTTCTTTTAGGAATTATGTACTCATAATCCCTTCATAATGGTTTGTAAAAAAATGATAATTATTTTAATCATATCCCCCAGGAGTGTCATAACCAAGAGTGCAGCAAGGCCCGTTGTCGTGCACCAGTTCCAGTTCGAGTCTAGCTCAAAGCGGTGTTTTCGAGTTTAACCCCTAGGTACATATGTGCCAGAGCCGCCTCTACGTTCTCGTATCCAAACAAGGATGTATTTCTTGAAAAACTCAAAAAATATCTATAATAACAAAATTCGAGGAAGTTCTTCTATACTAATCCTCAAAGTCTATCTTTGGGATATGTGCTCTAATCAATGTTTATCTAAATCTAGCTTCCAAGGTTAGTACTAAACTTCCTCTGATACCAACTGTAACGCCCCGACCCAGTTACCCAAATTCGGTGCATTAGTGCGTATCATTGGCATGATAAAAAAAGATCAAGTCTCGAAAGACCGATTATTTTAATAGCCTTGGAAACACTAGATACATTTATTAATGTTACATTACATCATAAAGTGAAAAACTACAATAAAAAAGATTCCATAGTCCAAACTCATATCCTCTTCTGACTATCCTTGGAGGTCATTCATACAGTACTTCTTCACATCCTGGAATATATTAAAACATTAACAGGGGTGAGCTTAGATTCTTAGTAAGGATAACAATATATCAGAATCTTTCATAAATAAACATTAACATTTAAGGCAATGTATAACTAAAACAAAATCCTTTTAATCATGAACTTCATCATAATATGGAAAATGTAAAATGAGATAATGCCATTTACTTATTCACATAGATATTCTACTGGTTGAATAATCACATGCAATATCAATAACCACTTTCATAATGATGGAATGCATAATGCCAGACTATCATAACCACGTATCCAAGGCCTCATGCCAAGACTAAAAAAAAGATTTTGTCAAGGCCTCGTGCCAAGACACTAGTTTTCCTCGTGAGACATGCCGATGCAATTTATTTAGAAGATACTTACATTTATAATTTCTCAAATATACCCCAGTATTTTTCTGAAAACATTATGCAAGCTTCTGAAAAAAAAAATAACTAATTCTGACACTGCTCGACTAATTACAGTCCATGATGGGTCTACGCCCAATCCCTTCCTATCTACCACATTTGAGATTCGGGTTTTATGAAAACATTTTTAAGATTGTGTTAAATAAATATACATTTTCACTTAATTTTCATATATTTGAGAGAAATATCTCTCTCTTTTTTGAAATAATTTAAAAAAAGTTATGGCTTGTAGAGGAAGTCGAAAATCAAATAATGGTCATGGTGGAGGAGAAGTTGTTGTCACCTCATTCGTAAGACAAAACATTGCTTTTGTACTTTAGTAAAAAAACTTCATATAAAAAGATTACTTTTGAATAAATGTTAATGTAAAAGGGGTTTATACACCGTATAAAACAATGTTGTGTATAAAACAAAATATTCTCAATGAAAGGAGATTGAGACGAAGTCCCTTACAGAGATCATTTTTTTATATAAAATAGATCTTTTACGTGTATTCACAATAAGTACACTTAAAAAAAGTACAGATACAAGATATGACATAAAAATGTCATGACATAATTTTAAAGTAAGAGATTAACCCAAATAATGGATATTGGGTTTATAAGTTCCCTTACCACTCATCTATATTGATTTGTTTTGAAAATGACGGAAAGATTCCTTTCAAAAACGTATAAGGTAAAATAAGGGTATAAATTTCTTTAAACCATTGTCTAATATATAGTAAAAATGTTCTGAAAGACATT
The DNA here is from genome assembly GCA_963277665.1 of Viscum album. Taxonomy (NCBI): domain Eukaryota; kingdom Viridiplantae; phylum Streptophyta; class Magnoliopsida; order Santalales; family Viscaceae; genus Viscum; species Viscum album. The sequence continues at coordinate 1,665,648,297 of OY728156.1, forward strand.
TTTAAGATACATGGATGTGGATAATAAAGAGGTCCTAGTAGATAACTACATATAAACAACCATGGATAATTAAGTGGTTGTAGAATTAACCCTTACCTCATGTCCGACTTGACTCGATCGCTCTTTAACCTCCGGAATAATAAACTAGAGTTAATATATACCTGCTTAAGAACCTTTTTCAAGTTAATTATTCCTTTTATATCACTTATTACCAGTTTATGAACATTATGCAATTATTTAAGTTAATAATGGTCGTTTTGTCGATCTTAGATACTTGAGTCAAAAATAAACTTCTTATAATTACACGTTGTTCATGTGGAAAAATATCCATTATATCCATAATTATATTCATTATGTAGATATAAAATAAATTATACATATCTAGTATATACATTCATTTATAATATTTCATAACATTTAGAGGTAAGAAATTAAATGCACCGTTCATGGAGACAGTAAGCCGTACGTACGCATGAACACTACTTTCATTTCTATTTAATATTTAATTGAATGAAGTTATAATTATATAAAGGTATTATATAATTCCAGAATAATATAATGTATATTACCATTTACTCCATCCTTTATACATCCCACATATGGCATTAACGATTCAATTCACTGTCAGGGGGTGGTAGTCCGCACTTCCTAAAATGAAAATATCGTGTTTACCCATAATGGAAATCTTAAAGGTATGAAATAAATGAGAAATACAGAATCATAAGGAAAACAAAAACATAATATATATATCATATATGAAAATAGTATCATCAAAATGTCCACCATTTGATGTGTTAAAAAAATATTGAACAATCATCATTTCGTGAGGCAGTATTTCGCCACCCACAGAAATAGTATGTTCTTTAACCATTAGATGAAGGTGTGTGTAAGTGTAAATAAAATACTTATCATAAAAACATCCTAGAATATTTTCAATACTGGTGTTGTTATAATGGAATGGAATAAAAAGAGTTTAGGGGGTTGGAGAAGTAAAATAAAACAAAAGTACATAAAAGAAGACATTACCTTAAAATCAGGTAACTCTTTTTGATTTGAGCCAAAGGCTTCCTTGAAAAGAATTATTCCCAAAGTGAGGATTCTAGGATTAAGAGAGGGTATTTGGGAGAGTATTTGAGCAAAGGTTGGCCGAGCCAAAAAGCATTGACGGTGTGAGTAAGGTGGTAGTGGTGGGGGCCTATTATAAGAGGAGAGGAGGAGCACTCTTGGAAACTAATGAAATGTTATATTATTATGAGATGATTTTCGGATTTGAAAGGTCCCAAAAATTTATATATCGAATATAAGGTGATAAGGGTTCTATTATACTCATCCAATAGGTTTTTGACATGTGTAAGTCTTAGATTTTATATTATCTTTGCATTTTATTTAAACCGTTAATTAATGTGGTAGTCGCTTCATCATTATGGTGTCATAAAAAATTTAATTTATTTAATGTCTAAAAATTATAAAAAAATTATCAGGATGTAGGAAATCGTTTTATATTTCTAATGAATATTTATAGTAAAAAATATGACTTTTATAACCCCATTTTAAATTTTTTGTAGTAAAACAACTCATGTTTGTGAAATTTTTATTTTAACATTAAATAAAACGTTTTTAATGTCATTTTCCAACCAAAGTGGCTCCATGGGTTCCCCAAGATCACCCATGGATTGTCTTGGTCGGCCATGACTCATCCAATAGGGTTAGGACAAGTATAAAGGTCATTTAATATTATTATAACATTATCTTTACCTTAAATTACACTAATTACCTTTAATCGCGATTAATTAATCTTAAAAGTTACTATTCACAAAAAATTATTTTAATCCCATTGAATCAAATTTTACATCCTAATGACAACCATGTATGTCGGATTTTTTAAAATCAAATCACAAAAGTGGTAATATTTCATTTAAATGAAAAATCAGTTTTTAACTACTACTTAGTGGTTTCACTATTCATCAAAAATTGATGTTTTTCAGAACAATGCCAAAATTTCAGCCTAAGCTATAATTGACATTCCGAATTCAAAAATGATGTCTATTTTAAAAAATTACAATCATATAAGTTTCATTAATTAATTTTATAATTAATTCCCGTTGTCACAACAAATAGCGTGTTCTTATGAAATAGTATATATCCAAAGATTGACAATTGTTTATGTCCAATTTCAAAGTGAAATTAATTCTAATGAACACCATTGGATAAAATTGTAAAACTATATTCTAATTATAATTTAAAACCACTCAATATTATAATTTATCACTATAAAATATTTTGATTAAAAAAGCTGTTTTTAAGTATTTTTCACTATTCATCGAAAATTGGAAGTTCTTAGAAAATTACAAAAAATTCCACTTAGGATAATTTAGATATTCCAAATACAAAAATGAAGACCATTTTGAATTATAAAATTTATATAATTTCAAAAAGTGGGTCTTACTATTCATAAATGCTACTTTGATTGGTCGCGGTGTTTTAGAATCTCGAACTTGCGTACAATGCAAGCTATTACATTATTGAAAGAGTGGCGTATCATGGAAGCTCGGGGTGTTACAGTTAGTGCTAGTTGATGTGTTTATTTTTAGAGATTCATGTTGAGGTTTAATAGAATCATTGGAGGTTACCCATCTCCACTTTAGGGGTGAACTGTAACCTTCTAGAGTTGGTACATATGAGACAAAATTTCAATCCCAACTACCATATCCGGAGGGAAGGTACCTCATATGAGGATTTATAACATGGTTATAACATAGATAAGGATGGAACCTTAAACATACATGTGTTTTTCTAGGACATAGTAGATATATGAGAGGAGTTGATTATTTAATAACATGCCTTGGTGTTGGATGTCCATCCCATAATTAGAGAGATGTATCGAGACTTAAATTTATATTATTGGGGGCCAAATATGGATTATAAGATAGAAAGGGTTGTTACATTGTGTTCAAACAATAATTTGGTTAAATAGAAACATCCAAGACTAGTGGGACATTAATAGATGTTTTACATTATCAACTAGAAATGGTATGGTTTCCTTATGGAATTCATGATAGGTTTTCCCAGATCACATTTATGAAATGATATAGTTTGGGTAGTCTTTGACTGGTTGATGAAGGAACCTCATTTACGTCTTATATGATAAACCTTTTCTATTGATGAGGTATGATGGATATACCCTTGAATGGATATACACCTTCATGGACATCTGCATTCTATCATATATTATAGGGCTGCTCAATTCAAATATTTGTTCTGGAAGGAGTTTTAGAAGTCCATGGGATCATATGTGCATCTAAACACATCCTATAACCCCCAAAATGTTTTAACGTTAGAGCATATGAATTTTGTTTTAGAGGACCCGCTCCTTGAATGGTTCCATGATTTTGGGGTTTTTGGGGAGAAACAGATACCCCTAGTTGAGTTCAATTACAATAAATGTTTTCACGCTACCATCCATATGGATCATTATGAATACATATATGGTAGTATATACCATTCTCCTATATGTTGGTCAGTGGTTGAAAATGCATCACTTCTTAGAACATGTACTATTCGAGAGACATTAGACAAATTTCTATAATCTATAATCACATGATGAATGGTCATTATAGAAAATAGTCATATGTCATCCACTTCCGATGAACTATTGAGTTTGAGTTAAGCTATCATATTTTCTTATGTGTATTACCCAGGCTTGGCCATCGACATATCATGATTTATTGTTAGATATCTCTTAGATTCATCAATATAGTCGATATATTATATTGAATAATACTATTGTCTTACCCGATAACAATTCGTTAGAGCTACAAGTCTATGAATGAAATTTTTCAAATGTCTCATATTCAATGATATTATACATACCTGTCACATATCCTCTAGTATGAGTACTAAGGAATCATGTCCATGTATATGATAAGACCATTGAGCGATATTTCATTATAAATTCTATATGGTAAAATTTTTTCTCAGTTGATCCCTTATTTAGCTCATAAGGGGAAATCATGGATGAGTTTATTCAAGGAGGGAGTCTTTTAATGACCAAGATTTTTATAAAAGTACAAATAAATTATTTATAGTTTAATTTTTTTATATTGATAATTGTTCCCTAAGGCATATGAATAGTTTTTTAGTGTATTGGGCATGTCTGGTGCCTAGAGAAATGAGTTTTGGATGAAGTAAGGACAACACATAGTTTGGTCGAACCATGCACCTGAACCCACCTATTTTGTGTAAAACCATTCGAGGTGATTCAGATCGCCAGAGAGGGAAACTTGGTTAGTCTAATTCATGAATCCTAGGTGTCATGGACAAGAATCAAGTACTAGATATGTCATATAGCCCTTTTTCATAGGTCGTACATGGTGAGCATAACTTGGTGACTAGGTGCGAGAAAACCGTCAGCACAATAGTGTCGATCGCACAACTGATGCATAGTTTGACCAACTGTGTGACCAAACTGCGTGCCTTTTAAAAAGTGTAAAAAATGAACTTTCCCCCCATTTTCCCTTGAGAAATTTTATTTCTATTTCCCCTCCCATTGTTTCTGGTGGACCACATTTCTAATGAACTCTCCTCTCCTCCTTTATAGTGATTCTTATATCTCCCACACCTAGACACTCGTTCCTTCTCCTTTAGATGCGTTGGTTAGCTAAATATAAGATATTTAATCCTATAATTTTCATCAATTCTATCAAAATCTTCTATAGTATTTCAGTACGAGCTGATATGACATATTTTCATGGTATTGGTCTATTCATACATGTTCTAACATTATATGTCAAACATGAATCCAATAATGGATAACTAGTCATCCATGACAAAAATGTAGGTGGTCTAGATATTGTAAAAAAATTATAGGTGTTTTCATAGCTATTACCATAATTCCACAAAAATATCAATCCAAACATTTTCATAAAATTTATTCTACCATTAAAATTAATTGTATTATTATATGATACTCTTTTACACCCATGTTAATCCATTAGAGGATGTCTACCACCCTTTTCCCACCTATTGGGGCGTGTTAAAATAAATAAAATCCTTGATATAAAATGTGTAATTGGACAAAACAACTCTTTAGTGGTTATTATTGGCCTTAATGGTTTCTCATATTTTAATAAATTAATTGGTTTGAATAAATTAAGTGGATGTCAGTGAAAAGGCCACATTACATGTTATAAATTGATAAAGAATTTTTATAACATGAAATATTATGTTTAGATTGGTATAAATTAATTTAATTGATTAAAATTGAAACATGATATGATTATTATTAATAGAATATGGAAATTGGTATTTAAAAATGGTTAAGGGACTTGTTGACCATTACATTTTGGAGCCCCCATATGTCGGGGGATGGGTATAGTGTCTCACATTGTTTACATAAATGATACACATGAATTTCTACATTCCCTTTCATTAGGTTTTGGATAGCATGAAACACCCTACTTGATTGAGTGATGGTTGTGATGTCTCACATTCATATGAGATTCATGGCTAGTTCCCTTACATAAGCATATAACATGTTTGACTATGCATGGATTTTTGAGTTAAGCCATGGTCTTGATAAAAACTAGTATCTATGTATATTCTTATATATGGTCTCACTTATATAGTGTATATAAATATATACATATTATTTATATATATATGTTTTTTATAATTTTTTGGACATGGTACACCGATATTAGAATCATTCTGACTTATGTTGAATAAGGTATAGTTAGCAAGGTGTCCTCTTGGAACCTATGTAAATTAGTTTATCGTTTTCATTAATTTTTAGTATTTCTTATACAAGATAAATTCTATCCTATACACACCAAATAATTTATTCTAGACATTGTTGGTGGTGTCATTCTCTTGTAATCTCATAGCATGTTCATGACACCGATTGGTAACGTAATAGGATTAATGTTTACATGAATTGAAAAGGTAATGTACTCAATCATTGATACTTGATCTCTTTTGATTATAACATGGGGTCATGGAACAAAAGGACCAAGAGTTTTCTTTATAGGATAATAGATATTCAATTTGTGGGAATTCAAATATTTTTTTCAATATATTGTACGTGCATGTCCTATATATCCACATTTTTATATCAACATTAAATGACATAAATTTATATATGACTCAACTTACAGATTGATTATTATTGCTGTTGTTTGGATTTTTATCACCCACTATTGATTACTATACTCTTTCCCCTATGTTTAATGTTATATAATGATTCTATTATTTCTATTATTTTCTGTAACTATTTTAATTCTCAAATAATCATTGTTATATTCTATCCACTTCACCATCATATCCCCTCACAAATATTTATAATCCATCGGTGTATGGGGTGTCACACATGAGAATATGTGATCGACTGGATCAAAGAATAATTTAGGGGATGTATCATTAGGAATTTACATTTGACATACCTATATAATGATGAACTGACAACTTTTTACAATTTATGTTTTGTTATTTTGAGGCCTCTTACTAGGTATTCTTATTCTAACCCCTACATGGGATCTACCCACACATCTCTTATGTTATGTAGTTTATTGATCTTTGCACAGATTCCCTAGATGATTAAGAGTATAGGTTTGATGATTAGCTATAGTAATTTTATTTTGAGCTGGCCTATTAGCCTTGTTAAGGAAATTCTCTACCTGATGCTTTGATTCAAAATAATCAGTCACATGAATTTCAAGAATCTAGTTGTCAAAAAATGGTGAATGAAATATTTTTAGAAATTATTATTGTGATTTCAGATGACCATGGTCTGACTATTCTCTCATCCATATAAGTGTCATAGACTCTTCTACAAATGGTTAGAATGACGTAGTTATCTAATCATGATGCCCTTGGCCAAAGGGAACTCATTTTTGTTATTGATAAATCTTCAGGTTGGACCATCGAGGGGATGATACTTCTTTTTATTCAATGGGTGTGTATGGGTCCCTGCATACCTTAGAGTGGAGTTGATGTGGGAATTCCACATCTTGATATGGAAATTTCACCCATGAGTCACCAAAAATTCATTGAGATCTATAATTCCAATATTGGTTCTATGGTATTAGATTGTAGGATTTATCACTAGGTGTTCCTCCTATTATCATGAGAAGTATTAACATCAGTGAACAGTTTGGATTTTCTATCCATTGATGATTCTTGAGTGGAAATGAGATGCTTTTTTGATGAATTTTGTTACTGGTCTACCCAGTTCACCTCATGGAAATGATATAATGTTGGATGTATTTGATCGTTTGACGAATGTCTCACATTTATTAAATATTTTAGATAACATCCTAGTAGATGAGCTAGGATTGATATATGTTATGGAGGTTTTACATCCCTTGTAGCTCTTTATTATATCATTAATGAAAGAGACTATCAGTTTACTTCATAGTTATATAAGGGGTTGTAGAAGGCTTTGGGTACCCAGGTTCTACGAATGACATATCACCCTCAATATAATGGAAATACGAAGCATATGATCCATGTGATAAAGGAAAATAGACTTTCTTGTGTCCTTGACTTTGGGGGTTCCTTGTATAATCATATTACCCTCTTCTAATTTTCATATAATTATATCTATCGGGATACCATCAATATGGAACCTTATAAATCCTTATATGGAATGCCATGGGGTTTACCTCTATACTAGGTAGAAGTTGGGGAGATAGTTATTCTTAGACTATGTATCATGAAGTAGACTATAGGGAATGTGAAAATGATCAGAAATTGCATGTTTATAGCTCCTTCAAAACAACAGTAACATGCCAAAAATATTAGTGACCTCTCTGGTTTGGGGTCGGAGATCGGGATTCCATGTGAGTCCCACCAAGGTTTGGCCATAGACATATTTGGCAGCAGGTTAATATATAACCAAGGTCCATTGGACCTTTTTATTTTGTGAAATGAATCATACTAATGGATTATCAGTTGGAAATTACTCAAAGATACTAGTCAAAGCGTGATTTCATTCATAAATCTATACTTCACTAATACTATCTAGACACATCACACATCTTTTCGTTATGTGAGGTTGATATGGTTGTGGATTCTTCATTCGAAGATTTTTCCATTCATATTATGGATTGAAGAATAAAGACAAACTATGGAAGCTCAATTCCTTTGGTACAAGTTATATATAAGAATGTATGCTTTCAAGATAAGAAATGTGAAAGATAAGATGATATACGACCCCAGTGGAAAAAATCTTTGTTAATGATTCCTCATTACCCTCAGAAGTCCAAAAAGGGAATGAGTTTTCTTTTAGGAGGGGTGGATGTAATAATCCATATTTTTATAAAGGTATGTACCATTATATTTTAATTCTAATTTAATTTAAAAGATCACAATTACGATGTTTAATATAGTCATGGTTGTCTCTAGAGTGTCCAGGAATCTTGGAGCATGGAGCCCTATCATTGGAAAAATTATTGGGCCATACAATCAGGAGAAAAAGTTCCACCCAGATCATATGGTTTCCCTGATACAATGGGGTAGTAGACAGTGAAACCCTAGAGGGTGCACAGTTTTTATACAATTATAAAGATAAAGATGCATGGATGTTCTGTGCTATAGTGTTCTGGGATAGATCATTTTTTCATAGTTTTAAAATGGTTTGAAATACCATGAACCTTACTGTGCAAGGTTCCCTATTATATCTGTGACATGTACATAGTCTGAAAATCCATACAACCCCTTGTTTTAAATGAAATTATTTTTTCCCTCTCTTAATTCAGTTTAAGGTTTTCTCTATTCTCCATCTTCCTCAAGTGGTTGTTCATGGTTTCTACCCTCTCATGGCTCTCCCTCAAGATAATATAGTCATTGAGATAACTTCTTTGTCTAGAGTCGTATTTTAGATCTGCTAAATTCATTATATTCCTTAAGATGAGATCTCAAATCCTCTACCTTCATATATAGGTTTATCTGGGTATCCATTAGACTTTTTTAGTTTCTTAGTCATTCACCCTATTTTTAGGGTCTTGGAATATTTTGTTGATCTCTTCCATCTTACTATGAATTTAGGACTAATATTGAGTGAGGATTCTGCTACAAATTTTATGAATTTGGTCTCATCATTTTACCCATGTTTTTTAATGTTATGTAGCTATGTCACTGTTAAACATTCTAGTTCTTTCTATGAATACTATTTTAATTGTGTTCTTCATATCAAATTGATCATCACACCATATTATAAAACTTTTGACCATTTTTGAGTAGTTCAGAGGTCATTAACCTTGGTAATAGACACCCTGTTGGTGTGCCAAGTTATTCTACCAGTGTGGTTAATTTGTTAAAAAGCATGAAACTCATATTTAATTTTTTATCTTAGAATTAAAATAGAATTTACCTTGATAATTGAATGGCTAAATGAATCTATGTATCCATTTAGTGAATTTACCAACATAATAATTGAATTTCACTTATTTAGTAGTTTCAGAATTGTTAACGATACCTCGTAAGTGTTTGTAGAACCTTGTAAACGAAATTCCTTATTTTTATTGAATTGATTGTAAGGTATTAAATGAAAAATAATGTCCATAATGTTTTTTCCTTCATTTAATTAATTAAATCATTTAAAAGTAAATACTTATAAGTGTGGTTTTTTCACATATACTGAACTTTAATCAAAGGAAAATGAATTGGGGAGACTTGTTTACTTTGAGACTGACAAATAAGATGAATGAGACATAATACCACATGATTATATTTATAAATATTATTATTCCCTTTAAATTTTTGGTGTGGATGAAAAATATACATGGGAGGTAATTCCCCATCCCAATTATTACTATGATACTCCATTAAATAGGTTATAATGTGGTGGTAAGGGATATGTTTAGAATGATGGTATCACGATAACTTACATTGGTTATTGAGCATGATGTCTCCAACTATTGAGAATAGTTGGACATTGGGTTTGAGGTACTACATCCCTTATTCAGTTGATGACATGATGGAACATTCACCTTCTTGAGTGATGAGCATGAATTATCCCACTCATTATGATATGTATGATGTGTAACAAATTTCATGATCTTTAAGGATCACTGGATAGGTTATAGTTATCTAAGTTACAACATAATCAAGTTAGAAAGTAGTATTCGAGATATATAGCTACTTATGTCTACACTTACATGTTTCATTTAGGTGGATAAAATATATAAATATAATATATATATATAGTGACATATCAAACATCCATTTCAACCATGAGTTGTAGTAGGAAAAGCAAGCAGGTGTCCATTCGGAACATGAGTAGACATTTATTCATTTGTTCAAAATTGTTAATTAATTACCAACCCTCACTCTTTTTAGTTACACTCAGTAATTGTACTATTTAGAGACACTATTTGTGGTGTCCTGCTGATATTTTTATCTTACACCATAGTCATGCTTCGTTTGTTACCTGGGAAGATTATTTTTATATACGTACTAATAACGTAATGAAACCAACTAATATTGTTCGATATGTATTGACTATATATGGATCATATAAGTATAGGACCGAGAATTTGGTCAAAATGATAGTGGAGAAGTTTGTGGTTTTTTTGTGATTTTTTGTTTATGCATGTCCTTAGTTCCCTTATTGTACCACAAAATCTCATGTATCCATGAATCATACACTTCACTAGTGGAATTTTATATTATTATCGAATACTCAGTTATTTACTCTTCTAATGATTTAATATTTTGTCCCTTTAGATATTCTTTTTCTATTATATGTTTACAATTTATATCCATTGTGCCACTATGGAAATAGTGTATAGTATCCCCACCATACCACATTTAGACATTCACCACTAGTCAATAGCCTCTCGCATTTGGGGATGCACAATTCAAGCCATATAACCCACTTACTAGGGGCATTGTTTTTGTTTACCTCGATTAGGGATGTCACAAGGGAATTATATATAGTTCAGTAAGGGAATCTATACCATATTATAGTCTTGGGAGTTAACGTTGACCATGAAAATGAAAAAAGTTGAGTAAATAGAATAAACTATGATTTTCTTGGCAGTGATCGTTTAGTAAGGTTATTATTTTAAATGCATATGTGTTTTCTAACAAACATTGTTTTTTGCTAATGATATGTTATAGTGGATTATGAATTCTTATTAATGATTCCATACTCCCATGGAATTTTCATTTTTTAATAAATAATATTGATGTTATAATTCATGATTAAATATCATTGGCTGATTGTGTATGAATTTTTTATGTTATGGTAATGTTATCAAACCCTTATATTTATCTTATGATCAATTTTATTCATGTATTAATATTTAATATGTTTAACAATACTGAGAATCTAATCTCACCCTTTATTATGTTTCAATTTTCCCCTAGTTATGAAAAAATGTTTTGACTAAGAAATGACAATGAATGGTTTTTGGAGGGTTGGTATTTATGGGATATATTTAAAAAAAATTATTTAATAAGTTTATGATGTGTCTAGTCTCGAATAGAAAATTCATTTTGTTATAGAGAATGTGTTATTATGATATGTAATGAATATTCATATGAAATCATGTAATTTTTATATATTCCATGCTCTAGTTTCCCCATACATATAATTAATGGTGGGTGATCATGCTATATCCTTGAAATTCATTTGGTGTAGTGATAGTGTTTAATAGTTATAGGTACATTTGGAGAGATGTGGTAATTACCTATTTTCGCAGTTCCCTTTAAAGGGTTCTTGTAAAGGTTAATATAAATAATATGTCTTCTAATAACCACATGATATTCATGAAGTGGTTCATAAATGAAATATTTTGATTTCAAAGGGAATGAAAATGAAGTTCTGTTTTCAAGGGATTGTTCTTCAAGGAAAAGAAATCAGGATTCATCATACTTTTCATGAAACCGTTATTTTTTTTATTTATCATTTATGATTGCGTATTGAATTTATTTGGATATATATTTAGAAATTAATTTTTTGTAGAATTATAAATGAATATTTGAGATCAAACGTTTATTATGAATAAGTAAACATTTCATATAGAAAATTTATGATTATAAATGGTATACCAATTATTATTTATTTTATATCATTTAATGAGTTTTTCATCTCATCCCATATTTTCATATCTTTTTCATAAGACATAAGGATTATTAGGAATTTGAATAAAGTTTGATTTCTAATTAATATAGTTTTTATGAATGATTCAATTCTATCTTTATAAAGATGAAATTTTTAGGGGAAAATAGACACTCTATAGAAATGATATCTTTATAACGTATCAAAAACAATAAATCGTTAGAAATATAAACGAATAAATGTTATAAGGATATTTGTGATGAATCACACTTAATCAATCATTTAATTTTTTTATGGTTATGTGGTGGTTGTTATAGTCGGCATTAGAGGAAGGTTTTAGATAACATTAGAGGTTAAGGATATATTAAGATATAAACCTAAAATATTTTTATTTATGATCATATTTCCATGAGATATGTTATTAGTTTTTACTTGTTGCATAATTTAGTATATGTTTTTTTCATAACGGTTTTCTTAAGTGGAAATAGGGAAACTGAGCTAGAATGAAATCATGAGGACATCATCCTTTTAAATAAAAACCCTTAAATTGTTGGAATTAGAACAAATAATTTTAAAAAAGTCATTAAACAACTAAAATATGGTATTAATTGATGTACCACTTTCAAATGAGTGACTATATACAACATAAAAGAATATTTTAATAGTAGATAATTTCATGAAACTAAACGCTACAGATTTTGGTGGATTATTAAATACAATAAAATATGAAGGATATATTAATTCATATGGGAAGTTATTTGATGTTATTGGATATTAAAATCAAATGGGTTCCCTTTATATTTATCATTTTTATGTTCAAAATAATTAATGGAGGTATTCTATTGAGAACACTATTTATAATGATGAAATTGATTGCATGAAATTGATGATATTAAAATATATTGTCATTGAAAAGTATTTTTCAAATGTAATTAAACATAGAATGGAAATAATATTCATAGAGTTGAAGTAATATATGTAGGATTCTGTTTCAACTTATGAAACTAATTTTTTATGATTATCCATGTATGAACTATATTTCATTCTTGACTATGATAGTAAAATAGATCATTTTTTTAAGATGGAAGATATATTTATAGAAAAATGATTACTCATGATTTTGATAGTTATGAGGAAATTTTTTAGTGTGATGATAATATCAAGATGGTGTATGTATAATATTTCAGAAATACAGATTATAAGTGATCCATCCATCACGAAATGGGGATTCATTCATTTGAGAAACCTAAATTTTTTAAAAATCAACTAATATATTTTGGTAAGTGAGTTTAAAAGAATTATAGGGATTGTTAAAGAAGACCTAGAATGTTTTACCAATGTTGAAATCTAATAAACTTACCTTATGAATGGAATGAAAATAGTGATGCTAATAGTCCTACCAGTAATAAAAATTTGTTTGTTAAATGTTTTAATTGTTACAAATGAGTCATTATGCAAATTAATTTCCATAGAAGGGTATGGAGGACTATGTTCACCAATATTATAAAAAGAAAGGATTAGAAAATTAATATTCTATTTTTTAGAAATAAAATGAATAGGTGACATGTACATTAGTTTTCTACTCTAATTATTCAAATGTTTATTCATATTTATGTTCTAAAAATTCTTTATATTTTGAAAAATATTCTTGTATAATGGAAATATCACCTCATGAAATGATAAAAACCCCATCTTAAAAACACATGGTTGTAGAATTAAATAAATATATATTTATGGGAAGCCTAAAATAATCATATATTGAATGTTATTTCAAATAAATCAAGTTTTATTTCCCTTATTTGACTTTTATGTGGTTCTAGTTATGGATTTTATTTCATTTTATCACACAGAGAATGATTATAGAGTTAATTTATTCATATTAAAAACACAAAGAGAGTTTTAGTTTTTATATATTAATGTTTTAATATGTTTAATAACATTATAGTAATAATATAAAATTATTAAATATGGGGTGGGTGTCTTCTTGCACATATTTTTGATAAGTAGAAAATTGTTAAAATAAGTGATGTTCTAGTCTTAAGTGAAAATATTTATATTTTTCCTTTTAATTTTTCTAGTGTAATTCATGAAAGGTTGGCTTAATTAAATATAAACATATTTAATGTTGCTAATCCAATTTCAAAACCTCATTATTGAATGTATTCGGTTGAGAAAATAAAATTTAAAAAGAAGGTACATGAGTTCTCATATAAGTGTTTCATCATCCATATAAAATCAAATTGGGGTGAAAATTTAATGTTTGTTAAAAAATGGGTCTATAGGAAATTCAATTTTTATAGAGAACGTAATAAAATTATTATTTATATTAAAAATCCACTTCCTCATATCATGTATTTTTTTTAAAAGACCACAGATCAAAATATTTATTTAAATATAGATTTTAATATTGGTATGACTAGATTAATGTAGAGTATGATGAAAATTTTTAAATGTGATTTTAGACTAGGTGTGAACATTTTGAGTTTTTTGTTATTCTTTTAGGTTTAATAACAAAAACTCTATATATTTGGATCTAATTAATAGTGTTTTGCATTATTATTTGGATAAACATATGGTTTTCATTATAAAAGATATATTGGTATACCCAAAAGTCAATGAAGATCATGAGAAACATATAAGGATTTTTTTCATATGGTAAAATAAAATATGATGTATGAAAATTTTATTAAATAATACTCCCACATCTAGTACTCATAGAAAATCACATTTGTTTTCCATTATTCATTTTTTATGCAGATAATCATTAAATCATGCCCTGAAATAATACTGCCACATATAGTACTCATAGAAACAAACATTATGTACATTTTCTGTACAAGTTATACAATCCATGATATAACAATCCTTAATTATAAAATCAATAATAAATATGTAATCTCTAAAATCAGATGTATAATTTTTATGTTTTTTGGTTTATGGAATTTGGACACATGATGAACTGAAATAACCAATGATATTTCTATAAATTGGAATTTTTTCCATTATCTATGTAACTACATAAACCATAATGTGTCTTTACAAAATACGACAAAATCATCCACTGATTCTATCCTTATAAATTGGTTACATTCATTACATTTTTTCATAACATAGGGAAATGTAAAATTAATTAGCTTTTAGATTAAAATCATAGTAATTGAAACATTTAAATGAATCAATAAGGGATTTACCATGGAATAATTTTTTTGTAACATGAAGATATAATCAACCAGAAACTAATAGAATTATTCATCTGTTAAAATAAATTAAAACATATATATCAATAATAATGATCTCATAATGATGGGATTCATGCTTTCAAATATCAAAAACATAGTGTTAAGGTCTTGTTTAAATACACATTACCTCTCACCATGTCTAAATACAATACATTTTGATAAATTTGGTTGGCATACACTAAATACCGTAATATATTTTTCATCATGTGAGTTATCAATGCATCAAGATTCTATATAATATATGCCCCACCCATCACTAAATTATATCTAATTCATTCACAATATTAGTCAAAAATAAATTTCATACCATTCCCTAAGGAACCTCATATCAAATAAAATGTGTCTATCCACATTATAGAAAATTTAGAATATCAATTATTGATCAAACTATGCTGGGAGTCAATAATAATCAATAATTCCAATACTTTTCCCCATGTCAAAAAATACTATTAGATGATTATAACAATTTCATAAAAAGAAAGTGTATCATGAAAAAATAAATATTCAAATTTCTAATAATCATCCATAATAGGATAAAAATATACCAAATTATAATACATTTTCCAATTTTAATAGAATATAATTTTTTCTTGTTGAAAATCATCCAATTTAATTTATATAAATTTTGATGTTGACCACTTATAGAGAAATGTTTTGGAGAATTAGTTAACAAATGAATAAAATAAACATAATTCATATATAGTATAAATTTGGATGGTTTTAAAAGAATATATACCCATTGTAACAAATGAGACCTAGAAGGATATTCTCATAGAGAAAAACAACAATGCAAAATAATGATATAACGATACCAACCAAGAAGATATTATGAATCATTTTTTTGGTATCATGATTTAATTTACCCAAAATAATAGTATATATATATTAGGGGATAAATCTTGATTGTTAAACCCTATTAGGGAAAAAGGAATTGAAAAGGAAAATGGAAATCGATGGTAAAATTTAGTAGAGTTAAACATTTTTACCATTTTCATAAAATGGAATATTATTGGTAACATGTAAACGTATTTTTCAAAAGACAAAGAGAAAAATAATTAATTTTTTTTACCTTTATATATTTATATAATAAAGGAACCTTAAAAATGAGATAATGTTTCCCTTATGACATGTTGATCTAAAACATATGATTATGAATGAGAAACTTTTATAACATGAATTTATTTTTGTTGAACACCAACTTTGTGAAAAGAGTAAGAGGATATTTATTTTATATTAACATAATTTTATGAAATATTAATATAATAAACCATATTCATAAATATTTGTGTGTGTGAACCCAATCATGAAAAAAAATGTTTGTGATAATGTATTATTACTCAAAGAAGTTTTTTTGAGTTACCAAATATCATTACTACTTTAGAAACAACTAAATCAATGACAAAATAAATAGGGGAAATGATTTGCATACTAAATAAAATTTAATTCAAAGATTTTGATAAAAAATATTCTTGTTTAGTGAATACCCCATTCAAAGGGAACATTGTTCTTGACATGTAACCCGACTCAATGAATTAGAATAGAGACAATGAAAAATATTACAGCTTGAGTAACACATTAATAAAATCCCATTGAAGGGGAAGGATGATAATAGATCATAAAATAAAATTATTAAATTAATTTATTTATATAATATATCACATAGTTAGTATAATTACACCATATTAATAAAATTTGGTGTATAATATAAAATATGTAATAAGGAGCAGAATTTGCGACAGAAACCCCCTTACCTTGCTCCAAATTCATTTCACGCACACAGTTAACATCATAAATAATCATTTTATTTTTATTTATAAATTATTATTAATCATATTCTTATTTTATAAATTTACTATAAATAGTTTATTACCATCTAATATTTATTTATTTTATAGTTTTCATTCCTATGACTTTTACATTATGTTATTTTGTAATTTATTATAACTACTTATGTGTGATGACCATTTTTGATAGTGAAATAAAGTAAATCAATAATATACATAATATTAGTAGTTATATGGAGATATTTTTTACATATGAAATATATTTTTAAATTCATTCTTGTTGGGTGGTTATGTAAAACGAAACTCTTTTCTCATAGTGGTTATAGTTCTCACACAGACACGATTATTGTTTCCATTTTTCAATGAATGAGTGGAAAAGAATATAAATGATAGTTTCAAATTTATGAATAATTTTTCAATTATATAAATAATATTTATTTATCCTTTAAATTCTTCATATAATATATGAATGGTAATCATTAAAATAAACATGAAGACGTCTCTTTGTTGTGGTAGTAATGTACACAACACAGTAATGAATCTTTTGTTTTATTAGTAGATGGAGATGAATCAATACTAATTATTACATTAATATAATCTAATATATGTATAATATTTATACTTATATCATTATATTTTTTGAATGTAATATATTTTTAGGAATAAAATTGAATGAAAAAACTTAATAAGTAGACAATACTTAGATTGGAGACTTGATCTTTCCTTAGAAAAATCCATGAAATTGATGTGATTGAGCTAACATAGTGATACATGGGGGCTTAATAGAGTGTGAGGTACTTCTATTAAAGTTAATTTAGGATTATTTTTTATGTTAAATTATAAGGGGAGGTGTATGTTTGGTGGGGTGTAATTGATCTGATTTTATAGGAGAGGTAAAGTGATCTTTTTGAAAGACCATTTATATTTGGGTTATTACTTTACACTATTCAATAGTTAATGACTCCAAAAAATTCAAAATAATGTAACTTAAGGTTAATTTGTGTTATAAAATTCCCAGAAAGTCATTCCACACATGTTTTATACACATTATACGGTGTTTAACATTGATGTTTTACATTTTACTCTTTTATATTCAATCATGGTATGTATTTTTTAACCAAGAGATTTTATTTTTTATTAAAAATATTAAATTAAAAATATAAAAAATTGTTGTGTTATTAATAAAAATTTTATAAATATATATTGTAATTATGACTCTCAATATTATAAAATTAAATCTTCAATTAAATCCAATACTGTCTAGAAAAACATTTTTAGTATAAAACTCAAATTTTGACCATTATGGATTCGTAATATTATATAAAATTTATTAAAAGTTAAATATGTTTTAATTTATTTATTTATATATTTATGCATCTTATTTTACTAATTGTTTAAATTTACTCATTTTAATTAATTTTATATAAATTTATTAATAATAATTAAATAATAATTTTGAAATAATTATCTTACCATTATTGTGATAATTCATATTAACATCGTAACACACTCAGACATTATGATATATTAATTTTTTAATAAATTTACCCTTTTTAATAGCTTGAAATTAACACAACAATGTTTTCAAATGAAACACAATACACTATTAAAATATTATTATTTAAACCTCACTATTATAACCTATCCATTAAATTGAATCGTATAGAAACGACTAGAAAATTATGAAACATTTGTTTTAATATTTTATAAAATAAATTCAATGATTATATATTTTATAAAATAGTATAATAAGAATGATTTGAAAGAGATACAAATTTTATATAAAATACTACATTTTTCAGAACAGAGAATTTTTCTCACTTTTCGCGAATAATATCAAATTAATTTTACAAATTTTATAATTATTATTCATTATGAACATATTTTTTGAAACAAAATGTTAATTTCCTTTGGATAATTTTTTGGTATTATTCTTAAAAGTTTAATTTTTCATTGAATTGTGAAAAATATTAATATGTATTAAAAACTATGATTTCATTTAAAGAATTAGAAAACACATTTTATTTTAATGTTATTATTAATGTAAAATAACTTAAAATTATTTATTAGTAAGTCCAAAATATTTTACTGCAATAAATTTATTTTTTAATTATGATATAATTTTTTTTTCAACTTTTGAATGTTTTCCTTTTAGAAATATGTATTTCAAAACGTCTAAGGTTTAATTTGAAATTAAAATATAATACTTATATGATTTTAATTTGGGAAAACGTATCCCATATTTTAAATTATTATAATTTTAATAATATAATATGGTCAACTATTATTTTTGTTGTAATTAATAATTAGAACATTAAATATTATTACCATAGTTACAGTTAAAATGAGTTTACTATATTGTTAAAATAAAATGGATTCTCTTGAAAATAACCAAAAAAATTACTAATTCATATTTTTTGTGATATATAAACAATATATATTATTTGGTTTGAAATAGTCCATTATATATTGTTTTGGAATAATAAAAATTTGGGTGGAATTCGTTTTTTTCAAAAATTCAATGTGTGTCCTCTCCCCAACATAAAAGAGGCCACCCCATATAATGATCTTTACACACATAAATAACCCATTTATATATAAAATAACTTCAAAATAAACTATAATAATTCCCTCCCCCAATACTAGAAACTTTTTTTTTCATAAATCCATAATAATAAGGCTTTCGATTAAAACAAAGATGATGTTTTCAAAGGATGTGGTAACATCCTTAACCAGGAGTATTTTTATTTCTTAATAAACAAAGTAAAAATATCATTAAACTGAAATAATATAATAAAATCATTGTATTACATATAATGATATTTTTATGTCATGTTCATTAACTACAACCATATCTTACTCCATCTATTGGGAAACGAAACTGTTGAACATGTGTATGGTGGACTACCTCCTCAAGAACTGACATTATCCATTATGTATCACAGCTTCTAACAGTGAGATCCAATTAATTATATAATTCAAATATATTAAATTCTTGTTATAATAATAAATTGTTTTCTAATATCATATATAACTTCTTACATTCAATTTAGTGGAGAATTCAATAACGCAACACATGTGTAAGGAAAAATTCTTCCCCACAAACCATTATGATTCATTATTTTGTTAGACCATATGTGTAAGGTAATAAGGAATAATATTATGTTTTTATATTATATTCATTGGATATTATACACTATCTATAATTAATATCACTAATAATTTCTTACTATATTATATATTGAATAAAATATAATGTCATTCGTGTGTATAGAGAAGTACCACACTGCGATGCGATGATATTCATATTTATTAACCCATAAGATGGATTTTATGTGTAAGGGTACATAATGAAATAATAAAATATTTAGGATATAATCGTTATATTTTAATGATGAAATAACAGTTACATTAATTCCATCATGATCATTAAAAAATGGAAGCATTACTCATGCGTACATACAACTTACCATCACCATGATTGTAACATAGTTCATTTATGAGAACTATAATTCATGGTTAGTTTAAATATTATTATTTATGTAAAAAATTACTATTTCATAGTTAAAAATATATATATTATCTATTAAAATTTTCATTGAAATTATCAATCATTCTAAAGTGATATTGGACATATGATATGCTTATCATAAAAATATATGATTTGAAAGTAATTATTTATGTAATATAATATCAAATGGTATAAATTAAAATAAATGGAATAATAAAATCATAAAATGTTCCTACGAATGTAAATAATTAACATAATTTTATCATCCAAGAAGATAAAGAATTCACATGAAAAATCAATATAGGGATAATAGATCCCCATAAACTACTCTTTCCTTTAGTTTGTGAACATTCTTTCTATAACTCACATTATCTATGTATTTAATGATATGAGATTTTTCAAAATTCTGCTCATATTTTTCTCAAATATATATATATAATTTTCCCCAAATATATATTGGTAATAGATTCCTTTTGACCATTTTTAAAATTCATTCATTATTGTAATTCATTTTATTATAATATAAAGAATGATTATGAAACCCATTTTATTTCCATGGGGAATTGTTATGTTATACCTTATGATTTATTTACTTTTTGTGCCTTTCATATATCCTAGACATTTTATGATGGGTGCACATAAATAGAACTCTAATGCATTGGGTGAATCTTTAATCTCATGAGGCACCCATTATGGGATTAGGGCTTAAACGAAATTGATAATGGAACATTATCCATCATTTCATATTATCTAGGTAGTATGCCATGAATCATATTTATGTCATGTTATATGTTGTTACCCAATTTCCTATACTTCCTGGATCTTATGAAACAATGATATTTATTTTATTATTTTACATTATTTCTCATATACATTTTCTTTTATAATTTCATGTTCCACCTTTACTCACATTTTATATGTCCCTGTCATGTTTTTTATCTTATAGTGTTTTTTATTTAACCCCTTTCATTTTGTATTCCATATTTAATGCCAAGAAATATTAGGATCGAAAATAGATTTGAGTTCTCGCTACATAGAATAAAATAATGATTCTAATTTTGTAGGTCTTTTTTATGTAATATGAACTTATTTTTCCAAATAAGATAGGCCTTTACAATCCTAGTGTTATATTAATAGATATTTATGATTTTGAATCATGTAATAATATGTGTAAAAGGCTTTTATCAAAATAGCTTGTGTTAAAGAAAAAATTAGATATCCTTTGGAACTAGGGTGAGAGAACATCACGGAGAACACTAGAGATGTATATAATAGTAATACACTATAAAATAATATATTGGAATTTGGTTATATATATAGATAGTGGTTTTAAATGAAATTAATTGCATTCTAGATACTAGTAGTGGATGTAGAAAAATAAAATAGGTACATTTGGGTAATATCCCCAAAAATGGTGAAATGAGATTGAATCAATAATCACCACGTTCTTGATAATGGGAACTAATACACACCTAGATTGAAACTCCCGTGGGATATTACTTAGAAATTGAAAAATTATTTACAAAAAATTATGAAGGACATGAAAAAATTGTTAGTTTAGAAAACCTGGTAGGAAAAGATAACATGGGTAACCTAAATTAGAACCCGGAGTCCAACCATATAGGACAAGAATATCAGTCAAAAGTTATTATTCATATATTCATAATATACAATTTAGCATTTTAAATTACAATAATCCTACTTCTTTATTTTTTTCGTCAATGGAGGATAGTAGAAGAAATCATGCCAACAACTATATTTTTAAGCAATATGATGCTTGACCCAATGATATTCTTAAACTTATGAGAGGAGGAGTTGATAAATTCATTCTAGTGCTAGCTCAAGTTGACCATGTTTTTAATAATAACATGAATCACACAAAACTCCATTCACATCCTAAGAACGATCATGTTAATAACAATTATATTAAATGAAAAAGTCCACCAACTAATAGTATGTGTTTTGATACCCTCATAACTTAAAAATATATTAACTCTATTGAGAATATATTATATATCCTTCATTTTATAGAGCATGAGAATTTTTTTCTATCCGTTTATCACCTTTAGGAAGCGGATGATTATTATTGGAAAATGATCATGAACACCCAACCCCATGTGGATATTTTTTCCTCTCATGGGGAAGAATTCCAGAAAATATTTGTCAACAAATATTTTCCATGAATAGTCTATCATGAAATATAGAGGGTGTTCCTTGGTCAGAAAGAAAACAAAGATGAGTATATCAGAGCGTAAAATGAAAAATTCATAAGGTTTTCATGGTAAAGCAATATCTTTTTTATTATCACTAAAATTAAGGATGACCCTTTCATTTGTGGGGTAACGAAAAGTCAATAAAAATCATTGGTGATTCAAGAAATTAATAGTAATGAAGTGATCATCCATTATTCCATAAATCCTGATATAGAAAACCATGACATTAACTACCCTCATGGGAATCGAGATAAAAAATTAAAATGTAGTTTCCTGGAGAACCATCAATAGATAAATCACATGGATGATGGAAAAACTAACATCCCATTTGTCAAAAGTGTGGAATGAATCATTTCATAAACTGTAAATGTTGAATCAGAATAGGCATCATGTGCGGAAAGGTGGGACATCATGATAATTATATATATAAAAAATGTAGAAGCCCACTAATGAGGGATAAGAATTTAATATTCAGATCAACAGTATACCTATTGTACCATGTTTTACCATTAAATAACTTTAGAATTATGAAAGGTAATACCAAATACTAGGGGTTTTCATAGAATATAATTTAGAACCACATTCAATGAATTAAATAATAGAGTACACTATAAGTAATTATGAGGTGGATTTTGAAAAAATATTATTACATTCAATATATTATTCATTGAAGAATAGTTAACGTAGTCTTTTATTCTAGTTCTATACATTCGTTCATGTCTTGCATGTTCAGTAGAACTATTAAACCCCCCTCAAAATAAGGGTTTAATCAAAATTTAAAGACAAAAAAGGAGTGACGGTTTCATGAAATGTATATGAATCCTCTTTAGTTATGTTTTTTGAATAAATCATCCATAAAATACAATGAAATTTCTTTTGCTGATGTTTTATGCAATTTTAATCATGGATTGGCTATCCTTATATAAAGGAAACATCGATCGTTAAGAGATAAAGATCACTAATAATGTCCCTAGTCATCCTATAATTATATAGATTTATAAGGAGTAGGATGAATTCCCATTGGAATATTTTATTTAATAATTGATATTATATCCTTATGAAAAAGCATATCTAGACTAATTGATTGAGAAAAAGGACAGAATCATGGTTTAAGTGATTCCCATTATGAGGGATTATTATAATGTATTCCCAAATAAGTTTCTTAACCTTTACCAAATCTGATGGGTTGAATTCTTAATCTAACATACACCAAGGTCTCTACACATATAC
This sequence comes from Viscum album, assembly GCA_963277665.1. Classification (NCBI taxonomy): domain Eukaryota; kingdom Viridiplantae; phylum Streptophyta; class Magnoliopsida; order Santalales; family Viscaceae; genus Viscum; species Viscum album. The sequence goes on from OY728156.1 coordinate 1,665,672,335, forward strand.
TATAACCCAAAATGTTTGACCAGTACATATTTGGAATAACTCAAGAAAAAGTTATATGATAATATATAAAATAATATTATAAACCCAAGTGCTTCACCATGGAGAGAACAAGTACTATTAATCATGAATAAGGACTATTATATGTGCATCTATGTCAGTTATCAGAAAATCAACAAAATATTGATAAATAATATATATCCCAATCCATGGATTGATGAAATGTTTGATCGACTATATGGAGAACATTATTTCTCTTAGGTAGACCTTTGTTTAATAGATACTCCATTTTGGGAAAAGAAATATTGCATTTCTATAAATGTATTTTGTAAATGTATAGACACTATGAGTATAGGGTTATGCCTTTCAGAATATAAAACTCTCCAAATATATTTAAATACATGATTAATATATTCTATAGAGCGATCGGAAGTTCGGGTACAATATACTAAAAAGAGAAGGGAAAAAATACAAAGATGTAATTTTGGATTATGTACAACCATTATGTGTTTTCGGATATTCCATTCATGATAATAAACACAAAAGTAGTATTTATAGATCTAATAAATAAAATTTTAAATGACTTATTGGATAAATATTTGGTTGTGTTTATTGATAATAATCTAATACAATCTCAAATATATGGAGATCATGGTAATCAACTAATGGTTTTTTAGAAAAAAAAATGAAAATATGTTTTATGAAAAAACTATTAAATTTTTTTATGTTTTAATAGAATACCTTCTATAGTCATATTTTTCCTATAGACCAAATTATATTATATCCTAATAAGAATAATTTGGTCGATGTGTCGAAGAACTACAAATGTCAATGTGATTCAAATTTTTCAAGGGTTATCTTGTCACTAATAAAGGTTTTATGAATTTTTTTTGTTATACAGTCTAATAACAAATTTTATTTGAAATGTTGTTAAAATAAACAAATGAAATTTTTGTTATAAATGTTTCTAGGAGATCAAATAAATTTTATATTACAATATAGTGTTATCCTTTCCATCTAGAAATGGTAATTTTGTTATTTATAGTTAATTTTTTAAGGGACTTGGTTTTTATTTCTGATGAATGTGCAGGTAATCATGTATTCTTCTTAACAATTGAATACCCATGAGTATAATTATCCTAAAAATTTACATGAGATGTCTAAAATAGTTTTTTTAATATATAATAATCCACTATGTATGGAGATATGGGATATATATATATCATATATTTTTAATGTATATAATAACTATAAAAGTGTTTCACATGATGAAGTGAATATATATTTAATTAATTACTAATTATAATTACAAAATTTACTATCATCTTGTAAAAAAGGTATCAATTTCATTGAGTTGAAATGATAATCCATCAATAAATAGGATATGTCAAAAAATGATCTTTTATTTAACGATTTAATAATTTGTTGTGTGGAAACTTTGTATGAAGAAACTGCTTCATTCCTGGACTACGTATCGGTTATGTCATATTTATTAGAAACAATTACTGAGGCTATAAATGAAGATCATGATTTATAAGGAACTGTAAATTTTTTCTAAATGGTATGTTTCCTATGTTTATTTTTGATGAATAAGGGGTTATCAGATTTGGAAAAATATTTTATATTTGGAGTTATTCGTAATTGAAGAGATTATTATTATGTGATGACGACATATCGCTATTTTATATTTATCCTTGAAACATTATGATTAATAGAGACCATCAATAATGTTTTTTTGGGAAGGTATAATGAAGGATGAAACTGATTTATCCATGAAATATATTACTTTTTAACACGTTGAAGAAAAAATAAAACTACTAAGAGAATGCCTTAGCCTTTTTGGGCTTAATTAAAAAAGAAGAACATATGTATGGATTTTGATATTGTATTACCAAGGATATCGTGATTTAATAATGTAATTGGGATTATTAGGTATAATTTCACTATATTTGTGCATTTTCTTTATATTCATGATATTATGTCGTTGGATTAGAATTTTGAATTTTATACTATGTTTATAATCCAGTTGCATGGAGTTTTCCTCTTAATTATTTCAAATTTTGATCTCATATTTACATCAACTCGTTGGAGAGGAATTTCAATGTCAATGGGCAATGAATTGAATTTCATTTTAAATTTTCTTCCACAATCTAAAGGAATGTTGAGGTGTACAATTCAAATTAGTGAGGATATTCTTCTATATTTCTAGTTACATTATCACCAATGTTGGGATAAAAATATTTCCTTACATAAATATTTATATCATAATAGTTTTCATTCCAGTATTAAGATAGAACCCATTGATGGATTATATGGAAATTTGTTTTATACTCTAGCATGTTTTGATGAAGTCAATGAGTGGAAAATTTTCAGACAGAAATTTGTAAAAGAGATTTTCAAGAATGTAAAAAAGATTCATTTCAATGTGAGGTTACCATTGAGAAGATAGAATTGTTATGAAGGCAATTAAAGGAAAGACCATTCATCTGATATAGGTGTCCATGTCTTTTAAAAAATATCTATTTGAAAATGTGTTGTGAGTTTTTGTAAAAAGTAAAATTAGAGACCATTTTTCATTGGAAATAATGAAATTATAAAGAAATTAGGATCATTTTTTATTGATTATCCATACCTATTTATTTATCTTTGGCATGGGATGTGTTCCATGTTTCAATTTTGTGGAATTATATAGCTGATGTATATCATGAATTGATCATTGATGTGGTAAAGTTAAAGTAAAATCAATCTTTAGTAGAAATACTATATCTGTTTCTTAATTATACATAATATTTTTTTTAAATAATATAATTTTTTTGGTAAGAGATATTTGTAGAAAAAATATGCTTAATGGATAAATATAGGATTCACCCAAATGTGTGAGGAAAAAAATGAATTCACATATTTCAGTAATTAATAAAATTTAAAGGAAAAATTTTTTAAAATAAGTAAATATTGTGAAAACCTATATAAATAATATAGTGATTTAAATTGTTGTATTAAGATTCTTTAAATTTTTTTGAATTCATATTTAATATGATAATTTTATATGCTTTTTCCCATAAAAAAGAGACAGTTTAATGTTATCAATGAAATATATTATCTTATTTAAATATTAATTTTATATGTTTTATTATATGAAATTGAAAAATAATATTTATTTTTTACTCAAAATATGTAAATTTTCATATGTTGATGTTTTTTGTATTTCTCAGTAGCTTGTTTTTTGAGTGAATAGTTGAAAATATAGATTTGTAGGAAAATTATTGCATTTTCCTTTAAATAAAAATTAATATTTGGTTTTTGATTTTTTAATGTATAATATGTATTTATTGATTAAAAATAACAAAAAAAAGAAATAAATTTTTAATATTTTTTTAAGGAAATCATTTTAATTATTGAAAAACTAATTTCGTGAAAAAATGTATTTTGTTACGTTTTTCACAAATATTTTGAAATTAATTTCTCTCAGTTATACAAATTTAATCTTATAAAATAAAATTATTAATTTTAATCCGAATGAAATAATTTTTTATTGTCAAAAATTTTATTTTTTTCTCATAATAATTAGTTACCATTGTAAACTTTTATCACCCTAGTTAAGTTTAAAACTGTTGAGGAGGGGGTGGTTAACTAAAAGATAAGGAATAAAATATATCTAAAACGTAAATGGAATTGATTATTTGAGTTTATTTTAACCTTATACTATACCATCTTATAGATTTTACCATTTGGTTCCAATTTACCATGAGAAATAAATTTCTTATTTTAAAATTTCTGTATCATTTATAATTTTACTAATCCCCTCTCGTGAAAAGAGAACCTCATATATTCATTTAATCCCACCTTTTGAGAAACATTTCTTTAGTAATACCAACCAGAACCATAAAAAATATATTATATATTTATTAGTTGTAAATGTACAGTGACTTGTAGTTTTTATATATCGATATTAATTAATTGTAGACATGTAGTCCTTAAAGAAGTTAACAATCCACACTAAAATAATTTTGGTCTAGTGAATTTGGAAACACGAAATCATAAATAACTTGTTCATAGGTGAACTAAATCATCTCATACTAAGTAATTTATATCTAGAAACCCTATGAGACTTATCATACATGCAACCTTTATTCATAGCCTTGGGAAGAAAACATAATAAAGGGTGATCTTATATCCCCAATAATGAAAAAAGGGAGATATCAATGAATGCATAAGAATAAAATTATTATAAGTGTATGATAACATGATATTAACATTTTAAAACAATACCCTACATATTAATGATCATAAACATGAGTGATGGCATAAATCATGGTAGTTCAAAACAAATGAATCATAAAGGAATGAAAGTACATAATAAATGAGAGTATAAATAAGGAATAAGCGCTAGATTTTTGGCATTCAAATAATTTTATAACATTGTCATCATGTATAAATAAAAATAGGTTCCCTTATTATGTTATGGAATTAATTAAAGGCCCACATATAAACTTATAGACATGATACTAGGTCCATATATCACAGTATGGACATGAACAACATACCCATGATTAATATTATAGATATTAAAGTAGATCCATGTATGAAATTGTAAACAAGAAAACAATTACAAACACAAAAAAATTAACTCGGGAGTAATACATCATTACAAAATGAATTAGAGGGATATATATTCCCTATCAATCATATAATGAAAACAATACACATGTGGTGCACAATATCATAAAAATTTTATCATATTATAAATAATGAATGAAATGGTTTTTATAAATATTTCATCATTTCAATATAAGATATCCCATTAAAAAATTAATGGTCTTCATATGCATATTTTAAGCATAAAAATAATCCCTACAACGAAATAATAATAATTGAAAACATTGTTAAAATCCCCAATAAAACATAATTAACATAAAATGATGTCATATTAGATAGAAAATGACTATGAAAGATCACTTGAAATAATTTTTTAAGGAAAATAACCTTTTAAATTTTAAAATAACCTTTGAAAATCTAAAAGTTCACAAAATATTTAGAAATTAAAATTCATTAAATGTCAACATGAAAATATATAAGAAATCATTATAAAACTGATTATCTAAGAAGTTGGTACATTCCATTCATGTCTTACAAATTGAAATTAATCTTCCTTTCACATTTTTTTGTAAAAAACTTATGTGCCTTATTTGGAAAATGGATTTAAGCTTAATTTTAATAAATTATTTTACAATTAAAAATTTGTGTAAAAAATATAATAAAAAACATTTGATAAAAATAAAACATTCTTGAAAACATTTTTATAAATCATGGATATGTTAGAAAATGGTATGTCAACCAAAGTGGGAAATAATGTTTGTTTTCTTAACGAACATTATTTTGGAATCATGAGTAAATAAAGAGAGGAAAATAATGGGAAATAATGTACTATCAAGAAATAAGTAGAGGATAAAAAAATTCATGAATTTTGTGAGAAATATATCCTAATATTTTCACATCAGAATCATAATAATAAATAGTCTTGATATATATTGAAATTCTTATATCTAACACATAAAACATTGGATCCTTTTGAATTGTAATCCTCACAAATGATAGAAAATTATACGAATATGTATATAAAATACTTTTCATGGTATAAATAACAAAATAAATTCTTTTGAAGAATATATATTTAAGAAAAGAATCAATTATTGATTATGGAATATATATTCCTAAAATAATAGAGATACTAGAAATCCTTTACATGCTTTTTGTAACTTTTAAACCATATACCCAAAGAAAGAGTATATCAAATGAAATTTAAAATATCATTAAAATAAATATATTTATGATAATAAATGTAAAATGGTCTATATATATACCTTATAAATTATTATATATGAAAAACATAACATATATCCTAAAGAATATCATTTTAGACAAAATCCTTTATCTTATGTCTCAAATTCGTATTTAGACATTTGAAATAACTTGGTAATAAAAAAACATTTATATATAATCTATAATATAAAAATAATTATATATATCATATCATATATGATTTTCTTAAGTCCTTTTATTACCAATTTATGAACAATTCCTTGTGAAAATCTTGTATAAGGTAACAAATGCTTTGTTTATCATGAATGATTTTATTTTTTGTGTTGGCACTATTTCATTAGTCATGGTTAAATAATATAAATGATGTTAATAATTATATAATTATCATATATATTCTATATAAATAAATTTATATTAATAAATATAATTTATTGATAGATAATGAAAAACATCATTCATAGAGATGATATGTCATACATATGGTTGGATACTATTTTCATTTTCTCAATGGATGGAACAAAAGGAAGGTAAATAAAAAATAATGTTTATAGAGTCATTATTATGTCATATATGTAAAACATATTCACTAAAATTATCATTATTATCTTCCATGTAAAGAAAATGCAAAAAATGAATCATACAATTTTGTGAAGCGGCAGTCCGCCACACTCACGAGTGACGTTATTATATCCCCCCAAAAAAGAAAAGTAAAATAGATATACGTGATATTGTAATTAAAAAAGTATTAATATATCATAAATAATGCATAAATATGTTATTTCCATCTTAATATACTTCTATAATAGGTGGTAAAGGAAAATGAATTGCATTGGCTTGGGGAAGGTGGTCTATCTTACTTATGATCACCAGTTTAATTTTTAATTTGATCTATGAGGAAGAAAATTCAAGTTATTTAATTAAAATAATAGCACATATGTACTTATAGAGACTGTTATCACTATATAATAAATATAAATAATATTTATTGTAAATGTAAGATGAAATAAAACAAAAACATATGCATAATGATTTTACATCTTCTTTAAAGAACCAAATTTATTTTATATCTAAATACTTAATTTTAAGATATTACAACTCAATATAATTCAAATATGATTTTTTTATTGAATTAATGAGTTTATTTTACTATTTAGTAGATGATCCTAAGAGTTTTGTAACTGTGAAGAGAAGAGGAGAGGGCTTCCATTTTATAAGTGATGGAGACGACACACTTGGAATTTTTAAAAATAAAAGTGTATCAACATTGTTCACCATAAAAATTGCTTAAAATGGGATAATTATCAATACATAGAGGTTGTATGGTCCAAATATATTTAGAAATGGTGATTTGGAAAACATTATAGGTTATTTAACCACTTATCTTTTTAGTTTAATCCTTTTGTAAACCTGGTTATTCATAATTGTGGTAATTAATATTCGGTTTTTTAATATTATTTTCTAAAAAATAAATTGTAATTATTGTTTAATATTAACTATGATGATTAAAAATATGTAATAATTTGTTATCCAAATTCAATTAACTTAATATGAAAATTTTATTTCAAAATTATACACTATGATAGGATGACAAATCAGTTTTCTGAAGAGAAATTTCTAATAAAAATAAAAATATATAATGTCGAAATTCAATATAAAAATTATTAATTTTTTTTAATTCATATATAAATTAATTATTTTTACTTTTATATAATTTTTATACAATATTGATCTTTGAAAACTATTTATATAATAATTCTATTTTAATTAATGTCAGTATATTTTTTCATTGACAAAATATTATTTTAAAAAACATTTTAAAAATAAAAAATTGGTTATTTGGATTATATAATTCAGAAATAATGTTTATCTGGTCTAATAACTTTTATAATATTGCAAAAAATTAATTTTTTTTTCAAAATGTGTTATAATAATTTTTTTTAGAAAATACTATTTTCAAAATATATAATGAACATAAAAAAATGTAGGTACATATTTATAAATAAGTTGTATTTATGCAAATCATATGTATTTAATATTTAAAAATTTATTATTCTTATCCATAACATGAATTTAATGGATATTTTATAATGTTCATCATTAAATAATAATAAATCATGGGTTGTTAAAACATGGTGTTGCATGTAATACAAGGAGTTAAAGAAATTCATATAATTCAAAAATAAAATTTCATAAAATTGGTGGGTATTAAAATATAAACCCATTAAAACGAATTGTGACCTAAAAAATATATTACTTTTGTTCGAGAAACTGATGATTTCCTGGCCTCATTATATCCTCACATTTCCACATAGTTTCTTCGTGCTAGTGGTTTCACCACAAACCATTCCCTAGGTGTGTGGACATGTTCTTTATAACATTCATTATGTGATTTATAATGTCCACTAGTTTCCCTCATAATAGTGATCATGTTTCATCCTTAAAACATTTATTTTTTCACATGTGAAGGATTTGGTACGTACTTCCCATTGTAAGATAAATGGAACACATTGTGGACTAGAGAGAGGTTCGGTAGAAGAGACAATAGATAAGCTACCATATCAATACCAAGAATATTTTTTTAAGGGACATGTAGTACCCCTGTTTGTGGGAGGTGAGCCTTTTTTCTATATATTTGTGTTTTTTTAAATGGTTGGTTGATGTTTGGAAAATTCTGGGGAAAAAATTTAATGTTGTGGAGGTTTTTCAGGGTGGCACTGTTGGTGCACGGTCCGAACAAACCATACAGCTAGCTGAGGAAACTGTGCACCCGAGACAGTGGGCTTCACACGAGCAGTGCACTGTTTTTTAGACCATGCGGGAAAGTCATGCAACGTCCCTGGTGAGATAGTGGCAACCACATTTTTGGCACATGATTTTCCAAACTGTGTGGCGTAACCGTGCGACCACTTTATGTTTTTGTTTTTATGTCCCAAGCCACATGAGATTTCCCATTTTCCCCTCATTCTTCCTCCCACTAGTGACTCACATGGGAGTTCTAGTTTATATAGTTTGGGGATCTCTTTATCACATTTTGGAAGCAATTCAAAGGGGTTTGAAGGTGGTTTGAAGGTGGTTTCTCCCAGGAAAGTCACTCTTCCTGGTTTCTTTGTGTTTCTGTCTAGATCTACATCTCTCTCTCTCTCTGTTTTCTAGATCAACACCCATTGTATGTTGATATAAGGTTATGGTTTCCTTGGTTGTTGTTTTTAATAATTGAGGTTATTAAGGATGGGGATATAGAGTGATTATAGTGGTGTGTTCTCCGGATTTGATGAGTTGTGCTAGATTGTGGGTCGATTTCATCGAAACCCTAAAGGTAGGAGGCTTCTTTCTCGACTCCTGTTAGTATAACTGATTTACTTTCATTCAAATTTAATGTGTGGAGTTGAAATTATGTGGATTTGGTTGTAGAAAACCTATTGGAAACCATCTTTAGCGATGGTAATTAAATCTTGAAAAATGGGGATTTTTAATGAGTGATTTGGTTCTTAATTTTTAAAAGAGATATTTTAAAATGAGGGATTTACTGGAGTTGTTACACATGGTTTGGATTAGTTCTTTTCAATAAAATGGTATTTTTGATTGTAGTGAAGTGGCTGTTTTGAAATTGGTTTGTTCATTGGTTTTCAATAAATGTACAATTTTATTGAAATGGTTTGAATTGGTTGAACAAACATGGTTTTTGACATGATGGTGGTGTGTGTTCAAGGGGCATGTGAGAAAAATAAGGGTTAGGGGTCTCCCCCATCATTAACGGTATGGATAATGGTTAGGGATCCCCCACAAAAAAGGGTGAATGTGGGATGAATAAGGGTTAGGGATCTCCCCCATCATTAATGGGATGAGTTAGGGTTAGGTTTCTCCCCGATCAATTACTTCACTAGGGACGGCTTATTTAAAGGTTTACTCACCACTCGCAAGTATTGGAAGATCCAGGTTACATGCAGGGTTGGCTGTGTGGATGTGTGGAATGAATTGGTTATGTAAAAAGATTATTGAGAAATGTTTTTAAAGTTTTTTTAGTTATTTTTCTGAAAAAAAATATCTTGTTGGAATAATTGGGTATAGGATGCAATGAGGGTTACTTGGAATTAAGAGACGTTGCCAAGGAACCAAAGGCTGGAACTAAATGCTGACAGATTTGAGAACAAATTGGGGAATGATTTCCCTTAAGAAAAACCCAACCAAACCATCCACTAACAACCACTATATGATTCATGTCAATAAAACATTCAAGTATGTATTCTAAAATGATAGCCATGTTGTACCACAATAAAAACCAAAACTAAAAAAATACAACACTATATCAATGTACTATGAGGAAGACTGAACAAGAGACCCAAAATAAACAAAGACACACTCCATGACTCCACCGCATGCTCTATGATCCAAGCACCACCACATATCCCAAGAAACAACATGAACCACTATCAAAGAAATTATTTACCTTTACCTATGTCTCAGAATACGAAATCTACAAAAGCACCAAAGTTCCAAAGAAAGGGGAGATTACTAATACTAAGTATGTTTTCCCAAAATGACATCCATACTCACGACACTAGGATAGAAAAGTTAGTCACATTTATATAAAGCAGTTTATATAAATCAATTTACCATAATAGTTTACAATGAAATATAAATAAGTTTCAAAAAACATTTATAACCAAAATCAAACAAGTTCAATTGGTACCAATTTTTTCAACAAGTTAATTTTTATAAAAATAACATAAAATATTCTTTAAAACCATTTCTCAATATTCCCTTAACATACCTAATTAATTCTATACATCCACACAACCAACAATGCTTGTAACCTAGATCTCACTATACTTTCTATTTTTGAGTCATCCTTTCACTAAGTCATCCCTAGTGATCCAATTAACGGGGGAGATCACTAACCCATATCTATCCCGTTAATGGTGTGGGAGAATTCTATCCCTTTTCCGTCCCACATGAACCCTATGATGGGGGAGAGCTATAACATTTATCCATCCCATTAATTATAGGGGAGACCACTAACCCTTATTCATCCCAAATGTCCGTGAACACACACAAAAATCATGTCAAATACCATGTGTGTTCAACCTATTCAAACCATTTCAATAAAACTGTAATTTTATTGAAAACCAATGAATATACCAATTTCAAATCAACAACTTCACTTCAATAAAACATTCCCACTTATTTAAAAATTCTAATCCAAACATTCCCTCTAATTGAAAACATCTAATCCAAACCATGGTTGATGTTTTGACAATTCTGGGAAAAACTTTTAATGTTGTAGAGGTTGTTTAGGTGTGCATGGTTGGTGCACTGTCTGAAGAAACTGTGCTTCCATCCCAGTAAACCATTCCCCTTGACAATGGGCTCCACATGGGTGGAAAATAGTTTGTTAGACCATATGGGAAAGATGGGAGATGTCCCTGGGAGAGAGAGTGGAAACCACAGGGTAGGTGTAGGGTTTTCTAAACCATGACGGCGAACTGTACAGCCTCTTAATGTTTGGGTTATTAAGCCCCGGGCCACTCAGGATTTCCCATTTTCCCTTAATTATTCCTTCTACTCATAGCTCACATGGGAGTTCTAGGTTTCTAGGTTGTGGGAGATTCTTATCACATCTTGGAATCAAATTAAAGGGGTTTCAAGGTGGTTTGAAGATGGTTTCTCCTAGTTAAGTATCTCATCTTGGTTTCTTTGTGTTTTCCTCTAGATCTATATCACACCGTTTCTCAATTTTCTATATCTACACCCATTGTGTGTAGATATATGGTTTTGGTTGCCTTGGGTGTTGATTTTATGACTTGTGTATGATAAGGAAGAGGATATAGAGCAATATAGGTGGTGTGTTTTCCATATTTGAGGAGGTGTGGTACCTTGTGGGTTGATTTTGTCTAAACCCTAAAGGTAGGAGGCTTCTTTCTCGACTACACTTAGTAGAACTGATTTCCAGGATTTAAAATTAAATATTTGGTGTTAAATTTATTTTGATTATGTTATTGAACACATTTTGGAAACCTTCTTGAGTGATGGTTGTGAAATCTGGAAAATTGGTGATTTTGATTGTTTGCTTTGGTTCTGAATTTTTAAAATATAGATTTTAAAATGGGGATTTTCATGAGTTGTGACACATGGTTTAGATTAGATTTTTTAAATAAAATGAAATTTTTGATTGAAGTTTTTTCGTTGTTTTGAAATTTGTTTAATCATTGATTTTTAATAAAATTAAAGTTTTATTGAAATGGTTTGAATTTGTTTAAGACACTTGGTTTTTTACATGATGGTTGTGTGTGTTCACGAGCATGTGGGATAGATAAAGGGTTAAGTGTCTCCCCAATTATTAATTGGATAAATAAGTGTTACGGTTATCCCATGTCAAAGGGTTCAATTGGCATGAATAAGGGTTAGGGGTATCCTCCATCATTAACATGATGGTTATGGGTTAGGGCTCTCCCCCATAAATTGGTTCACTAGAGATGACTTAGTGAAATGATGACTCACCACATGAATTTATAGGGAGATCCAGGTTATGGACAGGGTTGGTTGTGTGGATATATATAATGATTTTTCTATTTAAATGGAATATTGAGAAATGTTTGTAATATTTTATAGTTAATAATCTGAAAAATTTACATGTTAAAAAAATTGGTTTCCATTGAAGTTTTATGGTTTAGGTTATAAATGGTTTGGGAAACATGTTTATATTGGGTTTTAAACTATTTTGGTAAATTGTTTTATATAAACTATTTTATATAAATGTGACTAACTTTTATATCTTATTGGCATGAGTAGGGAAATAATTTGGGGAAAACTACTGAGTATTAGTACTCACCCTCCTCTTTGGCACTTTGGTTCATTTGCATATATCATATTTCCAGACCTAGGTAAATTTATGGAATCTCATTGCTAGTGGTTCGTGGTGATGTTGGGGAGATGTGGTGGTGCTTGGATCCTGGAGATTGGGGTGGAGTCATGGTGTGTGTCTTGGTTTATTTTAGGACTCTTATTTAGTCTTCCGAATTGTACACTGATATCGTGTTCAGTTTTATTGGTTTTGGGTTGTATTGTGGTATAACATGTCTGTCTTTTAGGAATACAAGATTCAATGTTTTATTGAAATTCATTATATAGTTGTTTTTAGTGGATGCTTTGGTTGGGTTTTTATTAATGGAAAATCATTCCCCAATATGTTCATCAATCCATCATCATTTATTGCCATCCTTTGGCACCTTGGGGACATCGCATAAGGCCATGTAACCCTCACTGCCTCCTCAATCCAATGAGGCAGGGGCATAGTGGTATAAGACATATAAACCTATTAATTAGCATTCCCTTATTTCAAAATCATGTAACCTTCATCCAGGGAAAATTATTAGAAACATATTCTCACCAAATTAAAATTTTAGATCACACAAACCATTTTCTAGATATATTTTTTGTTGAATTTTTACTAACCTTTTGTATTGAAGAATTCATCCAACATTCTATACTATTTCATCTTCTAACTCAGTTCCCAATATATTTCTTCAAGCTTCATCCCATTACATTATATTTATATAATGTTTTCCATTGTTTTCTTTATTATGATACATATGAATATTTTTCTTAAATTCATTGTTTTTAGAAAAATCAACAAGACGTACATATTGGTGACAACCACCTTTGAAATAAATGGAATTATATTTTAACATATCCTATAGTGTCTAATTTTTATATTATAATTGAAATCAATATGATGATGATACATAGTGATGAAGCTCAACTCTATATTGGGGGACAGTTGAAAATTTCTCTAGAACATTTAGGTAAACCATTTATGATGACTAAATACATTGGATTTTGGTCCTCCATACAGCATTAACACTTCCTTAATATATATCATGGAAATATAATATAGCGATAAATATTAAATTATGTAACCAATTTATTCTGATTTATTAAGGTGATCCACTACAAACTATATATAATTATTCCACTTCATCATTTTTGGGAGTCCAAAAACAAAATGCATAGTGTTGTTTTCCCATTTCCATCATGGTATGGATAATGGTGGTAAGAATATCTCATTGTGTTTTCCTCCCATCCTTAAAATTCTAAAACCAAAGAAACAAGATACAATATATATGATATTTATTTTTATTCCATCCCACCATAAATAATATTTTAAACCTCTATACATGTTTGTAATACTAGGACGATTAGAGGATAATGACCTATGATCTTCTTCAAATAACACTTTATTCAAATATGGTATGGATAGAACACATACATGGTTATTGAAACAAATCATTCCATCATGATCTTGAATGAGTTTAGGAAACGTTTTCTTCCTTTTTTTACATCCCCATATCATTCTCCCATTCTTATATTATATTCACTTGTATTGATAGTTAATTGCTTATTTGAGAAGGTTAATATTTCTCCCCAACGTTACAGATTTAAAGATCCTTTAATTATAAATCTATAAACATTGGATCTTTTGTGACCCTCATCATAGATAATCTTCCATGATACTTCCAAATCGAAGCCTCAACCACCTTTTATTCTTTCCAAGTGTGGAAATGTTTCATGTAGTCATAATAATTAATTAGCTTTAACTATCTTATCTTGACCAGGTATAATTATTTTAATGTGAATATATAGATTAATTTTTTTTCAATATATATATTATAAAATATATATTTATATATAATGTCTCTATATAATTATTTAAAAACATATCATATGTAACTCCAAATATTGAGTGGGGAAATTTCTCTCACGATCTTTCATTTTTCATGTTTCATAATCTATAACTATGCAATTCTGCATGATGGTGAATACAAAAACCACCATGGATGCATCACTACAAATTAAAAACCATTATATTATACATTATAATGTACACATAGGTGCACACAGTAAATTTTTTTGTTTGTTAATATTTTCCTCATAGTCAGTTTTAAGGGAACGTGGATCCTTTTTGAGTAAATTTGGTGTCTATATTAGAATGTATTAATACATTATCCAAAAAACATAGATAATGTACCAAAAAACTAATAAAACATTTGATCTAAATTTTATTGGTTGTACTAGGCCAACATACAATATCCAAATTCTTTGATAAATCCACATATATACCCACTCTTGAGATTATATGATGAAAAAAATGAACCCATTTTTTACAAAAAAGTATCTTTGTGATCTTTTTATATCGTGTTTCCTTCCATAGGGTATTTAGTAACATTATCAAGTGATATTAAAACTCCTCTATATACATTGAATAAAAAATAATATCATCTATAAGTTCTACCACATGTGGATCAATGTAAACTATAAAGACTATATTCATCCAATATATAAATACTGGGAGGGAATTTGCAAGACCATGTTTAATCATAATATATTAATTTTGTCCATACCATGTATGAAATGATTTATTGGTTATATCGGCCATCTTGAACCTAAAATTATGATATCCAAAATGAAGGTAAATCTTAGAGAAGTATTGAGATCCACACAGTTGATAAAAAAAGTAATCCATATATAGAAGTAGAATTTTTTTTTGTGTTATGTTGTTATGATCATGGAAAATAATGAAATATGACATTGATTCATCATTCTTGTTATCCAACAAAACATTTCCACCCTAATTTGACTCACATGGGAAAATAAATCCCAATTTGAGATTCTCATGTTGTTTATTCTTTAATTCCAATACTCAATTGAGGGAATTCTATATGGAGTCTACAAGATAGGTGCAATACTAAGAATGAGATGTTTTAAAAAATATGCTTCAAACTTTGGTAGGACACTAATTTTTTTTTAATAAATACATCAACAAAGTCCTACACCATAGGAAAAATAATGATATTGAGTTTCTTCCCAATTTCATGAGACAAACACCCTTTTGAAAAAGGAAACAAGACCCATAGAATGTATATGATCTGAATTATAATTTCATATTTTTTATTATATTGTTAAACAAACAAGGGATCATTTATAATACTATGTTTGGATTCCATTCCATGAAAATTGATATGTTATCCATATAATGTAATTCAAACCTTTTCATGAATTATATCAAATTTAACTATATGTTGAATCAAAATATTTTTTTGAATTACATTCTAATAAAATTCAATAGGAGATGAACTATAAAATAGATATGTGACCATTTTATGAATATGTTTTTCACCACTATCTCGGTACCTAATAATTGAGATATAAAATTTATAATATTCTAAAAATCCATAGATATAAATAAGTGGGTGAATCATGAATCAAATAAGATATTACATATTGTATATTGGATGATATGTTTACCTTTCACCATGCTACACCAGTAACCCACATTGAAAATTGTGACCACATGAGATATACCTATATCTATTAGAATGTGAGGTTACAATTATTAATACTCATCATTATCCTTCATAATTTTTCATAGGTTATCATAATTCCTATACTACACGAATTTGAAACACTAGTGTGTGGGTGGTTCTTTTTGTTGATATTTCTCACTATTTATATCATTGATCTACCTGTTCACGTCACATGTGTAATATTTTTCTTAATTTTTTGATTTAAAAAATATATGTCACATTATAGTTTCTTCTACACATTCACCTGAGTTATCTAGCCCACTTTCTCTCAAGTATGTGGTTGAGACTCTAACCTCCCTCAATGTTACAGATCACGAGAGCTACTAGAAAACCTCGACATCCTTTGATTATCCCTACAACTATAGGGGTTTAACAGTTCCATTTCTTTTCTGAGTACACATTTAATGCCATTATCATTGATATCATAGCCCCTTAGTATAGTTACATTGAATTGACTGGTTCAAAATAATTAATGAATTGATCAAAAAATTTCTCATGTTGGATGATAATACTAGAATCATACACCACATTTCTTATAAAATTCACCACATACAAATAGATTCATCACCCTTATGATTTAACAAAATTTATTATTTTTTTATTCTTTTTGTTGAATACTAGGAATTAAATTATTGAAAAAGATGTTCTTAAACTCATTCATTTCCATGGATTCGATTTTACCTTTTATTTTTTTATTATTTAAAAGTGGACACCATTAATCCTCTTCTCCATCAATATGATAGATAACCATCATGAATTTTACATTATAAAAACCATGTATAGTTGAACATATATTTTTAAATGGTACTGGTGTATTTCTCTAAAACTAGTGGTACATTAAAAAAACCAAAAAATTTGGAAATTTCCTAATAAAGGAATCAATATAATATTGTTTCATCCTTTGATAATTTGGAATCTAAATATGATTTATAGATTTAGAATGTTGTGTGACTATCGAAAAAATATTTTTTACCACTACTCCCATAACATTTGGTTTCTCAGTAAGAAAACCATTTAACTCTCCATCATAATCCGTATTAAAACAATTCTTTTGGGTTTTAAATAGTGAAAAAAACCAAAACAATAGTGTAAGCAGTAATTATCATAGCATAAATCCACAAAATATGGGAAAATATCTTATTGGATTTCTAAATTAAGCCTCATTATTTTCAATATATGAATCCTCAGGATTATCCTAGGTCATTCATTGTCATTATTTTAAACTTATCGTGATGGTTCATTGAAAAAATTTGATTTAGTTCAATGGTATCACCTAAATAGTCAAACATTGTGAGTATTAAGGGAACCCTCACTAAAAACTTGAATAATGGCTGAGATATACTCAACCAAATATTTTCGGGGTCATATACCCTAAATTAATCTAGTAAAAAACCACATAAACATGTTCTATCAATAAATGGATGCATTTTTTTGAAAACCACATAATCACATCCTTAACAAAACATAAGTATGATAAACTATATATAGATTCATCTTATGGGTACTTCACTAAACTATTCTCATACATGTTTTTAAATGTTAACAAAAACGTTCTCTTATACAAACTAAATTTATCCATAATTTTCATACATAGATATAACATGTTAATAGTTGAATATAAATTACATAACAAAAAAATAAATGATAGAATATATTATGTTTAGTCCCTTTGTATTATTATAATCATAAACAACTGGTTTAATGGTGAACTATATCTTCTTCCCGTAATTTCATCAAATCTAGAACATTTTTTAGACATATCATACATAAAACATTCCTTCAATGCCAGGGTATGAAAACATAAAAATGGGTGATCTCATAGGCTTGAAAAGATTAAGCAAGGGAGGTATTAATGATCCACTAATAATTACATCACTATAAGGGTATAAGAACTTTTGTGAGGCATTTGATTCTCATACCCTACATATGTAGATAATAAACATGAGTCATAGGATAAACCTTTGAACATTATAATACTTGAATCAAAATTGAATAAATGTAAAATGGTAATGAAAGAATAAAAATGTCATAAATCATATATTTGTGGAATACAGATAAGATTATATCATTGTGAATATGTATAAATAAATGTTGTTTCTCTCATTAAGATAAGGAAAATAAATAATGACCTATCATAATCATATGGGGTGAAACTAAGTCCTCACATAACCATATTGAAATGATAATTAAGAACACACATATTCATAAGAACATGAATTTAGGTCCATGAATAACATTGTGTACATGAAAATGGTTCATGCATAATATAGTTAACTCATGAGTTATCTATCAAAACCCAATGAACATTAGGTAGATATAGGTAAAAAAACATCACATAATGAAAATAATAAATATGTGATTTGAATGATAAAACATTTATAATATTATAAACCATGAAACAAATGGTTTTCATAAAGAAACATGTTTCATCATAACAGAACATGTGGAAAGATAAACATATTTCATAAAAAATCCATCATAAAAATAAACCATTCAAAAAAATAAGATTTTTATCATTAGTTCATATCCACAATAAAGCATGAGTAACAACAATGGATTCAATATTATATAGAAAATTATTTTGAATGATCTGTTGGAACAATTCTTGAGGGGAAATATATTTTGGATTTGAAAATCAATATTTTATAACTAATGGTTGAATAAAAATTTTGAATATATTTTTCCTAGAAAAAACATTTCAAACATATTAATAAAAATTTAAAAGATTAATTGTTAATGACAATGAAAAATTATGTTCATGTTGTTTCTGATGAAACAAATATTAAATTTAAATTTTGGTTAAAGGAAAAACATTACTTGTTTGGAAAATGACATGATAATTCATTTATTTATTTTTAAAAAAAATTAAAAAAAGTTTGAATAATATTTTAAAATTAATATAGTAAAATTATAAAAATTAAATTTCATTATAAAAAATAAATAAGAAAAGAAAATGGGTTTTCTACAAAAAGAGAAATGTTTTATGTTTTACTGAAAAATAGAATTTTATAATCCTGAGTACATAAAAAGAGAAAAAAGCGGTGAAAAAATACTCTCAATAAATAAGAATTGGTGATGAATATTCATGAATTTATAGGGAAACATATCATACTATTTAATCATCAAAAGTATAATCCAATAAAATCTTGATAAACAATGAGATTGCAACATCAAACCCTTACCATATTTGAAACTATTTAATGGAAATCCTTATGTAATATAGGACATTATATTGATATTTTATTTCAAATAATATTCATATAATTAATAAATAAATATATTCATGTAAATAATATACAGTACATGAATGAAACAATTTTTTAATGTGGCATATGACTTCTATAAAAAAATAAGAGACTAGAAATATATAACATTCTTTTTGTAACATTTGAATCATAATACCCATGAATGAATAACATCAAATAAAAAATTAAACATCATGGAAAAATGTAAAAGCAAGTTATAAATTATAAATGCGGATGTATGTACACAACATGAAATATAATTGGGCAATAACATAACATATGTCCTAAAAGAGACAATTTGAGACAAAGTCCCTTTGTTTATGTCTTGAGTTCTTCATAAACGTTTAATCAACATGTATAATAAATATTGGATTACTATAAATCTTTTATACAACCATAATTATTTATATAATATGTTATATAATTTACCTTTGACCTTTTAATACCATTTTTTAACAATTCCTTGTTAATGTCAAATTTCGTATAAAAACTGCATTGTTTCCATGTTTTTTTTAATTTTCCACTTTTATCCCTATTTCATTGATCTTGGTTACATAATCAATATAATTTTAACCATGATATAAATATAATATATTCTTTTTTTTAATATATTTATTTATATTAATCCATAAAATTTAGAGACAAAAAATGAATGATACTGTTTTTGGAGATGGTAGGCTGTATGCACGCATGAACACTGTATCTATATTCTCAATGGATGAAAAAAATGACGGTAAATAATTAGTAAATAGTAATTAATAATGATTATTTAATATATTTCATACATACTCATTTTATTTTCACTTCTTACATTCCTTTTAAAGAAAAACTGAAAAATGAATCATTGTGCTTCACGATGCGGTTGTCTACCGTATATGAAAGCAATGTTACCATACCCCTATGAAATAAAAATTTAAAAGGTACACATGATATGGTAATTAAAAAAATATTGTTACGAAAATATATAGCATAAATATATTAAATTTTTTATTATACTTAATTGAGAGACATGGTAATTGAAAAAAAGTAATATCAATTTGTGAGGAGGCTGTCTTCCATACAAACAATTGACAATTTCATTTTTCATTTTATAAAAGTAAAGTATGATATATTTTATTAAATTAACATAAAAATATATTAGTATATTTTAGATAATAATTTTACTGTATCAATATATTTGATTAATGTTTTAGTGAATGTGAAAATGAAATTAAACAAAAAACAATGTTTAATAATTTTACTTTTTATATGTAGAACCTCTTTAAGTATATACAAAAGGCTTTTAACGTGGGTTTTTTTAATCAAACTAAGGCTTCTATGATTTGGTGAGTAAACTAATTACTGTATATGGATATTTATTTTATGAAATAAATTGTTTTGTCAGTTCTAAGTGGAGAGGAGAGGAGGTGGAATTTTATAAGCGAGAGAGAGGATGCATTGGGAATTCTTGATAATAATAAACTGTAGACATGATTCTTATAACACCACATATTAGTTTAAATAATTATTTTTTAAATTAATTTAATTTATTTAATAGCTTGAATTTCTTTATATTTAAATTTATGCATGTGTTACATGAATCATATAGTTATTTTTTGGTACATGCAACGCCGAGTTTTCATTGTCTTACACGTTATACCATGATTTGATTTCATTACACACAACACTATGATTAGCATGCATAACATGAAAAAAATATTTTAAATGATATGTGACATGTTATTAAAATATTATTATAGTAATTCCATACACATTGAAACATAGTGTATGCAAAGGATAAAAATAATTATAAAATTATATTTTATGCTTGTTTATAAAATGAATTATT
The DNA here is from genome assembly GCA_963277665.1 of Viscum album. Classification (NCBI taxonomy): domain Eukaryota; kingdom Viridiplantae; phylum Streptophyta; class Magnoliopsida; order Santalales; family Viscaceae; genus Viscum; species Viscum album. Next base: position 1,665,693,586 of record OY728156.1, read on the forward strand.
TCAGATCAAATTAATGATAAAAGAAGATTAGAACAGTTTGAAAACAAATTCCCATTCAAAACAACTACTTTCCTATTATCAAACATGTTTTATCCAAGTAAATTAAACAAAATTACGAATTATTTTAACGAAATTTAAATATTATATATTCAATAAAATATTTAACATACATAATTTGTGTTTTCTAGATAAGATATAAGAATAATTACAACTTTATGAATAAATAGATGTAATTTTTTAAATGGTTGTTCTACAAACATTTAATGGATAAATTATTTTAAAAATATTTTTTAACTTTTCTATAAATTATATTTGAATAAATAGTGTTCATTTTTAATTTTTAAGAACAAAATTATCTTATGATGTAATTTTGGGGTTTTTTTTAATAATATTCATTTTATGATTAATAGTGAAATTAATTAATTTTAAAAAACAAATGGCCATTTCGTAAAACAGATTTATATATTTAAATTGTGTTTTTAAATTTCTTTTGCAATAATTTTTTATAATTAAAATATATTAATTCATTGAAGGTCATTGTAATTTATTTCATATTCAAGATCGATATGAAAACCTTATAACCTTTTAAATATTTTCACTTTAAAAACACTCTTTATCATCTCATTAGTGGGATTAATTTCAAATTAAATTAATCTTGTTATGTGAATTGAATTTAGAAAATTGCATTCCAAATTTAGAATAATAATAATTTTTAATTTCTAACATGGCCATGTTATTTTTATTCTAACAGATTTGTAAAAATAGTTAAAATTAATCACAAACATTAAGATAAATAACATGTTTACTAGGGGACCAATCATTATGATTAAGAAAAAAACGTCCATAACACCTATCCATGTCCCATTGTAAGGTACTATTTCTAACTCAAACCATAATTACTAAATTTTTTTCTTTACTGGTTAATTTTTTAGCTTAAAATATGGGGAAAAATAACTTTTTTTAAAACAATACCAAGAATTTCCCCTCCAAAACCTATAAATGTGAAATCACTCTCCTCTATTGTAATCACCTTAAAAAACAGTTAGGTTATTCCATGGCCTTAGAAAATCACTTCTGAAATTTGATCCCCTAATCCTCTAATCATTGTGTTGGGTATAAATCTAACTATGTAAGGTATATATGAATACCTAAGGAGAATAACTGAATAAGAGGTAATTTTTTTATAAAATCCATTTAATGTATTTCTTTCTCCACTTCATTAAATTCTTTTTATATCATGATTATATTATAAAAATAGTATAATAAGTATAATGATATTTTTTATTGTTAAGGGTATGACCTAATATATGTAGAGACTCCATATTTTCTATATGATACTTTGAAATATTCAAACCAAAATTTTAAGAGCCATGCATTGGGAAAATGTGTGATTATTTTTGTAAGTGAGGAAAAAATAAATTTTATATAAATATAAAACAGAATATCACAATATACTATTTTATTTACATAAATAGTGTAATAAAATTTGGAAGGAAGCTCGTATTACACATCTGAAAGAACCATTTCATTTCGAGAAATGAGATTACCCTATGTATGACGTACGCTTGGTTGGTAAAGGATGTTAGGTCCAGAAATCCATTGATAGGCTCCTTAGATAAATTAATTAATTTAAATAATTTTTTTATTAAATTTTTAAAAAATAAATATAGAACGAGGACTTCATTTGGGAATATAAAACCACATTTCAGTCTGAAATGAAAGATTTACCGTAGATAGAACAAAAAATTATTCGGTGTGAGATGATTAGTTTGATTTCCATTTTGGGAGATATATTTTAATAAATAAATTATAATATAACTATTTTAAAAAACCATTTTCCCTCTATAAATAAACTATTATGGTAGACCTCCTGGGTTAGTTGCATAACCGTGAGATTATGGGTAGGTTCTTTTATTGTCCTTTATTGGTGAATCAAGATCAGACGATGACTGAAGATCAGATCGAGCTGATTTGAATGAAAAAAATACAGTGGATCAGCATCATCTCTAGATGATGTATTTCTCTTCAAATACCAATAAATAATCATGAAAAAATTATCAATTTATGTTTCTATAATTATTATTCAAATATTGAGCATGATGAAATATGATTACATTGATTTAAGATTAAATAAAACCCCACAAGAGGCATTGTATCAATAAAATATTCAATTTATTTCTTGTCTATTAAACTTCTCTCAACCTTGTAGCACCCACGGTTTGAGGTATGTGGCTTTTGTTTATTCTTTTTTATGTATGTATAATTCATTGAATGTGTTGGGAAGTGGTTGGGAGTGTTTGGAATGGTTTTGGATGAGTTTGGAGGGTTTTAAAGGGGTGCACAATTTGAGAATGATAAGTGGAAACTGTGCGGGTCCCCTAGGAAACCGTATAGACCCTTGTTCTCGAGATAGTAGGCCTTTCACGCCTTCACACGGTTTTCCAATCCATGCAAGGAAACCGTGTAGACACTGGCTCTCAATGAAGTGGCATGCACATGGTTAGTGCACATTTTGCCAAACAGTGCGAGCTAACCGTGCATCCACATAAAGTTAGGGTTATAAGTTCCAAGATCATTTGGGATTGCCTCAAATCACTCCAAATATTCTCCAACTTGATCCCCAATTGGGATTTTCGTTTCCCAAGGGTTGGATGGGCTCTCCCACTCTTTTTGGAAGCGACTCGAAGGGGTTTCATGGTGGATTCAAGGTGGTTTCTCCATGGTAAGTATATCCTCTCATTTCCCTTGTTTTTTCATCTAGATCTACATCCCTCTATTTTGTGGTTTTCTACATCTACACTTATTGGGTGTAGATCTAGGGTTTTGGTTTCCTTGTATGTTAATATTAAGGCTTGTGGATGTTATGGAATGTGATCCAGATAGGTTCATGTGGTGCGTTCGCCGGATTTGAGGTGCGGTGGCTTGTGGGTCGATTACTCGTGAACCCTATAGGTAGGTGGGTTCTCTCTTGACTAAACTTGGTTAGAACTAGTGATTCCATGTTATAATCAATTTGATGATTAGAATTAATTGTGTTTTGATGTGTGAATTTGGTTGGAAATCCATTTGGGGGATTTTGTGGAAAATAGGGTTTTGTGGTGAAATGCTATTGTTGTGGATTTTAAAATGAAGATTTTTAAATGGGATGCTAGGGTTTATTTCTAAAAATGATTGATGGAAATGGTTTTCAATATTAGGGTTGTTTTCTTGATATTTTATTTGGCATGGAAAATGGTTTTCAATAAATGGATGAATTATTGAAGTGCATTGATATGAAATGGAACATGGATGAGTGCATGTTGTTGTGACCATTTTAGGTGTATTCTTAGGTTGTCTTGATTGAAATGATGTATAGAAGTGGGTAGGAAGTATAATTTTAAAAAGGGTATCGATAGTGGTCTGAAGAACCACCATATGAGTAGTGGTCGGGAAGCACCGCTAGTTGTGAATTGGTGAACGGGTTGGGAAGAAGTCCCACTTTTTGATTGTTTTACTATGAATGGGTGAATGGGTTGGGCAGAAGTCCCATCGTTTTGGTTGCTGGTAGTGCATTACATTTCAAGATGGAAATTGTTGTGCTAATGTGTAAAAGATGAGATGGCATGTGGCATGTTTGGTTTGCTTTCCCTTGGTTTCTTGGTTTGGGTGTGATGGATTGGTAAGGGAATGTTTGGGTTATGAGAATGGTTTCACTTGTGATTTAAATTATGTAAACTGTTTTATATAAATGTACTAATGGTTTTCTCTTAGTGGCGTGTGTAGGGAATTCATTTGGGTAAATCCTACTGTGTTTTAGTACTCACCCCCTACTTTAGAATTGTGGTGTCTTTGTAGATGTCATATACCATGACTTGGGCAAAATTAAGGCATCACCCTCCTACATTGGAGCCTTGTGATCCCTTGATGGATCTTGGAGCTTGTACCTCGGTGTGGAGCTGTGTTGGTGTCATGGATTGTGTGGTGTTTGGATTTTTAGTTCCCGCGGTGTACTCTGATGTTGATGGACATGTTTATTTGTGTTGGTTTTGGGATGTATTGTGGAACAACATGGTTGTCCTTTGAGAATACATGCTTGAGTGTTTTATTGAAATGCATCATATAGTGGTTGTTAAGGATTTTTGGTTGGTTTTTTCATAAGGGAAAATCGATCCCCAATTTGTTCTAGAAGCCCTTGGCATTTATTGTGAGCCTTTTGTGCCTTTATAATGTCACTTAAGGCCAAGTATCCCTAACCACCTCCTCATGCCAATGAGGTAGGGGAGGGGTGTTACAAGTTGTATCATATTGTTAGGTCATTTGGAGTTTTTTCTCAAATTTGGTGTTGACATTCATTGTGGTATACTCCTCATGTCTGCATGGTATCATGTTGTAGGATTGTCGGAACATGGAATGTATATCATAAAAGGACGTAGCTAACCCATTTATGCTGAAATTCATGTTACCAAGGAGTTGGGTACATAAGTGTTTCGGAGAAAATTATAGGCATTGGATATCTCATTGTCGTGGGTGTAGCCAATGAGATGAGCATGCCATGCATGGTAGAAATGACTTCCCTCTAGGATGCATATTTCATTAGGGTATAATGATTTTTTATTTAATGTGAAAATTTATTGTCAATATATTAGTATTTTGAAAATGGTTTGGTTTTTAAAATTGTGAAACATGGCACATGTGGAAAAATGTTAACTGGTGGAAAGAATTGTTGTGATAGTGTTGTGTAATGTGATTTGAAATGGGATTTCGTGATGTCTATGAAAGTGAGACTCATGGATGTTTGTTTTCTGTTTATATAAATGCCACTGTGTAGGTGTCTTAGAGACCAACCGGAGGAGGCTACTAAGAATTTGGTTTCACCTGAGCCTCATGTGAACTAGCATCTAGTGAAAAGTATAGTAGAAGCATTCCATGTTGTGGGAAGTGGAAATAGAGGGGATGAACCAAGGAATGTGGATCATGCAGTTCAGTTTCAAATGCATAATACACCTATATTCAAGGTTGATTAAGATCCACAGAGGGAAGAATAATGGTTTAATAGAATAAACATGATCTTCGAGTTCTTAGGAACAATGGTAGAGTTAAAAGTGAAGTTGTCCACGTATATGTTGGAAGATCATTCCCTACATTCGTGGGAGTTGGTAGTCCAAGATGGGACGGACCAGGGTATTACGTGGGAAGGATTTGAGGAGTTGTATTACAAGATATTCTACCCACTTATGTTTAGAATTCAGCGTACGACTTATTTCTTCAACTTGAAGCAAGAGATGATGTCGGTGATGGAGTATGCAGCTATGTTTAAGAACATAGTGTGTTTTCCACCCGAGGTGGAGGGTAGAACATCGTTGAAGGAAATTATCTTTGAAGTGGGTTTGAGGTAAGAAATCTGTTCAATGATAGCGGTGCTATGTAAAGATGATTACACAGAGATTGTGAACAGAGCCTCGGTGGCTGAGCGGGATTTGTTGGGCGCTCCAGGCGGGGGATGCATCGTAGTACCCATGGAGAATAGTGGGAACTCTAAATATAGGTTCAAGTGGAAGAGGATCACTTATTCTTAGGGTGGGAATATGGAATATAATCCGATGGTAGGATCGGTGATCTTCCTCTGAAGCCCAAGAGCATGTAGGGATGTTTTCAGTGTGGTTATACGAGCCACGTCATGCGGGATTATACAGAACAACCCTGATCATGTAATAATTGTAGTAAGATGGGGCATCTGCAGTGTTATTGTCAAAATACTCCATGGTTGGGTATGTGTGACACTCCTCAGGGTTTGAAAACATTGTATGCTTCGACGAGATGGGACAACATCACACCCCTCATCAGTAGAGTAAATTGGGGCATGGTGATTCTCAGAATACCACGACGCCTCAATAGAACAATAAAGGGTAGAGTGTGTCAACCAAACATGTGTTCGGAGCTGAGCATGTTGTGGTGGATGATCAGTCGGGGCCATCCACAGTGAGAGGTACTATTTTATAAAAATCTACCTTGATGCAAGTTTTGTTTGATATCGATGCTTTACACTCTTTTATTTCTACAAGTGTGGTTTCTTTACGGGGATTCGGGGTATAGATGATGCCCTCAGTTGTGAATCATCAAACTCCTCTGGGTTGAAGATATTGACGCGCCTTCTTGTGTAGAGAATGTTGTATCATTGTAGGTGAGGTTGAGATAGTGTGGAATTTCTCAATGGTTGAGATGGATGGCTATGATGTAATCCTGGGAATGGTTTGGCTGGTGGCGTTTAAGGATCACATTGATTATGATGCTCGAACAGTGGCTTTAACCACACATGATGGTGTTAGACATCTCCATAGAGGAGAGAAGCATGAAAGGCAGGGTGCAACGGGTTTGTTGGAACAATTAGTGGGTACGTTATCGTATCAGCTGTCAGTGTTGTCATTGGAATCAGTAGAGGGTGTTGAGCAGAGTGTTCCTATAGTAGTGGTGGATCATTTCATGGATATTTTTCCTGATGAAATCACTGGGTTACCTCCCGTAGGATAAGTGGAGTTTATGATCGATCTCCTTCTGTGGACAAGTCCTATCTAACTTTTATCATATCTGATGGCACCAGATGAATTACAGGAATAAAAAATCATGTTGGAAGAGTTAGAAAACAAATGTTTATCTGGACTAGCACATCTTCTTGGGTGGCGCCAGTGTTCTTTGTGAAAAGATGGATGAAACCTAGAGCCTATGTGTTGATTATTGTAGACTTAACCACGTTACGATAAAAAATTTATATCAACTTCCACAAATTGATGATTTGTTTGACCAGTTGAGGGGAGCCCTGTGGTTATCCAAGAACTACCAGAGGTCGGGATATCATCAATTGCGGGTGAGGAAGGAGGGTATTTCTAAAACAGCTTTCAAAAGTAGATATGGCTATTATGAATATGTGGTTATGCCCTTTGGTCTGACGAATTCTCCAGCAGTGCTTATGGAATTGATGAATCATATTTTTGAGAGGTATATAGATTTATTTGTGGTGGTGTTTGTTGACGATATTCTGGTGTATTTAAAGACAAGGGTGGAGCTTGAGCAGCACTAGGCAATAGTGCTGGGGATCTTGAGGGATCATCGGTTGTATACAAAATTGTCAAAGTGTGACTTTTGGATACAGGAAGTTCATTTTCTTGGCCATGTGATTTATGAAGGGGGTGTTTCTGTGGATCCAGAAAAGATGGTGGCTGTTATCTTGTGGTAACTTCTAAATAATGTGTTTGAGATACGCAGTTCTCTTGGTCTAGATGGGTATTATCGGCGTTTTGTTCATGATTTTTCACGTTTGGCTTCACCAATGACAGTTTTGACAAGAATAAATGTTCTATTCCAGTGGAATGAAAAGTTTTTTTAGTGTTTCGATGAGTTAAAGGGTTGTCCTACATCAGAACCTATCTTGGATTTTCCAGAATCAGGAAAAGGGTATGTGGTGTATTGAGATTCATCGAGATCAGGACTGGGGTGCGTTCTCATGCAAGGGAATCATGTGGTTGCATATGGAACATGGAAGTTGAGAGTGCATGAGAAGAACAACCCAACTCATGATTGGGAGTTGGCATCATTGATCCATGCTTTGAAAGTGTGGCGTCATTATCTCTTTGGTGAGAAATTCATGGTATATAGAAATCTTAAGATCCTAAAACCCATGTTCTCACAAAGTGATTTGAACTTGAGGTAATAGAGATGGATGAAATATCTCTAGATGTTTGATTTCGACTTTATGTACACAGCAGGTAAGGGAAATTCTGTGGTGGATGCATTAAGTAGAAAATCATATGCTCAGGTGGTGAAACAGGCCTCAGGCCAATGGTAGTTGATGTCGGTTATAGCTGATATAAGGTAGGAATGTGAAGACCAGGGTGAAAGAGAGGTTTTCATCCCTCTTCTATTGATTTCTGACTTGCTTGGCATGGTTAGAGAGGCACAAATATCCAATTTTTTATGTGTAACCGTGGGGTCAAGAGTCAATGGCAGGGAGACCATTGAGGGTTGGAAACTGAATGGAGATTCAGTTTTGTGTTTTCGGGGTCAAATGGTTGTACCAGTTGCATTTCAGGAGGATCTTTTCTGGGCATATCATCATTCCATGTAGTTTGTTCATCCTGGAATTCAGAAAATGTATATAGTGCTGATGGAATAGTTCTGGTGGGATGGTATGAAAAGAAGTGTGGCTGAGTTAGTTTCGAGATACTTGAATTGTCAGTAGGTTAAGGCAGAGCATCAGTGGCCATAATGAATGTTGTAGTATTTACCTATCCTTATTTGGAAGTGGGATCAGATAGTAATGGAAATTCTCACAGGTATCCCATGAACGGTCCAGAAGCACGATACCATTTGGGTGATAGTGGATCGACTAACGAAGTCAGCCCATTTCATACCGATTCGTGAATATCAGATAGTAGTGGATCTGTCCAAAATCTATATCCGGGAGGTGGTAAAGAGGCATGGTGTTCCAGTTTCAATTGTATCAGATTGAGATCCGAGGTTTACATCTCGTTTCTATAAATCCTTTCAGCAATCCCTTGGAACACAGTTGATGATGAGTACAGTGTATCACCCTCAGACGGATGGTCAATCTGAGAGGATGATAGATATTATGGAAGATATGTTGTGGGCTTGTGTCATGGATTTTGGTGGCTCGTTGGAAGATCACTTTCCATTGGTTGAGTTCTCATACAATAATAGTTATCAAGCATCCATACAGATGGCTCTGTTTGAAGCATTGTATTGGAGGCCATGTCATTCTCCACTATATTGGGTGGAAACGGGTGAGTCCTCGATGGTTGGACCGTGTCTTGTCCAGGAGACTATGGAGAAGATAAAATTGATTAGGATGTGAATGGAGATAGCTCAGAGTCTTCAGAAATCATATGTGTATCATTGTCGATAGCCATTGTCATTCCATGTGAGTGATCATGTGTTCTTAAGGAAATCTCCTTAGTTGGGACATCGTCGGTTTGGGATGCAGGGAAAGCAATCACCATGGTATATTGAGCCTTTTGCGATTCTTGAGCGGGTTGGTGAGGTGGCTTATCATTTGGCTTTTCCACCTAGGTTCAGTATGGTGCACAATATATTTCAGGAGTCCCAATTGAAAAAGTATCATCCGGATCATGACCATGTGATTCGATGGGTTTTTTTGAGCTAGAAATAGATGCTTCATTGGTGCACTTGCTAGTGCAGGTTTCAGATAGGCAAGAAAAACTATTTCGTGGAAAAATAATCGTTTTAGTTCATGTTTTTTTGGCATCATGGTCATATTCAAGAGGATACTTGGGGGTGGGAGAAATTGATGTTCAAGCAGTGGCCCGGGCTCTTTCGGCAAAGGGAGGGTTCACTACTTACCGAGGATGGAAAGTCCAGTGGTGGGGAGAATGTAGCACCCCCAGTTTGAGTTATGTGTCCTTTTTTATTCATTTTTATGTATTTAATGTGCATGTAATGAGTTGGTAAGAGGTTGGGAGAGTTTGGAATGGTTTTTGATGAGTTTGGAGGCTTTTAAAGGGGTACACAGTTTGAGCATGGTTAGTGGAAACCGTGAAGGTTCCCCAAGAAACCGTGCAGTCCATTGTTCTCAAGGCAGTAGGCCTCGCACGGCCTGCACACGATTTTCCAAACCATTCAAGGAAACCATGCAGACCATGGCTCTCGAGGGAGTGGCGTGCGAACGGTTAGAGCACAGTATTCCAAATCGTGCGGGCTAACCGTGAGACCACTTAAAGTTAGGGTTATAAGTTCTGGTCTCACATGGGAATGCCTCACTTCACTGCAAATCTTGTCCCACTCAATCCTCACTTGCGATTTTCAGTTATCAAGTGTTGGAGGGGCTACCCACTCGTGTTGGAAGCGATTATAGGGGGTTTCAAGGTGGATTCAAGGTGGTTTCTCCTAGGTAAGTCTCTCCTCATGTTTCTGTTGTTTTTTCCTCTAGATCTACATCCCTCTCTTTCATGGTTTTCTAGGTCTACACTTGTTATGTGTAGATATAGGGTTGTGGTTTCCTTGGATGATAATATTAAGGCTTGTGAATGTTAGGGAAAGTGTTCTAGAGAGGTTCTGGTGGTGCTTTCGCCGGATTTGAGGTGCAGTGGCTTGTTGATCATTTTCTCTAGAACCCTAATGGTAGGTGGCTTCTATCTAGACTATAATTGGTTAGAAATAGTGGCTCCATTTTACAATTAATATTTTGATTAAAATTAATTGTGTGTTGATGTGCGAATTTGGATGTAAATCCATTTGGGTTTTTTTTGGGAAAAAGAGGGTTTTGTGGTGAAATGCTATTGTTGTTGAATTTAAAATGGAGATTTTAAAATGGGATTACATGGTTGATTTGTGGAAATGATAGGTGGAAATGGTTTTCATGAAAAGAGATTTTTTATTTAAATGTTTTTTTCATGGAAAATGGTTATCAATAAATTGGTGATTTATTGAGGTGGATTGATATGCTATGGAACATGGTTGATTGCATGTTGTTGTGACCTTGTTTGGTTTATGCTTGGGTTGGATTGATTGAAATGTTGTATAGAAGTGGGAGGGAAGTCTCACTATAAAAAGGGGATGGATAGTGGTCTTATGAACCACCATATGAGTAGTGGCTGGGAAGTACCGCTAGTTGTGAATAGGTGAACGGGTTGGGCGGAAGTCCCACCGTTTTGGTTTCTAGTTGTGCATTTCTTTTCAAGATGGAAATTATTGTGCTAACATGTAAATGATGAGATGGCATGTGGCATGTTTGGTTGTCTTTCCCTTGGTTTCTTGGTTTGGGTGTGATGTCTTGGTAAAAAAATGTTTGGCTTATGAGAATGGTTGTGCTTGTGATTTAATTTATATAAACTATTTTATATAAATGTGCTAACAGTTTTATCCTAGTGGCATGTGTAGGGAAGTAAATTGGGAAAATCCTACTGAGTTTTAGTACTCACCACCTACTTTGGCATTGTAGTGTCTTTGTAGATGTCGTGTACCGAGATGTGGGAAAAGATAATGCATCACCCTCCTTAAGTGGAGCCTTGTGATCCTGTGATAAAGCTTGGAGCATGGAGCTTGGTGTGGAGCTGTGGTGGTGGCATGGCTTGTTTGGTGTTTGGATGTTTAGTTTCTGCAGTTTATTCTGATGTTGATGGACATTTCTAGTTGTATTGGTTTTGGAATGTATTATGGAACAACTTGGTTGTCCTTTGAGAATACATGTTTGAGTGTTTTACTAACATGTATAATATAGTGGTTTCTATGGATTGTTGGTTGGTTTTGTCTTAATGTAAAATCATTCCCCAATTTGTTCTATAATCCCTTGTCATTTATTTCCAGCCTATGGTGCCTTGGGAACGTCGCTTAAGGCAATGTAGCCCTCACCGCATCCTCAAGCCAATGAGGTCAGGCCGGGGTGTTACAACCCTATTTTCCCAACTACAGAATTGTTCTCCAAGAGAGTTGGATAATGATGTTTATCAACTTTGTTAATTTTTCTTTTCCCATACTATTTTTTATGTTCCTTATCATTAGACCATGGGGGCATGATACATATTTTCCTAGGTAGTTTTAAGAATATTCGAGCAACTAAATTCATTGTGGTGGAAAGAAAAACACATGGATCAATGGTTTGTGGATAGATTAATTGAGGAGTGGGATTATGTTTAGTGAAGTGATCTTATCGGTATGGTGGGTGCAAGTTTTGTGAATAGGGATGGTTCAGGATTAGATCATTGATCCCCATTTTCTTGTTTGGCACATGATGATTGCTTACGATGTGATGGAATTGGTTTTGAGAAGGGGATATGCACATGGTCTCATGGAGGAGGATTCTTGGTGTGTACATGATGGTGGATAATCATGGATCTCCGATGAGGTCATTGGATAGGGTAAACATGTGGAGTGTTAAAATAATTATTAAATGTAATAATAAGGGTGATAAATAATAATAATAATATTAATGTTTATGGATAATTTTTTTATTAATAGTAACATGGATTTATGTTATTTGTTAACATAAATTTTAATAAGTTTGATGATAAAGAAAAAAACGTTTTTTGAGGAATCATGGGGGGTATTAGATGTTTGACTAATAAACCATATCATAATAATTTTTGTTTTTTATTTATCATATATATTTTTATATGATTGAATTTGGATTTGGTTACTCTCTTTCTATGGGTTGTAGAGACGCGTGGGGTAGTCATCTTACTCACTGTGTTGAGCACCACGTTGTTAGATAAGGTCACTCTTATATTATGGGACGTGATGACTTGATGTGTAGTCCACCCACACACTGTGTTGAGAAACTTATTATTTAATGAGGGTACTTTCTCTTGGTTTTGGTTGCATTGTATCCTGTTAACTATTTAATATCTTTCCATATTTTCTTATTGCATCTCTTACTACTCCCCCCATCAACATTCATGGTGTCCACATGGTATGTATATACTCACCCCTACAAGGGGGTGGATGAAATTTTTATATATTATGTTGCTGAAAAACACATCAATGATGAATTCAGTGGAGATTAGAGATACCATGGGGAATTGATCACATATAGTAGTCAGACCATGGAGATTTAGAGATGGGATCTCTCATCAGATTACTTTTCCAGTTTTTTTTAGGTTGGGACATATTTTTTGTTAGGTTTGTATTTTTTGAATTTACCTTCAATTTTCCGTATAATAAACTTTTACACCAAATATTTTTTTCATTCTAGGATTATATTGTATATATTTAATTCTTTTTATTATTAATCATATTTACGTGTTCAATGAGATGGTGGGGTACTGGTACATTGGGAAAAGACCTCCCATTTTAGATTTACCATTCATAGTTTGTTGCTAATCTGAGGCCCATGAAGGTAATATTGGCATAGTTGTGGAATGTGCATCACCTGTCCAGTTTTTGACACAAACACATACTTCTATTAAATGAGATACAAAATCATTCTTCGTGTTTACGGAGGACAACCACCTTGTGAACCGATGTAGTAATTTTTTCCATTATAAATTATTAAGCCTTGGAATAATGATGTAATTGATATTTATATTTAAGATATATATTAATTATGATGTATTAATTATTATGAATTATTATATAACACATCCCTTCATAATTTCAATTTTATGAGATTACGAAAACATCATTCATCTGTATGGAGGACTATTTCCTCACGTAGTGATGTGGCTCGTTCACACATCATATAGATGGTATCAATGATAAATTTAATATATATATATGTAATATATATTTCATAACAATTTTAATATAATGACAATAAATACCTATATATATATATATATATCATTTATTTTTCTCTCTTTTAATATGTTATGAATAGGGAAACAACATTCAAGCGTATGTATATTAAACTGTCACCACAAATAGTGCACTTCATTTAATATTTCTATATATTATAGATTATTATAAATGAATATATAATTAATATATATGATACTTATATCATTTTTTACATTCTATAAATGTTGATGTTGTGATAAAATTAAGAGGAAAAAAAATAAGTCAAAACATACATGAAAAACAAAGTGGTTATTTCTAAAACATAACATTATAATCGAATTTCTATTAAAGAAGGAATATAAATCCAAAATAAAATAATATATTGTATGATATATATAAATATGGGTTTATGTTATTTTTATAAAAAACCTTTTTATTTTATACAGTGGGTTTTAATGTCTCGGAAATATGTCAAGACATAAGGCATTTGGATTTCAAGTCTCATTTATTCTTTATGTTAGAGTTATATAATATTCACCACCCACTTCATTTTTGTGGTGTATATACATCCATACGAAATATTATATCATGAATATAATTTAAATAAATGGTTTATACATTTCAATTTATGTTATTATTTAATGGATATCGGGATTGAAAATTTACATAAACATTTCTATCTCACTTTTTATGTTTATGAGACACGTGTTATATTAACCACCTTTTATTCATTATGGTGTATATAATACCCATGATTGTAATTTAATATTACAATACATAAAATTATTTATATTTCCTCATTAGTTTTAGGACCTCTCTTCCACGCCTTTATGGTATTAGTGATACCAAATCGATATGGCAATATTGTCTCGGTTTTCTTTCTTTGAGACACATGTTATGTTATGAACTTTTATGATTTTATGAGGAATATATACTACCTCATTTACATGTTATATCATGATTCGAATTATTAAAATTATATTTTATGCTCCATGTAATGTTACCCTTTCAAGGGTATTATGATTCAATGTTACAGAAATTGTAATTGTTTATTGATGGAATAACAACATCTATCATGATTATTTACGATTATGCTTCCATTGATAAAATATTAAGATTCATATCTAAAAACTTATAATAATTTTTATTAAACACTATTTATTAATGATATCTTTAAGTAACAATTTCATTTTTCTAGTCTTTTATACCTATGGTAATCAATAAAATGTGTGTAAAAAACTGAAAAAAAAATTCTCTTCGGTTAGAAATCTATTATCATTCAAAAAAAGGTATTATAATTTTTTTTCCAAAATTTTTTAAATAATATTGTAATCTCATATTAAAGTAAAAAAAATTGAAATTTTATTGTACAATAAAATGTTTAAATTATTTTTAAAGGTTCCTTCATAATTTTTCAATGTCGTTTTAAATAAAAATTATTATCAAAATATCTTGTGTTTTGGATAGTTTTTTTCAAATTGGAAAGGATATTGTACTCAATTAATGTTTCAAATGATCCTTTGAAAATTATATTCTATCCATGAAGAAATATTTGTTTGATTTATTTTTCTTACGGGGGATGTGATATAAGGATTCAATTCATATTCATTCACAAAATGCTTTATGTTACGATGGAATGAAGTTTATGGAACTCTTTTATTTTCTACAAGTCATCATGTTCGAAGAGGTTTATGTGAAACCCATTTCGTTTCCATGGGTGAATCATTTTATAAATAAATTAACATGAAATAAATTAATTTCCATGGTTCAATAAGTGTATAGAATAAATAATGATTTTGTAGGAGTTTTTATGATGATTTATAATGTATTTGTAATTTATTATTGTTGTTGTTCTTGGACATACCATATATAATGTGGTAGACTAGATAGTTACAAAAAACACAACATAGATTATATGATGGGATGACGTAGATAGTGTTGGGTGATCCTATCAGCACTTACAAGATAGGTTCGCCTAGTTAATTCCAAAACGCATTGGGTAATGATAACTTCTATATTATCTTAGAGGGTAGCTGTGAGTTTAGCCTAAGCGAAAAGATGAATGTACATTAGTATTTAGCCTAATACCAAAGATGAGGGTACATGATTTTTTATCCCAATCCTAAATATTAGGGTACATGATTTCTTATCCAAAGTGAAAATATGAGGATGCAGAGGTGTTTATCCTAAGCCTAAAGATGAGGGTACATATGTTTTTATCTGAAGTCAGGTGTGGGGGAACATGGTCAGTCAGTGAAAGCCCATAGGGAATGGTAGATGGGTGGTACTCCAATGCATAATGTTAGTATATGAATGGTTATCCCAATCCTAGATTTTGGTGTACATATTGGTGGGTATCCTTGAAATATGATTTTATATGCTTACATGTATGCAAAAAAAATAATATTACATTCTCCCATAGCTAATGTACTTGGATTCCATTATGAATCATGTCTTATTAACTAACAATTTGTATTCCATGGCTCATGATTATAAACTATGATATTTATGTAATGGTTTTTAAAAGTCATAATATTATTCTAACACCATAATCTTCATGATATTCTTACATATATACGATTTTCCCTTATAAAGAATCATAGCTGAGCTTTTATTATGTTTAATTTCCACAATGATTGAATATATGTTTTAGGTATTATATGTATTTGAATGGTTTTATTATGGAAGAATATAGTGGGATATGATTTAGCGCACTCACAGTCCAATGTTTATAATTTAATTCATTTAAAGGAACTAAACTAGTATAGTTCTTAGCCACATAGTTATGTACTGAAATAAATACACCACAAATATGATATAATGTCTATATATGATAATATTTTGTCATTATAGTAAACATATGATAAATGATTCAATAAATATTATGAAACTAGGATGATTAAATTTTACTTATACTCCTATGGATATTTGTGAGGATATGCCTAGAGATCTCTCAAAGGATAACTCTTAATATGAATCAATGAATAGGAAAATGACCTAGAAATTTTTTAAAGGATAATGAATGTAGAGACCCTAATCTTGACTTACATGGAAATTACATTACTTTTGCGGAATAATTAGTACATTAAAGAAACACACACACATAAGGACTGTAATAGTTTAGTGTCTTTGGAAACTCGGAATATAATCTTCTAATCGTGGTGAAAGATGTTCAACATCTCCCATAAAGATCTTCGCTTTTTTTCATACCTAAAATCCTTATTTATATCCTGGGGAAAAGAAAACATAAAAGGGTGAGCTCAAATGCTCAGTAAGGGTAAAAGAAAGAAATATCAATCACATCATATTCATAAGAACATAAAAATTTGGAAATCTTACCCTACAAAAGAGATCATAATTTCATGACTTGGGATAAATTATGGTAGAGAAATGTAATCACAATAATCATAACATAAAACATGAATCTTTGTGTCATACAAAAATAATCATAGAGAATCATTTCTTATTCGTCAAGACTCATTTCCAAGACTATCTTAGGGGACAAAGTCCATTTCTGAACCGAGTTCATTACTCGTTTCAGTCCTGTTTCACTGAATCGGTTTAACCTGTCGTTCCAGCCATGTCTATCTCATGAGATATAAAATCTTTACCCAATGCATTGAAGAGAGATACATGTCCCACCCATCTCATAATGATACCATTCTTCTGTGTTCCACAAAATCATAAACCAGATATCATAGTATAAACCATGTAATAAAAATGGGAATCTTAAACATCATGACATCATAAAACAATTCATATAAGATAAATGAATTCATAAAAATTATTCCATCACAACATAATATAATCAATGTAATAATATGGATAGAAATAGAACCCTTTATTATCTTAGGTGGAAAATAAATTTGATAAAACACTTGAACCCCATTCTTGAGGAAAATATCCTTTCTACTTCAAACACAATTTTCCTTTCTTAACATGTCATACAATTATAAACTAAAAGAAGTTGATTAAAAATAAACATGAAAATTTGTAAAGGATTATTTTTGGAAATAATGTTTTAAAAATCCATTCATGCCGTATAAGTTAAAAAAACATTCTTCTCGTACTTTTGTCGGAAAAGTCAAAAAGTGCCTCGTATGAAAAACGACAAAAGATTCCATTCATGTCGTTTACAAAAAACTCATAGAAGGGTAAAATTGGATATAAAATATTTTATAAGAATATAAATATTACATATAGAGGAAACATGGATGTGGATGATAAATATTTCCCAGTAAATTCTGTAGTATAAACAATCTCGGATAAAAATTGAGATTGCGAGATTTTCCATTACGTTAGGTCTGATTTGTTTGGTATGTGTCCAAACCTCCTATATAATTATTTAAATAATGTCATTTACTTTTTCTAGAATCATACTCACTGTTATGATATCATATATTTTCATATTCTTAGCTTCTTTTTAGTAATATTTCATTGTTACTTGTTATTTGGGTGTTTATTGCTTTTTGTTCTTATGCGTGTTTTGTTGAATAAATTCTTATTCTTCTTTTAGGATATATATACCTCATTTCAATAATGGTATTAGTGTAATATATATCATATTCATTCACTCAATTCATTTATGTAATAATTATGTAATGAAAATCATGTAGAACGAGTCACATCACATCGTGGAGACAATATTCTGTATGTACGCATGAGCGATGATATCGTTCCCATGCTCATGGAATTGTGTTGGAGTGTATGTATAGTATTTCCGAATCAATATAAATTTACAATAATCATATATATTCATTCTTTACACCATTATACCCATCCAAGTAAGGTGGTGGTGGAAAATAGATTACACCATCGTGTGGAGACTGTATTCCGTAGGTACGCACGTGCGGTGATTTCTTTTTCCGTAAGATGGATAGATGGTGAAATCAGGTGGTTTCATAGTTATAATAACATATCAGTATATGAGTGATACTGATGTTATTACTTCATAATGAATCAACAAAAGAATTAGAAGAAGTGGAAGAAGAAATAATGTTGAAAGAATCGGTAACAGACATTATCTCTTCTTTGAAGCGCTTCTTTGAGACCTCCTTTTAGGGCACTAAAATTGACTTTGAAAAATACCAGGAACTCTAAGATGTCTTTAGGGAAGTGGAGAGAAGAAATTGTCTGGGGTTGGCCGATATTGAGGGCTCAATGTGGTGTGAGAAAAAGAGGGAGGAGGTTCCCTTTTACAAGTGAGGAGAGGGGCACCATTGGAAAAACTAAAAATATTATTTTATTATGAAGCCATATTCGGTTTTAAATAGCTCCAAATTGATTTATTTCAAAGATAATGTGGTGATGGGTCGAAATCCTCTCATCCAATAGAATTTGGACAGGTTTAGTTTTCTGTTGTAACCATATCATTTTGATTTAACTTAAAGTTAGATAATTTTACTTTTACTGTGTCTTTTTGTGATCATACACTATAAGGTTAATAAACATACTATAAGAAGCCAAAAGAAACCCATGTTGTATATTATTAATATATATAACGTTATATATGGCATTTGGCCGAACCTGTGATTTTTAGGAAAAAAATAACAATTAATAATATAATATTTGTTTTAAAAACTATATTATGTCAAATTTGACACTATTTAGTAATTGATTTTTATGAAAATCATAACAGAATTATTAGTTCAAAAAAAGTTAATTAACAGAATACTAACATGTCATATTAACATAGAAATTTTTTTTAATTCATAAAAATTCTCAAATTACATTTTTTGGTTATTCATATCATCAATTATGTTAATATTTCTTTAATAAGATACTTTCTGCATCATCTTTGTGTTATATATAAATTAAATTATTTAATGTCTAAAAATAAGAAATAAAATACCATTATCTAGGAAATCTTTTTCGATTCTAAAGATATATATAGTCAAATTTATCTTATGTATAACCCTATATTAAAAATGATTTAATTATTAAACATTGATTTTAACTATTTTAACCCTTATTTAAATAAGTTAATAATAAATGTCCTAATCTAATCCTAGTGGGCCTAAATTGTCATATTTTATTAATAAGGTTGTTTTTGGTCTAATTAAACTTATCCAATAGAATTAGGACATGTGTTAGGTAATAATAATATCATTTTTACCCTTAATTACCGTATTTACTTTTAACCGTGGTAAAAAAAAGGAAAAAGTTACTATTCAACAAAAATTATTTTCATCTCATTGAACCACCTTTTATGTACTAACATCAACCATGTCTCTCGTATTTTTTAAAATCCATTCACAAAAGCATTAAAATTTAGTTTTATATAAATTTGTAAATTTTCCTAGGAAGTGTGTAAATGACGGTGAAAAGTTCAATGAAATTTTTATATATCTAAAATTATTATAAAATTATTTCAGTGAATTAAATTGAAATTATATAGGTATTATATATCATTTTTTACCTAAAATAAATTTAAATAAAATAAATAATTATTGAAATAAAAAGTCGGTTTTTAAATAGTAACCCAGTGTTTTCAGTATTCATCAAAAATTGAAAGTTTTTAGAAAAATTCCAAAATTTCACCCTAGTCTAATTTCGATATTCCAAATCCAAAAATGAAGTACATTTTCAAAAATAAATTGTACACAATTTCAAAAAGTGGGTATTACTATTCATAACGGCTGGTTTTAATAATATTTTAATAGTATATCGTTGTTTAATGAAACTCGGTATTGCGTACAACACACACTATCATGGAAGGTCGCGCTTGCGTGTAATACAAGCCAAGTCAGGGATACATGTTGTGCAAGCTCCTTTTGGTGTAGTGTAAAACACAAGACATTAATGAAATTACAAAGAATATTTTTTATAAAATCTTGGGGTGTTACATTCTACCCCACTTAAAATGAATTTCTCCCTCGAAATTCATCAATGTTATAAATGGTTTACTACTCGAAAGTTTCTTTAATAGAATGCCACATCATAAAAAGGAATACCAAATCTTGGATTTAAAAAATAATGTATGAAACATAACGGTTACCCAAATTAACGAATCATTGGGTTTCCACATAGGAGAACATAGGTGAAAATATGGATATGGAAGAGAAATATAATCGTCATGTTCTGATGGAGAGTGGTAGAGAACATGGCTATGAAAAATCCAACAATAACAAAGCCATAAATTTGTGATGATCTAGGGTACCATCTGATTCATCGGATATAAGGGAACTAGGACAACATTTTTGGTTTTTAAGATCATTTCCCTAAAATTGATGAATTTGAATTAGAATAAATACTTACTTTATATTGGTACAATCTCACTGTTGTTCGTGCTTTGAAAAATTTCCACTTCATCTCTTAAAGAAATGATGTTTAATTTGTTATTCATGAAGTGTTAATAGATATTGTGATAGAATGATGGGTCATTCCATCTGTTTCAAACAAAAGGATAGCAGAAGTTATCAAATATACATAAGTCCATCTATGGTGAGGTTAATCGTATACGATTCCATGAATGAACTTATAATTCATATATCATACCGCGTAATAAAATAAAACTAGTTTCTATTAACAAGGAACTTCGCGTAGGCCATTGGTAAGAGATAAAGGCCAGTCACACATCAGTTGTGGGTTCGATTCACACAACATTGTCCGACGCGATGGACTGTCACCCATCCTGCAGGTTTCCCTTTTTCTAAAGCTATGTTACTATAACATCCCATCAATAATATCAAAAAATGTTATATCCTTAAAAAATAATAACTTATTTCAAACATAATTCATTCTAATATTTAGTCTTATCTAAAATACTTCCATCCAAGCTCATAGTATAAAGAAAATGATTACTTGAAATGTCACATTACAATCACGTGAATGTCATCTTTTATCCCCAATATATCATATGATATATCGTGTTGGTAAAATTACAAACATGTGAATACCTTAATCATGTATTGTATTGAAGAATGAATACCCATTGAACCTTAGTGAAAACATGAATGCAGTTAAAAGTTAACACTTTCCACAAACCAAAATCCTCAAAATTCATTCTACCTAAACCATGATATCACTTAGTCCTTATATCAACCATGAGCTCATGAATACAATCAAACATCTCATTATCTTCTTTTCCCATCATTATGCGCATATCATCTACTTTCCAAAAATATCTCAATCACTTTCAATGGTAACCCGTACCATAAAATTATTGAAAACCACAATAGACCAATACATAAATATTTCAATATTTCACGATACTATATACAACATTAATTTGCAATCCCATTACATAAACACTTAATCATTCCACCACATCATTTTCATATTCAACATCACCAATAGTGGTCGCATGTGACTTCCCTTTGTCCTTGGCCTTATGTGATTGCTCATTTCGATCATCATTAACCCTTGGATTAGGGAATTGATTAGCATAATGCCCCCATTTCATTTCACTGGAAGCATTGAAGTGTTATTGGTGTGTTCTCCACAGTCTTTTCTTTATTCACACCATTAGAAACCCTTTTTTCCCATTCTTAGACACTCAGCTGCTTGATGACCTTCATTTCCACTCTTAAATCATTTTCTAGTCCCTTTATGACAATCTCCACCATGCTTCTTTCCAAACTTTTAGCTTAAGGAAACATTCATCTTCTTTTCACCATTATTCTAAGATTTCGCCTTGAACTCCATCTTTCGTTTCTTTTCATAACCATGAGATGGATATGTAACACCAACTTCCATTTCTACCTTAATAGCACAACGCATAATTTCTTCATAGCAACTGAAGTCTCTTATAGTTAATGGCCTTTGAAGATTTGGTTATAAGCCACTGAAGAATCGATCATATTTATTTTCAGGTTGGATGATAAAGCCAAATTCATACCTTGCAAGCCTTGCAAAATTCTCTGCGTATATACAGACAGATTCATCATCCTTTTTCATTAGTTCAAGAAACTCCTTATCCATCTTTGTTCAAAGAATACGAGGGAAGTAATTATTGAAAAATAAGTTATTGAACTCGTCCCATTCCATGGACTCAATTTCATCTCTTGGCCTCATATTCTTGATAAGATTACAACATTGATTAACATCACCTTCCATACAATATACTGCTAAAATGACTTTATCATGCTCAGAACATTGAGGAACTAAAACTATCTTTTCCATGGTACTGATCCATTGTTCATAAACAAGTGGATCGGAAGACCCACTGAAAGAAGGTGGGTGTTTCCTCATGAAGGACTCAATATAATATTGTTCCCTTCTCTTCTCATTTGGATGTCCATAATGATTCATAGCTTGTGTAAGTATAGCAATAAGATTTTGCACTCCATCTCCCATAATTTTGGTTTGTTCAGGAGGACATTCATTGCATTTTCCATTACATTGATCAATAAGGTTTATTCTGGTTCCATCCATCGTCTAAAACCCAAAAAGAATAGTGTGAGAGGCAAAAATCACGCTAGGGAAAACAACATAATAAAGGGGGAATACCATTAGTATCTAACATCTTAGGTTTAATTATAAGATGGTTAGAGAAATTCTAGGACTATAACATATACTTAACCATAGGGACATCCCTAGACATACCGTAGAAATATCTATAGGGATCTCACTAAAGTTCGCGCATCCTAGTTTCCAATGGTTAACAAAACCATTCCTCTGATACCAACTGTAGAGACCCAAATCTTGGCGTACATAAGAATTATATTACTTTTGCGGAATACTTATTATATTAAAAAAACACACACACAAGGACCATAATAGTTCAGTGTCTTTGGAAACGCGGAATATAATCTTTTAATCATGGTGAAAGATCTTTAGCATCTCCCATAAAGATCATCCATTTTTTTCTTACCTAAAACCATTCTTTATATCCTGGGGAAAGGAAAACATAAAAGGGTGAACTCAAATTTTCAGTAAGGGTAAACAAAATCGATATCAATCACATCATATTCATAATAACATAAAAATATGGAAATCTTACCCTACCAAAGAGATCATAATTTCTTGACATGGGATAAATCATGGTAGTGAAATGTATTCACAATAATCATAACTCAAAACATGAAGCTTTGTGTCATACACAGATAATCATATAGAAACATTTATATTAGTCAAGACTCATTTCCAAGACTATCTTAGTGGAAAAAGTCCATTTCTGAACTGAGTTCATTCCTCGTTTTAGTCCTGTTTCACGGAACCAGTTTAACCTTCCGTTCCAGCCATTTCTATCTCATGAGATATAAAATAATTACCTAATGCATTGGAGGGAGATATAGGTCCCACCCCATCTTATAATGAAACCATTCTTATGTGTGCCACAAAATCATAAACCATACATCATAGCGTAACCCATGTAATAAAAATTGGAATCTTAAACATCGTGACATCATACAACAATTCATATAAGATAATGGAATTCATAAAAATAATTCCATCACAACATAATAAAATCAATTTAATAATAGGTATTGAAACAGAACCCTTTATTATCTTAGATGGAAAATAATTTTGATAGAACACTTGAACTACATTCTTGAGGAAAATATCATTTCTACTTCAAAAACACTTTTCCTTTCTTAACATGTTAGAAAATTTTAAACTAAAATAAGTTTATTAAAAATGAACTAGAAAATTTGTAAAGGAAACAACATGGAAATAATGTTTTAAAAATCCATTCATGTTGTATAAGTTAAAAAAACATTCTTCTCGTACTTCTGTCGGAAAAGTCAAAAAGTACCTCGTACGAAAAACGACAAAAGATTCCTTTCATATCATTTACTAAAAACTCACCGAAGGGTAAAATTGGATATAAACTATTGTAGAAGGATATAAATATTACATATTGAGGAAACATGGATGTGGATGATAAATATTCCCCAGTAAATTCTGATGTATAAACAATCTCGGATAAAAATTGATATTGCGAGATTTTCCCTTACCTTAGGTCTGATTTGCTTCATAAATGTTTGAACCTCCTGTATAATGATTTAAATAATGTCATTGACTTATTCCAGAATCATACTCATTGTTATGATATCATATATGGTCATATTATTAGATTCTTATTAGTAATATTTCATTGTTACTTTTTATTCGTGTGTTTATTGCCTTTTTTTCTTATGCGTGTTTTGTTGAATAAATTCTTATTATTCCTTTAGGTTATAGATAACTCATTTACAGTATGGTATTAGTGTAATATATATCATATTCATTCACTCAATTAATTTATGTAATAATTATGTAATGAAAATCATGTAGAACGAGTCACATCACATTGTGGAGACGGTATTCCGTACGTACGCACGAGGGATGATATCATTCCCATGATCGTGGAATTGTATTGGAGTGTATGAATACTATTTAAGAATCAATATAAATTTACAATAATCATTTATATTCATTCTTTACACCATTATACCCATCCAAGTAAGGTGGTGGTGGAAAATAGATTACACCACGGTGTGGAGACTGTATTCCGTACGTACGCACGCGCGATGATTTCATTTTCCGTAGGATGGATAGATGGTGAAATAGGGATGTTTAATAGTTATACTAACATATAAGTATATTATTGATACTGATGTTATTAATTTATAAGGAAAAAACAAGAGAAGATGAAGAATTTTAAGAAGAAATAAAGTTGAAAGAATCGGTAACTGACATTACCTCTTCTTTGAAGCGCTTCTTTGAGACCTCATTTTAAGGAACTAAAATAGGTCTTTGAATAAGACCAGGACCTCTAGGATGTCTCTAGAGAAGTGGAGAGAATAAATTGGCAGGGGTTAGCCGAGATTTAAGGCTCAATGTGGTGTGAGAAGGAGAGCGAGGAGGTTCTATTTTATAAGGGAGGAGAGGGGCACCTCTGGAAAAACTAAAAATATTATTTTATTATAAAGCCGTATTCGGTTTTAAATAGCTCCAAAATGATTAATTTTGAATCTAATGTGGGTATGGGTGTAAATAATCTCATCCATCAGAATTTGGACAAGTTTAGTTTACTATTTTAACCATATGATTTAGATTTAACTTTAAGTTAGATAATTTTACATTTACCGTGTCTTTTTGTGTTCTTACACTATACGGTTAATAAACAAACTATAAGAAGCCAAAACAACCCCAAGTTGTTTATTATTAATATATATAACCGTATCTAAGTCATTTGGCTGATCCGTAGAGTTTTAGGGAAAAAATAACAATTAATAATATAATATTTGTTTTAAAAACTATTTTATGTCAATTTTGACACTATTTAGTAATTGATTTTTATGAAAATAATAACAGAATGATTAGTTCGAAAAAAGATAATTAAATTAATACTAACATGTCATATTAATCTATTAAATTAGTGGAATTCATAAAAAGTCTCAAATTACATTTATTTGCGTATTTATAACATTTATTATGTCAATATTTCTTTAATAAGATAATTACTGCATCATCTTTGTGTCATAAATGAATTAAATTATTTAATGTCTAAAAATTACAAATAAAATACCATTATGTTGGAAATATATTTAGCTTCTTAATGAATATTTATAGTCGAATTTATCTTATGTATAACCCTATATTTAAATTTATTTACTTACAAAACATTGATTTTAACTATTTTAACCCTTCTTTAAATAACATAATAATAAATGTCCTAATCTAATCCAATTGGGCCTAAATAGTCATATTTTACTTTTAAGGTTGTTTTTGGTCGAATTAAACTTATGAAATAGAATTAGGACATGTTTTAGGGTAATAATAATAGCATTTGTACCCTTAATTACCCTATTTACTTTTAACCGTGATAAAAAAAGTAAAAAGTTACTATTCACCAAAAACTATTTTCATCTCATTGAACCACATTTTACTTACTGACATCAACCATGTCTCTCGGTTTTTTGAAATTCCATCCACAAAAGTGGTAAAATTATGTTTTATATAAATTTGCAAATTCTCCTAGGAGGTGGGTAAAAGACGGTGAAAAGTTCAATGAAATTTTTATATATATAAAATTATTATAAAATTACTCTAATGAATTACATTGAACTTATATAGGTATTATGTATCAATTTTGACATAAAATAAATTTAAATAAAATAGATAATTATTTAAATAAAAGGTCGATTTTTAAATAGTAACCCATTGTTTTCACTAGTCATCAGAAATTGGTTGTTTTCAGAAAAATACCAAAATTTCACCCTAGGCTAATTTTGATATTCGAAATCCAAAAATGAAGTCCATTTTTAAAAATAAAATTTCAAAAAGTGGGTATTAATATTATTAAAGTCTAGTTTTAATATTATTTTAATAGCATATCGTTGTTTAACAAAACTCTGTATTGGGTACAACACACGCTATCATGGAAGGTCGCGCTTGCATGTAATGAAAGCCAAGTCAGGGATGCATGTTGTGCAAGCCCCCTTTGGTGTATCGTACAACACAATACCATAATGAAATTAAAAAGAATATTTTTCATAAAATCTTGAGGTGTTACAATGAAAGTGGTTTCCATGTAACTTATTCCATATTTGGATACATAAAATGGATGTGTCTTTAGAAAATATTTATATTGCGGTAAAAAGCCCAAAAAATGTGTTGAGATAAACTCGATGTGGAACGGGTGAATGAAAATTGGACTTTCTACACATCAATTTTGACACTCTTGGAGAATATTCATTGGAAATTAACAAACTCTTTACAAACCATACTGATGTACGTTAATATATGGTGACTATAAATGATATAGGATAAACCTATGGTGATATATATTAAAGAATGAATCTGGTTTTAGGAATCATATACGTAAATTCTCATGATTAAGTGACATTCCAGTATAATTAATATTTCTCACACAATGTTTTTCTGTTCTATTTCATGGAGGGAATAAGAACGAACTGGGAAAACTTTTAATGTGATAGATAATTTTTTTATGATAATCCAAATGGGATGATTACATGAGTAATGAATTTTGTGGTTATTCCAAATCCCTTTTCACCGATCCTGATAAAAAAACCTATACCTTAAACAACACTACAACTCACCAAAGAAGTGAAGGAAAGTGTTTTCTAAGAGATCAGGTGATGGTAACCATCAATGAATGAATATTTAGTTTCCTATTTGTTAAAAATTTGTGAATATGAACTCAATGGAAATTATTGAAGGAATGAGAATGTACATTATGTGTGGTGAATAAGGCCAAAAATTATTTAATTGCTGAGGAAAAATGAAGATCTTTGTCAATGGAATTATTTATAATATTTCTCTCCATAATTTATTGTAAATAGGTTAATGTATTATGATTGTAATGTATGGGAATTATAGAAATCATTTTCTTAGGGTGAAATATACAAAATAAAATAAACAAGGTTTTTTGAGTAATGGTTATTCTCTTCATGATAACGTTATCATGATTTATATATAAATGGTATGTGTTATTCTAATAGAAATCATTATAATAATGATTAAATTTATTTTGATGAATTTTAAAACAATATCCATAAATAATATATTTGGAAAGGGTTTTTATGATTTAGTTTATGAATACATTTTAATTTTTTCAAAATGATATAGGATAATTGAAGTGTATATTCATTGGAAATCGGGAATAAGGTTATACAAATCATGAAGTATATATTTTTCGATAATTATTTCAAAAAATATGTTGAAGGATGTTGATGACCATAAACATTTATTTAATGGAAATGTTATATATTATTAAATAAAATGATAAAGGGAAGGTAAAACATAATATGTTTCCAATTCTTAGGAAATATAGTTTATAGTATATAAAGAGAAATGGGATAAGATTAAATGAAATTGGATAGTGATGATTACATTTGAATACATTGTTTATTTATAGAAAAGTGGTTTATTAAATAATGGATGGTGTTTATATAATTTTTGTATTAAAGGGATATAACTAATAATAATTTTTCTATATAAGGAAAGAAATAGAATGTTTTTTTTCAATATGGACTTATTCAAATTAATTTTTTACTATGATCCTTGAGAATTAATGATTTAGTTATTCATAAGTTATTCATTTGATAATCAATTGATTCACTGTGAATATTGGGGACTAATAATAAGTTGATTTTGAAAAGTGAAATTCTTTGAAATGATTTTTATTTTCATATTTTTGAAGGGATCAAAGGGTTAAATTTTTTGGAAATAGTTCTTTTTATTTAATTGATGTTTTATAAATTAATATTTATCATTTAGAATGACTTCTGCTAACCATTTTTTATGATAACTAATGATGGATATAATAACTTATAATTAAATATGTGGATTATATAATTCTATAGTGATTCAAATTCCCCATATTTTATTTGAGTAATAAATGAAGAATAAATTCATCAAGGAAGAAACACATGGTGAGATTGTGGTGATGAAGTAGAATGAAATTAAGAAATTTTATCTTCTCATAAAAATAATCATCTTTACGAAACAAGTATTGAAATAAATATTGGTAATGTTACCATACTTTTTGATGATATCAATGACCCTTTTTGGCATATTTGGGTAATTGTTTTTTGGTCATTACATATATATATGGATCATAAGAATTATCATGATTATTGATCTTTATATCTATCTATAAAAATTTATGATTTTATTGAATTTCATAATCATCACTTCACACTTATGTTCTTATATTCAGAAACCTACTTATGAGTTACTTTGAGTAACTTTTATGTTTCTAAATTTCCACTTTAAATTGATTTTTTAGAATTAATTTTTATTATGTGGCTTTCTATGAAAATAAACATTCAATTATTAAAACATAGACTACCTAGATGAATTTTGAGGGTGAAATTAAATTTAATGGGGGGTAGAATGTAACACCCCAAAAATTTATGAATAATTATTTTTGAATAAAGAAAAATTATTCGATGGATTTCATTGCAAACTACACCATGTTAATATTTTGATAAATAGAACAATGAGTTATATTTTAGTACATGAAACACATATTTTGGATTGTTTGATGGAAAATATAATGTTTTGATTTCACCACACGTAGCACTGAGATATGAATGCATTTAACACAAAAATAAGTTTAAATGAAACATGACATATTATACAAATATTATTATCATCATCACTAACCCATTAGAATAGATGCTTTTAAATGTATCAAATAATTAAGAAAATATTATTTATTAATTTTCATAAGGTAATTTATTTGTCATCAAATCAATTAGAAATAAACATATAAATTATTTGAAAATAAGGAAATTCATCTTCTAAAATAATATTTTTCTATGAAAAAATATGTTGTGTCTAAATATATATTACAAAAAAAATTGATGAATTATTTTATTGTAATTAATATATTTTATATCAAATCATGTATTTAAAATTCATCTTATGTTTTCCCTAAATAAAAGATAACAATAAATCCAATTTTATTCATAAAAAATGTAATTTTAAAAAGCATTGTTTTACATCCTTTTAATAGTGAACTAATGTTTAAAATTATTCTTGAGACATATTTTAAATTATATTTAAAAGATTAAAATTCTATTTTAATCATATTTTTATAATTTTTTCACGATTAATTTTGGGGATATGTTTTTAAAAAATAATAATTTTAAATTGAAAAGTGAAAATATTGAATTTAAATTGAAAATCATATTATTGATCTAATTATTTAAATATTTAATTAAAATTTTAAATTTGTTTTTACGTATAATTCTTTAAATTTTACATATATTATTCCAATGTAGGATATTTTAATCAGTTTAATTTTGAAAATAGATATTAAAACATTTGAAACATTTAAAAAAATCACATTAAAAACTCGCTTTCCCATTGTGTCTGTAGGAATAATTTTAAATAAAATTATATCAATTATGTGAATTGAATTTTGAAAAATGGATTCTATATTTTTAATATGATAATTAATAATCTATAATATATCCAAATTATTGTTTGATAAAAAAATATTTATGAAAATATTTAATAATAATTACGACAATTTAGTGAAAAACCCGTTTACTAAGGGTATACACATTAATGAAAAAATGTTACCGTAAAATTGTTAACAAATTTTTTTAAGGAAAAATGTATACCATAAATAGCATTTATCTATTTTTTTAATTATTGTTTCCTCATTTTAGGGGACACATTGATACACCTAGATTCTTTTAAAAAATACCATGTTTGTTATCCCCTCCATCTATATAAAGTGAACTCATTCACCACATTCGTTACACCTACAAACCACATTGGTTTCACCACTACATACCTATATTCATTCTAAATTACCTCTAATAAACCAAGAAAAATATTACTTTGAATAAAGGAAACCCAGTAAGGAATTAGTCAGAACCTATTGTGGATACATGTAGAAAGTGTAATGTTTTTCCAAAAGAATATTTATATTTTCATTCTCTATATTTGTATAATTATTTTTTTATAATAATTATATATTATAATTACTATATTAAAAATACTTATATGTTTTTTTTAAGGTTATTACATAAAATCGGACACAATAACATCAAATGGGCTATAAAATCATTGTTCTAGTGTTAATTGGACCACAATCTCAAATCTGAAGTAGCTCATTTTTTCATTACATCCTCTTAAGATAGGTAATAATTATTTAAATGATATAAATATATATATTATATAAATAATATTTATGATGTTTTTATTATTCTTTGTTTATTATATTACACACTCACGTTCATGATTTCAATTTTTTAGAACATGAAAATTTTGTTCGTTTGTACGACAGACTACAACCTCAAAAAGCATTGTGATTCATTCACAAATTATATAGAACGTATTAAGGATGGTTTTTATAGAAATATGCGATAAATATGATGTAAGGAATGGTTTTTAATGGTAATATATATTTATATTTGTATCATATAGTTTTTTTGTTTCATTATGAGAAGAAAATTGAAACAACATTCATGCGTAAGTGTAGTCTACCATCTCCATGACTAGTGTATTTAATTTCATATTTCTATATTCTATTGTTTATTATAAAATAAATCTATTTTTAATATATAAGATATTTATATCATGGTTTAAATTCAATAAATTAGCAACCCATGATCAAGGTAAGAGGACCACAATTGAAATGTCTAAATACATATGAAAAATAACATGATCATTACATGAAACGTGAATTTATCATGGAATTGTTAGTAAAAAGGTCATATAAGTAATTATATAATAATATATCATTTTTTATATATTATTATGGTTATTTTTAGTTTTATAATAAACATATATTTTTATACATTATTTTTGAATGTGTAAGAAGGATACCCAGGCATAAGATAACTAAATTTCCAGTCTCACATTTATTTCACTGATACTGATGCCATATTCACCAATAGTTTATTTTATGTCTTGTATATAATACCCACATACATGTTATATCGTGAATTTATTATATTTAAATATTATAAATTTTTCTATTTTTGTTATTATTTAATGGATCTCATGATTCAAAAGTTATTGATGTAGTAAGGGACTTCAATCTCAGTTTTTAAATTCTATATGACACATGGTATATTAATCAAATATTTTTTATATGGGGTTATATACATCCCATGAGTATAATTTATAATTTATATACATAAAACTATTGCTATTTTCAAATATATATTAAGGTATATCTTTCATAGTGTTACAATTTAAAATCTACCAAAGTGGTAATGAAATGTTTTCCCATGTTTTCATCAATAAGACGAATGTTATGTTATGCAACTATATTATTTTTAGATATATGTACATAAATAATATAATAATATATATTTTAAATATAATATTTATCATGATATTAGAATATTCATGTAATGTAATCCTTCAATTGTTATAATTATTCAAGGATTCCAAAATTGTAATAGTTTATTATTACAATATCAACATTTATTAGGATTGCTTATAATTATTCTTACATTGGTGATGTTATATGATACTTATTTGAATAATTATAATTAACATTGTTATCCTATGTTTATTTACTATATATTTATGTAATGGTACAATTTTTACACTCTTTTGTACTCGATATAATTAATAAAATATTTTTAAGAATATTTGACTTTCATCTTGTCTTTGGTAAGAAATATAATCTATTTCAAAATTATTTTTATAAAAATGTATAAAAAATATTAAAATACTATTTTATACCAAATAATATGGAAAATTATTTTCAAAATGGTTTATGTTTTAAAAGGTTTTTAAAATTTCATTCAATGTAATATTTATAAGTTTTGAAGTTTATTTTCAATGATTATGATTTTCATAATGTTTTGTGTTTTAAAATTTGTCTTCAGAGTGGAAATAATATTTTCATATTGAAATGTATTAAATAATAATTTCGAAACTATTTTCAATATAAGATGTCATAATTTGGTGTTTTCTTTGTCTTTAGAGGGATATAATTTAGTGATACCATTTATGTTATTTATTTTAATGGATTTGGATTTTAAGGCATGATATTTATGGAACCAATTTTTTTTCCATAGTAAAATCATGTTCCAACGAGGCTATTTTGAAAGCCATATTTTTTCATGCATTAATTATGATTAAAATAAAATTACAGGATACCAATATATTCTCAATTAGTTAATTTTTTTTTGAAAGAATAATTTTTTTTCAGTTTATATGATGATATGGAAGATATTTTTTACTTTATTAATGTTGTGGTTCTTGGACCGAGATTATATAATTGGGGAAAACTATATAAAAATGGGTAATCACAATATATAATATATTATGATGAGGAAGAGATAACATTGGGGATCCCATTATAGCTTAGATGATTAGAAAGCATATATAGTGCTTCAATGCTTTTGGTAAGGAAAAATTATATACGAGAACAGAGAGTTCATGAGTGTTTTAAAAGATACCAAAGATGAGGATACACTTGTATCTATCCCAATAACAAAGATTATGGTACATGATTGTTTATTCCAAGCCCAAATATGAGGGTACATGGTTATTTATTTCAATACCAAAGATGAGGGTTCATGGGTGTTTAGGTGAAGCACAAAATGGGGTTACATATGTGTTTATCACATGCCCAAATATTTGGGTACTTGGGTGGTGTAATTCCCCGACCCCTATTACCTACAGTCGGTGCATTATTACATAACATTGGCATGATCACAAATGATCAAGTCTCGAATGATCGATTAGTATAGTAGCCTTGAAAAAACTAGATACATTCAGAATGTTTACATTACATCATAAAATAAAAACTACAACAACATCTTGTCTCCACACTAATATACCCTTATACTATCCTTGTAGGTCATTCATAAATTACTTGTTCACATCCTGGGAAAAATAAAACATAGAAAGGGGTGAGCTCAAATATCCAGAAAGTATAATAATAGATTGGGATATTTTATAAATAAGCATAAACATTTAAGGCAATGTATAACTAAAAAAAGCCTTTTAAACTTGAAATTTAGCATAATAATGAAAAAATAAAATGAAATAATTCCATTTAATTATTAACATGGATAATTTACTATTCGAATATTCACTTGCAATATCAATAACAACTTTCATAATGATGGAATGCATAATGGCATACTATCATAACCACATAGTCAAGGCCTTATGCCAAGACTCCAAATAAGATTTTTTCAAGGCCTTGTTCCAAGACAGTAGATTGTATCATGAGTCCAACCAATTCATCTAGGAGATATAGTGGGCTCCACCCATCAGTTATTAAGTAAAATGCATTCCTCATATGAACATGTTTAAACATAACATAAACATTCATATTAAAACTTGCATAAAAATGACAATAATATCATCATAAACCATGAATGGTAAAAAAATAATACATCCACATTAAAACATATCACAAAACCATATATACAATATTGATGTTTTGTATCATAATAAATCAATATCAAATAAGCTTAAAATTCATCAAAGGATGTTGACATAGATGAAATCAAAACTATTTGAGAGAAATATCTCTTTTTTTTGAAATAATTTAAAATTCACATAATTATAAAAGAAAACATTTTCATTGAAAATATTGTTATAAGATTTTAAGGGATACTTTGATGATGTTATAAAGGTAGAAAATAACCGCACCAGCCCTATAAGTTAAAAAAATACATTCTTACCTTAAATTTGTCTAAAAGGTTATAAACTACATTGTTTGGAAAATAACGTAAATATTACTTATAAAACACATAAGGGAATAAATGACTTTAACCCATTGTATAGTAAATAGAAAAAATGTTTTGAAATAAATTTTTAAGAAACATGGATGAGGATGATAATGAGGTCTAAGTAGATAATTACGTATAAACAGCCTCGAAAAATAAAGAGATTGTAGAATTAACCCTTACTGTGAAATTTTCCTTGGTTAGGGGTAGGTTAACCATCTGTATAATGGTGAAATAATTGTTATTAAATTATATAAGAATCATAAACATTAATATGATATCATATATGATTTTTATCATTGCTTTGTAAATAATATCTTAGTATTATCATCGTTTCAGGTGTTAACTTACTGGTTTTATTTTATATGTTTTGTTACATAAGCCATGATTTTTATGGATAGGTTGTATCTTATTCATATCCAGAAATATATCACGTCCTTAAATATTATTTTTTATTATAAAAAGAGTGTTAGACATTAATGGATATGACGGAGAATGAATCTCATCGCTATCGTGGAGACGGTAGTCCATACATACGCAAGAGAGATAATATAATTGCTTTGATATTAAAAAAAATTATAATTGTTTTTTATATAATATATACAGAATGATTATTATTTTATATTTATTATTTAAATGAACTACACGTCATTATTATATCCATCCAAATAATAATGTATTGAATAACAACTACACCATGATGTGGAGACCGTAAGCCATACGTATTCACGTATGGTGACATGACATTCAAAGGATGGATAGAATACTGAATATAGTTGTACCGTATTTATAACATCATAGTATATAGAATATACTGGAGTTATTATTTAATAATGGAAATAACAAAGAAAGAATAAGTTGAAGAAGAAAGGAACATGAAAGAGGGTGGTGAAAACATTACCTCTTCTTCAGGATATTCCTTTTGATATGATCAAAAGGGCTCCATAGGATGGCTTTATGATCAAAATAATGCCTCTAGGATTAGGTGACCGAAGTTTATAGAATAATTGGGCAGGGGTTGGTCGAACCAAAATGCTTTGAAGGTGTGAAGAATTTGTTAGAAGTGGTCTCCTTTTATAAGGGGGGATGGGCTGTTTAGGAAAAAACTTAAGTATATTGTGGTGATGGGTCGAATTCCATTCAACCAATAGATTTTAGACAGGTTTGTGTCATTATATTAACTTTATCTTTTAGATTTAACTCTTAGTTAATTAGTTTGACATTTACCAGGTCACTTTATATTTTTATATTATATAGTCAATAAACATAATATATAAATCTAGTAGACCCCCAAGTGGTCCATTAATGAAAAACCTATCATGATATAATTACATTGGCCTAACCATAAATTTTTAGGAATAGAATATCAATTAATTGTATAATATGTGTTTTAAAAACTCAATTATGTAAATTTTGATAGAATTCAATAATTGATTTTTTTAAAAGTCTTAAATACATTATTAATTCGAATAAAATTAATTTAATCAATCATATCATGTAATATTAACAAATAAAATTCGTGGATTACATCCAAATATTCATATTATTTGTATTTTTACTTTTATAATACCAATTTTTGGATTCATTCATTAATAATGAAAATATAGCATCATTATTGTGTCATAAATAAATTTTATTATTAAATGTCTAAAAATTAAAAATAAAATACCATTATGTAGGAAATAGTTTTATCTTTCAAATTAATACTTATAGTAGAAAATTTAACATATATTACACTATGTCAAAATTGTTTTTCTAAAAGATATATGCTTTTGTCATTTTTGTATTTTCTTTAACTTAATTAATATAAAGTGTCCTTATCACTTACAAGTGGATCCAT
Organism: Viscum album; assembly: GCA_963277665.1. NCBI lineage: Eukaryota > Viridiplantae > Streptophyta > Magnoliopsida > Santalales > Viscaceae > Viscum > Viscum album. The sequence goes on from OY728156.1 coordinate 1,665,729,763, forward strand.
GGGGTCCCAAAATCAACCCAAAGATTCCCATGGTCGGACATGTGTCAACCAATACATATAGGACACGTTTTATGGTAAATTATTATTATTATAATATTATGTTTTACCCTTATTTATCGGATTTACCCTTTAACCAAGGGAAATAAAATATTTACTGAAGTAATTATTCAAAATGTTTAAAAATAATAGTAAGAAATTTACAAAATTTGGACATCCTAATTCCAAATATGGAATCTATTTTTCTAAATTCAAAATATAGAAGTGGCAGAAATTAATTTAGAATTAATTCACATTGTTAAAACAAAAAGCATGTTTTTAACAAATAATAACTACCAAAAGATTGACACGTTCTTATATCCATTATAAATAACAAATTATGTCCAATGATAAAAATAGGATTAAATAGTAAAATTATAATCTTATTATATTTTAAAATCTCTCAAATTATTAAATTAGCACTGTTAATTATTTTGATTTAAAAAGTTGATTTAAACTAAAATTTAGTAATTTTCATTGTTCATCAAAATATGAAAGTTATCAGAAAAGTACCAAAAATTTACCCTAAGATAATATAGATATTCAGAATCCAAATAAGATTTATATTTTACCAAAATCAAAACATTAATGTTGGATTTATTAATTAAAAATTAATTCTTGCTATTAAAACCAAAAGGCGTATATTTAAGAAATAATAACTATCAAAAGTTTGACACTTGTTTACGATCAATTTAAAGGTTAAATTACCTACAAGGACCATCAATGGATTAAATGGTAAAATATAGTCTATTTATACTTCCATACCATTAAAATTTATTATATAACAATATAAATTAGTTTGATAAAAAAAGTTGTTTTCAGATAAAATATAGTATTTATCACTATTCACCCAAATATGTATGTTATTAAAAAAACACCAAAACATTATTGAAACTAAATTATTATGTCCCGATTCTAAATAAGTAGTTTATTTTGTCAAATTTTATATATAAAATTTTCAAATATTGGATTTAAAAATTCATCTCCATTAAAAGGCGGTAAAATTGCATTTTTTGAAAAATACTTCTTTTATCTGAAAAAAAATGAATTTGTTCTTACATTATGTATAAAAAACTCATAATAATGATTCTAAAAGTATAAGGATTATAAAATAATCAAAATTCTGTTAATACTAATCATATCTTATTTTGAATATCTTGTTTGGTATGTCATGGTGCGCTATAACTCGGTGTTGCGTGTAGTGCAAGTTATTGAATTACTTTGAAGAAATAATGTACTATGAAATCTTGGGGTGTTACATTCATCCCTCCTTTATTAAATTGCGTCCTCAAAATTTGATTTTTTTTTAAAATAAAAGCTTGAAAATATAAAATACCGTAGGGAAAACCCACATCAGAAATTAAGTTAATAAGATTTAGTCTTAATTAGAGGAAAATGGAAATGAAAGGGCCACCACCAAATTACAATCTCGATTAGGAGAACATTGGTGGAAATTAAAGACATATAATTATAGGAAAAAAATAAATATTTATTGGTAGTGATTGAGTACACCATTCACAATCAAGTGTAAAATTTAGGGCCTTAAATTCATCAATATATTTTGATTTAAAATACTATCGGTTCAACAAAACATATGGTATTAGGATAACACATTTTTGGTTTTATGAACCCTTCAATAAAGTATAAGAATTAAATTCTACATAGAATAAAATAATAATTAAAATATATACTTGAAAAGTAGAATCCAATACTTTAACAAATTTCTACCATAAACTCATCTTTCACTGTAGAGATAATAGAACATAAAAATATAAATATTTATCCTATTCGCATTGGGTTCAAAGAAAAATTATAATTCATCTATCAGAATTTATTTTAAAAAAGACTAAATTATTCAATCCAGGACATCACGTGGTCCAGTGGTAGGTGATACGCCCTTGTCACCCTTTGGTTTCGGGTTCAAGTCTCGCGGCCTTGTCGGATATGACGGGTTGCTACCCGACCTCCAGGTTCTACTTTTTATGGAAATCCAAAAATAACCTTCTCAATATTATCCAATTTCAAACATTATCCATTCCAACCTTTATAATTATCCAAAATACTAATATCCAACCTCTCAATCATATGTTTATAAGGAAGTTAAAAATAATGAGGATCATTTTTTCTAGGTAATAACATGTGAATGCCTTCATCATGTATTCTTTTACAACACCGCAACATCCTAAATTACTAAAATCAACCATCTCTTATTCCAAAATCACTACCTCAATATCAAGACCATATTGATGATTACCTTTCCATAAACCGTATATTTTCCAAAAAGTGTATCTTACTATTAAGTCACTTTTCCTGGAACCATATAATCTAAAATCCTCAATAAAACAGTATTGCAATACAATCCTTATTTATCTCCATAATTAAGGTAACCAGTGTATTGTTGATACAACACTCAAATGAAATAATTCTATAATAACAACATAAGAACATTAGTCTTTCTTCTTCATCTGAGGTAGTATCATAACATGATTATTATCCAAAAACATCATTTGTGGTATACTCTTATGAATGGGATATTGATTCACGTAGTGTCTCGACGCCTTGAAGATAAAGCATTTTACATTTGAAATATTTTTCTTACCATTGAAATCACATACTTGGTGTCCTTTTTCTCTACACTTATAAAAAAATCACTTTCCCTTCAATCATTTAACAAGGTGATTCATTCCACATTTATCACATATGGGAAATTTTTTCTTTTCCCTTTTCCCATTATACATCTTTCACTCTTCCATACTTTTCTTCTCTTTATTCCCTTCAAATCCATAGGACTCATAGAATTATTTTCTTAACTTATTAACACATGATACTATTTTTTATATGTTGAGAATACATGGGAGACTATTTACCTTCTAAATATTGGCTTCATACTGTGAATGATATGATCATTATTACTCTTTGGATCATACGTATTGTTGCAGTTCTCATTCCTTCTACTGGGTGCCATTTCTAAGCAATGACATACACTATGTCAGTTTATGAATAACAATTCATAATTCAAAAAATGTAAAATACCTAACATAAAATGAATAGTTTATGGATATAATCCATAATCACAAAAAAAATTATTTGAGAAAGTATATAATCACAATCCCTTCATAATGCTTTGTAATGAAAATGAGAGTTATCCTAAGCATATCCCCCAGGAGTGTTGTAACCAACAGTGCAGCAAGGCCTATTGTTGTGCACCAGTACCCATTCGAGTCTAGCTCAAATAGGTGTTTTAGGGTTTTACCCCTAGTTACTTCTATACCAGAGCCTCCTCTACCTACTCGTATCTAGACAGGGATGTATTTCTCAAAAAACTCACAAAATCTATATAGTACCAAAATTCTAGGAAGTTAATCTATATTAATCCTCAAAGTCCTCTTTAGGTCTATGTGCATTAATTAGATTTTATCTAAATATAGTTTCCATGGTTTGTACTAAACTTCATCTGATACCAAATGTAACACCCCGACCCTAGTTACCCAGAGTTGGTGCATTATTACATAATATTGGAATGATCACAAAAGATCAAGTCTCGAAAGACCGATTAGTTTAGTAGATTTGGAAAAACCCGATACATTCATAAAGTTTACATTACATCATAAAATGAAAACTACAACAATGTCTTGTCTCCACACTCATATCCCCTTAAACTATCCCTGAAGGTCATTCATAAATTATTTCTTCACATCCTGGGAAAAATAAAACAATGGAATGGGTGAGCTCAAATACCCAGTAAGTATAACAATATAGCGGAATCTTTAATAAATAAGCATAAACATTTAAGGAAATGTATAACTAAAAGAAAAGCTATTTAAACATGATCTTTAGCATAATATGGAAAAAAATAAATTGAAATAATACCCTTTACTTATTCACATGGGTATTCTACTAGTCGAATAATCACATGGAATATCAATAAACACTTTCATAATGATGGAATGCATAATGTCAGACTATCATAACATCATAGTCATGGCCTTGTGCCAAGAATACAAATAATATTTTTTCTAGGACTTGTTCCAAGACACTTGTTTGTCTCATGAGACCTATCGATGCTTCACAGAGTTATAGCGGGCTCCACCCATCACTTATTATGTCCAATTCATTCCTCTTATGAACAGGTTTAAACATAACATAAACATTTGTATTAAAACTAGAATACGAAATGTAAATACTCTCCATAAATGTTGAATGGTATAAAAATAAAACATCCAAAGTCAAACAAATCACAAAAACATCAATACCATATGGATGTTTTTTATCATAACAAATCAACTTCAAATAAGCTTAAAATATATCAAAGGATGTTGACATAGATGAAATGAAGCCTATTTGAGAGAAATATATCTTTTTTGAAATCATTTAAATGTAAATTTATTGTAATAGAAAACATTTACATAGGAATTATTCTTATAACCTTTAAGGTATGCTTTGAGGATGTTATAATGGTGGAAAATAACTGCACCTACAGTATAAGTTAAAAAAACATTATTACCTTAAATTTGTCGAAATGGTTAAAAAGTACATTGTTAGGAAAATGATTTAATGATTCCTTTCAAAACACATAAGGATATAAATGACTTTAAACCATTATAGAGTAAATAATAAAAATGTTTTGAAATACATTCTTATGAAACATGTATGTGGATGATAAAGAGGTCTGAGTGGATAATTACATATAAACAACCTCAGATAATGAATAGATTGTAGAATTAACTCATACCTCGTAATTTTCCTTGGTTGTGGGTAGGTTAAACTCCAATATAATGGTGAATTTTTTTTATTAAATTATAAAAGTATCATATACATTAATATGACATCAAATATGATCTTTTAACATTGATTTGTTAATAATATCTTAGTATTATCGTCGTTTCGGGTGTTATCTTATTTGATTTCTTTTATATGTTTTGTTACATAAGCCTTATTTTTTATGGATAGGTTGTATATTATTGATATCCATAATTATATCAAGTTCCTTAAACATTATTTTTAATCATAAAATGAGAATTATACTTGAATGGATACGATGGGGAATGAATCTCATCACGTTCATGGAGATGGTAGTCTGTAACTACGCACAAGTGATAATATAATTCTTTTGATATTAAAATAATATATAATTGGATGGTATATCATATATACAAAATCATTATAATGTTATATTTATTATTTACATGAATTAAACATCATTATTATAACCATCCATATAATAATGTATTGAATAACAATTACACCACGACGTGGATACGGTAAGCCGTACGTATGCATGTATGGTGACATGCCATTAAAAGGATGGATAGAATACTGAATATGTTTGTACCATATTTATAACATCAAAGTATATATAAGATTCTAGAGTTATTATTTTAGATTGGAAATAACAATGAATTTAGAAGTTTAAGAAGAAAGGAACATGAAGGAGGGTGGTGAAAACATTACCTCTTCTTCGGGTTATTCCTTTTGATTTGATCAAAATGGCTCCAATGTTTGGCTTTCTGATCAAAATAAGGACTCTAGGTTGATGTTAGGGATGTTTAGAGAATAATTGGTCAGAGTTATACTGAACCAAAAGGCTTTGAAGGTGTGAATAATTGGTTAGACGTGGTGTCCTTTTCTAAGGGGGAGGAGGGGCTCTTTATGAAAAACATAATGTATTATTTTATAATAAATTAATATTAGATTTCTAATGGCTTAAAAGTGGATTATTCAAATTCTAAGGTGGGGATGGGTCTAAATCAATTCATCCAATATATTTTAGACAGGTTTATGTAATTATATTAATCTTATCTTTTAGTTTTAACTCTTAGTTATTTAGTTTGACATTTACCTTGTCAGTTTGTATTTTTTTATTATATAGTTAATAAACCTACAATATACATTCAAGCATCCCCCAAGTGGTATATTAATGAAAAAAATAACATGATATAATTCATTTTCCGAACCATAGATTTTTAGGAATAGAATATCAATTAATAATAAAATATTTGTTTTAAAAAATCATTTATGTCAATGTTGATACTATTCAACAATTGATTTTTTTAAAGTCTTAAAAACATTATTAATTACAATATAATTAATTTAATAAATCATAACATGTAATATTAACCAATAAAATTAATGTATGACATCAAAAATTCCAAATTATATTTATTTTAACTTTTTTAATACCAATTATTTGTTTCTTTCATTAATAAAGAAACTACTACATCATTATTGTGTCATAAATAAATTTATTTATTAAATATCTAAATATTATATATAAAATACCATTATATAAGAAATCTATTTAGATTTATATTGAATATTTATAGTCGAAGATATAAAATATATAACCCTATGTAAAAATTGTTTTTCTAAAAGATATACACTTAGGTCATTCTTGTATTTACAATAACTTAATTAATATAATGTGTCCTTATCACCTACAAGTGGCCCCATGGGGTACCACAATCAACCCAAATATGCCCATCATCGAACATATATCAACCAATATGGTTTGAACACGTTTTATGGTAATTTATTGTTATTATAATATTAATTTTTTAACATTATTTACCAGATTTACCCTATAACCATGAGAAATAAAATATTTACCGAAGTTATTGATCAAGATGTCTATAAATAAAAGTTCCCTATTTAAAAAATTGGGAAATCCTGATTCCAAATATGGAATCCATTTATCTAAATTCACAACACATAAGTGGTAGAAATTAATTTAAAATTAATTTCCATTGTAAAAACAAAAAGCATGTTTTAACAAATAATAACAATCAAAAGATTGACACTTTCTTATGTCCAATATAAATATAAAATAATGTCCAAAGACCAAAATTTGATGAAATGGTAAAATTATAATCTATTTATATTTTAAAATAACTCAAATTAATAATTTATCAGTATGAATTATTTCGATGTAAACATTTGTTTTTAATTAAATTTAGTAATTTTCACTATTCATCAAAATATGAAAGTTATCAGAGAAGTACAAAAATTTCACCAAAAGATTATTTCGATATTACAAATACAAATATGAAGAATATTTTACCAAATTCAAAACATTAACATTTCATTTATTAATTACAAATTAATTCCCTCTTTTAAAACCAAAAGGCGTATTTTTAAGAAATAATAACTATCAAAAGATTGACACATGTTTATGTCCGATTTCAAAGTAAAATTACTTACAATTACCATCATTGGATTTAATGGTAATAATATAATCTATTTGTACTTAAGTACCATTAAAATTTATAATTTCTCTATATTAATTTTTTTTATTAAAAAAGTTTTTTTCAGCTGAAATATATAATTTTTTACTATTCACCCAAATATGAAAGTTATCAAGAAAACCACAAAAAATTATTGAAACTAAATTATTATGACTCGATTATAAAGAAGAAGTTTATTTTTTGAAATTGAATATATAAAATTTTCAAATATTGGATATAAAAAGGATTCTGCTCTAAAAGGTGTTAAAATTTTATTTTTTTTAAAATACTTTTTTATATGAATACAATGTATTTGTTCTTAAATATTGTATAAGAAAATCATAATATGGATTATAAAATTATAAGGATTATATAATGTTCAAAATTCAGTTAAATCTATTCATAGCCGCTTTTAAATGGCTTGATTGGTAAGTCATGGTGCGCTAGAACTTAGTGTTGCGTGTAGTAAAAGTTATTGAATTACTTTGAAGAAATAACGTAATAGGAAATCATGGGGTGTTACAGGTGGTCAGTCCAATCCCAATGAAGATGTTATATAAGTCCCTGACCTTAAAAATTATAATATATTGGCTTATGTGAAGAATTATCAATTATTATATTTTTAGGTTAATCTTTTTAGGAAATTAGGACATAACTATTACATAACAACTCAAATATTAAAAAGTAGACACATCTAAAAACTATCCATTTTATTAAAATTAAACTCATTAAACTAAAACATGATTTAATTTTCATGATAGAAATATTATTTAATTACTCGTTTCTCTCACACATCCTTAAACCATGTGTAAAAAATTTCAATAAACTGTGATGGGCCAAAAAAAACACTGTATGGTATATAAAATAAAGAAAGAAACTGTTACACCATGAATATTTAAAATAATGAAAACATTTTAAAGAAATAACATTTTTCACCAACAAAAATTAATCCCTTTACATAACTCATGAAATCTAAAGATTACTAAAAAGCATATTTGAATTTATAGACCATAATATTATAATATAGAGTCTATATCATATTTAAATTTTGGCTTTCAAATCTACATAGGAAGTAGATTTAATAGTTACATTTAGATTACCCATCACATTATATCCCATAAATATCATAGGAGAAACATTATCATTTAACTATATATCATTACCCAATCCATTGGAGAGCTATCACAGATTCACCAGCCCTCTATAATCAATGCCCAAGAACCATAACATAAATATATAACATAAACAAGAATAAGGAAAAATACATTTCCATTTTTCAATAAAAAATATAATTTCAAGATATTGATACAATCAATCCATTATCAACCCCATTTTCAGTACCAATATACCTCATTGGGAAAATGGTATTTAGGGTTATTTTAAACAACATTATGGCTTCCAGAGAAATTCTAATATCAAATAATTATCACGGTGGAAGAAATGTCATTGTCACTATATATGTTAAAAAACATTTCTTTTTCATTTAGTAAAATTTTTCCTATAAAAATATTAATTATGAAAATATTTTAATGAAATTAGATTTAAAGGTATGATTATATACCCTATAAAATATGGTGGTGTTTTTATTCAATGTATTCCTCAATGAATGGATATCGATATGACAATCCTTACCTTGAGACTTACTAGTCTTGTAAAAATATTATCTTCCAGAATAATAAAATTAGGTTAATTTATATATTCTTTGGAACATTTTAATAGTTTATTATTCCTTTTATATTTATTATTATCATGTTATAAAAATTACATAGTTATTTTGTTCATATCACAAATTTAGTTGATATTCAGTGCTTCTTGTGAAAATGAACATGTTATAAGGTTTATAGTCCATTTGGTCATAATTACATCATATAGTAAATAATTTTCAATAAAATATTATCATTTTATACATAAAATATAACATTAAATAAAACCATTATATTTTTGTGGAAAAATGAACAATGTTATAATCAAGGAGATGCTAGGATGTACGTACGCATGAATAACATTTCATGTTTTCATTGATCATTATAAAATTTAGGTAATTATTATCTTATATTTCCATAATGATAATAAATTTAATAAATTCATTAAATTTTTTTACATATACTAATAAATATCATAAATGTGATGTGGTGAAAAAAAATCATCCACACCGCTTTGTGGAGGTGATAGTTCACACATACGCAGGAACGTCATTATAATTGTTATGTGTATGAAATGTTAGAAGAAAATTGATATATTATTCTCTTATATTTAAAAATATGTCATGATAATCATATAGAATCATTAATTCTATCACTATAATCACTCTTTACAGAAGGTAATAAAAAATTAACTTTATCAGTTCGCGAGGTGATGGTCCGCCGTACACACGAATGAATTGTTCATTTACAATGTTATGAAATTCAAGATATATGTAGGTGAGTATACTCATATAATAACATCTAAATATAACGAGGATACAATATTTATTATTTCATCATGGTTGGAGGAGATATTAAGGATGTGGAAAACTAAATAAAATAAAATACTAATAGAAAATGAAACATGTTCGTCGGTTGATCACCTTTGAAGAACACGGTAACGCCTCTATAGAGGGTGTTATTCTTAAACTAAGTACTAAAGAATATGTGAATGGATTTTATTAATGTATTTTGGGTATATATTGACCCTGAAATATGTTTTATAAGTATGATTAAAAGAATAGTGTGGGTACCTGTTAATAAGATATGGGAGGGGCACCCCTTGAAAAACATATAATGTTAAATTAATATAAATTATATATTAAATAATAATGAATCAAACATGACTTATGTATAATATTATATTATTATATTTCTAAATCCACTCATAAAATAATTTTTAGATATGTATTTATTTTATTTTAAACATTTTCTTTTCATTTTACCCTTAATTAGTATATTTTAATTTTAATTATGGTAACAAAATTTTTAATATTAAGAAGATATAAATATTACATATATGGGTAAAAAATCCATTAAATGGAAAAATTATGAAACTATAGACATTACAATAGCCACTATACAGTTTTAAAATATTTCTAATATTTTAAATAAAAATTTTAATTTTATATTTATATAAAATTTCAATATGGTAAATTTTGAAACTATTCATTTCATTGAATTTAAATAAAAACCAAAAATAGATATAACATAGAGTAAAATAATTTGATAGAATTATTAAATGTCAAATTTACCTAGAAAATACATGGATTATACTAATTAATTCTAATTATATGTATATAAACAATTTTCATATCATTTATTTGATATTTCTATTAAACAAATAATTAATGTATCACTGTAGTGTGAGTATTTCTGTTAATTATTGATCTCTAAAAATTATAAATAAACTACCATGATGATTAAAATTTCAATATATTTCTCGAGACTATTTATTACCAATGTCGTATCATATTTATCACTGTATTAAAATGATTATACAAGTAAGAAATAAAGGGGTGAAATGTTATCACATTATTTTGATTTCAAAAATAATAATCTATCATTCATATAAAAATGTTCATTAAATGAGTCAATTAAGATCAATATATGTTAAGGGTAGAATTTTATTAATCCATTACTATTTTTCAATATGTTAGGGTAATTTAAATATCCTATTTATATTATTTATTACCATAATTTAACTGATTGTCCTTTAGTCGTGCTAATCAATAAATTACCAATTTTATTATTCATAAAATCCAAAAAAGGAAAAAATTTAAATTATTGTTCCGAACTAATTAAAAATAAGCAAAAAAAATTAAAATATATTAAAATATATAAACATTATTAATTAATTTACAATTAATCACCATTGTTAAAATGGGAAAACTGATCTTTGAAAGTTAAAACCATCAAAATATTGACATGTGTTTATATCTAATTTCTATGGGACTATAATTAAAATGATAAAAAAAAGTATTAAATTATTGAAACATTATCTAATTATATTTAAAAATAAATTAAAAAATTTAATATAAAAATATAAATAAATTAGATGGAAAAGAAGTATTGATTAAAAATGCAGTATTTTTCACTATTCATCAAATTATGAATTTTATATGAATTGTACCAAAATATTATCCAATTTTTTGATTTACCACATCGCAAAAATTATATTATTATTTCTAATTGAAAATATTAATTTGTCAGAAACTACATTTAAACATGGATGTCTATCAAAAGGTTGTAAAACTACCATTTAAAAATAATAGAGCTTTTATACATTAGGTGTGATTTATTCTTATTTTAAGCCTATAATTTTTATTAGAATAAAGTAAAAACACTTAATAAACATGTGTAAAAAATATTTACTTATTTTTAATCATTCATATAAAATGAATATTTTATAACTACCATTTAAAATAATATTAATAATAATATTTTTTTTATAACTTAGTCTCATGAGCCACAAAAGATTTCAGAGAAAGTCATTGTTGCATGTTAATTATACTATTATAGATAGTGTCCCCTATAAAATAAAATTGATATCTTATTAATAATTATTAATTGACATGAAAATTTTGTATTCTATAATTACATACGAATTTATAGGCTAAATGGGTGGTCATCCCCATCCCGAAGTAGGTATAAGTGTCCCGATCAGAAAATATTTTGAATTACATTGTGGGTAGCCTTCACGTATGATTTTATAAGATTATATATATTCCAAAAATTTGATTAATTACTCTCTCAGGGAACATGAAAATTTATTCCCTTATGACTCAGTTCTTATGAACAACAAATGTCCTCGTCGCATGATAATAATATACATGATTTCTTCCAGAACGTCTTGTGGATTGATTCTCATTCCTATGAGATATGTACTTATATCCAAATTTTCAATCCTATACCCAAATAAAATATAATATGAAAAATCTCACAATTCCCTTATGTATAAGTCATATGTATATAAGGGGATTCAATATGGGTTCTCAGCCTATACGTGAGCCCTTTCTAAAAACCTCTTTTACTTCACACATGAATTCAATCTGTAGGGGAAGTTTTTTAGAGATACATGTTGATGTATTCTTTCTCAGAAAAGATACATAGCGACATATAGGTTTTATAATTTGATCTATGTGTAATAAAATCGAGTTACATTCTTCCTTAACACATGAATTTAAACTACATGGATGACATCATTTCAACATTATGTTGATCTACACAACTACATTCCTAACTGCAAGATGTTAAACTGGATAGTGCCACAAAAACTACATTTGCATTGATTCTCATTCATGTGAGATGTGTAGTGAGACCTAGGCCTTATTTACTTGTTCAACCCTATGGTAGGTTGAAATTCCCCCTGTAATGCACACAAACAATGATCAATGCATGATAATTTAATTTTTTCCATTCTATAGGGGGTCCTCCAAAGAAATAGAGATCCCCACATCTGCACATGAGTTAGATATATTTAATATATTCTGAACATCAGGGTCAATTTCAATCTAAATATTTACATCATTCTTGAATTCTATTTTTCCACATGTCATATACTTAATCTTGGACATTTTTGGATCTCCATAATCATTCTCCATCTTACTAAGATTGAATATCTAAATCTTGAATGCTTCTTCCCTAGACTATTTTATAATACTCCCCCATAGTATTTTCATAACATAATCCATTAAATGGTGTTTTGGAAAATGTTTTGAGTTATTTAATATTATGTAATACACCCCTGTATCCTTTAAAAAAAATTATCCAATAGAACGTGTCTGTCAATAAACAGAAACTTCACCCTTAATGGATGCATATGTTCTCATCATATGATTTAATGAAAATATTTTGAAAGCCATGAGTTGAAATACTTATCATTCATCCCTCACATATTATTACAATATCCTTACTCTTAATCTGAGACTCCCCATGACAATGGTTTTAAATTTTCTTTATCATGTATAAATTATTTTGAAACAATCGTTATCCAATAGGCCACATATCACCTGTCATTTCCATAATGTTATGGTACCATTCATATGGCCTAAATCTACATTAACCATATTTCTTGAATTTGGTTAGACAGATGAAAATAACTTTTCCCCTCAAATTATTTGAAAATTTTGACATTTAATGAATCTCTCATAATTAGGTAACTTTCTGCCCCAAACAATACATTATCCCTTTGAAAATTCAAGTCTTTATAAACATCCATGAGCTATTAGAAATATAATGTTATAATTCTGGAGAACTTATTTTCCAAACTATCTTGTAACACACCATAGTTGTCATTAAATAAATTATCACACAAAATGGTGTTTCAAATAAATTATGTCACTAGTGACTATGATGGAACACACCCTAGCTAGATTTCAATAAACCATCCAACAAAATAGGATTTCCAATCACTATTAAATTCATCATCATGAGATACCTCCCATATTTCCATAAAAATTTTCCCCCCATACCATTATTCAGATATGAAGATCCCCAGATTACAACGTACATAAATTTCTTCCTCACACCTAAATTGGTTGGACATTATTGAGCAGTTTACACAGAATGAGAGAATCATCATCGTTTCATTCAAAGATAAAGACCTCAAATTAAAGCACCAATAATTTATGTATTTAACAAATATAAATTTCATAAAATAATGACCTTATTTTATGAATTTAGTATACATTTCATAATTTAATTCATGTTCAACATTAATAAACATTGAATAGTTTCCTTATTGTATGACATTAAATAATATATGGTAATGTCTTTTCCGTATGAATTAATACTACATAGCACAAAATCATTACTATGAGATGTTAAAAAACATAGTCGATGTCCCATTCAAAAAATAATTAATATCATGATAATTTAGACAATTTCAGAAATAGGCCTTCCCCTAACATTGGTCATCTAACAAAATGTAATATCCTTCACCCCAGCACAATTCATGTAGGAGAAGTTTCCCATTAATAGTTAATGGTGATACCAATTCCCACTTAATATGCTTATATTTTCACTTGTGAAATAACTAACTATTGTCTAGAGAAATACATAACTGAATAAAATCATTTATCCATCATCACTATAATGTTGAATATATTAATCATATCTCTTTCAGACTATGATGTAACATGCCCCAGTCAGATTGGCATAAAGTATCCCAAAAATGGGGTTTTCATCCAAATAATGTTTCTATTGAATATTTAGTAACATGATTCAGTTGGGCTTTTTTATAAAATAGCCTAAAAAATGGGGTTCTTAATCATTGGTAACCTTGTCCTCATGAGATACCAGCACTATTTATGATTACTATTTAATAGATTAAAAATATCATTTCTCAAAAATCCCCATAGGAGTATCTAAATAATATTATATAATTATATGGAGACAATAATTTTTTGAGATTATAATTTTAAAATTTAAAGTTATTGTTTTTTGACCGAAAACATTGGGCTCACAAGTATGTCTTGCATGACTTTAAATTACCTTCAATACGATAAATAGTCCTTGCAAGACTGAAACCACAAAAAAGGAAATCTGGAAAAAAAATTGAGCCTTATATTTCTAGAAAAACACATCATACATGTTAGGAAAATATATATGAATAAAAATATAAATGGTTAAAAAAATGTTTGGATGAAAATATAGAAAGGGAAGTCTATGAAAAAACCATGTCTTGAACACTATGTCACCTCAATATTAATTTCAAGAAAAAAATTATTGTAATGAAATAAGAATAAAAAATTTATGTAAGGATGTCCATTTGACCTTATAAATAGAAATTCTTTCCCCCCCCCTATATCCTATGTCTTATGAAAATATTAGATCATTTCCCTCTATCATCTATATGGTTACATCTTTCTAGTTAAAAAATTTATTGCTATGAAAATAAGCATCATTTTGAAATTATGATTATAAAAAGAAAACATGTATGAATATATATATTATAACAAGAAAAAATATTTTTCATTTCTTGAATAAACCAATATTAGAGGATAATAAAAAATTTGAAGTCTCTCCATTACACATTACAGTATACCATCCAAAAAACGCATCATATGTTGAATGTCCATCGATGCCATATTAGCTGCGTAGTCAATACTATCCAGAAAAATGTATTTTGTCTCCTTATCACAACAAAATTATTTGGTAAAAGTCATAATATATATTTCTCTATCATTTTGGTATCGTTCTATTTAATAGTGGAGTTTTACGAGCTCCTCCAGAGCGGCATAAAATTCCTACAGATGAAGAGATACTTGAATAGTATTTCAATAATCTATTTATTAAATTCCACTAGATTCTTGGATGGGTTGGCCTATTCAGGGGACAATTAATCTTGTAGATCATTTGTTTTGATGAGTAGATTCAACTTTATGGGTTAATGAGGAAGATTGTTCTCTCGCACTTTTTGATGAATGATCTCTTTCACAGCAGCATGAATCAGGTAGTAATCAAGTCCACTATATTCCAACATACTAAAAATGGATGTAATTAGGTAGATTAATAATTAAATGATGTCAAAAAGAATCAATGATAGTATTTTTCAGATAACCCATTAATCCCTATGGCATTTGAAGTGAAGAAAATTCAATAGCTCCAAATATTACATAGAGAAGCTGTCATAGAGAGAAATGTTCTATAGGATTAGTTAACTTATCAAGAAACTGTACCCTGATCTATCCTAGCTAATATCACTTTATTGTTCAATTATTGACTTCATTGGAGTAAAGTCTCAATAAATAAACCAAAAAATATATGTTTATGGTCCTATTGAGTTTGAAAGACTCATCATTAGCACATAAATTATAAATGAATGAAGAAATAATGGATAATAATTGATTTTAAATAAACTCCCTATGTAATTGGTTCACAACTGAGGTGGATTCCTCCCTAGAATCCATGAAATCAGTAGTTTTAACTTGAACTACATTCCATGGTTCAATCTCTTGGGCCCACCTGAAACTCAACCAATTTGGATAATGAATATTTCTCATTGTTAGAATCACTTTAGTCTTCCCCCATCAACAGTGAGTTTGGGATAGGATTTGACATCATGTTCTTTTACTGTCATTGTGTCATTTTATGTCGATGTATATGTGTATTCCAACTTGTCAAGATCATAGAATCATACATAGAATGAATTGTTGAAAAAAATAAAGACTCACATCCATTCAATTACTAATTAATTTTCACAAATTATTATAATGTTGTTTTACATTTAATATATTCTATAATTTATTCAATGTTCATGCCATGAATTATTATTGCATATATTGATGTTCAAATATAATTGGTGTTCTAACCTATAGTGAATCTCAGAACATTTTTCTTGGTATTCAGTACATCAACATCTTCCAATGAAATGTGAGCCTTAACAGCTTCTTTAGTGATATCCATACAGTGAGAATCAGTCATCACATGGTCCTTCAGTTCCCTAGATGAACTTAAAAAATCCTAGGTATCAAATTCATCATATACGACAAATTTTGATTAAACATTGACATTACTAGAACCTCCCTCCACCTAAAAATTGGTAGGGGCGGTGATGGGAGTATATGGAATGTCCTCAACCATATACACTTTCTCTGTCATGGGATAACACTCACCAGTAGGGGTTTGGGCTTGGTAAATAGTTCCCTCCATAGTTCATAGAGGCTCATTAATAAGATCTATTGGAGAGGCAAGGGATGTATATTATAAAAACATTAAAGGGTTATACAATAATTTAATAAAAAATTGATATGATACAAGGAAGTATTACCATTCATAATTAGGCACTTTGATAATGATTTTAGTCTCTATCATTCCGTACTTATAGACAGAGGATGGCTAGCACCAGCCTCCTCAAAGGAAGCTATCAGAGGGGGGAATATAACTTCCACCACCATCTCAGCCTCTATTATTTATTGGACTAGAGAAATATCTCACAGTTGAGGATATGATTCATTGACCCCACGGTGGGTTCCATGTGGGATATATTTAAAGAATGGAACCTCAGCTAATTCACACTGGCCCACTACAAATCAAAATAACCATATCCTCAGCAAAAAAAAATTCTTGATAACATAATTGAAGAAAAAAAGACATGACCATAAAATGGGGATTCAAATATGTAGTATTTACAAACAAATTTCATTCATTATAAGATCGTTGGCCAACCAATAGAGAAGCACCCCATATCAATATGCCCTCCTACCATTTCATCATAGGGATTTAGTAATTAGGTGAATAAATGACAATGTCTAGTTCCCAAATTTAAATCCTTACATCAACATGATTTTCCATAGAGCGAATATTCAATGGGGATTATGAATATCCTATCACTAGAATCCAAAAACCAACATGAATAAGTGATGTTGAGATTTTAACATCAAAAGAAATGTCCTCCCAAAATTGGACTACCTCTAGTTTTATGAATTCTAAGTCTTTATTATCCTACAATAAGATGATTTGACTACCATGGATGTCATGTGATTCCATGAACTCTATGTTACAGATGAAGGATGAAACAGTGCAACCCATTTTATATTCATTAAGCCTATTACTAGTCTATTTAAGCTCATCCTTATTTTGTATAGCCCTTTTGATTTTGGTTGATGGGTTGATCCTTCCATGAGGTCAGTTGGGAGAACCTGAGTCGTCATCATTGACACCATCAATAGGTAATGATGCATCATATGGGGGAGAATAAGCACCTTCTACAGGATAAAAATTCATTCAACCTCAACTTCTACACATGGTAGTTTTTTCAGTCCTGACACACGGACCAAATTTTTCTAACACCCCCCTCGGGATATAATGAATTATAGGCCACAACATACCAAGAGGGTAATACATTTGTAACATCCATTGGGGGATACTTGATTACCATTTAAATCAACTCCATTGTTTTAAGAATCCATATATTTTGAGATACCATTAGATTATGTACATATTATACACACTTTATTTGATATATAATTGTCTATTTTAAGCATGTGAATTTTACCAAAACATAGTATGGATCATATACCTCACAAATAACTTCTTATTCAATATGAATCATTTGAAAAAAATCACAAATGGCTTCATATATGATCATATGTCACTTATAAACTTACCTTTATTAGTAAATCTCCTAGTAAGAAGGTCCTCATATACGAAGAAATTGAACTCCTTGAATATCCTCTGCCTTATAAGGGTCCCACTATGATTTTTTGACAATGGAAAAATACTTAAAGTGGATTGAACATAATGCTGAAAATGGATCCAAGGAATTTATACCCCAATTAACATGCAATTGGATCTAAAGTGGGCATGGACCATTCTTTGTAGTACCTGGAATGCACCTTCAATTTTTAATGGCTCATTCCCCATAAGAATATTTAGTGGTCTTTTGTAAAATTTCGCCAGGAAAGGGATTTCCATTCTTATGTTCTTCTAATCTACCTAATTGTCCACTGTGAATAATGTCCCAAATATCACACATCCATTTGAATCATGTTCATAAATCTAGTAATTACAAAGGTATAAAGCCAAAATCCTGAATGATTTATCTTCACAAGTATTCTAGACTTGGACTTGTTTGCGCATTTATTCTACTCCCTATTTTCCATTGTTGTCCAGAATGAATTGAGAGAATATCACTTTTCCATATTGGGACATCTTATTGGTTGTTTCTAAGTGGTTACATTCTCAATACACTCAACAAACAAACTCAGCCACACATCATAATGGATAATTCTTTTCGGGTTAGGGTCTTCCATTCTAATATCATGAGATATCCTTAGCAGCTCATGCACTAGAGTTTTCATTCCCTTAGCATCATCCCATGTTTCCCTTAAAGGTATGATCTCTTCATACATATCACCAATTAATTGAACCAAAAATATTTTGTGTACATCCCAAAATATGATGCAAACCCTTACATGCATAAAGTTGAAGGAGTTAGTTTACAGACTCAATAGGATTAATAACTTCGTAATAAATTATGCATTCTTATATATGTAAATATGCCATGGAAAAACGATGACATATATATAAAAATCATGTTTCTCCCATTTGAATTCATATGTAGTTTGGTTTTCCCAGTACACCCACATCCACATTTTCATAACCCCACCTACCGAGAAGAAGTCCTAGACTTTCCTCCAGCCCTACGACTAATCTATCCGGGAATAATTAAATACAAATTCATAATAGTGCTTATTTAATTTTTCCATGTGAATATTATGAAGTACATAGTCTATGAGGCATGAAATAGGATGTGGAGGATGTCCCACCATTAATATATTCCCTAATGCATCAAACATTGTTAATAATGAAGATTTCATTAGCATTAAACCACGATAGATGAGTAAGTTTATTCGAAGCCAGTTTGAGGACCTCCTTTAGATGAATTTAGATCTAATGTAGGTGTTGACACTGAATTTTGGATATGGAAATGATTGATTACAATTTATAATCCTTATCAATATTTGGAATCGATGAACAATTCTATGAAACCCAAGGAAGTATCATGCAAGAATTTATAGTTTTGAGTTAGACCATATGCAATCAAATGATTTCATGACCAATCCAACGTCAATGGCATCCTTCCACGACATCCACCTGAAAACCATCCTAGTCAATAATGCAGAGGATTATTTTCTACCAAGAAGTATTCCCATTTGTGAACAAACACTGGCAAACCCAATGCATCATACAAGGGGGCCATCCTTAGTGAACATCTGAACCCCCACCATGTCAACGTTGTGAAGGATGATTGTTCAGTGCACATTATTCTTATATATGAGACAACTCTTGTGAACCCTATGAACAATAAAACAAACTATTGTTCCTTGAAAATGATGTATTCAGCTATAAATATAAGCATAACCTCCACCCTTTTGGGATATTTACAAAAGAGGAACCAACTCTCGGTCCCATGAAAGACACCACCTTCACGACTGAGTGAAAGACATGGCCTTTAGCTATTGGATCTTGCATGACAGGTCTCTGAGGGATCTTCATTTGGGTGGGACCTCTTGGGATTTATCCAAATCCATTTATTTTATCTAAATTTAATTACTATGAAAAATATTCATTTTTCAGGCACATTTCCCTTGTGTTGTAACAATCTTGTGCGTATCCAACCGGTTTGTGCACATCCAGCCAGTTTTAC
Organism: Viscum album; assembly: GCA_963277665.1. Lineage (NCBI taxonomy): Eukaryota > Viridiplantae > Streptophyta > Magnoliopsida > Santalales > Viscaceae > Viscum > Viscum album. Next base: position 1,665,750,135 of record OY728156.1, read on the forward strand.
ATGAACCCTCTCAATATTCTCCATGACCCTCCTTCTGTGCACCACGTGTCCTCCTAAGGCACTAAATATGAGGAAATCTTTCACGCAACACCTTTATCATTCACAATCTTCTCCTATATGGACCTCCAGGTCTGTACAAAGATATATCAAGGTCACTTGGGTAGTGCTTCATGCTTCATTTCTTTGACTCCTGCTTCTTCTGATATGCACAATAATGAATATTTCTTCTTTGGATATCAAAGCTAACATGACCCCTCAATGAATCACTACACAATCGTACCTCCACATGGAATTGTAGGTGCCTTCCCTTCACCAAAGTTTAATGTACATCGTTTATGTATGTCCTAGTGGTGGAGATCGAATCCTCATCGTCTGAGCATCATGAAGTTAAAATAACAATAATACTCATCCTCAGAACATTATGTTAAATTGTATCCCTGCCCCGTGAAATATTCAAAGGGTTCCCCGCCTCATATATTTTTCCATGACCTGTAGTCTTTACAGGAGTGAGATCCCCCTCACATGGAAGGAGAACCTACTTATATGGAATGAAATCTATCAACGGGGGAGGGAAACCATATTGGTGTAATACCCCAGACTTTCTTACAGGTGGTAGTTCCATTGACCCCCTATATTCGATCATGCACAGGGACCCAAGGATAGATGGGAAAATGATACTTTTGATACCCAATCCCTCTCCCTTTAGGATTTGTCATCATCGAGCCTCCATCATTGAGTAAGTCCCAATATCGGTCTCCATAGGCCACTAACCATGCATAAGACCTGCTCCATTACTCACAAAATCTTTTTTTGTAGTGTAATCGTCTGGTCTTTGTTTCCTCTTGTTTCCCACAATGCTCATGACTGACATGATTATTGAGTAAGCATCGACAATGAAACCATTTCCTAGGCTTCCTTAGTGTGTAATCCACATTCCTTATAAAAAAAGACATGGACATTGATTCACATCCACATTGATACTTAGGACAGCACTCTAAGTTTCATGTACAACTCAAACCAGTCTAGAACACTTCACGTATATTCACCCCAAACCCTCATAATGTTAATCTATATGCTTGAAAAATAAATTGTTTTGATTCATGTCTCCTATGTAGGGTACATAGGAAGCCTCACTGAGGTTCAACCCCAATCACTGGTAACCCTATTCAAACTATGTGAGTATTTATCCTTGTCTCCTTGGCAAGCTACGTCGGAAGCCTCCCTAATTTCCAAACCCATTTTCCAGTAAACTCTTTCAAACTATGTAGCTTCTGATCCTTGTCACCTAGGCATGGTATGTAGGAAGTATCCCTGAAGATCAACCCAAATCCTTCGTAATCTTAGGTGTTCCCTTTTTTGGGGCCCAAATTCTTGGTTCATCCCTTAGTTCCATTAGACCAAATATTGGTCACTAACCACTCATATCCTCAATCATGTCATTGGGATGATGTCCCTTGTGTACACCCAAATTCTATTCCATATATAGAACTATTTGGACTTTGATTTCTTACCACAGGGATACATAGGAGACCTCCTTAATGTTCAGGACCATCACTCAGGTCTCATCCTAGTCCCTCCCTTGAGCCCTAATGTATCAGGATGTTCATGCCCCAACCGGGAGGTTCTACTTCCTCTGTGTCCTATCAATGCATCCATTCTCACAATCCAACTCCTATCACATACCATAGATCCAACTAGCTACTTTGATATTGATTCCCTACCAGGGGGATACATAGGTAGCCTCTCTGAGGTTCAATGACAATATCACCATCATCTCTATGTCGGTTCCTCCCCAATCCTCTAATCCTCATCTTACAAACATTCATCATCCATCTTGATCCTTACTTGGGCTTCCATATCTTTTTGAGATTATGTCATCAATCTTATCAATTCTCCTTGAAGCAACCGGGCCTCTAACCATGAGTAAGACTCGCCATGTCTTATGGTTCTTTCCCTCTTTGTACACCCCAATCATATACATCTTACATTAAAGCTATGTGGGATTTGACCCATGTCATCTACATAGGGTACATAGGAAACCTATATGAGTTTAAATCCCAACCTATGCTAACCCTTGGTGTCCCCCTTTTGGGGTGAACATCCTCTGATCTACCAGTTGTGGTTTCCATATCATCCATCACTATGAGACATCTTACCATTGTGGGACATGCCACCTATGTTATTTCCTCATTGGCTGTTCTAATCCACCCAATTTGTAAAATATTTTAAGTGATCCCTCTTATGGATATACCCATCTGATCCACTCCCATCAGTGTTCTCATCAGTCTGATCCATCTCCGTTAGATATAAAAGACGAGGTCTGCCCTATTTTAAACATGGGAAGTTTAAGAAAACCTTAGAGACATGCCTAGGAAATATAGTTCCCCACACCCGACGTGGGATAACTCGACATTTTGTTCCCTTAAAAAATCCTATATAATCGGAATAAGTTTAGATGTACAAATGTTCTAATGCCAAGAAATTCTAGCAATGCCCATCGCCACTACACTCTTGGAGGAAGGTTTCTGACCTGACCGGACCCCATGGAATGTTCTGATAAGAGTAGTGTAATTAACAAGTGTCTAGAAATATATGGCACTCAGAAGATCTTCACGAAAAATATCTTAAATCTATTAGAGAGGCCCTAATTTGGGGTTAAATTTTGATGTGGAATACATAGAAGGAGATATCAAAATCCCATTACCCCGTTTCAATCAAGGATAAAATTTCCGTAAATAAGTGACATATTACACACACCATTGGAAAACAGGAATGTGAGGAAACAACTAGTGCATCCTCACTGATGAATGTACACCGTAGAGAAAGTGTCAAAAAACAAGAAATGGTGAACCCAATGTGAATTATTTCTCTTATATTTAGAGATCAGTGGAATTCATGGAATCAAAATAAAATATTGTCACTAGATCCATCTTTTCGGCACCAGGTCTATCCTAGAAAATAGTGGGCATATAATGAAAGTCTTCAATGTTGGGGTAGTTGATCATTGGGAATTATAGTAGGTGAAGTTGTCAGTGTGGATATTTCTATCCTGTTATGGAAGATAGAATGACACTGCTGAACATTGTAATTCTTTCCTATTGTCTGCACTAATTAGAAAATATCCTTGCTTTGCATGATCCATGCTGCTATGTCATGAAACTGATCACCACCCAGCCTCCAATGCAAGGGCAGGAAAAAAACCTACATGGTTATCCCACACCACCCCATCTTGACTGTGACAGCCTCTAAATCCACCACTGTTGGGCACCCACACCCTATCTCACCAACTGAACTCGTTCAGAAAAGCAAGATCAATAACCTAATTTGATGATATAAGGAAGAAGATATTTTCCCAACTTGGGATATAGACCATAAAGTCCAATAGGCTTCTCCACCTTCCCTCCACTGTCCCTAAGGACTGCATAGAGATCCAATTCTCCCCACACTATCTGAAAACCATTTTAGGAGTCTCTCAATGAGTTGAGAGATGTCTGGACTAGCTCGGACGTGATCCCGTCATAGGGGATTCCCAGGAGTGATCCCACCACACTACATCGCTACCACCACCCAGTCCCACAAGATAAGGAGTAGGTGGTTTACACACATCCCCACTACCCCAGTATGGTTAACTTGACACCAACATCGTGTGAAAGATGAGGAGGATTCCCCCCCTGGGGCGTCATCATAAATTACTATAATGTATCATTCCACTGAAGACACATACTATCAATGCACCGTTTATTCTAACAAAGGGCCATTATACCCCTTGACCCCGATCAAGGCCCCAACCTCCCCACAGACAGAATGAGATGACTTCCTTGGTTAATGACACAGGTAGTACCCATCATGGGATCTTCTATGGTGATGACATCTAGCATAGAGTTTCTCCCCGTGACACTGTCAGTGAGCACGAAGGACCTCCCAAATCCTGATCTCAGCATGGTGGTCCTTCCCAGGACACTATTAGTCCGAGCGATGACCATACACACCACATAAATTCCCATCACATAGGTTCCTTTCTCACCTATTATCCCAGGTATGTAGTCGTTCGTCCTGTCACAGGTCACCGATTCGAAGATCCTCCTCTCATTGTCAAACATTACAAGGTTGGTATTCCCTATGTTGATAAAACAGCCAACAAAGGTCCTACACATAACAGAAATTAAGGAAGAGGAAAACTATGAAGCTTCATTGGTGTCCAATTCAGAGGTATTCCCTGTGTTTTGTTCAACCAATGTTAACCCCCCCCCCCCCCCCGTATCGTCACCACGGAGAGAAAAACATGGAAGCACTACCCATTCTCCCACTATCTCTGAAAGAGGTAATTCTTCTCTAGTACTTCCCACAGAGTCGCTCCTTATATTCCATTTGACATTTTTCAGGGAGATCCTCTCACCCAGACTCTCCATGGAAGAAGTTATCTCCACCCTAGTACCAGATCGACTGAAGGCCCCCATGTCAAAAAACTGCCATGCCCCGAATAACAATCATATGGGAGGAGGGTGGGTCACCACCACTAATGAAGTAATACTAATAAGTTTTCAATTATAATTAAACCCTTTCTTATACTCATAATCTAAGGTGGAGCGTGATTTTTTGATGGAAATATCACCCCAATCCTCTGTGACAGGGTTTCAGTAAGGCACAAGTTGTATAAACCTTGTCCTTTTTGGAATGTGAGTTCCACTGGATCCCTACATATCTCTGAAGATACATCTAGGAGGGGGAATATTTGTCCTATTTCCAGGGCCTTGTTGTGCAATCCTCTATATCGCCAACATTATTAGTATCTACCTCTACCATGAATCATGATGAGTTGTATTGGAGTCCAATATAGGACTATAAAAAGCATGATCCACTATCATTAAATAAAAACCCTACATGGAATGGTGGGGTCATTAGTCTATTTTATAGGGATGCGGTGACACAATAAGTTCAATCAATAGAAGAATGCCCATGTTGCGGTGGCTTATCAGCATGCATAATGTAATCTCCAACTTCAAGTCTATGATCACAAAAGTTCCACAATAATGTTGTTTCCAATCCCTCATCCACCCCCAGTCGATGAATGGGGGAACCAATGGCCGAACCAGATGTCTGAGCCGTGTAGAATCTGGGACATCCTTGAAACAACCCATCTCCATGTGATTTATTGGACGGTGGAAACTATGAATTTTAGAGCTCTGGAATCTCTTACTCATAAGGAGGTCATGTTCTTATACCATACTCTTTGGTAAAAACATTTCACCTTTTGTCATCAACAGGTGTCTTACCTCAAGAGTCATGAATAATTTGAATAAATTGGCCAGAAATTTTGCATGGTCGACTTGGCTGTGCTCCCTGTGTCCTGACGCCCTCAATCACTCGGTTGTCATCAGACCCTCCAACAACGATGAATCTAGAACTTCACAGTGCTCTGCAATATTTTAATGTAGGATCCACCCGCACATTCAAATTACTGTTTGGGGGTTGTCGGCGGCCCCCCATTTCAGCTCCATCCGGCACCATCCATACTCTGTAGATGATTTTGAGGATATGCCTCTAGGTGAAATCCCAATTAACGTGGATGATCTATTAGAGGAATAGATAGTGATGGAGATACATGAAGAGAACATACCTCTTAGTGCAGTGATACACTTTTTGGATCCATTGAGAAGGGTTACTCTTCATAAAATAAATTTATTAGGCCCTACCATACCTTCTGAGTCATTATCCCTTGATGAGAATCCCAATATGGGTGAAGAGCACGTTGGGGCTGTCAAACCCTCTGACCCATCTAGCTCATTGAAAAAGATTAAAGATGACCCTAAAAAGAATTTTTTGCATCAGCAGCTCACATACAATTAAAATATGGTCGATGAACTTCTCACCAAATGTGTTGTGAAACGATGACCAGAACATTGTAATCATCGACTGGGGTAGCATGGGCAAGTAAAAATCCCCCCGATGAATTTCCAAGGGTGACCTTAACCATCCTGCTAATATAGACAAGGTACAAGGAATATTTTATGGTAGTAGTGTGAGATATTCATCCCCAAATCCACTAGAGTTGCATGATAACCCAATTTGGGATCCAGTTCAGGTTCCCCTTGTCACTCTACTGGTCGTTCCCCAGTGGCCCTGCATGTCATCCCATCAGTCACTCCATAAGAAACTTGTCCAACTTATCATGTTTAAAAACCTACCAATACCTTGGTAGTCAATGTTCCTCATCAATATAGAAATACTCACCCAGAATATCCAATTTTAGTGCTCATTTCCCTCCTCGAGGCCTTAGAATCTTGACATGTAGAAATCCGGCAGAGATGGCTAGCCGTATCTGGCATGGATGGATGATATTATGACACCTACCAGTCTTGAAAATCATACCTTCTCTCCGATTAATAGGATGGGTGACCCACTATAGCCTCTGTCATAATTTATTTCATGGTGTGAACCCATGTTGTGAACTCCCGCATAACAGTAGGATGATATGATCTGGTGTTTTATAGAGACACGCGAAGGGTCCACATTTGTTCAGTAAATCCATCTCCCTATTGGGGTAGTTGTCTGTTGGGAGGATCTCATGGGTTTTTTAATTACCAGTTTTGTTCTAACACCTATAATACAAGTATTTATGTCCTCTACAAGTGCAAGATGTGGTCTAACGAGAATGTCATATACTTTTTCACTACATCGAAAGAATTAACATATTCCCTTGACATGTTTCTGAATCAGGAGGAGATTCTAATGATGTTTTTGGGAATATGAAAACATAATTGGAACCTTTTTTAATAACACATAACTATCGAGGGGGATTTTGGTGTTTCTCTATCAAATCCCGGTGGCTAAATGAAGCCTTACAATAGGACAAACATGCACATCCCTTTCCAATTGTAGTCCCCACAAGAAGAGAAACTAAGGCCAATCCCAATGCGGTAGAAAAAATAGATTCCCCATGAAACTAGAGTTATTAACAGTGAAACCTACTCTACAGCCTCACTGAGACCAACCACCTCAGGGATATCTTCCAGCCTAGCAACATCCACCTTATAATTGGCATGATCCCCCACGTAACACACTTCCACGACTAAGGATACATAATGAGGTTTCACCTCCTCGTCAGGATCCTCCAACCCCTCATCATAAAAAATATCATAGATCCCCCTTCTTGAATTCAAGGAACTAAACATTCTTATTTAATTAGGATTAAGTATCAACTTATTTTTTATGTAACTTAGACTAGGGAATCATACAGTTGCTGGAATGTAGGGGCCCCGAAGAGGATGACCTCACTGATCACAACAATTACTACCCCCATCACTGGATCCTTGGGAACACTCTTAATTAGTGTTATGTGTTTAAAGACTGGATCCAAGACTAGGTCGATACCAACATATTCTGGTTTGGTATATCCCAGACACATGTGGCTTGTGTGTTCATAATTCCTGAAAACAATAATGACAATGAAGGTGAGTGACAACAGCTTCTTAAGCACAGTTCGCAAAAATACAATGCCTGAATGGACTAGAAAGCAGTTTCCCGTGTCCACGGTATTATCAATGCACATTTGAGGTAACCCATTCCTTCAAGGTTCACTACATTACCAACACACACTACTCCTGCATCATCATATTAGTCATTGTCTTCCTATGAGGGAAATAATCAACGACACAATGGCAAGAAAAGTCCCCCACTGATGTCTTTATCATTTGGTACTATTCATAATTACATGCCTACAGAGATTATGATTTGACCTAGATTCCTACCAATGATGGAGTATTCTCCAAGTGAGAACCCATGGTACTCTTTAATTATTACCATGGAGCTTGTAAACCACTGCAAGGTTCCAGATGATGAAAAGCACCTGGAAAATCCTCTCAATGTCCCCATCCAATGCCATCTTTGACAAAGTCATGGTTATGTGAGTCTCTATATTGCATTGGTTAGTGCATAATTCCATGATTTTCATACAACTATGACTTGAGAGAAGTTCCAACACCAATCTTAGAATGCACTACATTCTCCTCTTCTTTCTATTTATCCACCTTCATTGTCACTTGTACTTCTTGATCAGCAATATCCACAATAACCATCCCATGATCTGCCAGGATTTTTTCTAGATCAATCCCAATCATATAGACCTTATCTAGTAGATTCTCCATGAATTTCATCTAGTGATTAGTAGAACATTCCCATCACCAATCGGCCACAGGTTTAGGTAGAAGGGCATGTCACACCTCCCATCACAGAGTGACCTCTTGTGAGTGCAATGTTATGTCTAGAGTGAAAGTATGATGCTATCATGAATCTTCCCAACATACCTAAATATATCTCTATCCTCGAGGATCATCTTTTTTAGTGGATATTCATGAATCCCCTGCTGAATCTTTAAGAGGACCCTCACATTGGAGACCGAGGTAGCAGCCACGGAAGCCTTCCATGCTGAGGAAGTCAAGAATGCAAAATGTTAGGCCATTATCTCTTTCTCTAGATAAGATGAAGGTTATCCCATATAGGGGAAAATCCTTCAACTATACATCATTGGCTATTTCAACAGTGTCGAGGTTCAACATTATCTGGTAAACAAAGGCTTTGGGAACAACCATATACAGACCTAGAAACTCTGAATGAAGGTGTTGTGAGAGGCTGATCTGAGTCCCTCTGACCTAAATATTTAATGTTATTATAGGATGGAACATACACCAGTTTGAAAGATCCACTGGAAGAACTAGTTTAGTGGCCTAATTTACATCATTAAATTCATGTTTGTCTCACAAGAAACCACTTACAATGTTTGGATGGGTAGGCCATGTCTCAACCTGCATAAGAAGGTTCCTTCTTCATATCACCAATTCCTTATGTACTCCCTTAATGGTCGATTAGGCGTACTCCATGGTGAGGAATCTATTTTTTCCTCTTGTGAAACCCACTAATTGGATGCCAACTGCTATAAGATCAAGGATATTTAGATGCTAGATAATGAGGTTGGAAAAACTATGGTAGTGACTGACGCATGGATAGTCTGGGATGATGCCTACATTTTCCCAAACCAAAAATTCAAGGCCATGACCTCGAATTTGGAGAAATGGTTTTTGGACTCCATAATGATTGGGATGTGTGTTCAATTGTCTCGGGTATGTCATAATATCACATAGTATCCCAATAAAAACTAGGCTCATGTGATCCAAGAGAACCCTACTTCCTTAAGGTATGAGAATGTCTTCCCCATGTCAATGACAAAAAGTCATACTTTCTTATTTTTATGGGATGGGATAAAATGAGTCATGATGAAATGGATGTATTGTTTTGATATCATCAAACATGGAAACCTTGGTTAATGGTCAGATGGTAATGGTTCAACAAGTTTTGTCTATATGGTTTCAGCTGTACATTAGATCTATGATGTGGTTACCACAACCACTTAGGTCAAAACTAGTGTCCTGTCAGGATCTATCAAATCCGAAAAAACCACCTCCTGATGATCTTCCATATTCCATGGATGAAGAAGGAGATTTATGGGATTCTCCTCCCACTTTTGAAGAGTGTGTATCCACAACATTATATGAATTGGTATAGGTGAACCTCAGTGATGAAACAAATCATAAACTGACATTGATCAGTGGTGTTATGTTTATCGAAATGAAAAAGTGATACATGGATTTCCAAAAATAACATCATTATTAATTTTTTTGGTTTTACAACGATATCTCAAGGACATATCTTAATGTGTTCTTCTAGAGTCTTGGTCATCTAGAAAATCATCATCAGTTTAATAATCCTCCATGAAAGATGCACCCTTATCACAGTGCCATGGTCAAGGTCGTGAATGAATATATCAGAGTCTGCAATGACTTCTAGGATCCCAATGATCATTAACCAAAGGATACTTTTACCCTTACTACTATTGAAATATTGATTTCTGTCATCGCTAGGTTCCATACCCTCTCCTTCATGGAAGAGTATTCTAGGTGTAACCAAATTTGAATGGCCTCGACGATGAAGACTCTATAGACTTCAGGGCACCACAAGGTACTTTCTAATTCTATGTAATTCCATTTTTTCAAAATAATGAAGGTTCCACCAATCAACATTCCATGCATCACATAGTCATGTTAATCCTTATAACATTTGTCGAATTCTATGTAGATGATCTGATGGTCAAATCTCACTAGTTCTAAGACCATCACAATGACCGTGAGAAATTATTCTACATCCTCCATTGTCACCATATAAAGATGAATCCCTTGATATTTACTTTTGGGTTCACCTCTAGAATTTTTCTTGGAATCATTGTTATGTATAGTGTAATTGAGATTTATCTAGAGTAGATCATGGCCATCAGTCATATTTCCCCACTGAGAAACATTCAATACCTCTAAGTCATCCAAACCCACAAAGTCTACATATTTCAATTGATCAAAAATCTAGACGGAATGTTAATTCCCTTTTCCTCATTCAGGAATAATGGTTATGATTATTAGTTAGATTATGTGTTTCAGACTATTTTGGGGAAATCATTAATTATTTAATTCAAACTCCAGTTATGAGGTCACTTGTTTCCCAGAAGTTTTTATTCATTTATGTTAATCATATGGAACAATCTCTGAGGTCCCTTATCTCCCAGAAGAACAATGACTTAATGAAATACAATTTATAATATCTCAGCCACATGCTCCTCGATATACATACTAGATATTCCTATTTCAAGAAGATATTTCTTGCATTGGTATTCACAGTTCAGAAAATGCGACATTTCTTGAAGCACTATGAGATACAACTAGTGTCATTAGTGGATCCGGTGATGTACATTCTAAACCACCTCATGTTGAATGGACACCTTTCCTGGTGGCCAATGATCCTCCAACTGTTCTACATCAATTTTTTCCTATAGAAATCTATCAAGGAATAGGAATTGGCAAATGTACTTGATTCGTATCCAACTCCCACAAACCAGTATTTGGATCATGATATTCTAGATCCGGAAACCTTCTCAGTATATCAATTTTCATGTGGGAAAATTCATTTAGATGGTCCATTCTGAATGATGACCGGTAGAAGGATCAATAATCCTAGACTCAAAAGAGTGGTAATGGGTATTCTCTTCATCACGTCTATGCATGATAATATACCAAATTCATTTATATTGATAGAAGGATGATCCAACAAAGAGGCTGTATACCAATCTATCATCACTATCCTAGAGCTATCCCTTGAGATTTAAGTTCCCCACATGCATGTGAAAGGGGACTCTGAAATAGTCATCATGGAGATCAATGGTGACAATGTCAACATAAACCGATGCTCATACCACTATTAAAGCATACCCTCCAGCTGATGGTCGAGTTCCATTCTTAGCTATAAGTTACCCATTTCCCTCATTTGTAGAACGGACGAGTTAATGCCTTCACTAGCCTAGCTATATCACTTGCAGATTGCAGTCATAATAATTTGATTATACATGGGCTCATCATAGATTCATCGCTCCTGTTATTCCAGACAATGATGACAGCCCATAGGTAATCCACAATACAGAAGGTGACTCTATATTAGAAATTGAAGGGCCCCTTCAATAGTATTATACATTACTGACAAAACATATATTTAATATAATTTTATTCTAAATATCATTGTTTTTAATCCAAATAATGTGTTATTTAAATATTAATTGTCACATTTTTTGTTTTAGTGGGAATTTGATCTAAAATGTAAAAATGGCCTAATTCTTAAATGATAACATATTGTTATCACACGGGTTGTTTTTTTGTTTCTCAAAAAATATATGTCTAAATATTGTGATTAAAATTTTTTTAGACTCCATTTTAAATTTACTCCAAATTTTTTCTTCGATACCAGGATATAATTTGACCATCTACAGACCAAAGAATTCTATCAATTTGGGGAAATATTCTAGACAACATGGTAGACCCCACCTCATTAATTGGAGCATAAATCAGTATATATAACTCCAATTAATGTTATTACTAAGGTAATTGAAATATATTTCAATGTTTAATTCTTCCAATAAATTTCGTAAAAAATAATATAATTAAGGCGGTCATTGGATGCATGAAATTGGAGACAAAATTCTGAAACATTGGTCCAGAATTAATGATGCTGTGTAAATGCACCATATCTTTTTCTACAAAAAGATAATGAAGCTAAACTATTGTATTTAGATGAAAATGATATTTTGGAACACTTTTCTAGAAGACCCAAATACAATATTCATTCATTAAATGGGTATACCATGTTAAATATTTTGGTGAAGATATTTTAGAGCCAGGATTTCAATTTGTTTTTCCTAAAAAAAAGTTTCACCTATCCTTATCAAAGTATTGGAACTTTTGTGTCGCCAATTTCCATTTTATTTTAGTTTCATTCCATTTTAGTATTGTTATAAATTTTTAATATATTTTTTCCATTCTTCATATCATTCTTATTTGTTTATATTTTATTTTTCACCCCGTCCATCTTCACCGCGATCTCTTATACTCGTGATCATGAGAAACTAACCAGAGGAACTTCTTGAGGGAACAATCTAGTGTTGAACTCAATTCATTTAACATTAAATTTAATTTTTATTATTTTATTATATTTAGGTCAAGGGAGATCTTATTGGGAAAGGTGCCATTCCGTCTCCACTTCCCACATGAGACATAACATTCTCTTCTATAATATTTTCCCTCGATGGAGGAGGTTGATGTGTGGTCTCTCGATGATCGTTGAGAGCACTGTATATTCAAAACCACATATAGATGAGTAAATTAACACATAAGATGTTTTGTGTTTGTTTATAAAATATGAAACTAATAATGAGATGATGAAGGTTAAATCTAGGTGATTCTCTTGGGAATATCTCCTTTCATTCTGACACCTGTTTGTATATATTCCTTCTATTTATATTATGAATTTCATATTTACTTTTCATTATCTTGAATAATAATTTCTCAAAAATAAATATATTTTAGTTTAATTTTATAAATAAATTATTATTAAAAAATGTGAATTAGAAGTAGATATTGATTGACAACAAACGCTCCTCAAGAGAACAACCTAGGTCAGCCCATATGATGCATTAAGTTATAAATATATTTGAGAGCGCACACGACTATGATTAATTAAATTGGCATTGTTTCTGGGGATCCAAGTGGTTTTCATTCACTATTTTTATTCATATTTTGTAAATAATATTTTTTATTTAAAAAAAAGATTCCTGATGTATTTAAATTGTGATTATTATGCATGGACTAACCAATATCAAGTGCAAGAAAATTTTTACAATGAACTTGATGCCCAGTTTCATAGGATTAATGATATAGTGCAAAAACTAAATATTCAAATAGAATTTAATACTGAATATATATGCTTATCCCTGGAGAAATCCAAATCTGAGCTGATACCTGAATCAGAACATGAAGTGGAAAAGATTTCACCAAGAATTTTTTATTTTAAAGAACATTAGGAGGGTGATAAAGTGATTATAAGGGAAATATTCACATCATCTCACACACAACCATTGCTCGAAGAGGTCCTTAATGTACACATTCCAACAGATGCACTAATGAGAGGTAAACATTTTTTATAAGAAACATGGAATAACATTAGCAAAGATAACTTGAAACATGATCTTCCCATCCTTGATGATGAAATATCAGAAACATTCTACCACAATAATTCTTTGGAAGATTATTACGAAGATGGACCTATTGAGATCGAGTTGCCAATGGAAATTACTGAAGAGATAAATTTCCAAGATGATTTACGTTAATGGGAAGATTTATTTATTGATTCATAATGTTTTAATCTTATTCAAACTAAATTGTTTTCTGAATTCTCCTTTCTTGAAATATTTGATATGGTACAAATGGAGTATACCATGGATGCTAAAAAAGAGACCACCGAGAACATGTGATCATGGAAGAAAATATGGAGAGGATGGTGGTGGTGTTACTAGCTCTTATACAACAACATTCATATCATATAGAGAAGGACACCATAGAAGATCACAGGGAGAACCCCTATTTTCTTTCCCCACTATCTCTGGATCTGAAATTATCTATATATTTTTCTTGGGGGTTGGGAATATATTTATATTCTATGGGGATCCCCATTATTGGGGTCTAATCAAGGAAATAGGGAAAAGTCACATGTGGTTGTTTATCTCAAAGAAACAATGTCAACCTTCTGATTGGGGATAATTCACAAGACACTACAAGACCAGGGGTAATAAAATCCTAGCACCCACTTGGGGGGTCTAAACCAATCATTATCTCTTTTCTTTTCCCTTTCTCATTATTTTTATTTATTTTTCTTATATATTTTCATTACATTCATGTAATCTGAGAGTGGTAGCTTTTAGGAGCTTAACTCTTGACATCTGCATCAAAAATAATGTAAGGGTGTATCTTTCCTTCCCTTGGATTTTCTACCATTATATTTTGTTGAGATGAAATGAGGGGTAGTAAAATTTAAGTGTGGGGGAGTGTCATCCTACATTGTTCTTCTTGTGTGCATTTCATTTTTTATCATAAATTTAGGATTTTTGATCATTAATGTATATTATTATCACTTTTCAAACAACAATTTATTTTTAAAGAGTGAAATTATTTTTGAAATAATGAATTTTATATGATTGTTAATGTGAAATAATTTTTCTTGTAATGGATTCTCCATCATTTTTATGAGTTTAACTGATTTTTGAAATCTAAACCCATGAAACACTAACTCTAAATAATTTTCTAATCCATTGGGGTATTCTAAACCACTTTGACATACTCTTCCTAATACCCACACGTTCTTGAGGGAAACATTAATATTGTGGGAGAACCAAAATTTTTGAATATTATCTTTCGAATCTTTGGATTTAATGGAATGTATTTGAAATGAATGAGGATTCTATTTGGCTACCTACATTTTATCTAGAGACCCACCATTACATTTATCCTTCGTAAGACCTTAGATTCCATTAATTGATTTATAGTATTAAACCACATTACAAGAAAGTTTTTCGTTACCTACCTTTACCTTTAGTATTTATGGATTGATATATTCTGTTTGAGTGTGGGGGAAGGGCCTTTCATGTGCGTTCATTGGGATGTGTATCATTTGAGGGAGGTGTGAGGTGTGCATCCTTGTTTTATACAATATATTTTTAGAAAATTGATCCCGAGTCATAATTTCATTATGATTCTTTTATTTCATCGTGTTCTACTTAAAAAAATTGAAAATAAGGTTTTTCCTTTCTAGAACATAAAAATAAATAAATAAAAGATAAATTAAGCTGTACCTTTATGGAGCATTATTTAAAAAAAGTTGGAGAATTTTGATGATAAAATATTTATAATAACTGATTGACTCATGTTTCATGTCTTAATAAGGAGGTGGGGTTATGTTTCACAATTTCATGTGGGTTTGAGAGAGGATTTTCCTATGTCTTCACTTGAATTAATCATGCACTATACTTAAGAATCCAGCCTCCTCTTTCTAGACTGAAAAATTTTCAATTATTTTCCCACCAACCCTAAGACATAGATTCATTTGAACCGTCCATTAAATCTCTCATGATTGAATTCATTTTCATGTTTCACGTTGTGGAGAAATGAGAATTTTCACAAGCCAATGGTGATACTTGTGATTTTCAAGTATGAGAATAACTCTAGATTCAATTTCTATTTAGTGGAGAGTGCCATAAAATTCAATGTGATGTAGGTTGTGATTGGTCCATGAATTTATTTATGATGTTGAAAAAATTTAAATTATTGGAATGAAAATGAGAGTGAATGGTTTTTCAAATATTATACACTATGGATTTCTATTTTTGATAAGATTGTTGATATTTTCTCATTTTTTTGTTGTATGGATTTTTATTATAATGTAAGAATATTTCCCATGAGTGAAATGTTTATGTGTGGGGGAATTTATAGAACCAATATTTTCTATAATTTGTTTCTATATATCCTTGTTTTTAATCATACAAATGTGTAATTTAATAGGGAATTGTAACATTTTATGTTTTTGTGGAAATTTGAGCTTAAATGTAAAAATGGCCAAATTCACTAATTTTATCATATTATTATCAAATAGGTATTTTTGGAATTTATCATCAAATATATGTCTATATTTTTTGATTAAAATTTTGTTATACTCATTATTTAATTTCCACCAATTTTTTTGTTGTACCAGGATATAATTCGACCATATACAGGACCAAAAAATTCAATATTGTTGGAGAAATATTCTGGACAACATGGTAGACCCCACCTCATTCATTGGAACATAACTCTAGATATATAATACCATTAAATTTTAATCAAAATGTATTTGAAAGATATTTCAATTTTGAATTCATCCAATAAATTTCGTAAATATATTATATAATTAAGGCAGTCATTGGATGAATGAAAGTTGGGACAAAATTAGGAATCATTCATCCAGAATTAATATTTCTAAGTAAATGCACCATATCCTTTATTACATAAGGATAATTAGTCATCCATTTTTGATGAAGATGAAATGAATATTTTGGAAAACTTTTCTAGAAGATAATAATAAAAGATTAAGTCATTAAATGGGTCTACTAAGTAAAATATTTTGGAGAAGATATTCATGAGCCAAGATTTCACATTGTTTTCCTATAAAAATGTATCCCCTCTCCTTCTACAAGTATTGGAACTTTCGTGTGGCCATTATCCATTGTTTTGTTGTTTCATTCAATTTTAATAGTATTATGAATTTTTAATATATTTTTTCCCTTCTTCCTCTCATTGTCATTTTTTATCTTTTGTTTTCCACCCTGTCCTTCTCCAACGCGATCTCTTATACTCATGATCATGAGTAACTGACCCGAGAAACATTCTGGGGGATCAATCCAGTGTTGAACCCAAGTCATTACACATTCATGATTTTTGTTTCTTATATTATTAGAGTTATTTCAAGGGGGATATTGGGTAAGGATCCTTTGGGTCCCCATTTTCCACCCAAGACTAAACTTTCTCTTCTATAATATTTTCCCTCGAACGAGTAGGTGGATGTGTGGTCTCTCATGATTCATTGAGAGAACTTTATATTCACAACCACATATAGAAGATTATATTAACATATATGATGGATTGTATTTATTAATAATATTTTACACTAATAATGAGAAGATTAAGGTTCAGTCTTGGTGATTCTCTTGGGAATATCTCATTTCTTTCTGGAACAATTTTGTTTTCATTCATTACTTCTAAATTATGCATTGAATATTTAAGTTTAATTATCTTGAATAATAAATTCTAAATGATCAATATATATTTGTTTCAAAAATAAAAAATATATAAAAAAGTGAATTAGATGTAGTGATTTATTAACCCAAAAATCTCCACAAGATAACGACATAGGTCAACCCATATGCTGCATTTATTTATAAATATTTTTGAGAGTGCCCATGGAAATGCTTCATTAAATTGGAACAATATCTAGATATCCATGTTTTTTAAATTCACTACATTTATTAACATTTTCTAAATAAATTTTTTCAATTAAAAAAACGACAAAAAATTCATAAATTTAAAATAAAAAAAATCAGTGTTCATGATTTATTGAAACTGTGACTATTTTGCAAGGACTAACCAATCCCAAGGGAAATAAAATGTATAAAATGATCTTTATGCTCAGTTTCATAGTATTAGTGATAAAGTAAAAAAAACTATATAGTGAAATACAATTTATTTCTGAATATGTACACTTATTCTAGGAGCAATCCAAACATAAGCCGGAACCTGAACTGGAACAAGTGGTGGAAGGGATTTGACCAATAAATTTTTATGTTAAAGAACCCTAGAAGGGTGATAAAGAGATAATAAAGGAATGAATCAAATCATCTCACACATAACCATTACTCGAGGAGGTCCCTAAAGTACAAATTTCAACTGATGCACTGATTTGAGGTCAACATTTTTTGGAAGAATCCTGGAATAAATTTGTCAAAGATAACATGAAACATGATCATCCCATCGTTGATGATGATACATTAGAATCATTCTACCTCTCTCTTTCATTGGAAGGTAATAATGAATCTACAAATTCGGAGATTGAGTTTCCAATGGTCATGACTAATGAGACTAATTTCTAAGATTGTTTACATGAAATGTGAGATTTCTTTATTGATTTATCTTGTTGTAATATTATTCAAGTTGATATGTTTTCTGAATTCTCCATTAATTAATTATTTTGATACATCGCAAAATTGGGAGACCTTCGATGATACAAAAGAGTCCACAAATGTAGCAGTGATGAAGAATGAATATCTGGAGAAGATAGTGGTGGTGCAACTTCATCCTCTACATCATCATTCATATCATATGGAGAAGGACACCACATAAGTTTCCAGGGAGCACCCCTATTTTTTTACCACCCACTCTGGACCTTAAATTCTCTCTATATTTTTCCACGAGGATTGGGAACATTCTTATATTCTTTAGGGATCTACAATATTGGTTTCTACTCATAGATACCAGGAAAAGTCAAAGGTGGTGGTTTTTCTCAAGGAATCCACATCCACCATTTGATTGGGGATAATCCACTGAATCGACCTGACTAAGGGAATTATAAACCTATCACCCACTTGGGGGGTCTAAACCAATCATTATCTATTTTTTATTTTCCCTTTCTATTTCTTTCTATTTATTTTTCTAAGGTATTTTTATTAGTTTCTTGCAATCGTAAAGTGGTAGCTTCTAGGAGCTTAACATTAGGCATCCTCTTCAAATATAATGTCATGTTGTATATTTCCATCCCATGGCATTTATACCTTTAAATTTTGTTGAGTTGAAATGAGGTGTAGTAAACACTATGTGTGGGGAGTGCCAACCTTCTTAGTTCTTCTTGTGTGCTATTATGTTTTGTTTATCATATTTTTAGGAAATTTGATCTTTAATGAATATTCATATCAATTGTTCACATCAATTTATTTTGAATGAGTTGAAATTATTTTTGAAATAATAAATATTATAATATTTTATATGTGAAAACATTTTTCATGAAATGTATTTTCAATCATTTTTATGAGTTTGAATGATTTTTGAAATCCATGCCCATGAAACACTAAATCTAAATATTTTTCTAGTCTTATGAGGTATTCTAAACCACTTTGACATACTCATCTTAATACCCACCCATTCTTGAGGGAAACATGACTTTAGTGTGAGAATAACAATTTGTGAATATTCTCTTTCGATGATTTGGTTTTCATGGAATGTATTTGAAATGATTGAGGAACATCTATTTGGCTAGTAATGTATTATCTTGAGACCCAACTTTAAATTTATCCTTCATAAGACCTTAGAAGAAATTAATATATTTATCAGTTTAAGACACATTACATGATGATTGTTCCATACCTACCTTCACTTTTAGTATTTTCTTATGGATATTTCAAGTTTGAGTGTGGGGGAAGGGCCTTTCATGTGCATTCATTGGGATGTGTTTCATTTGTTGGTGGTGTGAGGTTTGCATCATCACATTGGGAAATGTATTATTAGAAAATTGGGAAAGAGTCATCTTTTCATTATTATTCATTCATATCATTTGTTTCTCCTTAAAATAATTGAAAATAATGTTATGCCTATATGGAGATTTAAAATAAATAATTTAAAAAGATAAATTCTGTTGTGCATTTCTGGAGAATTATTTAAAAAAAAGAGGGAGAATGTGGATGATATCATTTTTCTAATAACTGATTGACTCATGTTCCATGTCACAAAATGGGGGTGGGGTTGTGTTTTATATTTTCATGTCGGATTGAGAGAGTAATTTCCACTGACTTCACATGAATTAATCATGCATTGTACTTAAGAGTCCAGCCTCCTATTTCTAGCCTGAAACTTTTTCAATAATTTTCCAACCAACCTTTAACCACATATTCATTTAACAATTTAATTAAATCCGTCAACATTGAATTTATTTTTATATTTCATGTTGGGGAGAAATGATAATTTTAATAATCCTATGGTGACACATTAGATTTTAAAGTATGAGCATAACTCTAGATTCAAATTTTCTTGAGTGAAGAGTGAAAAAAAATCAATTTGAGGTGGGTTTTGATTGGTCCATGGAGTGAATTATGAAGATGACCAAAATTAAATTATTGAAAAAAATGAGATAGAATTGTTTTTCAAATATGATACCTGATTTAATTCTGTTTTTCATAAGATCAATATTATTTTCTCATTTTTTATTATTTTGTGGATTTTGATTTGATTGTAAGATGATTACCCATGATTGAAATGTTTATGTGTGGGAGAAATGATAGAACAAATATTTTAAGTAATATTATTCTAAATATCATTGTTTTTAATCCCACCAACGCGTTACTTAAAGGGAAATTGTCACATTTTCCATTTTAGTGGATATTTGAGCTTAAATGTAAAAATGGCCTAATTCGTCAATTTTATCAGATTTCCATCAAATGGGTATATTTTCCATTTATAATTAATTATATGTTGAAATTTGGTGATTCAAATTTTTTTAGAGTATTTATTTAATATCTTCCAATTTTGTATTCTGTACCAGGATCTAATTCAACCGTCTAGAAGACCAAAAAATTCAATCTATTTAGAGAAATATTCTAGACAACATACTGGACCCCATATCATTCATTTTATTATAAGTCCGTATATAAAACTCCAATTATTTTGATTCCAATTGTAATTCAATGATATTTCTATTTTTAATTCTTTCAATAATATTTTTAATGATATAATAGAATTACGGCAGTCATTGGATGCTTGAAATTGGGGATAAAATTAGGAATCATTCATACAGAATTAATGTTGCTGAGTAAATGCACCATATCCTTTTATACACAAGGGTAATAAAACATCCCTTAATTGGAAGATGAAAATGATATTTTGTAACAATTTTATAGAAGACCAAAATATTGTATTCAGCCATTAAATGGGTCGACCATGTATTACAGTTTTGAGAAGAGATTTAGGAGCCAAGATTTCACATTGCATTTCAAATAAAAATGTTCCCCCTATCCTTCTCGAAGTATTAGAACTTATGTGGGGCCATTCTCTAGTTTTTTAGGTTTCATTCCATTGTAATAGTATTCGACATTTTTAATATAGTTTATCTATTCCTCAAATCATTCTCATTTTTTATCTTTTTTTCCACCCTATCCATCTCCACTATAATCTCTTATACATGTGATCATGAGTAAGTAACCTGAGAAACCTCATGGGGGATAAATCTATTGTTGAGCCCAAGTCATTTCACATTCATGTTTATTTTTTCTTATTTTATTAGAGATTGGTCACGGAGGATCTTATTGGGTAAGGCGCATTTGTGTATCCACATGCCACATGAGACATAACTTTCTCTTCAATAATATATCCCCTTGATCGAGGTGGTGGAAGTGCGGTCTCTCGAAGATCGTTGAGAGCACTGTATATTCACAACCACATATATAAGATGATCTTCACACATACAATGTAGAGTTTTTATTAATTAAATTTGAAAATAATAATGAGACGATGAAGGTGCAATCTGGGTGATTCTCTCAAGAATATCTCATTTCTTTCTGACACAATTTTGTCTGGATTCATTCTACCTACATTATGCATTGCATATTTAATTTTTATTATCTTGAATAATAATTTCTCAAAGATCAATATATTTTAGTTTTATTTCTTAAATAAAAAATAAAAATAATGATATTTATAATAATTGATTGATTGAACATAAAATCTACCAAAGAGAATGACCTAGGTCAACCCATATGCTGCATTTTGTTATAAATATTCTTTAGAGTGCACAGAACAACGCTTCATTACTGACCCTAGTGTGAATGACCCCATTTATCGAGTTTCACTAGCATTGTAATATCCCAGTTGATCGAGTTGTGCGTGAATCAATCTGACAGTGTGCAGTGTTGTTCACACTATAGAGTTGTCCTAGTCTTAAACAGACCCTCTACAGGTGGGATTTTGATGGGATTATCCTCTGTTTTATTAGAGGAGGTGAAATTTCCCTGGCGTTGTTGGATATTTATGCTGGCTCATGCGGTGCTCATCAAACGGGGCTGGAAAGTTTTCATTAGATCAGAATATTGGGATACATATGGGCCTCCATAACCCGTGAATATATACTTTTTTCAAGAGGTACCAAGTGTTCCAAATACAGGCCAATTTTGTTATTTGGGCACCAGAAAAACACCACACAACCAAGTACTCTTGGACCTTTGTAGTCTAAGGACTCAATGTCGTGGGACAATGTCCACCGATGATGGCTCCCTGGTGGAGGTTCATCCTGAATGATATGGATTTCTTTTCCATGGTGGTATAAGTAGTTCATCTCAAGGAATTAAAGGTTTATTTTATCATTGAATTTGGGAGCTCTATCATCATTTACTGATATAGAGTCCCTCAAATATTCTTCCCTGATAACACCAATATATTACAGGAAACTGAACTGATGTAACTGTATTCCATGTACAACATCGACTCTAATGATTCCTCTTTCTATTGTGTGAATTCATATGGATAGATAGAGGTGTTAAAAAACCCTCTCTAACATTCGGCAGAAGATGGTTGTTCATAACATGACGAGTTGGCTGAACAAACTCCATGACGCTCTCTAGGATAATCAGACCATGACTTGAAATTCCTTTCAGGTGACCCCTTATTCCCCAGTGTATGTAATTGAGGTAGTGATGGCCATTAATATTCAGTTTCCTTCATTAAGTATATCCATCTAGGATCAACAAAATTTAAAAAAAATAGTCGGAATATATCTAGATGAACTGGATGTTCATTAGGGGAAAAATATTTGTGCCCTACAGAATCTAGAGAGGATTCAGAACAAGATAACCTGAGTTTTCAACAAGAATATTCAGCTTTTATCTTCTTTAAATGGTGTCAATGTTTTGTCCCTAAGAACACCAATGATACATGGTCGGATGCTCCTAAAGATGGATCCCAAATGGTATGGACCTTAGCATTTCAAAAGGTTTAACCAAATAGTGCATACTCCCTAGTCAACAGGTATAAAAAGTGTATTACTCCCCCAACAAATTCAAGATTTATCAAAAAGTATTTCACTTAATAGTCCAACTTGACTTTAAACTGTTCCATGTTTACAACAAAATATTAAACTATGTGGTCCATCGTGGATTAAGGATGAAAATATATAAAATACCCACCTTGCATGACATTAAACTATATTACCCACTTTAGTGCGTTAAACATCCCACACTCCCCCTGTCAGACATGAAACCACCACCCTCGTCCCATATAATGATAAATGGAAAAATAATCAATGCCCTATGACCATAAACTAAGATCTTCACAAAATATTTATCATAAAACGTTAAGAAAAAAGTAATTTCACAACAATTTATGAATTGATTCTTATCCTCATGGAATATAGTTGAACACCCATACTTTTCATCATTGGGACAACCTTAGGACCCTCAACATTTTTGGCCTCCTGTCCAATGTTCTCAATCAGGATTCTGTGGTCGGATATAGACTTTATTTCCTCTCTCACATCGGGCTATTTTTTCCACGCTAGATACATCCCCTTGATAGAGTTCTCCATATACATCATCCATGCTGAATGAAATTATATTTCATGGGTACCTCCATGATTCATGCATCCCTTAATTTGGGGTTTCCATCACCTTCACAACCCAAAGGACCCTCGAACAACAGGAATGCTAGACCTTAGTGCTCTCCTATCATCTTGGCCCAACATCCCTCTGGATTTTGAATGACAATTTGATATAAGTCCTACATTTCCAATATGATCTATGGTAGATGCTAAATTTTATGTTCCCTTTCCTGGCCTGACGAGAGGGATTTCATGTTCCGAACATGGCCAATAGTTTCCTTTAATCGTTGTTGTCATCCAATGTTCTCCCAGATGATTGAAACGACGAATCGCCTTTTCTACCCAGTTATCCCATGCACATGACATTAAACTGGTCATCTATGGTCTGAGCACTATGACAAAAAACTATGATCTTTTTTCTTGTCGAACAACATTAAACTGAATGGAAATTTGGAGACTACATGTGTATTGATTTCCATCATATTGTGATACATAGAAAGGCCTAGATATTTTATTTTCAGGCCCATCCTAGGTTCGTCCATTATTTTTCTAGAACACTTATCTTGTGGAAATTTGAATGGTGTGGCGTATGTGGGATTATGTCCAGATTCATATCAGGTTATTCTCAACTCCATACACATTCCTCTCTGAGATACCCCTTTACCACATCCTTGTCATATGATGTCAAAATACACAACACATCAGAACTATGTGTGTCTTTATTGTCATCCTAATGGGATATAATAGAATGATTGGACATTTTGTATTTGGTTCTAGCCCTATTTCAAATAAATATCTTCTTCTTTCTAGCCACTTGGCCAAAGTCTATCAAGGGGTTATGTGGTGTGGTTAAAACTCTCTTTTCCATCACTCATGATGGGTGTGAGATAGCCACACACCATACCCCTCTCATGAGATCTCTCCATCCCCCATTCCTCAATTTATCTTCTGAAGTCGCCTTCCCCAAAACTTGGCCCCACATCCCAATTTTATAGTTCACCAAACATTCCAATATGTTCTATGTTTTGGGACATAGATTGTTGAGTTCTACATGGATATTTTTTAATCCTTTTCCCTGCATCATGTTTCCCATTATTTGGGTTTCACCATATTTCACATCCAAAATATCTCTTGAATGACTTGGATTCTATGCCTTAGTACCCTCCTGCAATCATTGGACAATCATCTGGGAGGATCTTGAGTGAAAATTTGACACATGTCTCATGTTGCGAATATGGTCAGTAGTTGATGCTCATTTGATCGTTCCCATTTCTGGTCACACTATATGCATGTTATATTCCAAAAATGGTCAACAGTTATCCTCCATCATTACACCTCTCCCATTAGGTCTTGAATACTGGTTGAATGATTCACATCTCTTTCCACACCATCATGACCAGGTGGAATTTTGACACTCTTGTTGTTATCCCTTAGTGTGCATTTTCATGTTAAGAGTTCTAATCCCTGACGATGTGTCATTTGAGGCTCCATGCCATTTCTCGTTTCTCTATTTTCCATGTGTTGGAATTTTATTATGAACCCTTGTTTCCCACATCAAGAATAGATCATTTGGGATTAGGGATGTGGTCAATGCTTGCACTAGTTTGTAATAATCTCACTTATTATGGTCTGATCTATACAACCATATGGTAAGACCCCATTCATCATTATCACCTGATGTTAAAAAACACAAATATTGAAAACTATGTGCAGATTGATTTCCATCCTCATTAGATATGTTGGATTGCCCACAAATTTCATCTATTGGTCCAACCCTAGGTCCATTTTGACCATTTCTGGGACATTGGCATGAGGTTTCTCATTAAGAATTGTGCACTTTGTTGTGTGTAACTTGTCCACATTCACATCATGTATTCTTTATTACTCCTCAAACATTCCCTTTAGATCCTTTATTTTCTATGCACATCATTTCCCTATAACATTAAACTATACATCATTGTCCCACAAGCCATAAAATTGTTGCATATTTGTTGCACAACGTTAAAGTGCATGGGATGGTCCTATCACATGACCATAAATTGAGACACCATATTCTCGGACACACAATGAAAAATAGAAATACATTATTGTGTCCTCACTTCAGGTGACATAATGGTTGGTATTAGTTATCCTCCATTCCATTTTTAAGGCCTATATATGGATTGATATCTATAGCGATGGTCGTATTCTCCGTCCCATGTTTTTTAGTTAAAAAATATCACATTAACCATAAAGAACAAATAAGAACCATCAAATGATGCTTCTTTTATTGAAGGAGACATACCTACACAATACTAATGCAGTAGACAATGTTACCCTACCATCCCATTTTCCATAACTACATACAGCTCGATTCCATTATTCATGGGATACGTAGGAACGCCCAGACGTTTAGTCTTCAATTCCAACCCATGGTACAAAAAAATCCTTTATTCATCCATGGGTATGACATTAAATTACATACCCTATTCCATGAATAATGACAGTGAACTATGTGAGTCTTTTTCATTCAGAATGTTTCATAAGACTGAAAGCCTCTTTTGTTCTTACCGACATTAGTGTTTTATACTTCGCCACCCTACATAGATTCCATTTAACCAAGTACCCTCTCAATGGTCCACTCTAAAACCTTAAACTAATAATTTTCATATCCATTATCCTTTTCTTTGGAATGGGAATCCACTACCTCTATCTAACATGACACATAAGCACACTCAAATGCACTATGGCATAGTGCCAAATGTGTCAAATACTACATGGACATTCTTTTGTTTCAGGTCATTTCTTCATGAGACGTTTATTTTGGATTTACATCCTATTCTACATCTGAAGGGTCTCCCTTTATAGCCTGGTCTCTTTTTATAGATGGCATACCTACCGTCTTGGTCCAACAACCCAGAAGACCTTGGATGACATTTTACGACAGGTCCTATGTTTCTAAGATGGTCTGGGGTCGACCTTCCATTTTCTACCCCCACTCCAATCAAATGCAAAATTGATGATGTGTTCCGAACATGGTAAATATATATTGTGTATGAAACATATATTTAAATACTTTATAAAAAATTGATGTGTTTCTTTTCAGAAGTTATAAATTTTTCATTATAAATTGTTTGACTTGAATATAATTTATAATATAAACTCATGTAGTTGTTTTATGGGTTCGTTTAGTCATGAAAATAATTATCTCCTTTGGATGAACATTTTTATTATTCAAATATGAAAAATATGTCATTAATATTTACTCTAGATTTGTGACTTGTAAGAATGAAAAATATATGGTTTTTCATAATGAATTATATCCCATCTAAACCATTTAAATCCATACATATATCTAAATTTTAATGGAATTAGAGTTCATATTTACCTTGGGCATAGTCAAAAAAATATAACCACTTATTAATTAAATAAAAAATAATAAATGGAATATTTATTTACATTATTTTAAAAAAATAATCTTTCCATATAGAAGATTTTTTTTCAATAAAATTTTGAGATTACATGGACATTCTGAAACTATTATTATTGATAAGGATGTGAAATTAATTTGGTTTTTCCAAAGGATGATTCAGAGTAAATTAGTAAACAAATTAATATTCTTGAGTGTAAAAATTACTCAAAATAATGGTTGAACTCATTTTGTGAATATGACATATTCTACATTCCTTCCTAAAATAATTCATAAAATTTTAAATAATTTGGGAAATTTTTTCTAACAGAAAATGTTTTAATATAATTAAGTTTTGTATTCTTCTACTCACACATCACCAATATAAATTTTATATGCTATTAACCCAATTAATTTGTTAGAAATTATTTCATTTTTTAGCAATGATGTTGAAGATATTTAAGTTGATGTAACGGGAAAATTAATTTTGAAGTTACATTCCACAATGCAATCAATCATTGAAAAAATAATTGAAAATTTAAACAATAATCGAAAAAAGGGTCAGCAAAAGGCCGTTCTTGAGCCTTGGTATTGGGTATTAGCGTACTTACGAAAATAATTCTTCTTATGGGATGTAAAATGATATCATAAACCACAATAGGATAAACAATTTCTTATTTTAAAAATAGTTTATTACAATTTCTATAATATTTTCTTATCTAATATGTTTGAAAATATGAGTGTTATCTTTGAGGCTACATATAAGTCTTCTATTTAATATACAGATTCAATGATGAATAAATTTCCTAAGGGATGGTTAATTGATAATCATGTAACAAATATGCATCGATTAATTGATAGGTAAAATATCTGGAAAGTGCAAAGTGATTAAATTAAAATAAACAATTCATGGATTTGATTTTTTAATTGAAAAAGGTAAATTCTAGAGTATGGAAGTAGAATTACATTGTCTCATTTAGAAACTACATGAGGAGGCCAAACATTTAAAAATGATCTGAGTAAATGGGAATATGATCTCTCTTATAAGAGACCAAAAATGTGTTTTAATACCCCCAAAATAAGATCAAAAAAATTTCATGACACATTTGTCTTACGTCATAATGAAAATACTCAAATTCATTGGTGGAAGATCCACAATGTTTGATTGGTTGAAATCCTGTCACCTAAATCCAGAGGCATGTTTAAGAAAATTAAAAAATGTTAGGTTTTTCATATAGAATTTTTTAGCAAGTTGTTATTAATGTTCTTCTCTTATTTGGTTACAAATTTGCAATTTCCTTCCAATCCTTAGAGGATAATAATGATTTTAGTGAGATCTAGTATTATAATAATTGATTTTATTGAGCTCTTATTTTAATGAAACAATCAATTACATATGGAGTGGACAAAAAAATTTATTATTTATTACTAGTGGTTTAAGGTTAATGAATCCTTATGTTCTTAATTGATCATCCACATCTGCACTAATTTCTCCATTGAATTTTTTCGTAAAATATTATTTAATTCAATTTTTTTTACTGTGATTCAAATTTATAATAATGAATATTTATACTCATACGAAAGGACATAAATGTTAATGTGATTTGGAAATATTTTGATATTACCCAAAGTCATTTATATTGTTTGGAGATGAGTTAATTATAATATGTATTCCTAAATAATGTTTGAATATGTTATGATATTATTTGATGATGTTTTGGATTTTAATGTTGGAACTAAATAATTTATAAAGGAATATATAATTTTTCCTCAGAATAAAATCATGGAAATATACGAATGATAAAAGTGAATTGTAATATTCTATATATTATGATCATGAAAATATTGGAGTCAAAATATGATATGTAATATATTTAAGATGGTAATTACATTTTTCTTAATGATAGGTATGATACACTGAAGCATATGAAATATTCAAAGAGTGATATGTAACAACTTCCGGATGATATTTAATATTTCCATGAGAATATTTAATATTTTATAGAGTATATTAATGTTAATTTTTCCTTTATTGAAGAAATAAATATGATATGATATTTCTTATGTGTAATGACCCAAACACTAGTAGACCATGTCATGTGTCTACTTTATTAAATTTTCATAGATAAAATTTTTCAATTCCTGAAGGAGTGGGAATTTTTGTAGTTCTAGAGAACTACATATGTAAATGATACCATTTTTACATTTCATAATGAAAATAAAATATAATAATTCCACAAAATAAATGTACTACCTCCTTTAACATTATTTAAAGACCACACCTTCTTATCAAAGGGAAATGAAAACAAATAAGGATGATCTCAAATGATCAATAATTTTTAAGTATAGCTGAATCTATCATTAATCAATAAGTATAATCAACATAGAATGAAAAATAAATTAACACAGATTCTACTTATATAACATGACTACATGACTACATAATGAATAACCAATATAGAATGATAAATAACTGAAAACACAAGCATTTTAATCAATAATCTTATAATGAGTTGCATCCATTGAAAATATCCTAGATAAAAATACCATGAAAATTAATTGTAATTTAATTCTCAGTAATGGAAATTATTAATTATTAGATGTCGTGACTTATAAGAAAATGATACCATAACCATCAAGAAATGTCCTCAATAAAAATTAAAACATATGGTTAATATCCATTAAGATTGGCCAACCATATCCCTACATGAGGATCATTCTTCATGATAGTTTAAACAAACTCGTTACAAATACATATGGGGTTTTCCATAAAAAAATTTCTCATGAATCAAATGATGCATCAGGGTACATTCGTTAATTTTACATCAAACCATTTCATACATTTCCAAATCAATTCCTTATATATAAAATAATCATTTCAATACAAAAATTGTGGGCCTTATCATAATGTATCATATTGAGTAGTGGATATCGATATTCCAATATGTACCTAGGTAAAATAATTAAATTAAATTAAAAAACCATATGTATAAATGGTATCAGGATTAATAAATAATCATATTGATAAAAAATGAAAATAATAATTAATGTAAATCAAATTTTATATGATAATAAAAATGTGAATATTTAATTTCAAAGTAAATGAATACAAAATTATAAAAGGATGGGAATTTCATCACTATCCTTTGTCAAAATAATCATAAATAATCTATAGAAAGAATGTGGATGGATTATACATATACCCATTAGAGAAACAAAAAAATGGTTATTTTCATTTATGAATAGAAACACCATAAAAGGATAATTTAATTTATTCTTAAATAAAATATCATTTTAATTTTTTAAAACATTTTAGAAAAATTTTCCATGAAAAGAAATTTTAAATACATTTTTTATACAAAGGATATCATAATAATTAATATAAAACATAAATGATATGGATTTTATGATGGAGGTTAATTTCATGAATTCTATAATTTT
This sequence comes from Viscum album, assembly GCA_963277665.1. NCBI lineage: Eukaryota > Viridiplantae > Streptophyta > Magnoliopsida > Santalales > Viscaceae > Viscum > Viscum album. Next base: position 1,665,780,538 of record OY728156.1, read on the forward strand.
TAAAAAAAAAATCATTTTCAATGTAAAAATGTTTGAAATATTCAATTTTAAACAAGAGTAAGAATATTTCTTTCATATTTTTAGCAAAACCCAAATTGGAATAGTTTTAAAAATGAAATAATATTCCATTAAAAACATTTATAAAAGAGTAAAATGATGAAAATTACTTTTATAAATCATTTTGGAAAGGATAATGACATTTATTATTATATTAGAAAACATGGTTTTTTAAGAAAATAGATTTTTGACTAATGAGATAAATGATGTAATACTTTTTTAAAAATATATTCATAAACGTTTAAACTATAAAATAGTTGTGAAATTATAATATTATATTGAAATATAATATATTAACAAAGGATAAAAAATTGTATGTGTTTATTAGGAAATGGTTATGAAATTTGCATCAATTAAATTTCATATATAAAAAGTCATGATTAAACTGAAATTATGATGTAAACCATTATAATGATCATAATGATGAAGTGATAATTAATCAAAGAAATGATAAGTGATTCAAATTTAAATATAAATAAAAATGTTGAAATACATCATATTTCAACTAGATGAAAATTAGGTTGCAGGCACTATGTCGATTATGTAGGAGGATGCGTTGGATTTGCAATGCCCGATGACGCAAAGGAGATTAAATAGGATCAATGATAAAATGGGAGCACATCATGCTTCATGAAAGGTACAATGGATCTTTCCTTGCATGAATGGATGACATGGGAAAAAATATCACTTATTCATGCCCAAAATTGATGTTTAATGATTGGATTTCATGGTTTCACGAATTTGGAAGCCTTTTCCATGTGGAGGATTCTAGAAATGGACTCTTTGGAAATATATCAGAAAATATATTAATTATAGCCCACCAGATTTGACTTTGAGTGCCTAGCCCACCAGATTGGACTTTGATGCCCAAAGAAGCAATTTCTAAAATCCTCTAAGTTAGAATGGAATAAAATTCGGGAATCCATGTGGGACTACCATTAATCATCATGTTTGGGTGTGAATAAGTGATATTATAGTCCAATTTTCTCCGTCAATGCAAGGAAAGATCCATTGGGACATTAATAAATAATGATATGAGTTAAAAGTATCATTGAGCCTATTTAAGCTCTATCAAGTATGACAACCATATTAATGGAACTGATTCTATTGTGTGGGAGGAAGAGTTGGATTTGCATAGCCCAATGACGTAAGGGTGCCTAAAAAGGTCAATTCTATAATGGGCGCACATATTAATTCATTAAAGGCTCAATGGATATTTTATTGCATGGATTGTGAAAATGGGCCTATAATATAACTTATTCAATCACAAAATTGATGTTTAAAACTTGGCTCACATGGTTTCACGAATTTGGATGCATTTCCCACATAGAAGATTCTAGAAATAGAATAATTTGATTCCAAAGTCAAATTTGGGGGGCTATGCACTCATTGTCTAATGTGGTGGGATATAGAATGGAAGGTGTGTTCTACTTCTCTAAATGTCATTGTTAGACATTATCTTTTTTACATTAATAGGACAAGGTAGGTTTAGCCTTTATTACATTATGTTTTTTATACCCTTGACTATTTTATCACCCATTTTATATAAATAGCCACCCAATGACGTTTTATTTTAATTAAAATTTTAATTTATTGATTATTTTTTGTTTGTCTATATTGTGTGAGGATTATCTTGATTCCCCCCTAGCACTTGTGTATTCGTTCCTTTTAAATTTACAATTTATATTGCTGATCCTTGATCACAAAGCATGTAATTAAGTTCCTCAACCCAAGTGCATTGTTGTGGGGACTGGCTATCACATCCCTCCTTTTAGTGTGTTTCCAATGTAGTATGTCACACTCCATATAATGTCGGTTGAATACTTTCATCCTCTAACCAAACCTCTCATCTTCCACTTATCCATGAACTTAATCCTACATTCAATGTCATATGCCATGAATATCGGGCCCGCCCAAGAATCTTGCATCAGTTGTTATCAAAGTTCCAGTTGACATTGTAGGAATCTATCCCTTCATTTACATTACTTTTACCTCAACCCCTCCTTATCCTTACATATTATTCAACTATTAAAAATAGATTTTCTTAAAGGCCTATAAAATTTATATTGTTTATGAAAGCTTGATTTTTAAAAATTGAGAAAATTTTCATTAATCTTTTTTTTTGATTTGGTATATTTGAGTCATATACAGTAAAAAAATACAAGAAAATTAAATTCTCACAACTCATCATTTTTTGATTTTCAAAATTAAACAGATCCATTATTCAAAATAAATCGACAAAATGTCTTATAACCCATTCCATCAACATGTTCTTTATAATCCACGAATAACACTTTATGGGGAGATTTGACCCAAAAAGTGAAAAAGGGGGATAAAATTACTCCTTAGTGTTTTATATTATTAGTAATTTCCATTTTCATACATCACATTCTCCATCATTATACCTTATCCCGATATTATATTTGGACCATATTATTATTAATTTTTCATATCTCACAAAATCTTGAAAACCCCACTTACTTCCTTTCTCCACCTTCATTCCACACATTTTGGACTCTTTACTATTTTTAAAACCATTACCACTCATGACAGTTGTGTTAAAAAGAATCCCGAGACAATATTCATTGGTGAAGTATTGGTGACACATGATTTCCCCAATCATTGTATTATATTTCACAAGATCGTGGGATTTAAATTGAATTTTTAGAGTGGACTTAAACAATAAAAAAACTAAAATCCTTAGTGTGTATGCTTATGTGTGTGTGACTGTGAATCTTGTGTGTGTGATTTGGTATCCCTGAGTGTGTGTGTGTGTGTAAATATTATGTGTGTGAGTGTGAGTGTATACATCTTGCATTTTTCTCTGTATATAAGTTTATCCATGTGTGTGAGAGTGTGTATATCTTGAGTGTGTGTGTGTGTACATCTTGTGTGTGTGAGTGTGTATCCTTGGGTGTGTTTGTCTTCATGTGTGTTTTTTTGTCTAATATATCAGGATCGATGATCATGAGATATAAATTGTTCATGCTAGTGATGAAGGAAGAAGAAGTAGGACTCCCACACATGAAGCATTGTATCTCCAAAGCAAAGCTTTGGTGAGCCATTTCGAGAAGTTTCATGATCGATAGTTCAAGGCGCTACGTGATAGGGTTGACAACCTAGAGAATAATCCATTCATGAGGATGATTCATGATAACATGTGGCCAGAAATGGAAACACGTCTCCCACACATTATGGGGGAGGAGATGGAAAAACATGATGGTGATTTTGAGGATTTGACACAAAGGAGGAGGTTGTACCAAAAACATAGATGAGTCCAAAAGAGTTCATAGGATGATGAACTTCTTGCCGTGATTAGGGTGAATATCCATTCATTTCAAGGGAAATGTGATCTGAAAGTAGATTTGGAGTGGGAGATGTGAATCAAGAAGGTGTTTTCATGCCATGCATAATCTGAATATAATAATATCAAACATTATTCCATTTATTTTTCTGATTATGGTTCCATTTGTTGTGATAAAATGAAAAAGGAGAGGGTTAGATATATTGGACTTCCCATCAACACTTGGTATGACATGAATTTCACCATGAAGAAGTGGTTTGATCCCTCACATTACCACAAAGATCTCCTCAACGATATTCAATTCCACACCAAAGGGAGTATGAGCGAAGAAGACTACTACATGGAGATGCCAATCACCATGATTCGAGAAAACATTGAGGAGGATCCATGTGAAACCATGTCACGATTTTTACATGGGATTAATCGAGAGATTACAGATCAAGTGGAGATGTAACACCATTTAGAGATACGAAATATGATGCAACAATACACCATGATTTGATAACATATCAAAAATAGGAGACAAATGGGGAAACCCACTACCCCTTTCACTCTATGGATAAGTCCAAGGAAGAATATTGGTGAACCATCAATGGAAAAAGAGGAGGTTGATCCTAAAAGTGAAAATATATTTCTTCCACCTACAAAACCAACTTTTGATACTAACCAAACTAGAAATTAGGATATTCATTGTTATTAATGCCAAGGATGGGGTCACGTTGATAGTGAGTTCCCAAATCGGTGATCCATGACCATAAAAAATTATGGATGATGGGAGACCAATGAAGAGAGCTCATAATAGGAGGAGGAAGAATCTCTAGAAATTGATAATAGTGAATTTTTTGGAAGGAGGTGAGATTCTTGTTACAAGGAGATTTTTAAGTGCACAAATGACCATTATAGAGAAGAAGAAATGGGATAACCTTTTCCATACATGATGAAAGATCAATGGGAAACTATGAAGTATTATTATCGATGGGGGAATTTTTAGCGATGTTGAATGTACCTAGTTTGTGGGGATGTTGTGACTCCTGACATTAAGACATCAAAATCTATACTGGCTATAGTTGTTGAATGATTGTAAGGAGATGATGTTCACCAATCAAGTGAAGGTGTTGTTCAACATCGTTAAGTAAAATATTGTTTTTGGTGGTATTGTTCCTTTGGAGGATTACCATTTGTTGTTAGGATGACCATGAAATTATCATCATTGTGTTACCCATGATAGTTTCTTAAATCACCACTCTTTTTTAACCCTATGGGAACCAATAACTCTAAACCTTGTTTTACCCAATAAATTCTAGAATATCACATTTTCAGAGAATAAAACGGCGATGGGGAAAAAGGAGGAAAATGAAAAAAGAGAGATTGAGGGTAAATGAGAAATTGAGAGAAGAAAATTAATGGAGAGAAAAGGAAAATTAAGTGGGAAAACTTTTATAGGAGTGAAATGTTTGATTTTAGATAAAGAGTGAGGTTAAGGAATATATTTTTGCACAACAGCCTTCCTAGTACTCATATACAAAGAGGTGTTTCTAAATACCAACAACATACCCCCTTTTCCAAATGTTGTTGATTCCTTATTGAAGGATTATAGTGATATGTTTCCTGGAGAGGTTCCACCATGTTTTCCACCCATTAGAGGTATTAAGAATCAAAATACCTCATACATATAACATAACTACCAAACCATACAACATGTCACACCAACCCAGAAGAGACAAAATAAATTAAAATTAATATTCAAGAGTTGTTGGATGTTTGATATTTCCAAGAGATTCCTAGTCATTGTTCTCTACCGATGATTCTAGTACCAAAGAAGGATAGAACATAGTGAATGTTCAGTGAATTTAGACTCATTATCAACATCATGGTATGGTATCATCATCCTATCCCGTGGTTATATGATATGTTAGATGAATTAAATGGTTCAAATATTTTCTACAAAATTGATTTATTATGTTTCTACCGTCCAATAAAATGAAAGAATTAGATTAGTGAAAAACTTAATTTATGAAAAAACATGGACTTTATGAATAGTTAGTAAATACCTTTGGTTTCACCAATGCACCAAGAACATTTATGAGGTTAATGAATCATGTCTTACATGCATATATTGGAAAATGTGTCGTAGTTAACATTGGTGAAATGTGTGTTTATAGTCCAGATTTTCATGAACATGTAGATCACCTAAGAAAAGAACATAACCTATGAAAATTAATTGAGGTTTTATGGAATGAAATATTCTTTGGAAATATAAATTACTGCGAATTTTACCCTTATAAGAATGTTTTCCTTGGATTTTCTGTGACTGTAAATAGAGTTGAATTCGACACTGAGAAGATAACGATGATATAATATTGGCCAACTCCAACCTTAGTTGGCTATGTAATAAGTTTTCATGGTATTTCTAGTTCATACATCATATTTGTGAGGGACTTTAGTATAATATATACACCGTTGAATTTTTTGGAAATGAAAAAAAAATCGTTCAATTGGGGGACAACTCAAGAGAAGGCCTTCATGCTCTCTAGGAGACGCTCACCCACACCCCAATACATACACTTCCAGACATCGTTAAGTCCTTTGAAATTGAATGTGATGCATGAATAATTGGAAAAGGATGAGTAATATTGCAAAAAGGTAAACCTATTTCAATGTTTAGTGAGTTATTAAAAGAACCAACACTAACGATGAATCATATTATAAAGTGTTGTATGTATTTTTTATAGTTCTAGAATCATTGGAACATTATATTTGGACTAATGAATTTGTGATCCATTATAATAATGAGTCTATTAAATACCTTAGTAACCAACATAAGGTAAATAGAATATATTCTAGATTAACAGAATTCATTGAATCATTCCTATATGTCATCAAGCATAAAAAGGGTAAATAAAATACTATGGTCGATGAAATTTCATGTAGATATTTTCTTTATACCTTTTGGATTCAAAATGAATTTGTTTTGAATTCATTATTGATTTATATTCCACATATTGTGATTTTAGATAAGTTTATGAAAATTGTAAGCCTAGAGTTAGTTGGGAAAATTTCTATTTACATGATGGATTCTTATTCCGGATTGATATGCTTTGCATTCCCAATTTCTTTGTGCATTTCATTTTAAGGAAGGAGTCACATTAGGGTCAGATAATGGGACATTTTAGAGTTGCAAAAACTCTATTTGTTCTTTAGGAGAATATTTATTGTCCTAGGATGTCTAGATATTTTGAGAAGTATGTGGTAATGTGCATTGTCTGACATAAATCCAAATCGATATTGAACACACATTTACTATATCTTACTATACCATTCCCCAACACCCCTTGTGAGGACATATCAATGGAATTAATTGTGGGGATACCATAGACCAAGAGGGGGAAAGATTTCATTTTTGTTGTGGTGGATTTATTTTCAGAAAATGGAACATTTTATTCCTTGTCACAAATTAGGAGATGCTGGTAACAGTGTAACACTGTTTTTTCATAAAGTAGTTAGACATCATGGATTTACATGGAAGATTATGTCAAATCAAGACACAAAATTCCTCAGTTACTTTTGTAAGGAAATTTCGAGAAGACTAAGAAACAATATACTATTTTCCACTACTTGTCATCTGCAAACTGATGAGAAAACATAGGTGGGGAATCAAACAATATCATACCTTATTTGAAAAATTGTCAGGAATAATATCAAGAATGGCGGGGGGGTTCCAACACATGTGGAATTCATATATAACCAGACCAGGAAATCCACTACCCAATATTCTCCATTTAAAATTGATTGCAGTATTAACCCTCTTTCTCCTGTTAACCTAGTTCCATGGACTTGGTTGGATGCCAATAATATGGATGCGAAAGGGAAGGAAAATTTTATCAAACAACTCCATTAAAAGGCATGAAAAAATATCATATGGGTGATCCACAAATATGTTGATAATTCAATCAAGGGTCACACACATCTTTTTCTTGAGCCCATGGACTTGGTCTATATTCATTTGTGAAAGGAGTGTTTTCCCATTAAGCGGCAATCAAAATTCATGTTATGAGGAGGCGGAAATTTCTGAGTGCTCTAGAAGATTAATAACATTGATTAAGAGATAGTTTTTCTAGGAGAGTATGGTGTAAGTTCCAATTTCATTATTGTTGATCTTTCACATTTTTTCGGTGTTGAGGTTGAGGAGTCAGGGATGACTCATTTTCATGAGGGGGAGGTTGAGGAGAACCGTGTTAAAGGAAACGAGTTGATTTTACAGGAGGAAGAGTAGTATTTTGAAAGACTAATGACATAAGGGAGATTAAAGAGGCTCAATTTTACAATGGAGGAACATCTTGCTTCATTAAAGGCTCAATTGGTCTTGACATGCATGGATGGAGAAAATGGGTATATAATACCACTTATTGAAGACAAATATTGTTTTTTAAAGCATTTACCTAATAGTTGCAAGAATTTGGATGCCTTTTCTACATGGAGGATTCTAGAAATGCCATTTGTGGGCACCATAGTAAAATTATATCGGCTATAGTTAGAATTTTGTGTTCTACGTTTCTAAAAGTCTTTATTATACTTTATGTTTTTTACTTTAAGGGGACAAGGTAGGATTATACTTTATGCCTTTAGGGTATTAGACCCTTGACTATTGTATCACCCTTTGACTATAAATAGCTTCCCTATGACATTGTATTTTCATTCATGATTTTATTGAGAGTTTATGAAATATTTCTCTCTGTTGTGTGAGGATTTTCCCAGTTTCCCCTTTCTCTTCTGAGTTATTTCCTTGTCAATCTACATGTTAGATTGGTGATCGAAGAACAAAAATCCCCTAGTATTGTGCCTCAACCCATGTGGGTTGTAGTGTGGATTAGATATCACATCCCTCCCATGATTTTGTTTTCTAATTAATAACATTTTGAATTTAGGGTATTAGTCCCTTGACTATTGTACCAACCCCATATCTATAAATTTCCACCTCATATAACTTGTTGAATATTAATGATTTAATTGAGTTTTTATTATTTTTCTCTCTCCATTGCCTAAGGATTATCCATGTTTTCCCATTTCTCTTATGTATTCATGCCTTGTCAATCTACAAGATATAATGGTGATCAATGATCACAAAGCCCTCAATTTTTTGACTCAACCCACGTGATTTGTTTTGTGGATTGGCTACCACATCTCACCCTTGAGTGTGTTGTATAAGTAGTAGGACACAATATTTATAGTATTTATTGACTACTTGTATCAACTAGCCATACCCATCATCTGCCACAAAGCCCGGAATGACATCCTACATCCTCCTACCTATATAATGAAGATCGAGAAAAATTCATTATACACATAATCATAGAATGTCATAATTAATGAAGTAGAATATTAACCCATAAAATAAAATTGCGTTATGAAATTCCATACCACTATATACGTTTTAGATTAATTAAAACTAAAACATATAATATTCTGAATAATTATTTATTATTGATATTAATAGTCTGTAAGAAGTATATACACCATATAAATTAAATTAGGTGCATGGAATTAGAAAACGCATCAATGAAATGAAATTGAGTTGAAATATCTTACCGAATTATTCATTTTGAGGGAACTTGTATTAAAATTATATATAGTGTTATTAGAAAGGATTTTATCTTAGAACAGTAAAATATTAATATTTATAAAATCATATATGATCATTCTATATGGGCTTATTACCCATTCATTAATAATATATCTTTATTTTCATTTTTTTGAATAATAATTGTCTTTTTTTCTCAAACATGTTTCATCATGAATAATCTGCATCGTGTTTGTATTATATATTTAAAATATATCAAGAATAGTAATCATAAAATAATTTTCATATATTAAGGTTAATAATTTATTTAAAATCATTCATCTATTATGGTTATGAAAAATTACATACATTATGATCATGTAGATGCTAGGTCATACATACACATGGGTATTGCTTCCATTTTTCAATTATCCATACGAAATGTTGGTAAGTAACATTTTATATTTCTTGAGTGATAATAATATAATATAAAAATATTATATACTTATATATAACATCAATTTTATGTTCAGATCAAATGAGAGTCATGTATCTTGGTGAAGGTGGTAGTCCACACATACATTAATGATATGGTCATCTTTATTTGAGAGAAAAGGGAAGAAATAAAATTATATATATATATATATATTAAATCTATATATAATGATATATTTTTCATTAATATTATAATAAATTCATTTATATATCTTATAATCATGAAATTTTCTTTGTCAACATCTTTGTGATGTCATAGTGAAGGAAGGATCACATCGCTTCATGAGGTAGTAATACATTGTACACTGAAGCAATATTATATTATCTCAAACAGAATAACATTTAAATAGATATATTTGAAATAATTACTAGTGATATATAATTTTAAATATATATATACATTATATCCATCACAATTCAAAATTAATAATGGTGTTAATGGAATAATGAATGAAATCAGTTAGTGAGGTGGTAGTCTACCGTATAAAGGACTAATAATATAAAAAAATATTTGATGGATTAAGAGATGAATTAAATTCATGATATTATTATTATAAAAAAAATAAAAAATATTATTCTAGAATGTAATTTATTTTTTCAGAGTGTTTTAATAAAAATCGATGGAAGTTGTGTAATATATAAAAGAAAGATGCTAATTAATGAACATTTCCTCTTCTTCAACTATTCTCATAAGGTTTTCACTAAATAATTCCTATGTTGGAATTATGATGAAATGCTTCTAGGATTAGGGGAGGCAATTTGGTAAGGGATTTTGGAAAAAAAATTTCAAACAAATAGGTTTTCATGTTTGAATAAGTGAGGTGAGTGACTTCACTTATAAAATTAAGTAGGAGTGGTATTTTTATAAATACCAAAACGTATTCACTATTAGGATTTATCCCATACCTAATGTGTCCCCCAATGTAGAGACCCCAAACATGACGTACATTGAAATTACATTATTTTTACATAATACCTAATACATACGAAAAACTGACACCAAAGGACCGTAATAGTTTAGTGTCTTTGGAAACTCATAACATAATCTTCTAATCATGGTGAAAGATCATCAGCATCTCCCATAAAGAACGTCCCATTTTGTTTTGTTACCTAATACCATTCTTTATATGATGGGGAAAATAAAACATAAAAAGGGTGAGCTCAAATGCTCTGTAAGGGTAAACATGGTCAAAATAAAACAACCCACATACATCATAACTTAAAAACACGAACATAATGTTTGATCATCAAATTATTGAGCAATGCCATTAAACATGGTAGTAAGAAAGGAATTGATCATAATGAAACATTAATAAAAATAAAATATCATCAGAATAAAACAGTAAATTGTTGAAAACCATTAATCACATGATATGTTTAAAACTCCAAGCTTCCATGTTACGCTTCCCTTTGAATAGTACAGTAGCGTGTGTTGTACGTAACTTCGAGTTCTAACACACACACCACAACCAATCAATCTAGCTATTATGAATAGTAATACCCACTATTTTCAATTTTATAAACTTTATCTTTCAAAATGGACTTCATTTTTGGATTCAGAATATCGAAATTAGCCTAGGGTGATATTTTGGTACTTTTCGGATAACTTTTATATTTTGATGAATAGGGAAAATTACTAAATGTTAATTAAAAGCAACTTTTTTAATCAAAATAATTAATAGTGATAAATTATGAAATTGAGTGATTTTAAAGTATATTTAGAATATATTTTTACCATTTAATAAAAGTTTGGTCATTGGACATAATTTTACAATTAGACCGGACATAAACAAGTTTCAATCTTTTGATAGTTATTATCTCTTAAAAACACGCTTTTTGTTTTAACAACGGGAATTAATTTTAAATTAATTTCTTCCACTTCTGTGATTGAAATTTTGAAAAATAGATTTAATATATGGAATCAGGATGTCCAATTTGTGTAAATTGGTTAGTTTTATTTTTAGACATTTTGAATAATTACTTCGGCAAGTATTTTATTTACCATGGTTAAAGGGTAAATCCGGTAAATAAGGGTAAACAAAATAATATTATAATAATAATAAATTACCCTAAAATGTGTTCTATACTTATTTGATGATACATTTCCGACTATGGGCATATTTGGGTCGATTTTGGGATCCCATGAATCCACTTGTAAGTGATAAGGACACTTTATATTAATTATGTTAAAATAAATACAAAAATGACATAAGCATATATCTTTTAGCAAAACAATTTTTACATAGGGTTATATATGTTGTATTTTCGACTATAAATCTTCATTAGAAATATAAAATTATTTCTTACATAATAGTATTTTATTTATATTTTTTATAAATTTAATAATTAATATTATTTATGACACAATAATGATTCATTATTTTCTTTATTAATGAAAGAATGAAATAGTTAAAATTATAAATGTTAAAATAAATAAAATTCGAATGTTTTGATTACATACATGAATTTTATTTTTTAATATGACATTATATTATTTCTTAAATGAATTTGGTTCGAATTAATAATGTTGTTAAGACTTTATTAAAAATCAATAATTGAAGAGTGTCAAAATTGACATAAATAAGTTTTTAAAACAAATATTATATTTTTAACTAATATTTTATTCCTAAAACTCTATGGTTCCGCAAAAGGACGTATATCATGATATTTTTATCATTAAAGGAGAACTTTCGGGTCTCTTGGATGTATATAGTATTTTTTTAACTGTATAATATAAAAATACAAAGTGACATGGTAAATGTCAAACTAATTAACTAAGAGATAAATTTAAAAGATAAGGTAAATAAAGTGACCCCAACCTATCTAAAACCTATTGGTTGAGTGGATATAGACCTATCCGCGCCTTAACCTATAAATAATCCACTTTGGAGCCATTGGAAACAGAATTTGAATTTATTATAAATAATATTTCTTGCTTTTCCAAAGGTGCCCCTCACCCCTCTTATATAAGGGCACTCCCCCTTCTGACTAATTCACACATTCAAAGCCTTTTGGATCGGCCAAACCATGCCCAAATACCCTCTGAACATTCCTCAATTCAACCTAAAGGCCTTAGTTTTATCATAAAGTCAACATATGGAGACCGTTTGATCAAATCAAAAGGAAGAACCCGCAAAAGAGGTAATGTTTCCACCACCCTCTTTCAAGTTCCTTTCTTATTCAATTTCTTCTTTATTTTTTATTAAAATTATAAAATAATAACTCAAGTATAATATATATACTATGATTTTATTATAAATATGGTACAACCATATTCATTATTCTATCCATCTTTTGAATGACATGTCACCATATGTGCGTACGTTCGACTTACCCTCTCCATGTCGTAGTGTAATTGTTATTCAATACATTATTATTTGGATGAGTATATTAATGATGTATAATGCATGTAAATAATAAATATAACATGATAATTATTCTTTATATAGGATATACCATCCAATTATATATTATATTAAAATCAAAAAAATGATATTGTCGCTCGTGCGTACGTACGGACTACAGTCTCCAAGAACGCGATCAGATTCATTCCCCATTGTATCCATTCAATACTAACTCTCGATTAATGATTGAAAATAAAGTTTGAGGACTTTATATCATTCTGGATATGAATAAGATATAACCTATATATAACAAACATGTCTTATAAAACAAAACATATAAAAGAAAATGAGTATGTTAACACCCGAAACAACGATAATAGTAAGATATTATTAACTAATCAATGTTAAAATATCATATATGATATCATATTAATGTATATGATTCTTATATAATTTAATAAAAATTATTTCACCATTATACAGGAGGCTAAACAACCCTCAACCAAGGAAAAGTACAAGGTAAGGGTTTATTTTACAATGTCTTCACTATCCTAGGTTGTTTATACTTAATTATCTACTGGGACCTCTTTATCATCCACATCCATGTTTCTGAAATATGTATTTAAAATCATTATTACTACTTTAAAGACTATGGGATAATGTCAGTTATACTGTTGTTAATTTTTTATAAGATTTTTATATAGGAATCTTTTTGTCGTTTTCAAACAAGGTCCTTTTAATCCTTTTTTAAGAATAAAGGTAAGAATGTATTATTTAAATTATACTGTGGGTGAAACTATTTTCCTCCATTATAAAATCATCGAAGCATCCCTTACAAGATTATTAGAATATTTTCAAAGTAAATGTTTTATTTTATAATTATGTGACTTTTAAATGATTTAAAAAAAGTGATATTTCTATCAAATAGTTTGGATTTCATCTATGTCAACATCTTTTGATGGATGTTGAGTTTATTTGATGTTGATTTATTGTGATAAAAAACTTCCATAATGTATTGAAGGTTTTGTGATATGTTTGAATATGGATTTTTTATTTTTATACCATTCATGGTTTATAAAGAAAGTATTGACATTTTGTATGCTAGTTTTAATACGAATATTTATGTTATGTTTAAACCTGTTCATATGAGTAATGCATTAGACATAATAAGTGACAGGTGGATCCCATTATAGCTCCTCGATGCATCAGTAGGTCTCATGAGACAAACTAGTGTCTTGGCACAAGGCCATGACAAAATTTTATTTGTAGTCTTGGTACAATTCCTTGGCTATTTTGTTCTGATAGTCTGACATTATGCATTCTATCATTATGAAAGTGATTATTGATATTGAATTTGATTATTAGACTAGTAGAATATCCATGTAAATAAGTAAATTACATTATTTCATTTTATATTTTTCTTATTATGCTGATGTTTGAGTTTAAATGGCTTTTATTTTAGTTATACATTCCCTAAATGTTTCTGCTTATTTATGAATGTTTCTGCTATATTTTTATCCTTACTGAGAATATAAGCTTATCCCATTCAATGTTTTATTTTTCCCAGGATGTGAACAAGTAATTTATGAATGACCTGCAATGATAGTATGAGGCGATATGAAGAAATGTTGTTTTTGTAGTAGTTTTCATTTTATGATGTAATGTAAGACTTATGAATGTATCTAGAGATTCCAAGGATACTAAACTAATCGGCATTTGGACACCTGATATTTTGTGATCATTCCAATGTTATATAATAATGCACCAACTCTGGGTAACTGGGGTTGGGGAATTAATGTTGGTATAAGAGGAAGTTTAGTACAAACCTTGGAATCTAGATTTAGATAAACTCTGATTTGATCACATAGACATAAGATGGGCTTTGAGGATTAGTATAGAATAACTTCCTAGAATTTTGGTATTGTATAGATTTTTTATATTTTCTAAGCAATACATCCATGTCTGGATACGAGCAGGTAGAGGAGGCTCTGGCACAGATGTACCTAGGGGTAAAACCTGAAAACACTGCTTTGTGCTAGACTCGAATGGGAATTGGTGCATGACTATGAGCCTTGCTGCACTCTTGGTTACTACACTCCCGGGGGATATGCTTAGGATAATTCCCATTTTCATTACAAAAATTTATGAAAGTTTTATGAGTATATACTTCCTCAAAGAAAACATTTTTATGATTATAAATTATATCCATAAATAGTTCAATTTATGTTAAGTGTTTTACAAGTATGTAATTATTTATTTTGATTCATAAACTGATCCTGTTTATGACATTGTTTAGAAATGCCTCCAAGTGGAAGAAATGGAAATTGTATCAATACACACACTCCATATAGATATTTCCCTCCTGCTCAAGATAATTATAGTAGAACCGGTGATGCAACTAGTTCTGATCAGCTAATCACCATACTGGGACAACTCACTCGGGTTATGAATAAAATCCTTACCGGTATGGAGCACCCTGATCCACAGCATGGAGGATCAATGTTAGATCGTTTCATGAGGCAGCAACCACAAACATTCAACGGGAGTACAAATTCATTAGTAGCTGAGAAATTTATTAGTTCCCTAGAGATAATCATTCAGGCTTTGGGGAGTAGTGAAAGGGAAAATTTTTTCATGGCAGTCGATTGCCTCACTGGAGATGCTGATCAATCGTGGTAAATGATACAAAACACATAGGATATGATAAACTATCAAATATGGAATGGAGGGAGTTCAAAGAGATTTTCATAGAATAATACATTCCTCCTGACCAGTGAGAAGATATGGAAAGCCAATTTCTGAGTTTAAGACAAAAGGAGGATGAGAATTTCATAAATTATGAGATAACATTATAAGGCCAGCAAGGTATGATGGAGATTATATACGTAACCCAAGAAGTAATATTGATCGTTTATTTGATGGCTTAAAACCATTTCTCCATCGAGCATTAGTCTCGAAATCTTTCTCATCATAGGAAGATATTGTCTCATGTGCTGTCATGATAGAAAAGTAATTCTCTATGTCTCATGACTTTAAAGAAAAGAAAGAGAAGAAGAGATCTGCTGATCACTCTAGGAATGGAAATAAGAGGAATAAGGGAAAAGTTGAACATCCATCCTACAGTAAATGTGGGAAGAAACACCATAGTACTTGCTTGAAGGGAATGAGATCATATAACAAGTGTGGTGAAAAAATCCACCAAGCTCGTGATTGCAAGGGGAAGAAGGAAGCTACCGATGTCTAATTCTACAATTTCAGGGAGACGGGGCATTATGAAAATGAATTTCTTAAGCGTCAGGGGAAGTTAACCCAAAAAATGCCAAGGGATCAAGGCCAAGCTTATTCTATCACTACTACTGAGGTAGAATCTCTGAAAGACATGGTGGCAGGTAATTTAATGGTTTCCTCATGTTTAGAAAATGAATTATTTGATTTTGGATCATCGCATTGTTTCATATCTTCCTTGTTTTCTATGAAATTAGATATTTCCAATTTTATCTAACAAGGTAGTTGTCAGTTAAAACTTCAAAGGGAAGTATCATTGCAATAATGTTTTGTGAATCAGTCCCCATTAGAGCACATAAATGTTCTTTATCTGCGGATCTCATCATCATACCAATGACTGAATTTGATATAATCCTCAGTATCGATTGGCTTTTGAACCATGATGCGAAAATTTATTGTAAGAATAAAGAGGTTATGATTTTTGATGATGATGATAAGAACAACTTATATTTAGAGCAGAATTGTCACCACCTAATTCTTATCCAGATCCACCCCTTGTAGCTCAACTAAATTCAATTATTGCCGAGAAAGATAATGAAATGAATGTGGGTGTGGAAAAGAAAGTTCAAATATAGGAAGTACTTGTTTTGAATGAATATGTAGATGTGTTTCCAGATGATTTACCTGGACATCCTCCACAACACGAAGTTGAGTTTTCCATTTATTTAATTCCTGGATCAAAGCCTATATCGAATACCCCTTATAGAATGGCTACTATTAAATTAGTTGAACTAAATAAACAACTAGAGGAATTGAGTAATAATGGATTTATTATCCCTAGTGTTTCTCCATGGAGGGAGCCTGTTCTTTTTGTTAAAAAGAATGATGTATCTATGAAGTTATGTATCGACTACATGGAAATCAATGTTATAACAATAAGGAACATGTATCCCCTACCTCGCATTGATGATTTTTTGACCAACTACATGGAGATCAATACTTTTCAAATATTAAACATCGATCTGGATACCATCAGTTTTTTATGAAGAATGAAGACATTCCGAAGATAGCATTTCGAACTAGGTACATGCATTACGAGTTTACAGTAATACATTTTGGGATGAATAATGCACCTTCAGTATTCATGGATCTAATGAATAGAATTTTCAAGGAATATCTCGATGATTTTGTGGGGGTATTTATTGATGATATCTTGGTATTCTCCAAAAGCTACAAAGATGATGAAAATCACTTTCATATTATCCTGAAGACTCTGAGAAGACATGAATTATTTGGGATGTTTAGCAAGTGTGAATTCTGGCTTTAGGAGATTTCTTTTCATGGCTATATTATCTCTAAATATGGAATCTCTGTTGATCATTCTATGATCAAGGAAATCCAAGAATGGCCTACACCGATGATTATAACTGAGGTATGTAGTTTTATTGGTTTAGCAGGTTATTATTGATGTTTTATCAAGAATTTTCCCCAATTGGCCAGCCCATTAACAAAGCTCACATGTAAAGGGGATTAATTTGTTTAGTAAAAATTGTGTGAAGAATGTTTCTAAGAACTTAAGAGAATATTAGTCAATGATCCTATATTGACTCTTCCACCGAGGAATGATGGGTTCCTTATTTATAGTGATGCATCAAAGAAAGGACATGGTTGTTTCCTTATATAGAATGATTGGGTTATTGCATATGCATCATAATAGTTGAAAATTCATCAAAGAATCTATCCTACACATGATCTTGAGTTAGCATCTGTGATATTTGTTTTGATTATATGGAGACACAAACTCTATGGTGAAAAATGTGAGATTTATACGGATCACAAGAGATTGAAGTATATTTTCTCACAAAATGAACTCAACATGAGGCAAATATGATGGATTGAATTACTCAAGGAACATGATTGCATGATACACTACCACCTGGGGAAGGAAAATAAGGTGGCATATGGTTAGACAAGAAAAGATCATGGAGTCTTGAACAATATGAGAATTGTAAGGGATCCAATTTTCATGGATCTAGTGAAGATGGACATTAGAGTAAGAATAGAAGGTGAAACATCAATGCATTTTCAAATTGTTGCCAAACCATCACTACTATAAAGGATTAAGAGTTCTCAGACCGATGATGAAGAACTTCAAAAGAAGATTAAAGCTGTGAATGATGGGAGATTGAGATACTTTGTGTATGAAGAAGGAATTTTAAAATTTGGGAGGATTCATTGTGTTCCCGATATAACTGATCTGAAAAGGGAATTGTTAGATGACGCTCATAGATCCAATTTCTCTATACACTCTGGGAGCACCAAAATGTATAGAGATTTGAAGGAACTTTTTTGGTGGGACACTAGGAAAAGGGAGATTTCTGATTTTCTGTCAAGATGAATGGTTTGTCAACAGGTGAAAGTTGGAAGGAAACAGCCTGGAGGAGACATGCAACCTCTTCCCATACCTGAGTGGAGATGGGATAATATGACGATGAACATTGTCATGGGACTACCAAAGACTCCTAGAAGGAATGATGAAATATGGGTTATTGTTGTTTGTCTTACCAAGTCAGCACATTATCTTGCTATAAGAGAATATCTACCACTGGAATGTCTAGAAAAGCTATATATTAATGAAGCTGTGAGACTTCATGGATTACCCCTATCAATAGTTTCGAATCGTGATCCCCATTTAACTTCTAGATTCTGGAAGAGTCTTCAGATGGCCTTGGATACTGAACTTCGTTTTAGCACTGCCTACCACCCCCAAACAGATGGACAATGAGAATAGACTATTCAAACCTTATAAGACATGGTGAGATCTTGTTCACTTGACTTTCAGGTTATGTGGGACCAATATTTACCTCTAGTAGATTTTTCCTACAACAATAGCTTCTATTTGAGTATTCAGATGTCACCATATAAAGTGTTATACGGAAAGAGATGTCGCACACCAACCAATTGGGATGACATTGGTGAAAGAAATCTTTTAGGCCCACAAATGGTGGAGGAAACAATGGAAAAGGTAATGGAATCCAAAACCACATCAAAGCAGCTCAAAGTAGGCAGAATAGAAATGCCGATAACCGAAGGAAGGATTTGGAATTTCAGGTAGGAGATCATGTTTTCATGAAGGTATCTCTATGTAAGGTAGTTTTAAATTTCGGTAAGAAGGGTAAATTAAGTCCCAGGTACATCAGACCTTTTGAAATTCTAGAAAAAATTGGGGTTTTAGCTTACCACTTAGCAATGCCGCCACGTCTCTTCAATGTTCACGATGTGTTACACATATCACTGTTAAGGAAATACATGCCTGACCCAACGTATGGAATCAACTATGAGGAATTTGAACTGGAACCAGATCTTTATTATTGAGAATATCCTGTCAGCATTCTTGATACGAGTGAACAAGTACTAAGAAACTAGATGACTCGTCTGGTAAAAGTATTATGGAGAAACCATAAGATGGAAGAGGCAACGTGGTAACCCGAGGAACTTATGATGAAGAACCACCCAAGTCATTTCATACGGTAGTATTCTAGAAATTTCAAGGATGAAATTATTTGAAGGAGGGGAGAATGTAACACCCCAAGCTTCCATGGTACGCTTCCCTTTGAATAATTCGGTAGCATGTGTTGTACGCAACTTCGAGTTCTAACACACACACCACTACCAATCAAACTAGCCGTCATGAATATTAATACCCACTTTATGAAATTTTATAAATTCTATCTCTCAAAATGGATGTAATTTTTGGATTCGGAATATCGAAATTATCCTAGGCTGAAATTTTGGTACTTTTTGGATAACTTTTATATTTTTATGAATAGTGAAAATTACTAAATTTTAATTAAAAACTACTTTTTTAATCGAAATAATTAAAAGTTATAAATTATTAATTTGAATGATTTTAGAAACATATTTAGAATATATTTTTATCTTTTAATAAAATTTTTGTCATTGGACATAATTTAACAATTAAAACGGACATAAACAAGTGTTAATCTTTTGATTGCTATTGTCTCTAAAAAACATGTTTTTTAATTTTACAACGGTAATTAATTTTAAATTATTTTCTGCACCTTCTGGGTTTTGAATTTTTAAAAATTTATTCCATATTTGGAATCATTATTCTAAATTTTTTAGATAGGTAACTTTTATTTTTAGACATTTTGAATAATTATTCCGGTAAGTATTTTATTTACCATGGTTAAAAGGTAAGTCCGGTAAATTAGGGTAAAAAAATAATATTATAATAATAATAAATTACCCTAAAACGTGTCCTAACCTTATTGGTTGATAAATGTCTGACCATGGGAATCTTTGTGTCAATTTAGGGACCCGGTGGATCAACTTGTATGTGATAAAGACACTTTATATTAATTAAGTTAAAATAAATACATAAATGAACTAAGCATATATCTTTTAGAAAAACAATTCTTACATAGGGTTATATATGTTGTATTTTCGACTATAAATATTTATTGGAAATATAAAGATATTTCCTATATAATTGTATTTCATTTATAATTTTTAGACATTTAATAATTAATATTATTTATGACACATAATTATGCATTATTTTCTTTATTAATGAATGAATAACATATTTGGTATTAAAAATGTTAAAATAAATATAATTTTAACATTTTGATGATATCCATGAATTTTATTTGTTAATATGACATTATATTATTACTTAAAAGAATTGTTTTTGAGTTAATAAAGTTGTTAAGACTTTAACAACAATCAATTATTGAATAGTGTCAAAATTGACATAAATAAGTTTTTTTTAAAAAATAGTATATTATTAATTGATATTTTATTCCTAAAAATCTAAGGATCGGCCAAAGGACATATATCCTAATATTTGAATCATTAATGGACCACTTTGGGGTCCCTTTGATGTATATAGTATTTTTATTAACTATATAATATTAAAATACAAAGCGACATGGTAAATGTCAAACTAATTAACTGAGAGTTAAAACTAAAATATAAGGTTAATAAAGTGACCCAAACCTATCTAAATCGTATTTGTTGTGTGATTTTTGACCTATCCTCACCTTAACCTTTAAATAGTCTACTTTGGAGATATTATAAACCGAATATGAATTTATTATAAAATAATATTTCTAGCTTTTCCCAAGGTTCCCTTCACCCCTCCAATAAAAGGGCACTCCACCTTCTCACTAATTCACACATTCAAAGCCATTTGACTCAGCTAACCCTAGAACAAATACACTCTAAAATTATATCACTTCAAACTAGAGGCCTTAGTTAGATCATGAATCCATCCTAAGGTTGACATTTTATCAAATCAAAAGGAAGAACCCGAAGAAGAGGTAATGTTTTCACCACCCTCTTTCAACTTCCTTTTTTCTTCAACTTCTCCTTTATTTGTTATTCCCATTCTAAAATAATATCTCCAGTATATTATATATAATTTTATGTTATTATAAATATGGTACATACATATTCTGTATTATATCCATCCTTTGAATGACATGTCAACATACGTTCGTACGTACGGCTTACCGTCTCCACGTCGTGGTGTAATTGTTATTCAAAACATTATTATTTGGATGGGTATAATAATTATGTTTAATTCATGTAAATAAATAATATAAAATGATAATGATTCTGTATATGTGATATAACACCCAATTCTATGTTATTTTAATATCAAAAGAATGATGTTGTTGCCTGTACGTAC
The DNA here is from genome assembly GCA_963277665.1 of Viscum album. Classification (NCBI taxonomy): domain Eukaryota; kingdom Viridiplantae; phylum Streptophyta; class Magnoliopsida; order Santalales; family Viscaceae; genus Viscum; species Viscum album. The sequence goes on from OY728156.1 coordinate 1,665,802,236, forward strand.
ATATGGACTATCGTCTCCACAAACGTGATTAGATTCATTCCCCATCGTATCCATTCAAGACTAATTCTAATTTAATGATTACAAATAATGTTTGAGGACTTTATATCATTATGGATATGAATATGATACATCCTATCCATAGCAAAAATGTCTTATGTAACGAATCATATAAAATAAAACGAGTAAGTTAACACCCTAAACAACGATAATACTAAGATATGATTAATAAATCAATATTAAAAGATCATGTATGATATAAAATTAATTTATATTATTATTTTATAATTTTATAAACATTATTTCACCATTATACAAGAGGTTAACCTACACTCAACCAAGCAAAATTAAAAGGTAAGGGTTTATTTTAAAATATCTTCACTATCAGAGGTTGTTTATGTGTAATAATCTACTGGGACCTCTTTATCATCCACATCCATTTTTCTTAAAAATGTATTTAAAATAATTCTTACTATTTTACAGACTATGGGATAAACTCATTTATACCCTTGTTGAAGTTTTATAAGATGTTTATAAAGCAATATTTCTGTCTTTTTTCAAACAAGGTCCTTTTAATCCTTTTCGATAGAATTAAGGTAATAATGTCTATTTTAACTTATATGGTGGGTGCGGTTATTTTCCACCGTTATAAAATAGTCGGTGCTTACATTAAAATCATATAAGAAAAATTTCAAATTAAATGTTTTAAGTTATAATTATGTGACTTTAAAATGATTTTAAAAAAAATATTTATTTCTCTCAAATAGTTTGGATTTCATCTATGTCAACCTGCTTTGAGGGATTTTAAGAATATTTGATGTACATTTACTGTGATACATAACCTCCATATTGTATTGAAGGTTTTCTGATATGTTTGACTATGGATGTTTCATTTTTATACCATTCATGGTTTATAGAGATAGTATTGATATTTCGTATGCTAGTTTTAATACGAATATTTATGTTATGTTTAAACCTATTCATATGAGGATTGCATTGGACATAATATTTGATGGGTGGATCCCAATATAGCTTCTCTATGAATAGATAGGTCTAATGAGAAAAGCTAGTGTCTTGGCACTAAGCCATGACAAAATCTTATTTGTAGTGTTGGCAGGGGGCCTTGGCTATGTGGTTATGATAGTCTGGAATTATGTATTCCATCATTATGAAAGTATTTATTAATATTTCATGTGATTATTCGACTATTAGAATATACATGTGAATATGTAAATGGAATTATTTCATTTTATCTTTGTCATATTATGATGAAGATCATGTTTAAAAGGCTTTTGTTTTAGTTATAAATTTCCTTAAATGGTTATGCTTATTTATGAAAGATTCTGCTATATTGTTGTCCTTATTGAGCATCTGAGCTCACCCCTTTGAATGTTTTATTTTTTCCAGGATGTGAATAAGTAATTTATGAATGAACTGTAGGGATAGTATGAGGGGATATGAAGACCAGATGTTGTTAAGGTAGTTTTCATTTTATGATGTATTGTAAGACTTATGGATGTATCTAGTAATTCCTAGGCTATTAAACTAATCGGTATTTAGGGACTTGATCTTTTATGATCATGACAATGTTATGTAATAATGCACCGACTCTGGGCAACTGGGGTTGGGGCATTACAATATGATTTCCATATTATCCAAGGAATTTCTTCCAAGACCATATTAGTGGACAATGTCCCATACTAGATCGAGTTCACTCCTCGTTCCAGTCATGTATCACTAAACCGGATTGACTTACCATTCTAGCCATGTATATATCATGAGATATAAATCTCTACCCAATTAATTGGAGGGAGATATAGGACCCACCCATCTCATTATTAAATCATTCTTACTGGTGCAATAACATAATCATAAATCATTCATCAGAACCCAAATAATGAAAATGGGTTTCATAAACATTATCCCATCATAACATAATCCATACAAAAAAAAATGGATATAATTTCATCGTAAGAAAAGTTAAACCATGAATATCATAGAGACATTATACTAGAAACAAACATATATGAAATAATTTTATCTTAGATGGATACTGGTTTTGATAAAAGACTTGAAATGGATTCCTGAGGAAAATATCCTTTCTTCTTCAAAATCATTTTATTTTCACAAAATGTCATGCAATTTTAAAAGAAATTTTTTTTTTTTTGAAAATAGTCATGAAATATTGTAGATTAAGATTCAGGAAAATAAGGCATTATAAGACTGTAAAAATCCATTCATGCCTTATATGTTAAAAAAACACTCTTATAGTTCTTTTGTTAGAAAAGTTAAAAAGTACCTTATATGGTAAACAAAAGAAAGAACCATTCCATAACAAAAAGTAAAAGTCAAAGAGGGTGTAAAAATGACTTTAAAAAGACGTGGAATAATATTAATAACGTTATTAAAAGAATTTTTATGGACATCGATGAAAAATATAACCCCTGTAAATACTTACGTATAAGCAATCTCGAATAAAAATGAGATTGAAAAATTATCCCTTACCATATGTCCAATTTCTTTCAAACGTTTCTGAAACTCTTGAATAATCGGTTTAAACATATAATTAACTTGTAGCATATCCATAATAAGGTTTATTATATCATATATGATTCACGTATGACTTTATATTACCCCTTCTTTTGTTAATTCCATGTTAAAGAAACATTTTGGGTAAAATTATTTCATTTATCGTACGTGTTTGGACTTGTTGTTATTGATATTATTATTACATATATCATGATTTAATTACTTCCAGAATATAAAAAATGATTTATATATCATATATGTTATATATATATATATATGAATATATATAATAGATAGATAAATGAAATACAACGTTAATGGAGACGGTAGGTCGTACGTATGCATGAATGCATTTTTCTTTCCTTATTAACTTGAATGGAAGTAAGTAGATGAAATATATATATAACGTATCTTTATCATGTCATATATTTCATTATTGTTAATTATATATACTTTATAATAATTCTTGAATGGAAAACATGGAGAATGAATCTCATCACGTCGTGGAGACGGTAATCTGTACTTATGCACGAGCGATGATAACGTTTCCATAATTATTTAATTGAATTGGAGTGGATGATATAATATCTCATAATAATTATGATTTTATAATAAATATATATAGTTATTCATTACACCCTTATACCCATTCATGTAAGGTGATTGTTGAAAAACAGATTACACCAAGGCGTGGAGACGATATTTTGTACGTACGCACGCGCAACAATTTCATTTTCTATACGATGGATTGAAAGTGAAATGGGGTTGTTTAATATTTATAATAACATATCAGTATATTATATCTACTTATGTTATTAATTTATAATGAAAAAACTAAATAAGAAGAATTTGATGTAGAAAGAAACATGAATGAATCGATAGAAGGGATTACCTCTTCTTCAACGTACCTCTTTTAAGATTCCTCTTAAGGCACTAGAGTTGTTCATTTCAGTAGACCGGAACCTCTATAATGTTTCTAGGGAGGTTGATTGGGGAAATGATCTGGGTTTGGCTGAGCTTTAAGGCTCAATATTGCGTGAAGAGAAGAGTGAAGAGGTGCCCTTTTATAAGGGAGGAGAGGGGCACTTTAAGAAAAACATAAACTATTATTTTTTAATAAAGTAATATTCGGTTTATAATTGCTCCAAACTGACTTATTTATAATATAATGTTTTTATGGATCGAACTAATCTCAAACAATAGGTTTTAGACAAGTTTCGGTTAAAATTTAAACCTTATCATTTAGATTTAACTCTAAGCTAAATAATTTAACTTTTAACGTGTCTTCATGTTTTCTTACACTATATGTTTAATAAACATACTATAAAAATAAAAACGATACCCAAGTGGTTCATTATTCAAATATATAACATTACCTATGTCATTTTTCTGAACCTAAGATTAGTAGAAATAGAATAACAATTAATAATATATATTTTGTTTTAAAAACTATTTTTTGTCAATTTTCACACTATTTGGTAATTGATTTTTGTGAAAATCATAACAGAATGATTAGTTCAAAAGATGTTAATTAAATCAATAATAAAATGTCATATTAACCTATAAAATTAGATTATTTCTTAGAAAGTCTCAAATTAAATTTATTTTTGTGTTTATAACATCATTTATCTTAATATTTCATTAATAAGGTAATTACTGCATCATCATTGTGTCATAAATAAATTATATTATTTAATGTCTAAAAATTATAAAAAAAAACCATTATGTAGGAAATATTTTTGTATTTATAATGATAATTTATAGTCAAATTTATCTAATGTGTAACACTATATTAAAAATGTTTTAGTTATTAATCTTTGATTTAAACTCTTTTAACTCGTCTTTGAATTAAATAATAATAAATTTCCTAATCTATTACAAGTTGACCTAAAGGGTTCTATTTTATTCCTAAGGTTCTTTTGGTTGAATTACAATTATAAAATAGAATTAGTACATGTTTTAGGTTAATAATAATATCATTTTTACCCTTAATTAACCTATTTACTTTAAACCGTTGTAAATAAAAGTAAAAATTGACTAATCACCAAAAAAATTTTTTTTCTTATTGAACCACATTTTATTACTTTATAATAACTGTGTCTCTAGGATTTTCGAAATAAAACTCACAGAAGAGGTAAAATTGATTTTTATGTACAATTGAAAATGCTCCTAGGAGGTGGGTAAAAGAGGGTGAAAAGTTGAATTAAATATTTATATATCTAAAATTATTATAAAATGACTATAATGAATTAAAATGAACATATATAAGTATTATGTATCTATTTTGACCTAAATTTAATTTATATAATATAAATTATTTTTTAAATAAAAATTTGTTTTTAACCAATAACTTTGTGTTTTTACTATTCATCAAAACATGAATGTTTTCAGCAAAATACCAAAATTTTAAACTAGGTTAACTTAAATATTCCTAATCCAAAAATGAAGTCGATTTTGAAAGATAAAATTTATAAAATTTAAAAAATTGGTTATTACTAATCATAATGGACAGTTTATATAATATTTTAATAACATATCGTTGTTTAGTGAAACTCGATATTGTGTACAAAAAACGCTATTGTGGAAGGTCGTGACTGCGTGTAAAGAAAGCCAAGTCAGGGTAGCATGTAGTGAAATATTCCCTTGTTATTGTGTATAATATAATCCAACCATATTTCATTTATATATTGAATATATATATACACACTCAATGTTTTGTAGAATAACATCTATCAAGTGAACATGAAATTTTGTGTAACACGATACAATAATAGTGTTTCGTATACTGGAAGACAATACAGCGTTGCGTATAGTGCAAGATAATTTTTGTGTAGCAAACCAAACAAGACATCAAATAAATTAAAAAGAATAATTCTCATAAAATCTAACGGTATTGCATTCTACCCCACTTAAATTGAGTTTCTCCCCCGATATTCGTCGGGGTTATAAATCGTTTACTACATGAAAGTTTCATTCAAAGAAACCCACATCGTAAAAAGGAATACTAAAAATTAATTTTAAAAAGGGAAGTAATAAATGTAATAGTTACCCAAATTAACTCATCACTGGGTATCCACATAGGAGAACATAGGTGAAAATATGGATATGGAAGAGAAATATAACCATCAACTTTTGATAAAGAGTGGTGGAGGACATGGCTTTGAAAAATACATCCATCAGAAAACCATAAATTTGTGATAATGAAAGGTACCATCTGATTCATCAGATATGAGGGCACTGGGATAAAATTTTTGGTTTTCAAGATCATTTCCCTAAAGTTACAAATTTTTGAATTAAAATAAATACTTACTTGATTTTGGTACAATCCTACCATTGCTCGTCCCTTGAACAATTTCCACTTCACCTCTTAACGAAATGAAGTTGAATTTTTCTTTTGAAATGTGTTAGCATATGATGCGATAGAATGATAGGTCATTCCATTTGACTCAAACATAAGGTTATAAAAAGTTATATACATAAGTCTATATATGGTGATATTAATCGTATATGGTTCAAAAAATGGACTTATACTTCATCTGTCATAATTCTTAAAAAAATAAAACTAGTTTATACTAACCGTGGACATCTTATAGGCCAGTGGTAGGAAATAAAGTCTTGTCTCACTTTGGTTGTGGGTTTGATTCCCACAACCATGTCCGACGTGACGGGTTGTCGCTTGTCATGCAGGTTGTCCTTTTTTCAAAAAAAAAACAATATTACCACATTCAAGAAATAATATCGAAAAAAGTTCTATCTTTAAACAATACTATCTGTTGTTCATCATAATCCATTTAAAATCTTTAGGTTTATCCAAAATACTTCTATCTATGCTCATAGTATAATGAAAACAATTTCTAGAAATTTAATCAACCAAGAATGTGAAAACCATCATCTATCATATGATATATCTTGTTGGTCTCATTCCAAACATGGGAATACCTTAATCATGTATTCTCTTGAATCATAAATTACCATAAAACATTAGTGAAAAAATTAATTATGTCAAAAGTAAACTCTGTCCACATACCAAAATCCGAAAATTTCTATATACTCTAACCATGATATCACATTTCCCATACATCAGTGATGAGCTTAATAATAGTATCAAACATCTCATAATCTCATTATACCATCATTATGCGCATATCATATACTTTCCCAAAATATCTGAATATCCTTTCATGGTTACCGGTACCATTAAACATATACTTTCAAATAATTTAGGAATAATATAGTGTAAGAATCCTTAGATGTGTCTTTATTCCATAGTACCATTACCTATACAACATTACTCTTGATAACCATAAATCCTTCCACTACATTCTTAAACCATTGACCAAGCTTCAACAATTATTTAATATCATATATCATTTTTAGTCTCTTCATCATCATCAATATAAATAATACCCATACGACCATGATGATTCACTTCATGAGAATTTCCCTTAGGGCAATAGTTTTCATAATGCCCATACATTCCACATTTAAAACATTTAACCATTGTGGATGTCTTAGCAATACCATTATCCTTGTCCATGTTTTTTACTAAACCTTTTACTTTGCAATTAATTACTTTGTGTCCTTCTTTTCCAAACCCATAGCATCTTCCAGTTCTTTGAATCATTCTCCATGATGCCTCTTACCACATGATTTACATGAGGGGAATCAATCTTTCTTTCCTCTATTATCATCCAAAAACTCCATCTTTTTATTATTAGCTTAGTCGGGATACTTACAAAAGTTGAGGTTATTTATCATATTATGATATTGATGATTAGGAATAATAAAAAAAATTGGACTTACAAATCCTGTTTCATTTGGTTTTTCATGAAGAATATCACTCCATTGTCCATCATATCCTCCATTAACATGAATCTTCCAGTTTCCATCCATTTTCTAAACCCAAAAAGAATAGTGTGAGAGGAAAAAATCATGCTAAGAAAAAAACATAATAAAGGGCGAGTAACTTCAGTATATAACATCTTAGGATTATTTCTAGTATCATTACCGTAATTATAGGACTATAACCTACACTTATACAGTTCCTTAGGGACATCCCTAGACATACCATAGAAATATCTCTAGGGATTTCACAAAAGTTTTCACATCCTAGTTTCCAAAGGATAACTAAATATTTCCTCTAATACCAACTATATAGGCCCCAAACATGATGTATATTGACATTACATTACTTTTTCGGAATGCCTAAGACATAACAAAAATAGACACCAAATGACCGTAATAGTTTAGTGTCTTTGGAAACTCAGAACATAATCTTTTAATCATGGTGAATGATTTTCATCATCTCCCATATAGATCTTCTCCATTGTTTTTCTTACCTAAAACCTTTCTATATAGCCTGGGGAAAAGACAAACTAAAAATAGTGAGCTCTAATGATCAGTAAGGGTAATCATGGACAAAATAAAACAACCCATATACATTTGAACTTAAAAACATGAACATAATGTTTATACATCAAAATCTTGAGCAATGACATTAAACATGGAAGTACATAAGGCATAGATCATAATGGAACATCAATCATGATAAAATATAAAGGAAATAAAACATGTAATTGTGGAAAACCATTAAGCATATGATATTATTTCCATAGTATCCAAGGCATTTCTTCCAAAACCATCTTAGTGGACAATGTTCCTTACTAAATCGAGTTCACTCCTCATTCCAGTCCTGTATCACTGAACTGGATTAACATACCATTTCAGTCATGTCTATATCATGAGATAAAAATATTTACCTAATGAATTGGTGGGAGATATAGGTCCCACCCATCTCATGATGATATCATTCCTACATGTTCCACAACATAATAATAAATCATTCATCATAACCCAAATAATAAAAATGTGGTTCATAAACATCATCTCATAATTACATATGCATACAAAACAAATAGATATCATTTAATCATAAGAAAAGTGAAACCATGTAAATCATAGAGACATTATACTTGAAACATAAACATATCAAATAATGTCAACTTAGATGAAAAATGGTTTTGATAAAACACTTGAAATGAATTGTTGAGGAAAATATCATTTCTTCTTCGAAATAATTTTATTTTAACAAAATTCAATTAAATATTAAAAGAAAATTATTTTTTTGAAAATAGTGATGAAATTATGTAGAGTAAGATTCATGAAAATAAGGCATTATAAAATAGTAAAAATCCATTCATGCCGTATAAGTTAAAAAACATTCTTCTCATAGTTTTGCCGGAAAAGTCAAAAAGTGCATTATATGATAAACAAAAGAAAGATTCCTTCCATAACACAAAGAAAAAGTAAAATAAGAGTAAAAATGACTTTAAACATAAATGTAATAATATTAAAAAATTAATGAAAAACATTTTTATGGACATGGATGAAAAATATAACCCCAGTAAATACTTACGTATAAGCAATCTCGAATAAAAATGAGATTAAAAAATTATCATTTACCTTAGGACCAATTTCATTTGTATGTGTCTGAAAATCCTGATTAGTGTGTTTAAACATATAATTAACTTGTAAAATAACCATAATAATATTTATGATATCATATAAGATTCACTTATGACATTATATTACCCGTTCTTTTGATAATTCCATGTTAAAGATGTGTTTTGTGTAAAATCATTTCATTTATCATATGTGTTTGGACTTGTTTTTCTTGATATTATTAGTACTTATATCATGATTTACTTACTTAAAGAATGTATATAATGATTTATATATCATCTATATTCACTATATATATATAATAGATAGATAAATGAAATACATCGTTCATGGAGACAGTAGGACGTACATACTCATGGACGTTGTTTTCCTTTCCTTATTGGATTGAATAGAAGTAAGCAGATGACAGACACACACACACACACACACACACACAATCACAAACATAAATCCAGTACCTTTATCATTTCATATATTTCGTTATTATTAAATATATATACATTATAATCATTTGTTAATGGTTAACCTGGATAATGAATCTCATTGTGTTGTGGAGACGGTAATCCGTACGTACGCTCGAGCGATGATATCATTCCCATAATTATTGAATTGAATTGGAGTGGATGATATAGTATCTCATAATCAGTATGATGTTATAATAACTATATATAGTTATTCTTTAAACCATTATACCCATCCAAGTAAGGTGTTGGTGGAAAAACAAATTACACCACGACCTGGAGACAGTATTTCGTACGTACGCACGTGTGGTGATTTCATTTTCCGTAGGATGGATAGAAGGTGAAATAGGGTTTTTTCATATTTATAATAACATATAAGTTTATTAGTGATACTTATGTTATTACTTTATAATGAAAAAACTAAAAAAGATGATTTTGAAGAAGAAAGAAACTTGAAAGAATCGGTAGATGAGATTACCACTTCTTCGATCCACCTCTTTTAAGCATCCTCTTAAGGCACTTGAGATGGTCTTTTGAGGAGACAAAAACCTCTATAATGTTTATAGGGATGTTTATAAGGGAAATTATTATGGGTTGTCTGAGAATTAAGGCTCAAAATTATGTGAAGAGAATAGGGAGGAGGTTCCCTTTTATAAGAGAGGAGAGAGGCACATTAAAAAAACATAAACTATTATTTTTTTAATAATGACATATTCGGTTTATAATTTCAAAAATTGAGTTATTTTGAAGATAAAGTGGGTATTGGTTGAATTACTCTCAATAAATCCATTTTAACACATTTAGGTTACTATTTTAACCTTATCATTTACATTTAACTCAATGTAAAATGATTTAACTTTTAGTGTTTCTTCTTGTTTTATTGCACTATATGGTTAATAAAATAAATATAACAAGACAAAAAAACACCAGGTGTTTCATTATTCATATATATAAATTTATATATGACATTTGGCCGAATATTAGATTTTTAGGAAAATAATAACAATTAATAATATAATACTTTTTTAAAAAACTATTTTATGTAAATTTTGATGCTATTTTTTAATTGATTTTTTAAAAATCATAACAGAATTATTAGCTGAATAAAACTTAATTAAATCAATACTAACATGTCATAATAACCTATAAAATTAATTTAATTCATAAAAAGACTAAAGTTACATTTATTTGGTTGATTATATCACCAATTATGTTAATATTTTTTTAATAAGGTAATTATTACATCATCATTGTGTCAAAAATAAAATAAATTATTTAATGTAGAAAAATTATAAATAAAATTCCATTATATATGAAATATTTTTATATTTCTAATGAAAATTTACAGTCGAATTTATCCTATTTATATCCCTATATTAAAAAAATTTTAGTTATTAATCTTTGATTTTAACTCTTTTAATTGTTCCTTGAATTAAATAATAATAAATTTCTTAATCAAATCCATGTGGACCTAAAGGGTAATATTTTATTCATAGGGTTGTTATTGGTCTAACTACTCTTATCCAATAGAATTATGACATGTTTTAGGGTAATAATAATATCATTTTTACCCTTAATTACCATATTTAATTTTAACTGTGGAAAATAAAAGTAAAAATTTACCATTCACCAAAAAAAATTCTCTTATTAAACCACATTATACTACTTGATATAAACTGTGTCTCACGGATTTTAGAAATTCAACTCATAAAAGAGGTAAAATTATGTTTTATGTAAAATTTCAAATGCTCCTAGGAGGTGGGTAAATGATGGTGAAAAGTTCAATAAACTTTTAATATATCTAAAATTATTATAAAATGACTCCAATGAATTACATTGAACTTATATAAGTATTATGTATCTAATTTTACCTAAAATAAATTTAAATAAAATAAATGATTATTTAAATAAAAAGTAGGTTTTTACCAAAAACTCAATGTTTTCACTATTCATCGATATTTGAATGTTTTTTGAAAAGTACCAAAATTTCACCCTATGCTAATTTCGATATTCTGAATCAAAAAATGAAGTCCATTATGAAAGATAAAATTCATAATATTTCAAAAAGGGAGTATTAGTATTCATAATTGATAGCTTATATAATATTTTAATAATTTAACGTTGTTTAGTGAAACTTGGTATTGCATACAACACACACTATCGTGGAAGGATGCGATTGCATGTAAAGCAAGCCAAGTTAGGGTTCCATGTAGTTAATGATTCTTTTCTTGTTGTGTATAATAGAATCAAACTGTATTTCATTTATACATTGAATATAAATATATTTACCCTCAATGTTGTTTTGAATAACTTATAATAAACAAACTTGAAATTTTGTGTAACACGAATCAAGAATAGTGTTGTGTATACTGCATTCTAATACAGTGTTGCATATAGCGTAAGATAATCATGGTGTATCATACAACACAAGACATCAAATAAATTAAAAAGAATGCCTCTCATAAAATCTCGGGGTGTTACACCCATATAATATAATAATTTTGGGAATGATTTATGTGGTCAAAAAAAACCTATAAATAACCAAAACCAAATATATTTTTATAATGTTAGTCCTTAGTCATGAAGTTTACTCAGCTTTACCCTTTTAGTTTTTACCAAGGTAATATATATATATTTATTAATCTAGGTTATTTAACTTAAAAAATTAATATTTACACTCGTTTAATAAATTAACATAGAATTAGTTAATCTAAATAAAAAATAAAATTATTTAAATAAAATCATATTTGTGTGTAAAACTAATTTTACCACAACACTTGTAATGTACAAAACTCGGGTTTTACCTTTATTGAGGTAATTAATTTTAATATTTTTCACTAATAACTATGTTCAAAATGAAGTTAAATTTATTAGATAATATAAATAAATAATATTAATAATGACTAATAAAATTTTAAAAATGAATCTCATAGATGTGGAAGAATTAAATTTGAAATTCATCTACTATATGTTAAGAGAAAGCTGATTATTAATTTACAAATGATCAAAAGTATAGAATTTATTAATAAGAAATTTAAATACTAAAATAATTTTAATTATCTATATTAGAATAATTCAATGAAAATTGAGCTAATTTTAATTTAATACCAGTATAATTAAATATTTAACATTTTAATTTATTTTAAAAAAATAGTTATAAATTAAAATAAATTTTTTTAATGTTAAAAAAAATTAAACTTCTATGAAAATACAAAAAATTCACCTCAATATAATTTTGGTATTCCAAATTAAAAAATTATTTACTTTTTTTAAAAAATAATTACTGAAATTGTTAAATAAAAATATTATATTATGACCGTAAAGTGAGACTAAGCATTCTTGTTGAAAAAATAATGTTTTCGTAAAATATTTCACTTCCTTTTAAATGGTTATTATTTTATTATTAATCAACAGAAAAGTAATACAATTTATATAATATTTATTTTCTTAAGTAAGATAATCTTATTCCTATTATCCAATTTAATGAATAGGTTAGAAATATTATATTAAAAAATTATATTATTATCATATTATTGTCTGAAAAAACATGGTCGAGCGTGTAACAGAAGCTATCAAAGAAACTTATTGTTTTATATAACACAAAATAAATATAAATATTTGTGTAAAAAATTATTAAATCAAAATTTTATACACTATATTCTATTTAATAAAATTTTATTATTTTATTGATTCAGGTTATCACATTATCCCCCCAAGAAATGAATTGTATCCTCACAAAATCATCTTTATCTCAGTAATCCAAGGTTTGAAAAATGAAAATTCCATTATTAAAAATAAAAATCATAAATATTGTTAAAAAAATAATATTAATAAGATATAATGGTTTTTAAAAAGGTCATATTGAATAACACATAACTAGGTTTCATTGGATGAGAACATTATTGGAATGTGAAGATGTGGAAATGGTATAAATGTGTATATAATTAAATAGTATGATAGAGGTTATTGATAAAAATAATGTGGAAGATAATTGGAAACAAATGGGGATAGACAAAACAATTTTTTAGGATTTAAATGAATTTATAATTCATCATATATGTATTTAATAGGAAAATTTTCATTATGATCATTTTAATAAAGACATAGAATTCTTTTACTGTATATGAATATAAAGAAATATACACACATGATAAGTTTTTCATTTAATATAAAAAATTTCAACCTTTGGATATTCATTGATAAATTTCAAATATAATCCCTTACTTTATGAAATTAATATACAAAATATAATCTTTTATCCCTAAAGCACTGAAATTAGATTTCGACAGAATATAAAGTCCATAAAAGAGTGAAACGTGTTTATATATATATGAAAGAATTTTCCAAAAATCTATATTGGTATAAAAAAGTATCCAAATTAATAAATTAGTCAACACACATCAAAAGTATCAATAATGTTTCACCATTAATATTTATTCGTTAAATTGTTTTACTAAAAATAATGGATTTTCAGCCTGGAAATCATGTTGGCCCATGATAGGTGTGAAACCCTTATTTTCCTTCAGCCATGGGTTCATGCCTCGCTAGCTTTTCATATGTGTAGTGTTGTCTATACGTGAGTTTCCCTTTTCATTAAACCATATTAATATATTTACTTTTACCTACCCAAATAAATAATGATGGAAACCCTTGAAATAAAATTAATCATTAACTAAATTTTTTTATATTGTTTCAATTTATTTTTTTACAATGACTAACAATATTATTTTTTTAATTATTACCATTTAAATAATTAATATATTTACCCAAAAGGATATCAATAACTTTAAAATTATTTCTATAAAGTTTAAATGAATTCTTCATCAAATAATTTCCACTAAATATTATACTAAACCAATGGGTTGAATTACCATAAATATCTCCGAAAATATAATTTATCATGTTTTATTTCTACCACAGAGTATTCAAAAATAGATTTTTATGCCATTATCATTTTGATTAACTTAAACTCATAACCAATTATGGTATCCAAAACTCTTAATTTAGTGGATACATATGTGATTTTTAAATTTCATACAATCCTTAGATATTTTATGATTCTCGTACCAAAATACTATTGTTAAAAATACGTCTATAATTTAAATCATGAATTGTAATAAAGAAATGATTCATCTATTTTATCCCATCATAGGTCATTCATCGGTCTGTGTTTTAACATAGGTAATTCATTTTCATTATTTATTCAAGAAAATTATATTTTTTTGTCAGGAAAATGTTAATTATCATAAGAATATCCCATATGAGAATCATACTAGATATGTGTAATGATTGTTGTCAAGCACCAAGTGACAATAATGTATATCTAAATTCACCTATTTCAAATTTAATACTACATGGAACATCTGTTCGAAAACAATGATAACATGTTTTATCCAGATTGGTATGTATCACAAGATGAAAGACCTAATCCCTACCTTACCACAAATTAAGGATGTAATTTATATATTTATCCTCAAATTCAACAATAAGCTTATTTTTCTTAATCTATACTTTTCTAAATCTATTTATCAAGGTATCTACTAACCTCTCTATGATTCCATCTATAATTACCTCAACCATAGTAACATGGAGATTTTTTCTACATTATTACATTATAATAGATAGAATTTTATGAAACCTAATGAACTGATTGGTTTATTAGTTGTGGTTTACGAGTTATACACGTGATACACATTTTTTATTGGTGTATGAAATTAAAACATAATACAAAAAAATAAATTGGCTCCCTAAAAAAATATTTAATGATATCATATTAATAATTTGGTTAAAATATGAAAAAAAGGGTAAGCCAAAATGATCAGTAAGGGTTATGTATAGAAGATGCTATTAGGAATCAACAACAATAATCAATATTCAATGTCAAATAAATAATCAAACACCCTATTTAAATAACATAATTGCATGAATAGATATGTCATAATTAATATATCAAGGAATATAAATGAAAAACAACCCATAAAATCAATTACCCTAGAATGAAATGCTTTAATTGATAGAATCATAGTGAAAATTTCATGGATACTAATAGTGACTAAAATATTAATGATGGGAATGCATAATTAATCGAAGTCATAGTTCATAGAAACATAATATAATTACCATCAATATCTATTCTAAAGAATATTCAATACAACTGGGAAAATACCGATATGGTTTGGGAAAATATATCTCTATATCCAAGATCTATCCTCAATAATCTATAAAACATCTCATTATTAATACATAGGTTTTGGCTATCTAATTTTCTCTCATGAGTCTACCAATGAATATATAGGATTTATTTTAATTGTCTCTAACCCATGTCTCCTCATATAATTAATAATGTATTGAATTAATAACAAAACATTCCTTATAAGAATGTTTCTATATTTAGTAATGAATGTTGATTTTGTAATATATCCAATGATAAACCAATAAAATAAATTATAATGAACCATATATATAAATGGGGTAAATTTTTGAAATAATTATATCCTAGATAAATTATATAAAATTATGTTAAATTTAATACCTAATGATCACATAAAATTGATTATTTCAAGGTGCGGTTATTGACTGCACATTTAAGCAAGGAATTGAACACCAATAATATCCTTGGTCAAAATAATCATTAACCATATAGATAAGGAAAGAGGAATGTATAAAAATATAAATATTTGAGTAGTAATTTAATGATTATAATAATTTTTTAGTACAAAGACAAAAAATCTATATTTTGAAAACATTTTTGAGGAAATTATTTTTTTATTATAAATTTTTTAAAATCATTTTTTTAAAAATAAGAATAAAATTATTCTATAAAATTATTCTGTATAAATTGAAATTGAAACATAAAATAAATGAATGTAACAATTTTATGTAATTCCATATATTCCATAACAAAATAATAAAATTCATTTTTCAGTATGAAAAGAATATAGAGGTTCCCTCTCTATAAAAGGATAAGAAAATTTCTTTCACATTTTCAATAAAATCAAAACATATATATTTTTAAAAACCGACATAATAGTACATTTAAAAATATTAAATGATTTAATTTTTTTGAATGTTATATTGATAAATTATGTATAAAAGGATAAAATTAATTTTGAAAATTCATTTCAAACACATGGTTTTAGAAGAAAACTGATTTATTAATGAATGAGAAAATAAAGTAGAATTTTATTAAAAAAAATTCCAATAAATTTTAAAAACTATAGAGTGGAAAAATTATAATATTATTGGAATATATCATGAATAAATATATTAGAATAACAATTAAATGGGGTTATTGTTAAATTTTCATGTAATATCATTCAAATGAAACTCAAGAGTAAATAATCTCGATTAAAATGATACTAAAAAAGCCTCCATTACAAAGATCATAACATTGAGGTGAGAATTTTTCAATGAATAGATAATGTGTTTCAACTATAAGTACACATACAAATGTAGAAAAAATAATAGAGTAACAAAAAGTCATTATATATAGAAATTTATAATGACATAATAAATGAAGTAGGTTAATAACCCAATGAACAAAAATTAAGTAAAGATATCCCATACCATTGGGTAACTTTTATATAAAATACACTAATATAAAATAATATATATTGAAACTTAAAATATCATGAAAAAAATTAGTCAATATATTACTTTTAAAATGGGATGTATATCCAACATATAAAAAATTTAGGTGTGTGACATTACAATATCCTTCAATGAATTGAAATTGAGATGAAATCATTTCCTTCATGATTCTTTTTGGAAAAAAAAGTATTAACCACCAATATCGCTTTTTTTTGAAAAATTGATTAAATTATAAGAGAACCATATTAATTTATATAATGTAATATACAATTTTTTTATATCGTCTTATTACATGTTTGATAATTGTTTTTATTATTTTCAATGTTTTTGTGGTTAATTTTCCCATTTTTCCCTCCATGTTTCACCATGGATGATCCAAATCTTGTGTATATTATATAGTTTTATCAGATAAAAAGTAACAATCCCGAAATTATGACTATGGAGATGGTAGGTCATACAAACACATGAGTAACACTTATAATTTTCAATGAAAATCATGGAATGTAGGTATGTAAAATTTTAAGTTTATTTTATGATAAATATATCATATATACCATATTATATACATATAGACACCATTAATGTGTAATGCGGTGATGAAAAGGGAGTAACATCACTTCATGATGGTTGTAGTCTTCATACGCATGAGTGATGTTATCATCTTAACGCCTATGAAAAGTAAAAATGTAAATTGATATATATATTATAATTAATAAATAAAGAATATTTCATTAATATAATAATTATTTAATTTATATAACATATTATAACTATCTATTTCATTATCACCTTCTATGAGAAGCATTACTGAAATATGAATCACGTCACTTCGCAAGGTGATAGAATTCCGTACAAACAAGTGATGTTATCATATCATCTATGGAATGGTGGTGAAAATGATATATATTAATTATTTACATAATAGTAATAATTATTTAATAAATAACATATATAAACATTTTGTCCATCATTATACCCTACGGTGACATGTGGTATTTGAAGAACAAACGACATTTGTTCCTGAGGATGAAGCCTGCCAAATGCAAGAACGAGGTTTCTATAAGCCATTTGATGGATGTAGATATGGTTATAGGTCATGAAAATATTATAATGATATCACTATTTATGGAATATAGTGATTTTTTTCATCATGATTTAATTAAAATTGGAGGAGGTAGGGAATAAATTTAAATAATGGAACTCAATGAATAACATTACCTATTCTTCATGTATTCTCAAAGGATTTAAATAAATACTTACATTGTTAAATTTATAACAAAAATAAGCAATCTAGGATGAGGGTAGGGATTTTAGGAAATTATTTTTAAGGGATTTTCCTATAAAATGTGTTTTGTATGGATAAATAAGTGAGGCGAGTAGTTCCCTTTTATAATTAAGGAGGTGTGGAATTCTTGTAAATACCAAAAAGTACTCACTATTACAAGGACTACCTTTCAAAATGTTGCTCCACAATAGATCAATAATAGAAATTGGGTTCATTTTTTTTGAGAAACATATCATCCAAATAAAAATAAATACCTTTTTATAAGGTTTTCCTTGGTCCTTTAGTGGAATCAATTGATCACTTTTAGTTTTTACGATGGAAACTTGAATCATTATATTTTTATATGTTATTTATAATTCAAAAAAATTTGTTTTATTATATAATTTGTAAATAATTATTTTATATATAAAATCCATTTAATAAATAAAAATCAGATATGTTTGTAATTGTTTTTTACGCTGACACATGCAATGCGCAAAACCCTATTTTATCCTTAATCACGATAATTAATATTAATTTTTTTCACTAATACAAATGTTAAGTTTTTTTGTTAAACATGTTTTGTAATATAAATTATTTATGATTAATAATATGTTATTCTTTTATTGGGATTAATCACATATAATTTGAATAATTTAATTCAAAATTATTCCTATCTATGTGATGAAATAAGGGTTTTTTAAAATGAGATTGTTGAAAAGATTACTTTGTTTTAATATAATAAATATATATTAAAATGATTAAAATGGTGTGTATTGAATTAATTTATATTATATTGAAATACTTTTACATGAAAACAAAATTAAAATATTATATAACATTTTAAATTATTTAATCGATATAAAAGTTTGTGATTAGAATTTTGTATTTTTCACTCTTATTAAAAAATTGAATCTTAAAAAAATACCACAAAGTAACCCAAAGATTAAATTTTTCCTCTAAATTAAAAATTTATGTTTAATTTTTCAAATATATTTAATAAATGTGGTTAAAATTAATATTAAATTATTATTGAAAATAACAACTATGAAATAATTTTAAAAAAATCAGTTTTTAGACTTTTTATTTTATTTTAAATGATTAGTATTTTAATAATAATCGACTGAAAACTAATAAACATGTATAGACTATATATTCTCATAATTTGGTCAACACAATTCGTATCCCAAAATTTAATGGCTAGATTATAACTATTTTATCAAATTATAATAATAATTTTATTATATTCTTTCTCGGAAAAAATCATATTTCTCTGTATCAAACAAAATCAAAGAAACTTGTTGTTATGTGTAATGAAAAAGAAAAACTATGTACTGTGTAATGAAAGATAATATAAATGTTAAGTACCTCATATTATATTGAGTAAAATATTATTGATTTATTATCTTGGAGTGTTACATTATGTAAGGTTAATCAGTTAATTAAAAGAATGAATTCTGGAGGATGAAATCAGAAAATGTTCTTTATTTCATCATTGATTCATTATCACAATTCAAATGATTTAGGTACGATTCTAGATGAGTATGGAGTGAAATTTTTGATATTTTTATTTTTGAATCACAGGGAATAAGTTAATGTTGTAAGTTATTGCTATAATAAGTAATGACTACATGAATTAAAGAGTTCAATTTATGAATAAATTCAATTGAAAATAAAGGATGATATTTTATCATATTTATATAGAGAATTCAGTGAGAATTACATGAGAAGATCTATACCTATATATTTTGGATTTCAATATTTAATGAAATTTAAGGATATTAATACTGGATATTTTACTGGGGATAATACTAGTTAAAATATTAAATGAGAATATCTGGTATTTGTGGTAAATTAGATTATATTTTATATTATTAAAATATATTTTGATATCATATATTGTGATTTAGAATTAACTAATACATACATCATTGTTGATATACACATGTTATTTTTTTAGAATATTGATAAGAAAAAATCATGTAATGGCGTGTTATTTTTGTATTTTTAATTTGGAAAACATATATGTAACACCCCAAACTTCCATGGTACACTTGCCTTCGAATAATGAAATAGCATACATTATACGCCACATCGAGATTCTAACACACCGCAACTAATCAAACTAGATGTTATGAATATTAATACCCACTTTTTGAAATTTTATAAATATTATTTGTCAAAATTTACATGATTTTTGGATTCAGAATATCGAATTTAGATTTAGGTGATTTTGTTGTATTTTTCTGAAAACAATCAATTTTTAATGAATAGTGAAAACCCTAAGTTATAGTATAAAACTGAATTTTTATTTAAATAATTTCTTATTTTATTTAGATTCATTTTAGGTCAAAATATTTACATAATACTTATATATGATCTAAGTAATTCATTGGAGTCGATTTATAATAATTTTAGATATATTAAAATTTTATTGAACTTTTTTCCATTTTTTATCCACCTTCTAAGAGCATTTGTAAATTAAAATAAAACATTATTTTACCGCATATATGGGTTGAATTTAAAATACCCATGTGACTTGGTTGATATCAGAAAGTAAAATTTAGTTCAATAAGTTTAACTTAAATTTTTGTGAATATTAACTTTTTTCTTTTATATACCACAGTTAAAAGTAAATTGGATAATTAAGGGTGAAAATGGTATTATTATTAAAATAATACATGTTCTGATTATATTGGATAAGTTTACATTGACCAAAAACAATATTAGGAATAATATATGATCCTTTAGGTCCACTTGGATTAAATTAGGAAATTTATTATTATTTAATTTAAAGAAGAGTTAAAAGTGTTAAATTCAACATTTAAAAACTAAAACATTTTTAGTATAGGGTTAAAAAGTAGATAAATTCTAATATAAATATTAATTAGAGAGATAAATTAATTTCCTAAATAATTTTATTATATTTATATTTCTTAGACATTATATAATTTAATTTATTTATGACACAATGATAATGTTGTAATATCCTAATTAATTAAATATTAAAATATTTGATATTATAAAGATCCAAATAAATTTAATTTGAAACTTTTTATAAATTATACTAATTTTAAAGGATAATATGACATGTTAGGTTTTTTTATATTTATTTTTTTGAAAATAATAATGTTGTTATGAATTTAGGAAAAACAAAATACCAAATATTGTCGAAATTGACATAAAAGATTTTTTGAAAACAAATATTATATTATTAACAAATATTCTATTTTAAAAAATATAAGGTTTGGCCAAAAGACTTATATTGTGATATTTGTATCATTAATGAACCACATGGGGTTCTCTTGGAAGTATATAGTATGTTTATTAACCAAATAATAAAACAATATAAAGAGACAAGGTAAATGTAAAACTATTTAACTAAGAGTTAAATATAAAAGATAAAGTCATTATAATGACCCAAACCTATCTAAAACCTATTGGATTAGTGGTTTTTAACCCATCACCATATTATAATTGAAATATTTTATTTTTGTGCCATTATAAAAAGAAAATTATATTATTATAAAATAATACTTCTAGTTATTCTTAAAGTTCCCCTCACACCTCTTATAGAAGGGCACTCCCCCTTCTCTCTAATTCAAACCATCAAATCCATTTTATTCACCAAATGCTACCCAAATACCCTCTCAAATGTCCTAAATTAATCTTAGAGGAATTAATTTAGTCATAGATCCAACCTATGATTCCCTTTTTATCAAATAAAAAATAAGTACCCGGAAAAGATGTTAATATTTTGTCACATCATTCAAGTTATTTTCTTCTTCCACTTCCTCTTTCATTGTTTTTTGCATTATAAAATAATAACTCCAGTATATTATATATACTGTAATTTTATTCTAAATATGTTACAACCATAGTCTTTACACTATTCATACTTTTAATGACATTTCACCATACGTGCATACGTATGGCTTACCGTCTCCCCGTCGTGGTGGAATTGTTATTCAATACATTATTATTTGGATGGGCATAATAATGATGTGTAATTAATGTAAATAATAAATATAACTTTATAATGATTCTATATATATGATATACAAAACAATTATATTTTATTTTAATATCAAAAGAATTATATTTTTCCTCTTGCGTACATACGGATTATTGTCTCCACGACTGCTATGAGATTCATTCCACATCG
The DNA here is from genome assembly GCA_963277665.1 of Viscum album. Classification (NCBI taxonomy): domain Eukaryota; kingdom Viridiplantae; phylum Streptophyta; class Magnoliopsida; order Santalales; family Viscaceae; genus Viscum; species Viscum album. The sequence continues at coordinate 1,665,824,704 of OY728156.1, forward strand.
TATCAATTAAAGACTAATTTTCATTAGATGATTAAAATTAATTTGAAAAGTCCTAATATCATTTTGAATATGAATAATATACATCCTATTCATAATAAAAATTAGTTACATAACAAATCATATAATGGAAAAAGAATCAGTTTTCACACGAAACAACGATAATACTAAGATATTTTTAACAAAGTAATTCTAAAAGATCATATATGATGTCATATTAATGTATATTATTATTATATAATTTAAATAAAATTATTTCACCGGTATAAATGGGGATATCCTACCATCTACCATGGAACACTACATGGTAAGGGAAAATTTCACAGTTTCTTTATTATCCGAGGTTGTTTATATGTAATTACTTGCTGGGACCTCTTTGTCATCCAGATACATGTTTCTCAAAACTGTATTTCAAAACAATTATACAATTTACTAGTGAGTGTGGTTAAATTCATTTATACCCTAATTTTACCATATATGTTTTGAAAGTAATCATTTCGCAGTTTTCCAAACAATGTACTTTATGACCATTTCGACCTAATTATGGTAATAATGTTATTTTTAACATATACGGTGTGTGTGGATATTTTCCGCTGTAATAACGTTGTTGAAGAATTCCATAAATTCTTATAAGAATATTTTGGAAATAATTATTTTCATAAATGATTTTAAAATATAATGTGATATTTCTCTAAAAATGGTTTTGACTTCATCTATGCCAATATCCTTTAATTGATTTTAAGTTGATTTGCTGTTGATTTATTATGATAAAAAACATTAATATTGTATTGAAGGTTTGTTGATATGTTTGACTAAGGATGTATTATTTTTACAACATTAATGGTATATAGATATTGTATTGACATTTAATATTCTAGTTTTAATATGAATGTTTATGTTATGTTTATGCATTTTCATATGAGGAATGCATTAGACTTTGTATGGGATGGGTGGAGCCCACTATAGCTCCTTGATGAATCAGTAGGTCTCATAAGAAAAACTAGTTTCTTGGCACAAGACCTTGACAAAATATTATTTGCAGTCTTGGAACAAGGCCTTTACTATGTTGTTATGATGTATGGCATTATGCATTACATCATTGTGAAAGTGGCTTTTGATATTTCATGAGTTTATTCGACTAGTAGAATATCCATGTGAGTAAGTAAATTGAATTATTTTGATATTATAATTTCCATATTATTCTTATGTTCATGTTTAAAATGCTTTTTTAGTCTTATAAATTTCCTTAAATGATTATGGTTATTTATAAAATCTTCCGCCATATTGTTATCCTTACTGATAATCTGAGCTCACACCTTTCTATGTTTTATTTTTCCCAGGATGCGAAGTCATATATTATGAATGACCTATAGGGATATTCTATGGGATCATAGTGTTGTCTATGGAAACAATGTTGTTGTAGTTCCCCATTTTATGATGTAATGTAAACCTTTTGAATATATCTTATACTTCAAAGGCTTCTAAACTAATTTGTCTTCTAAGACATGAGCATATGTGATTATGAAAATGATATGTAATAATTCACAGACACTGGGATTTTGTGGTCGGGGCGTTGTAGATGGTATCATGATAAGTTTAGTACAAACTTTGGAATCTATATTTAGATAAACTCTGATTAGATCACATTACCCTAAGATAGACATTGAGGATTAATATAGAAGAACCTCCTAGAATTTTTGTTTTGTAGAGATTTTGTGAGTTTCCAAACAATTATCCCTATCTGGATATGAGCCAATAGAGGAAGCTCTATAACAGATGTATCTAGGGGTAAAACCTGAAAACACCGCTTTGAGTTAGAATAAAACTGGAAATGGTGCTTGAAAACGGGCCTTACTGCACTCTTGTTTATGACACTCCTGAGGGATATTCTTAGGATAATTTTCATTTTCCTTAAAAACCATTATGAAGGGTTTATAAGTATATACTTCCTCAAGAAAGAAATTTCTTTATTATGGATTATATCCTTAAACTATTCAACTCAATTTAAGTGTTTTAGATGTTTGTAATTATGTATTTCAATTCATAAAAAATCCAGTTTATGCCATTGTTTAGAAATAGAGCCAAGTTGAATGAATGGAAATTGTATTAATGCACGCAATCCATGTAGGGATTTCCCCACTACTCATGATAATTATAGTGGAGTTGGTGATACAGCGGGTGCTGATCAACTTATCTATATATTGGGATGACTCACTCTAATTGTGAATAATAACCTTACCTGTATGGATCACCCGAATCCACAGCATGGAGTATCAATGTTATGTCTCTCCATGAAGCAAGAGTCAAAAACATTCAAGGTGGTTAAAATCCACTATTATCTATGAAACGGAAAAATTCCATAAAGAAAATATGCCATGCCTTGGGGAGTAGTGAAAGGTAAAACGTTGTCATTGAAGTTTACCGACTCAATAGAGATGATAGTTAATGGTTGTCATTTATTCAAAACACAAAGGAAGATGCTGATGTATCAAATATTGAATGGAGATATTTTAAAGAATTTTTTTTAGAAAAAAACGTTCTTCATTTCTATCGAGCAGATATGGAAATAAATTTCTTGATTCTGAGGAAAAAAGAATGATGATAATGTCGCCAAGAATGAATCTAATTGTACCATGTTTGTGAGGCATGCTACATATTATATATATAAACCAAGAAGTAATATTGATGATATTTTTTATGGATTTAAACCATTTCTCCATTGAGAATTACTCTCACAATCATTCTCATCATACAAAGACATTGTCTCATGTGCTATCAAGGCATAAAAATAATTATATATGTATTACAACATTAAAGAAAAGTAAGAGAAAAACAGATCTGATTAACACTATGGAAATGGAAATAAGGGAAAGAAGGGAAAATTTGAATATCTATCTTATAGTAAATGTGGGAAGAAACAACGTAGTACTTTCCAGAAGGGAAATGGAGTCTGTTACAAGTGTGGTGAAAAAGGCAACCATGATTGTGATTGTATGGGGAATAAAGAGGTTATTGATTATGAATGCTACAATTGTATAGAAATGGGGAATTTGAAAATTAATATCCCAAACATCTGAAAAACTTACCTCAGAAAAGTAAAAGGGATCAAGGACAAGATTATGCTATCACTATTGCTCTTGTGGAAGCTCCAAAAGACATAATGGCGGGCAATTTAATGGTTTCCTCATGTTTAGAAAATGCTTTATTTGATTCTAGATCATCGCATTGTTTCATATCTTTCTAGATTTCTAAGAAAATTAGATATTTCGTATTTGATTTAACAAGGGAGTTGTCAGTCAAAACAATTATGGGAATTATCATTTCAATATTGTTTTGTGAATTATTCCCCATTAGGGCATATAAATGTTTTTTTTCCACTGATCTTGTCATCATACCCATGATTGAATTTGATATAATCCTCAGTATGGATTGGCTTTCTGAAAATGATTATACTATTAATTTTAATAAAAATGAGGTTACTATTTTTGATTATGATGATAATGAACAAATTATCTTTAGATCAGAAATGTCACCACCCAATTCTTATCTAGATCCACCACTAATAGCTCAACTAAATTCAATTATTTGGGAAGAAGAGAATGAAATGACTATGGGTGAGGAAACGAATGTTCAAATAGAGGATGTACCTATTGTGAACAAATATATCGATGTGTTTTCAGATGATTTACCTGTACATCCTCCAGAACGAGAAATTTAGATTTCCATTGATCTAATTCCTCTTTAAAGGAACATATCAAAGTCCCCTTATAGAATGGTCATTGTGGAATTAGTGGTACTAAAGAAACAACTTTAAGAACTTAGTAATAATGGATTTATTCAACTTAGTGTTTGTCCATGGGGATCCACTGTCCTTTTTGTTTAGAAGAAAGATGGATCTATGAGGTTATGAATTTTCTACAGGTATATCAATGCTATAACAATAAAGAACAAGAATTCCCTACATTGAATTGATGATTTATTTGACCAACTTTATGCAGTTCATCACTTTTCTAATATTGACCCTCAATCTGGATATCATCAGTTTGTGTGAAAAACGAAGACATTCTGAATACAACATTTCATACTAGGTATGAGCATTATGAGTTTACAGTAATGCTTTTTGGATTGACTAATGCACCTTATGTATTCATATATCTAATTAATATAGTTTTCAAGGAATATTTTAATGAATTTGTAGTTATATTTATATATGATATCTTGGTATAATTCAAAATCTATGAATATCATGAAAATCAGTTGTGCATTATCCTGAAAACTGTTATAAGACAAGAATTATACGGGAAGTTTAGGAAGTGTAAATTTTCTCTTTTGGATATTTCATTTCATGGAAATTTAGTCTCTAAGGATGAAATCTCTATTGATCATTATTTGAATAGAGAAATCCAAGAATGGCTAGCAGCGACGAGTATAACCGTGCTACGCAGTTTTTTTGGTTTAGCAGGTTATTATCGATGTTTCGTCTAGAATTTTTCCTGGTTGGCTAACCCATTAACAAATCTTAGACAAAAAGGGGATAAATTTGTTTGGACAAAATAGTGTGAAAAATATTTTGAATAACTGAAGAGAATATTATTCAATGGTCCTATATTTACTATCCCATCTGGGAATGATGGGTTTGTTAATTATATTGACGAATCAAAGAAAGTACATGGTAGTGTCCCTATACAGAATGATAGTGTTATTTTCTATGCATCATGATATATAAGAATTTATGAAAAAAATATCCTACTCATGATCTGGAGTTATCCATTTTAATATTATCTTCAAAAATATGGATACATTATCTCTATGGTGAAAAATGTGAGATATATACCGATCATAAGAGTTTGAAGTATATTTTATCATATAACAAACTCAAAATGAGGAAATAGAGATGGCTTGAACTACTCAATGATTATGATTTCATGATACACTACCACCAGGGGAAGAAAAATAAGGTGGTAGATGCTTTGAGAAGAATAGATCATGGAGTATTGAACATGATGAGAGTTCAAAGGGATCCTATTTTCCTGAATCTAGTAGAGATGGATATGGGAATAACCCTGGAAGGTGAAACAAAAATTATTTTTCAAATGGTTGCAAAACGATATTTACTAGAAAGGATAAAAATTTCTCAGGTAGATGATGAGGAGTTTCAAAAGAATATTAATGAATGTGAATAATGTGAGATTGAGTGATATCATATATGAAGATGGAATTTTGAAATTTTGGAAGAGAATTTGTGTTCCTGATATACATAATCTAAAAAGATAATTTTTGTATGATTCTAATAGATCCATCTTCTCTATACACCTTGGTATCTCTATGATGTATTGAGATTTGAAGGAAGTTTTTTAGTGGGACAACATGAATACGGAGTTTGCTGATTTTGTGTCAAGATTTATGGTGTGTCAAAAAGTGAAAGATGGAAGGAATTAGCCTGGAAGAGTCATGCAACCTCTTCCCATTCCTAAGTGGAAATGAGATGATATCATAATAGACATTGTCATGGGGAAACCAAAGACTCCTATAAAGAATGATGAAATATGGTCATTGTTGGTCATCTTACCAAGTCAGCACATTTTCTTTTTTTTGAAAATATTTACCACATGAACATTTAACAAGTCTATATATTAATGATGTTGTAAGAATTCAGGGAGATCCATTATAGATTGTTTCGTATCATGATCCCATTTTTAAATCAAGATTTTGTATAAAGTATTCAGAAAGCCAGGGATACTGAACATCATTAGAGAAATGCCTACCACCTCCAAACTGATAGACAGTTTGAATAGACCATTAAAACCATAGAATAAATGAAGAGTTCAGGCTCACTTGACTTTCATGTCATTTGAGATCAATATTTACCTCTAGAATAATATTCCTATAATAATATATTTCATTCTTGTATTCAAATGGCACCATATGAGGCATTATATAGAAAGTGATGTTACACACCAACCTATTGGGATAATTTTGGTCAAAGAAAACGTGTAGGCCTAGAAAGTTTCAAGGAAATGATTGAAACGTTGAAAGTAATCCAATCCCACATCAAAGCGGCTCATAGTAGGTAGAAGAGCTATGTTTAAAATCTAAAGAATGATTTTATCTTTCAGGTAGGGGATCATGTTTTATTGAAGTTATCTCCATGGATGGGTGTTATACGTTTTAGTAAAATGTGAAAATCGAGACCCAAGTACATCAGACCTTTTGAAATTCTATAATGAATTGGGGCACTATATTACCATTTGGCAATGCGACCAAGTCTCTCCAAAGTTCCCAATGTATTCCACGTATCACTATAGAGAAAAGATATCCCTGACCCAATTCATGTACTCACATATGAGGAATTAGAACTGGAACCCACCTGTCTTATTGATAAGAGCCTATCAATGTTATTTATATAAGATAACAAGTGGTGAGAAATATTATTAATCGGCTGGTAAACTTTCTATGGAGAAACTGTAAAATAGAAGAGGAAACGTGGGAACTAGATAGAATTATGATGAAGAACCACCTAAGTCTTTTTATTTAGTAATATTATAGAAATATTAATGACAAAATTATTTTAAGGAGGAGACTATTTAACAGCCCAAGCTTCAACGGTATGCTTCCCTTTGAATAATGCAATATCTTGCATTGTACGTAACTTCGAGATTCTAACACACCAGAACAAATCAAACTCGCCTTTATAAATAGTAATATCGACTTTTTGAAATTTTATAAATATTATTTTTCAAATTAAACTTCATTATTGGATTCTAAATGTTGAATTAATCTTAGGGTAAATTTTTGGTATTTTTCTAAAAACATTCAATTTTTGATGAATAGTGAGAAACACAAAGTTATAGTCAAAACCAATTTTTTTTAAATAATTATTTATTTTATTTAAATTTTTTTTTGGTCATAATAGAAACATAATTCCTATAGAATTTCAATGTAATTAATTCAAGTCAATTTATAATAATTTTAGATATATAGAAGTTATATTGAACTTTTTACCGTCTATTACCCACCTCCTAGGAGCATTTGTAAATTTATATAAAAATTTATTTCACAAATTCTAAGGGTTTAATTTCAAAAAATAAATAGACAAAATTGATATCATTAAGTAAAATGTTTTTCAATATTAGGAAAATAATATTTTTTGAATAGTATCTTTTTACGTTTATTTACAACATTTAAAAGTAAAGAGTGTAATTTTGGGTAAAAATGTTATTATTATTACCCTAACTCTTGTCCTAATTATATGGTATAAGTATAATTCTACCAAAAACAACCTTAGGAAGAAATATTATCCTTTAGATCCACTTGGATTTGATTAGGGCATTTATTATTATTTAATTTATAGAAGAGTTAAAAGTGTTAAATTCAATGTATAATAAATAAAAAATTTTAATATAGGGATACACATAAGATAAGTTCAGCTATAAATTTTCATTATAATGATATAAATATTTTCCACATAATGGTATTTAATTTATATTTTTTATGCATTAGATAATTTAATTTATTAATGACATAATGATGATGCAGTAATTATCTAATTAATGAAATATTAAAATATATGATATTATAAATATCCAAATATATGTAATTTGAGACTTTTTATGAGTTATACTAATTTTATACGTTACTATGTAATGTTAGGGTTTGTTTGATGATTTTTTTTTCTAAGTAATAATACTTTTATGAATTTAGAAAAAACAAAATACCAAATAGTGTCCAAATTGAAAAAAAAAGAGTTTTTAAAGAAATATTATATTATTAAATGATATTATATTCGTAAAAATATAAGTATTGGACAAAAGACATATATAGTTATATTTTTATCATTATTTAATCACTTGGGGTTCTCTTGGAAGTATGTATTATGTTTATTAACCATATAATAAAAAAATACAAAGATACATGGTAAACGTCAAACTATTTAACTATGAGTTAAATCTAAAAGATAAAGTTAATACAGTGAACCACACCTGTCTAAAACCTATTAGATGAGTGATTTTCTATCCACCCCACCGTATCATTTAAATTATTTATTTTGGAGATATTAAAAACTGAAAATGATTTATTTTTAAAATAATATTTATAGATTTTCCTAAGGTGCCCCTCACCACTCTTTTAAAAGGGAAGTCCCCCTTTTCTATATTTCACAACATCAATGCCATTTGTCTAGGCCAAACCATACCCAAATACTCTCTCAACTATCCTAATTTTATCATAGAGGCCTTCCTTTAGTTAGAAATCCAACCTAAATATCCTTATTAATAAAATGAAAAGGAAAACCCAAAGAAGAGGTTAATATTTAATCACCTCTTTCAAGTTCATTTTTCTTCTACTTCCTCTTACTTTATTGTTTCAATTATAACAAAATAACCACATTATCATAGATATAGTGTGATGTAAATATAAATATGGTACATCCATATTCATTATGCTATCCATCCATTAAATGACATGTCTCCATACGTGTGTACATTCGGCTTACCGGCTCTCTATCGTGGTGTGATTGTTATTCAATACATTATTATTTGGCTGGGTATAATAATGCTATGAAATTTATGTAAGTAATAAATATAACATGATAATGATTATATATATATGATATACCATCCAATTATATATTATTTTAGTACCAATATAAGGATATTTTCACTCATGCGTATGTACGGATTACCGTCTCCACGAGCGCGATGAGATTCATTCGCCATCGTAATAATTCACGAAAAATTTTCATTCATTGATTAAAAATAATATTTGAAGACATAATGTCATATTGAATATGAATAATTTACATCCTATCCATAAAAAAATTACTTACGTAACAAATCATGTTAAGGAAAATGAATAGGTTAACACCCAAAATGACGATAATATTAAGATATTATTAACAAAACTATATTAAACGATCATATATAATATCATATTAATGTATATGATTCGTTTATAATTTAATAAAAATTATTTCGCCATTATACAAGAGGTTAATCTACCCTCGACCATGGGAAAGTTCAAGGTAAGGGTTAATTTGACAATCAATTTATTATCTGTGGTTTTTTATAAGAAATTATCTACTGGGACCTCTTTATCATCCACTTCCATGTTTCATAAAAATTTATTGAAAACATTATTACTATTTAATAGACAATGGGGTAATGTCATTTATACCCTTATTTGAACTGATAAGTTTTGAAAGGAATCTTTCCATTATTTATCAAACAATGTACTTTATGACCTTTTTGATAAAAATAAGAGAATAATGGTTTTTTATCTTATACTGCTGGTGTAGCTATTTTCCCCCACTATAACATCGTCGATTTTTAACATACAATATTATAAGAATATTTCAAAATAAATGTTATCTCAAATGATTTCAAAATAGAATAAGATATTTCTCTAAAAAAAGTTTTCATTTCATCAATGTCAACATCCTTTGATGGATTTTAAGCTTATTTGAAGTTGATTTATTATGATAAAAAAATTCAATATTTTATTGAAGGTTTTGTGATATGTTTGACTATGGATGTGTTATTTTTACACCATTCATGTTTTCTGGATAAGTTATTGACTTTCGTATGCCATTTTTAATATGAATGTTTATGTTATGTTTAATCCTTTTCATACAAGGAATGAATTGGACTTAGTTTATGAAGGGTGTATCCCACTATAGCTCTTAATGCATCGATAGGTCTAATGAGAAAAACTAGTTTCGTGGAACAAGGCATTGAAAAAATATTATTTCTAGTCTTCTCACAAGGCCTTGAATATGTGGTTATGAAGTCTGGAATTATGCATTCTAACATTATGAATATGTCTATTGATATTGCATGAGATTATTCAACAAGTAGAACATCCATGTGAGTAATTAAATGTCATTATTTTGATTTTATCTTTTCCAAATTATGCTCAGGTTCATGTTTAAATAGATTTTGTTTTAGTCTTATACATTGCCTTAAATTTTTATATATATTTATGATATTCTCCTCTATATTGTTATTCATTCTGACCATTTTTTCTCACCCCATTATTTTTTTTATTTTTCTCAGGATTCGAAGAAGTATATAATGATTGGCCTGTAGGGATAGTATATGGGATATCATGGTTGTCTATGGAAACAATGTTGTTGTATTTTCCCATTTTATGATATAATGTAAACCTTATAAATTTATCTAGTACTTCAATGGATACATAACTAATCAGTCTTACATGACTTGTTATTTTGTGATCATGACAATGGTACGTAATAATGCACTGACTCTGGGATTTTGGTGTCGGGGACCTATAATATATGTGATCTGTTGAGAGGCTAAGTATAAAAAGTCATGAACATAAATATGAGAATGAGGGAGAAGTTGTATGATATTAAAGAAACCAGATAAAATATTATTGGAGATTAAATGTAATGATGCAATAGAGTGAGATAGAATATGAAGATATTACAAGAGAATTAATATACCAACCATTGAGTTAAAATAATAATAAGAAATAAAATAGTATGATGTTGATGGAATAGAGTTATACTATTATATAAAAAATATTGAGCATTGTGGAAAAAAATAAAGAAGAATAAGTGAAGAAGAATGAGGATGATGAGGTGCTACAATTAGATACCATATAGTCATTAAAGGAGATAAATAAATAATAATAATGAAATGATTAAAAAGAGAAGAACAGTGTTTTTAGAGAGCTAAAACTGTTATATACGCTATTTTCATAAAGTAGGTAGAGAAAAAAATAAGAAAAATGAAGAAGAATATAATGTAGGATAAGATCTAATGAAAAATGAATCCATTTCCATTCATCCATTATATGTTTGTCAAATATCATAAATGGGAAGAACAAGATAGACATTATATAAACATGAAATGATTGATCTGTTTGCTGCTATAAAACAGTTTTTTTTGGTAATCGAATACTCTGATTGAGGAATGATGTTTTCAATTTCCACTATATTTCTGCAGGTAGTTAAAGAATGATTCATTCAATTTTTTAGTAGGGAAAACCCATTTTAATGATTCAAGATTTAGTATTATGAATCAATTAGGGGAATTTAAAATATTTCGAAGGAAAATATATTGTTTTATAATGATAAATATAGGGGTAAAAGATGATACCTCTCACACTAATATTCACATGATTGTTTTATTGTATATTTATGTATGAGGCATGACTTGAAACAAAAATAAAGGTCATATTCAAACAAAATTAAATGTGATGCTTATGAAACATAATGTAAACTACATATTTTTTTCTATTTACTACTTTTCATGTGGTCTGTTGTTCTTAGAATTCATAACCAGAACAATTCACATGAATAGGTTTGGAAGTTTTAATAATAGAAGGGGTTATTGAATGAAAAAATAATTTTGTAAAAATTAGTTCCCAAAAATTCTCTCTCCCTCTTAATGAAATTACATATATAACTGGGAATGATATGATTAAAATTTATATTATAATGAGAAATGTTGATGGTTTTCAAAGAAATTGTTCCCCACTATGAAAAAATAATATAGTTTTTACTAAAAACTACCATAGTTTTATGTTTTTTATAAAAATAATTCTATTTTCATAAAATTATTATCAAATTATACTATTACGGTTTTGTAGAGACCATGTTAAATAAAATTGGGAATATAAATAATACAAAAATTATTGGTGTTCAGGAGATATAAGATTAATGTGTATTATAATGGTGAAATAATTTTAATTTAATTTCAAAATACGAAATAATGTTAAATATAATAAATCTCATATTAATTTAGGAATTGTTTAAATAAGATAATATGCACTATTTATAATAAATGTTCATATTTTTAAAGTCATTTGAAAATTCAAAATAGTGTTTTGGTGGATTTCATAATGGTTCAAATAAGATTCAGTGAAATTTATACTATGTAAAATGTTTATATAAGATATGAAATGCTCATATAAAATATAAATATTTTATATTTTCATAGATATCATATATTTGGAATATAAATTAAATTACATTTAATTATATGATAAATTTAACCTGAAAGATATCATATTAATATAAGTTTGAAATTTCCTTGTTTATTACTTAGGGAATTTATATAAAATCATATTTAATTATAATGAATTTATAACTACATATTTGTGAAATTTTCAAAACTGGTTATCTAATTTCTATGATTATGTATTATGTAGTAATTTATATTGTTCCTTGTTTTATTTAAATCATAAAAGGAAATTTTTCATATTGTAAATGAATATATAATTTAGTTAAATGTATTTAAATAATTCTAATAAATTTAATAGAATTTATATTATTTATTATATTATAGGTGGACTATAATATATAGATAGATTCAATCTAACCTCAATTTTTTTACAAGTAATTATAATATGTGTTCTGATGGATTCCTATTTTTAAATATTATGATTTAATATTATATTTGATATTAGTATTTCCTTGAGTACTGGTCTATAGTGTGTGTGTGTAATGACTCAATATCGAATTAAACTATTATTATTTTTATTCAATATAATAATTTAATATGTAAAATATAATCATATTGGAATTTTGGGATCTTAATTAATGGAATATAATTAATAGATATTTTTGGATGTTTAGAGTAAGTAATTGGTGTGTATTTATTTGGAAAAAATTATCTATTGATGATAGTTTTTCTGTTTTTGACTTTAAAATGATTAAGTGGTGGTACTAATCTGCCATGAAATACCTTGGATAGTGTCAGTGGGTTCCCAGTGATCGAATTATGGGAGTAGTAACAACTAGTTTTTTAACTGAAGATTAGTTGGATATCACTAGTAATTCACTGGGCCATTGTGTGGATAGTAAAGAATTAATGGTTAATCTATGTTGTCTATTATAGTGTATGATATTTGGAAAGTTACTATTACTTCCTCTACATATTTTGATACCACTAAATGGAATTACACTTTCTATTGATATAAATGAGAGGTAAGGAGGTCATCCTATTATTAAACCATTTATTATACATATAAAAAATAAATGAATTCCTATCTAGGTAATATTAATGGGCGTGAGAACATTAGATATATTTTAACAAATATCATATATATATATATATTTTATTTATCCTTGTAATTTTTATATATATACACTGTTTTTGGCATTAATATTCTACTTTTTATTTTTTATAATATAAATAGATAATAATTCATTTTCATAAACTACTTAAATTTTTCATAAGTCAATATACAACACATAATCTCATCTTAAGAGGTTACATTATTTTGGGTCTAGTGAATGGGAATATTTTGGTAAAAAGAGATGATTTTTTCATTAATTATATTTGGTGAAAAATAATTTACACATATAAATATTAAAACTAATAATATGTATATTTATTTTATATGATCATATTCCTTATATATGATCAAATTTCATGATATTATTTTATTTTTTTCTTTTATATTGAAACATGTATACATAGAAAATGCATCATAAATGATCCACATCATCTCCAACTATGATTTTACAAACTAGAATATTTGGTAGATATATCCAATATAAAACAATTTTTCATATCCTGAGAAATAATTTACATAATAAAGGGAGGAATAAGATCTTATGTAATGGTAAACAAGGGAGATATAAATTAATGATCAATTTATTCATAATATGAGAATAAGTTCATGAGTTTATGAGCTTAATATTTTAAAAATTATTCCCAACAATTCAATGATCATAATAATGAGTCATTGAATTAATATTGGAAGTCTATAAAAAATGAATCATAGATAAATAAAATAACATGATATGTGATGGGATATAGTTATTATAAGACTTTGTCACAACATTTTGTAATAAAGTGTTGCAAAATCATTACCATATAAATTTTATGTTAGGGCTACTAACCAAGACATTCAATAAATGTTAGTATTGGGATAATATAAAATTTATCCACTGCAGGGATTGGGATAACCTCTATTTTAATCATTGATATAATAAAACACTAATAGTTACCAAATATATTGGAGGGATACAACATAACCACCAATGAAAAAATCAAAATCTATTCATACGTATGGATAAAGAACAGGAAAACATTTTTTATTCAATCGTATATTAAACAATGAGAGAGAAAACTTATTTCATCATAATTAAATCATCAAAATCACAAAACATGAAGGGAAAGAAAAGGAAAATGTCATAGGATCAAATTCGAAATGACGAATAAGTATCATAAAATATTTCGATTATAGAAAAATATTGTTTAAAAACTCATTGGAATATTTCTTTAAGAAAATACACTTTTCATTTTGATATCACTTATTAAATATATAAAATTTCCAACATAGTAAAAAAAAAATATATGAAAATGAAAATATAAAATTGTAATATAATAATAAATTCAAATAGTAATTATTATGGCATTGAATGCTCTTCATGCAGTGTATATTAGAATAAGGATATTATTCACACATTTGGTAAAAAGTACATTATTCGGAGAAAAACATGAAGGTTCATCATAAATATTTTTATAGAAATTAAAAAATGGTAAAAAATGACATTTAAAAATTGTAAGAAATTATTAAAATCATATTTGAACATATTTTAAATAAAATATGGACAATGAATAAAATTATTCCCAACAGACTGAAAAATGTATGTTTTCTAATAAAATATTTTTTTGAACATTTGAGTACATAGAGGGAGTAAAATGAGAGGAAAATGTTTAATTTATTTAAATAACCATATTAAATAAATATCAATATTTTTTTCATAGTAATATTATTTAATTTCATGATTATAAATTTAGGGATAAACAATCCTGATAAAATGAGATAATAACATAAAATCATTATATCATGTTCATCTTGATTATTATGTTCTTTAAAATTTTATATGAAAAGTGTGAATTTATTCTAATAACATATTAGAGAAAAATTAAAATATATTATACCAGAAATGGTTTACATATAACATTTTATCACCAATTTGTTAACAATTCATTATTAAAATCATTGTTTAATGTGATATCTATTTCATTTTTTATGAATGTCTTGATTTAGATATTATGTTAATTACATATTGATTGTGGTTATATCATCAATATAATTTAAATCATGACAGAAATATTTTATATATACATTATATACATATTTTGAATCATCTATAAAAGGAATATATTGAAAACATAATTGCACAGTTCATAGAGAAGGTATTCTAAATGTGCACATAATCACTGTTTTAAATTTATAATAAATATAAGGTAAGAAAGATAATAAATATTTTACCATAATAGAGTAATAATAATATAATAATTATCATACACATTTATATAATATGAAATTACATCCATCAGTTTTAGGTAGGGATGAAAAAAGAATCAAATCTCTATGTGGAGGTGTTAGGCCACTGATATTCACGAGTGATATATTCATTATCCATTTGATGGAAAAGTGGTGGGTAAAATTTTCTAAAAAATTATAATAATTTATATTTATACTTATGATACTATATAATTCATGCTATTTTGGATACAAAATGTTTTGATAAGGTGAAAGATGAATTAAAATCAAAATATATCTCTTAAGATTTATTCTTCTTTTTTGAGAGACCTCATTTGACTTACACATTAAGAATTGACATATTTCTATCAGGATATGAACTGTGAATCTATAATAGAGCTAAGGAATATAAATTTTTTTGGGGATAGTTAAAGGATGATATAAACTAATTAAAAGTCATGAATAAAATTATAGAGGAGGATCCCTTTTTAAAAGTGAGGTAGTTGAAACACTTAGAATAACATAAAATATTTTAATATAATTAACGTATTTCTCAATAATAATTATTCAAAATGAGATTGTATTCTAACTAAAGATAATATAAGGTTAAAATATATTCAAATTTTAATAATTTTTCAGGTTTAAATAGAATCATTACCGAAAAATCTCAGTTTAATAACTAGTAAACTAATTTTTACCGTAACAATGGTAATATATTTGTATTTTTTGTAATATTCATTATAAAAAAATAAATGTTTACTAATTATTATTTTTTGTAATATATTATTAAAAATAGATAAATCATGTTAGTAAACAAAATTTATATATATGGATTAAATTAATTATATAATAAGTTATAAAAAACTAATAAAAAACATTTTTATAAAAATACATTTCTACATATAAAAATGACATAGTATAATTCATTTCCATTTAAATAAAATAAAATGGATGATAAAATATTTCATTGAATATATAATATAAGAATTTAATTAAAACCTTTAATAAAATATATTTTACTTAATTTAAAAATATAAAAACATATTTTAAATATAGAAACCGTTTTATAGAAAATGACCCATAAATTGAAAAATTGAATATTACCTTAGTTTAGAATTGCCTCCTAGGACAAAAAATTATGTAAATAGACATATACATAGATTCTGTAACTATTGATTACATATACAATGATATAGCTGTTTCTAGCTACCATGGTACAAACCATGGAATCATTCCATATATATAATTGTTTTCACACCTCACAATATCTCTATATAACAACAGTTTAAATACGGAATCTACCCAAGAAGACCACAATTAAAAAAATTGAAATTAATAGTAAAAACTATTGTTATAATCATGGAAATAGGTATCAAAATCCTTGGTTTAACCATGAAAAAAATTATCTATAACCACAATTAAGATTGTGGAAATTAGATCCTAATTAAATGGTCTTAACTATGGAAATTAAAAGCAATATATATGGTTAAAACATGGATATAGATTCTAAACTCTACAAAAAAAACATACCTTATAGGTTATATAAATCATACCCACCATCATCTAAAAAATTATTCCACCATACGGATTACTACAACACTCATACCATATAAAAAACTCATAAAAAATATAGAACACACCCTCAATAATTGAATCTATATATAGAACCATGAGTAACTATAATCAACCTCTCAAGTATTTAAATTAATTTAAAATATAAAATTATGTTTTATTTAACACTGAATGAATTACACGAAATACATAACAAACAATCAATAGTTCAATGTATTTCATCACAGATGATTTTTCATTCAATGAAATGAAAATGAAAATATTATTTTTTTACCCATACGTAAAGAGTAAGATCAACAAATTCACAGTTTTCATAAATTTAGAATATAATTTCTCCTTGGTCAACACTCAATATCATAAAATATGCCCCTTAAATATGATAAATCTAAGTATTATTTTCACATAATTATGTCCAATAAAAATTATAATTGTATGAAAAAACTATATAAACTGTATTGACAAATAATCTTCATGACTAGAGATAAATCTCAAATATTGGAGAAGGAAATTTTTAGTAATATTGATAGGGTGATTTTTTTCATTATAAAACATATTTAACATTTATATTTTAACCATGGGGATGATTTTTAATTATTTTTAATTTGTTAATATAGAAGTTTTTTTGTCTTATAAATTTAATCATAGTGGCGAGCTAAAGAATGATATAGTGGATGAAATTTGTTATTCCAACTATATATTGGATGGGTATATGAATTATAATTTCTCCAGTAACCTCCAATGGAATTGGATGGTTAATAATCCCATCACGTATATAATCATGATAATGAATTATTATTTTAGTTGATAGAGATAATGGATATTATAGTGAGATATTTGATGTAGGTTTTAAATACTACCTCAAATTTGAATGTTGGGAAGATTTTTTATTTCATCATATTAACTATTTATGAATTGAGAAATATCATGCTCACTAAGATTTCTAACTGGTGGAGAATAAGAATAAAATATTTTCATAAAAAATCTAAGACAATTGGGATAGATGAGTTCACCAACATATTAATTAATACATTCTAGGACATTATATACATTGATTTATTAAAAATGGTTTATATTTTCATTATAAATGAAATTATTCCTAAAGGATTGAACTAATAATTTCATCTCCTATTTCATAAAGTTTAATCTTTTTACACTATTTAAATTTTCATACATTTCTCTCATTCAAATATTATTTATATCATTATGATTAAAATACTATCCACTGGAATCTCCTCAGTCTTTTAGAAAGTGGTCTCAAATGATCAGCTTTTATTTTTACATCGGATGAAAATAACTATGTTTTTGGTAAAAAAACATAGAATGTATTCCGTATTAAATATTAATGATTAAATAGAGGAATTTATCTTCAGATATATATAAAATAAGATCATGGATCTATATGTTGGTCCTTTATCACTGATGTTGTTCAAACGTTCATGTTCAGAGACTATTATTCTATCTATTTGAAAATTTAATTTATATATATTATGCTTTCAGGATTAGTATATAATAACCCTGAGGTATTCTTAACATGCTCATGTGGGTAAATAAAGGTGACACTCATTTTAATTTTGTATTAATAATTTCTAAATACTATCTTTGTTTATCCATTTTAAAATAGATGACCAGTGATTGATCAAACCTATCCCATAAATGGTATTATACTTATATTAATATAAAAAATCATAAACAGATGTTAACTTTTTATTTAGTTTTTTATTTTTTTAATAAAATTATCATAAAAACTATATATAGTTTAGGGTTTATATATTTTATAATATATTACCATATAATAATAGAAATTAAATAATATTTACATATAAACTCAATTTTGTCTGAATAAAATTTAAAAAGAATTACTATAATATCCATACCTAATTAGAAATATGAAGTGAAATGAGTTTCTTTGAATGAGTTTTTAATATAAAATTGAATGATAGAGGTTTTTAATTATTACATACCATAAGGTTCAATGATGAAATTTTTATATATTGGAGTTATTTTTTCAGGATCTTTCATCAGAGGAATAACCATGTACGGAAATACATATTAATGTCAGACTGAATGACTACTCATATTCTTGATATTAGTTGCTAAATATTTCTAATAATATTCAGTAATTGAAGTAGATATGCATTATCATTCTTGTGAATGAAACTATTTCAATCTCAATATGGTAATAATAAAAATAAAAATAAGCACAAAAATAAAAATAATGTTAGTGTTTTATATGAATTAACACTATATAATTAAAAATATGTATAAATGAAATGATCCAATAATAAAAATGATCTTATTATTTTAATTCATATATACCAATACATAAGTAATGAAACTAAAATATATATTGGACGTAATTGTGGAAAAAACAACACTTAATAATATGTAAGATAGTATACTAAGATTAAAATTGTTGTTAGAAATCAACACTATGCAATGAAGGCTACTTTCTATTACCTGTGACATAATTCACATGATTTGTACAGAAAAAAAAGCAATATGTACAGTGACATAGAACATATTCATTGGAAAATATCACAACAACCTCTTTTTTCTTATGAATTTAGTATGTCAAGATGTAAATGAAATTGTAATGCAATATGGGTAAATTAACATGAAGTCCAATTAGGCCATACCAATGAATTTTAAAATCCATGACAACATAATAAACATGTAAGTTACCAATAACATATATATAACATAACAGAACATGGATATTGAAAAAAAATTCCAACATCGCTAAAAAAATTTATATTTAATTAGGACTTTCCATTGAAAAAACATAATGTTATTTTATCCCCCCTACATAGAATATGAAATCAACATGGAAATAAAAAACCATTTTTTATGTTAAGGTTCTTAATTTATGAATCCCAATTCATATAAATAAATTTTTACATGTTCTCAAAATCCTATAAATGAGTTCAAGGTTAATTACCTAACCATTGAAAAATAATTTTTCCTAGGTAACCATATATTTAATCATTCCATTCATCATTAAAAATAAATTCATCATGTAAATCACACAATAATAAACCCTATTAAATAAGGTCATCACATGTAACACCCCAAGCTTCTACAGTACGCTTCTCTTTGAATAATTTGATAGCGTGTGTTGTACGCAACACCGAGTTCTAACACACCATAACCAATCAAACTAGTCGTTATGAATAGTAATACCTACTTTTTGAAATTATATATATTTTATATTTTAAAATGGACTTCATTTTTGGATTCGGAATTTCGAATTTATCCTAAGGTGAAATTTTGGTACTTTTCGGATAACTTTCATATTTTGATGAATAGTGGAAATTACTAAATTTTAATTTAAAACAACTTTTTTAATCAAAATAATTAATATTGATAAATTATGAATTTTAGTAGTTTTAAAGTATATTTAGAATATAATTTTACCATTTAATATAATGTTGGTCATTGGACATAAATTTACAATTAAACTGAACATAAACAAGTGTCAATCTTTTGATAGTTATTATCTCTTAAAACCACGCTTTTTGTTTTGACAGTGGAAATTAATTTTAAATTAATTTCTGCAACTTCTGTGTTTTGAATTTAGGAAAGTGGATTCCATATTTGGAATCAGTATGTTCAAATTGTGTAAATAGATAACTTTTATTTTTAGACATTTTGAATAATTACTGCGGTAAATATTTTATTTACCATGGTTAAGGGTAAATCCGGTGAATAAGGGTTAAAAAATAATATTATAATAATACTAAATTACCTAAAACGTGTCTTAACCCTATTGGTTGATACATGGTCGATCATGGGCATCTTTGGGTCGATTGTGGGACCCCATGGATCCACCTGTAAGTGATAATGACACTTTATTTTAATTAAGTTAAAATGAATACAAAAATGACACAAGCATATAACGTTTAGCAAAACAATTTTTACATAGGGTTATATATGTTGGATTTTAGATTATAAATATTCATTAGAAATATAAAACGATTTCCTACATAATGATATTTTATTTATAATTTTTAGACATTAAATAATTTATGTTATTTATGACACAATGATGATGTAGTAATTACTATAATAGTGAAAAAATTAAATTAATTGATATTATAAATACCCAAATAAATATAATATGAAACTTTTAATAAATTAAACTAATTTTCTAGGATAATATGATATATTAGGATTGATTTAATTGACTTTTTTAGAATTAATAAATCTGTTATGAGTTTCAAAAAAATCAACTATTGAATAGTGTCAAAATTGACATAAAAGAGTTCTTAAAACAAATATTATATTATTAATTGATATTAAATTCATAAAAATCTAAGGTTCGGCCAAGAGACTTATATCATGATAGTATCATCATTAATGGATCACTTGGGGGTCTTTTGGATGTATATAGTATGTTTATTAACCATATTATATAAAAATACAAAGAGACATTGTAAAAGTGAAACTAATTAACTTAGAGTTAATACTTAATGATATGGTTAATATAAGTACCCAAACCTGTCTAAATTATATTGGTTGAATGGTTTTAGACCTATCCCCACCTTAACCTTTGAATAATCAACTTTGGATCCATTATAAACCGAATATGAATTTATTATAAATTAATATTTCTAGCTTTTCCAAAGGTGCCCCTCACCCCTCTTATAAAAGGGCACTCCTTCTTCTCATTTCTTCACACCATCAAAGCCTTTTGGTTCGGCCAAACTCTGCCCAAATACTCTCCCAACATCCCTCAATACAAACTAGAGGCCTTAGTTTGATTATAAAGCCATCCTATGGAGCCCTTTTGATCAAATCAAAAGGAAGAACCCGAAGAAGAGGTAATGATTTCACCACCCTTTTTCCAAGTTCATTTATTCTTCCACTTCTTCTTCCTTTGTTGTTACCATTATAAAATAATAACTCCAGTATCATATATATACTGTGATGTTATTATAAATATGGTACAACCATATTCAGTATTCTATCCACCCTTTGAATAACATGTCACCATACGTGCGTACGTACGGCTTACCGTCTCCACGTCGTGGTGTAATTGTTATTCAATATAATATTATTTGGATGGGTATAATAATGATGTGTAACTCATGTAAATAATAAATATAACATGTTAATGATTCTATATATAATATAACATCCATTTATATATTATTTTAATATCAAAAGAATGATATTATCGCTCGTGCGTACGTACGGACTACCGTCTCCACGAACGCGATAAGATTCATTCTCCATCGTATCCATTAAAGTATAATTATCATTTGATGATTTAAAAATGATGTTTAAGTACTTGATATCATTCTGGATATGAATAATATACAACCTATCCTTTACAAACATGGATTACATAACAAAACATATAAAATAAAACAAGTAAGTTAACACCCGAAACAACGATAATACTAACATATTATTATCAAATCAATATTAAAAGATCATATATGATATCATATTAATATATATGATTCTTGTATAATTTAATAACCATTATTTCACTATTATACAGGAGGTTAACCTACCCCAACCAAGGAAAAGTACAAGGTAAGGGGTTTTCATCTCACTCCTTATTCCCGTGAGATTCATGCCATATTGCCACCATTACATTTTGTGTGGTGTATGTACTGCCCATAATTATATTCTTTGTGTAATACACTCTAATTTATGTGTATTTACATATTCATTGTATTATACCTCTTTCATGGGTTTTATGTTTCATAAGTTACCAAATTGGTAAGGGTTATTTCACAATCTCTTCATTATCCGAGGTTGTTTATACGTAATAATCTACTGGGATCTCGTTATCATCCACATCCATGTTTCTTCAAAATGTATTTTCAAAACATTTTTATTATTTACAAGAATATGGGTTAAAGTCATTTATACCCTTGTTTGACTTTTTATAAGAGGAATCATTCCGTCATTTTCAAAACAAGTTCCTTTTTAACCTTTTCGACAGAATTAATGTAAGAATGTTTTTTTAACTTATACGGCGGGTTCGGCTATTTTCCGCCGTTATAAAATCATCAAAGAATCCCTTACAAGCTTATAAGAATATTTTCAAAGAAAACGTTTTATTTTATATGGATCTTAATTTATTTCAAAATAAAAGGAGATATTTCTTTAAAAAGAATTTTGATTCCATCTATGTCAACATCTTCTGATGGATTTTAAGATTATTTGAAGTTGATTTATTATGATACAAAACTTCTATATTGTATTGAAGGTTTTGTGATATGTTTGACTGTGGATGTTCTATTTTTATACCATTCATTGTTTATGGTAAAAGTATTGACATTTTGTATGCTAGTTTTAATATGAATGTTTATGTTATGTTTAAGCCTTTTCATATGGGAATGCATTGGACTTAATATGTGACGGGTGGAGCCCGCTATAGCTCCTCGATGCATCGGTAGGTCTCATGAGGCAAACTAGTGTCTTGGCACAAAGCCTTGACAAAATCTTATTTTTAGTCTTGGCACGAGGCCTTGGCTATGTGGTTATGATAGTCTGGCATTATGCATTCCATCATTATGAAAGTGGTTATTGATTTTTCATGTGATTATTCGATTAGTAGAATAACCATGTGAATAAGTAAATGGCATTATTTCATTTTATTTATGCCATACTATGTTAAATGTTCAAGTTTAAAAGGCTTTTGTTTTAGTTATAAATTGCCTTAAATGTTTATTCTTATTTATGAAAGTTTCCTCTATATTGTTATCCTTACTGGGAATTTGAGCTCACCCATTTTCTATGTTTTATTTTTCCCAGGAAGTGAAGAAGTAAATTATGAATGACCTGCAGGGATATTATGTGGGGATATGAGTGTGGATTATGGAGACAATATGTTTTTGTAGTAGTTTCTTTATTTTATGATGTAATCTAAGACTTATGAATAAATCTAGTGTTTCCAAGGCTACTAAACCAATCGGTCTTTCGAGATTTGATCTTTCTTGTGATCATTCCAATGTTATGTAATAATTCACCGACTCTTGGTAATTGGGGTCGGGGCGTTACAATTGGTATCAGAGGAAGTTTAGTACAAACCTTGGAAGATAGATTTAGATAAAATCTGATTAGAGCACGTAGACCTAAGATGAACTTTTAGGATTAGTATAGAATAACTTCCTAGAATTTTGGTATTGTAGAGATTTTGTTAGTTTTCTGAGAAATACATCCCTGTCTGGATACGAGTAGGTAGAGGCGGCTCTGGCACAGATGTACCTAAGGGTAAAACCTGAAAACACCGCTTTGAGCTAGACTCGAACGGGAACTGGTGCACGACAACGGGCCTTGCTGCACTCTTGGTTACGACACTCCCGGGTGATATGCTTAGGATAACTCTCATTTTCTTTACAAATCATTTTGGAGGGATTATGAGTATATACTTCCTCAAAGAAAACATTCTTATGATTATGGATTATATCCATAAATAGTTCAATTTATGTTAAGTGTTTTATAAGTATGGGATTATGTATTTTGATTCATAAACTGATCTAGTTTATGCCATTGTTTAGAAATGGCGCCTAGTAGAAGAAATGGAAACTGTATCAATGCACACACTCCATGTAGGGATTTCCCTCCTGCTCAAGATAATTATAGTGGAGGTGGTGATGCAACTGGAGCCGATCAGCTAATCACCATACTGGGACCACTTACTCAGGTTACGAATAATAACCTTACCCATATGGAGTACCCTGATCCGTAGCATGGAGGATCAATGTTAGATCGATTCATGAGGAAACAACCACCAACGTTCAATGGGAGTACAAATCCCTCAGTAGCTGAGCAATGGATATTTTCCCTAGAGAAAATATTTCAGGCTTTGTGGAGTAATGAAAGGGAAAAAGTTATCATGGCAGTTTACCGCCTCACTGGAGATGCTGATCAATGGTGGTCATTGATTCAAAATACGAAGGAAGATGATGATGTATCAAATATGGAATGGAGGGAGTTCAAAGATCTGTTTTTAGAAAAATACATTCCTCGCGACCATCGAGCAGATATAGAAAGGCAATTTCTGAGTCTGAGACAAAAGGAAGATGAGAATTTCACAAAGTATGAGGCTAACTTTACAAGGTTAGCGAGGTATTATGGAGA
Organism: Viscum album; assembly: GCA_963277665.1. NCBI lineage: Eukaryota > Viridiplantae > Streptophyta > Magnoliopsida > Santalales > Viscaceae > Viscum > Viscum album. The sequence goes on from OY728156.1 coordinate 1,665,849,619, forward strand.
TTATATTCGCAACCCAAGAAGTAAGATTGATCATTTCTTTGATGGGTTAAAACCATTTCTCCGTCGAGCATTAGTCTCACAATCCTTTTCATCGTACGAAGACATTGTCTCATGTGCTATCAAGACCGAAAAGGAATTCTCTAAGTCTTATGACTTTAAAGCAAAGCAAGAGAAGAAGAGACCTGCTGATTAATCTGGGAATGGAAATAAGGGGAAGAAGGGAAAGGTTGAATATCCATCTTGTGGTAAATGCGGGAAGAAACATCCTAGTACTTGCTTGAAGGGAATGGGAGTCTGTTACAAGTGTGGTGAAAAAGGCCACCATGCTCGTGATTGCAAGGGGAAGAAGGAAGCTACCAAAGTTCAGTGCTACAATTGCAGGGAGATGGGGCATTATGAAAATGCATGTCCTAAGCATCAGGAGAACTTACCTCAGAAAAGGCCAAGGGATCAAGGCCAGGCTTATGCTATCACTACTGCAGAGGTAGAAGCTCCAAAAGACGTGGTGGCAGGTAATTTAATGGTTTCCTCAAGTTTAGCAAATGAATTATTTGACTCTGGATCGTCGCATTGTTTCATATCTTCCCAGTTTGCTAAGAAAATTAGATATTTCCAATTTGATTTAATAAGGGAGTTGTCAGTTAAAACTCCTAAGGGAAGTATCATTGAAACAAAGTTTTGTGAATCAGTCCCCATTAGAGCACATAAATTTTCTTTATCTGCTGATCTCATTGTCATACCTATGATTGAGTTTGATATAATCCTCGGTATGGACTGGATTTCGGACTATGATGCGAAGATTTATTGTAAGAAGAAAGAGGTTACGATTCTTGATGATAATGATAAGGAACACCTTATCTTTAGAGCAGAATCGTCACCTCCTAATTCTTATTTAGATCCACCCCCAGTAGCTCAAATAAATTCAATTATTGGGGAGGAAGAGAATGAAATAACTGCGGGTGAGGAAAGGAATGTTCAAATAGAGGATGTACCTGTTGTGAAAGAATTTGTTGATGTATTTCCGGAAGATTTACCTGGACATCCTCCAGAACGAGAAGTTGAGTTTTCCATTGATTTGATTCCTAGATCAAGGCCTATATCGAAAACCCCTTATAGAATGGCCACTGTAGAGTTAGTCAAACTAAAGAAACAACTAGAGGAATTGAGTAATAAGGTATTTATTCTCCCTAGTGTTTCTCCATGGGGAGCCCCTTTTATTTTTGTTAAAAAGAAAGATGGATCTATGAGGTTATGTATCGACTACAGGGAGATCAATGCTATAATGATAAAGAACAAGTATCCCCTACCTCGTATTGATGATTTATTTGACCAACTACATGGAGCTCAATACTTTTCAAAGATTGACCTTTGATCTGGATACCATCAGTTGTGTGTGAAGAAGGAAGACATTCCGAAGACAGCATTTCGAACCAGGTACGGGCATTACGCGTTTACTGTAATGCCGTTTGGATTGACTAATGCACCCTCTGTATTCATGGATCTGATGAATAGAGTTTTCAAGGAGTATCTCTATGAATTTGTGGTGGTATTTATTGATGATATATTGGTATACTCCAAAACCTACGAAGATCATGAAAATCACTTGCGCATTATCTTGAAGACTCTGAGAAGGCATGAATTATATGGGAAGATTAGCAAGTGTGAATTCTGGCTTCATGAGATTTCTTTTCTTGGCCATATTGTCTCTAAAGATGGAATCTCTGTTGATCCTTCTAAGACCAAGGCAATCCAAGAATGGCCAGCACCTACGAGTATAACTGAGGTACGCAGTTTTATTGGTTTGGCAGGTTATTATCGACGTTTCGTCCAGAATTTTGCTCGATTGGCTAACCCATTAACGAAGCTCACACGTAAAGGGGTTAAATTTGTTTGGACAAAAGAGTGTGAAGAATGTTTCGAAGAACTGAAGAGAAGATTAGTCAATGCTCCTATATTGACTCTACCATCGGGGAATGATGGGTTCGTTATTTATAGTGATGCATCGAAGAAAGGATTTGGTTGTGTCCTTATGCAGAATGATAGAGTTATTGCCTATGCATCACGACAATTGAAAATTCATGAACAAAACTATCCTACTCATGATCTCGAGTTAGCAGCTGTGATCTTTGCTTTGAAGATATGGAGGCACTACCTCTATGGTGAAAAATGTGATATTTATACTGATCACAAGAGTTTGAAGTATATTTTCTCACTAAAAGAACTCAACATGAGGCAAAGGAGATGGCTTGAATTACTCAAGGATTATGATTGCACGATACACTACCACCCGGGGAAAGCAAACAAGGTGGCAGATATTTTGAGTAGAAAAGACCATGGAGTTTTGTACAATATGAGAATTGAAAGGGATCCAATTTTCATGGATCTAGTGAAGATGGAGATGGGAATAACCAGGGAAGGTGAAACATCAATGCTTTTTCAAATGGTTTCCAAACCATCTTTACTAGAAAGGATTAAGAGTTCTCAGACCGATGATGAAGAATTCCAAAAGAAGATTAAAACTGTGAATGATGGGAGATTGAGAGACTTTGTGTTTGAAGATGGAATTTTGAAATTCGGAAATAGACGTTGTGTTCCCGATATACCTGATCTAAAAAGGGAATTGCTGGATGATGCTCATAGTTCCAATTTCTCTATACACCCTGGGAGCACCAAAATGTATAGAGATTTGAAGGAACATTTCTTGTGGGGCAACATGAAGAGGGAGATTGTTGATTTTGTGTCAAGATGTATGGTTTGTCAACAAGTGATAGCTGGAAGGCAACATCCTGGAGGAGTCATGCAACCTCTTCCCATACCGGAGTGGAAATGGGACAATATTACGTTGGACTTTGTCATGGGGCTACCAAAGACTCCTAGAAGGAACGATGAAATATGGGTTATTGTTGATCGTCTTACCAAGTCAGCACATTTTCTTTCTATAAGAGAAGATCTACCCCTGGAACGTCTAGAAAGACTATATATTAATGAAGTTGTGAGACTTCATGGAGTACCCCTATCAATTTTTTCTGATCGTGATCCCCGTTTTACTTCAAGATTTTGGAAAAGTCTTCAGAAATCCCTGGATACTGAACTTCATTTGAGCACAGCTTACCACCCTCAGACAGATGGACAATCAGAATGGACTATTCAGACCTTAGAAGACATGTTGAGATCTTGCTCACTTGACGTTCAGGGTATGTGGGATCAATATTTACCACTGGTAGAATTTTCCTATAACAATAGCTTCCATTCGAGTATTCAGATGGCACCATATGAAGTGTTATATGGAAAGAGATGTCGTACACCAACCTGTTGGTATGACGTTGGTGAAAGAAAACTTGTAGGCCCAGAACTGGTGGAGGAAACGATGGAAAAGGTGAAAGTAATCCAAAATCACATCAAAGCAGCTCAAATTAGGCAGAAGAGCTATGCCGATAATCGAATGAAGGATTTCGAATTTCAAGTCGGTGATCATGTTTTCCTGAAGGTATCTTCGTGGAAGGGAGTCATACGTTTTGGTAAGAAAGGTAAATTGAGTCCCAGGTACATCAGACCTTTCAAAATTCTAGAACAAATTGGGGTTGTAGCTTACCGATTGGCAATGCCGCCAAGTCTCTCCAAAGTTCACGATGTGTTCCACATATCTCTGTTGAGGAAATACATGCCTGATCCAACGAATGTACTCACCTATGAGGAATTAGAACTGGAACCCAATCTTTCCTATTGTGAAGAGCCCGTCAGGATTCTTGATACGAGAAAACAATTACTGAGAAACCGGACGACGCGTCTGGTAAAAGTTTTGTGGAGAAACCATAAGATGGAAGAGGCAACGTGGGAACCCGAGGAACTTATGATGAAGAACCACCCGAGTCATTTCATGTGATAAGTATTCTAGAAATTTAGAGGATGAAATTATTTGAAGAGGGGAGAATGTAACACCCCAAGCTTCTACTGTACGCTTCTCTTTGAATAATGTGATAGCGTGTGTTGTATGCAACACCGAGTTCTAACACATCATAACCAATCAAACTAGTTGTTATGAATATGAATACCTACTTTTTGAAATTATATATATTTTATATTTTAAAATGGACATCATTTTTCGATTCGGAATATCGAATTTATCCTAAGGTGAAATTTTGGTACTTTTCGGATAACTTTCATATTTTGATGAATATTGAAAATTACTAAATTTTAATTAAAAACAACTTTTTTAATCAAAATAATTAATATTGATAAATTATGAATTTTAGTAGTTTTAAATTATATTTAGAATATATTTTTACCATTTAATATAATGTTGTTCATTGGACATAATTTTACAATTAAACCGAACATAAACAATTGTCAATCTTTTGATAGTTATTATCTCTTAAAAACACGCTTTTTGTTTTGACAACCGGAATTAATTTTAAATTAATTTTTGCCACTTCTGTGTTTTGAATTTAGGAAAATGGATTCCATATTTGGAATCAGGATTTTTAAATTTTGTAAATAGGTAACTTTTATTTTTAGACATTTTGAATAATTACAGCGGTAAATATTTTATTTACCATGGTTAAGGGTAAATCCGGTGAATAAGGGTTAAAAAAATAATATTATAATAATACTAAATTACCCTAAAACGTGTCGTAACCCTATTGGTTGATACATGGTCGATCATGGGCAGATTTGGGTTGATTTCGGGACCCCATGGATCCACTTGTAAGTGATAATGACACTTTATATTAATTAAGTTAAAATGAATACAAAAATGACACAAGAATATATCTTTTAGAAAAACAATTTTTACATAGGGTTATATGTGTTGGATTTTAGATTATAAATATTCATTAGAAAGATAAAAAGATTTCCTACATAATTATATTTTATTTATAATTTTTATACATTAAATAATTTATGTTATTTATGACACAATTATGATGCAGTAATTACTATAATAGTGAAAAAATTAACTTAATTGATATTATAAATACCCAAATAAATATAATATGAAACTTTTAATGAATTAAACTAATTTTATAGGATAATATGATATATTAGTATTTATTTAATTGACTTTGTTCGAAGTAATCAATCTTTTATGAGTTTCAAAAAAATCAACTATTGAATATTGTCAAAATTGACAGAAAAGAGTTCTTAAAAAAATATTATATTATTAATTGATATTAAATTCATAAAAAGCTAAGTTTCGGCCAAGAGACTTATATCATGATAGTTTCATCATTAATGGACCACTTGGGGGTCTCTTGGATGTATATAGTAAGTTTATTAACCATATTATATAAAAATAAAAGAGACATTGTAAAAGTGAAACTAATTAACTTAGAGTTAATACTTAAAGATAAGGTTAAAATAAGTACCCAAACCTGTCTAAATTCAATTGGTTGAGTGGTTTTCGACCTATCCCCACCTTAACCTTTGAATAATAAACTTTTGAGACATTAGAAACCGAATATGAATTTATTATAAATTAATATTTCTAGCTTTTCCAAAGGTGCCCCTCACCCCTCTTATAAAAGGGCACTCCTCCTTCTCATTTCTTCACACCTTCAAAGCCTTTTGGTTCGGCCAAACTCTGCCCAAATACTCTCCCAACATCCTCACTACAACCTAGAGGCATTATTTTTATCATAAAGCTAACCTAAGGATCACTTTTTATCAAATCAAAAGGAAGAACCCGAAGAAGAGGTAATGATTTCACCACCCTTTTTCGAAGTTCATTTATTCTTCCACTTCTTCTTCCTTTGTTGTTACCATTATAAAATAATAACTCCAGTATCATATATATACTGTGATGTTATTATAAATATGGTACAACCATATTCAATATTCTATCCATCCTTTGAATAACATGTCACCATACGTGCGTACGTACGGCTTACCGTCTCCACATCGTGGTGTAATTTTTATTCAATATAATATTATTTGGATGGGTATAATAATGATGTTTAACTCATGTAAATAATAAATATAACATGTTAATGATTCTGTATATATGATATAACATCCATTTATATATTATTTTAATATCAAAAGAATGATATTGTCGCTCGTGCGTACGTACGGACTACCGTCTCCACGAACGCGATAAGATTCATTCTCCATCGTATCCATTAAAGTATAATTATCATTTGATGATTTAAAAATGATGTTTAAAGACTTGATATCATTCTGGATATGAATAATATACAACCTATCCTTTACAAACATGGCTTACGTAACAAAACATATAAAAGAAAACAAGTAAGTTAACACCCGAATCAACGATAATACTAAGATATTATTATCAAATCAATATTAAAAGATCATATATGATATCATATTAATATATATGATTCTTGTATAATTTAATAACAATTATTTCACCATTATACAAGCAGTTAACCTACCCCAACCAATGAAAAGTACAAGGTAAGGGGTTTTCATCTCACTCTTTATTCCCGTGAGATTCATGCCATATTGCCACAATTACCTTTTGTGTGGTGTATGTACTGCCCATAATTATATTCATTGTGTAATACACTCTAATTTATGTTTATTTACATATTCATTGTATTATACCTATTTCATGGGTTGTATGTTTCATAATTTACCAAATTGGTAAGGGTTATTTCACAATCCCTTCATTATCCGAGGTTGTTTATACGTAATAATCTACTGGGATCTCGTTATCATCCACATCCATGTTTCTTCAAAATGTATTTTCAAATCATTTTTATTATTTACAAGAATATGGGATAATGTCATTTATACCCTTTTTTGACTTTTTATAAGAGGAATCTTTTCGTCATTTTCAATACAAGGTCCTTTTTAACCTTTTCGACAGAATTAAGGTAAGAATGTTTTTTTTAACTTATACGGCGGGTGCGGCTATTTTCCGCCGTTATAAAATCTTCAAAGCTTCCCTTACAATCTTATAAGAATATTATCAAAGAAAACGTTTTATTTTATATGGATCTTAAATGATTTCAAAATAAAAGGAGTTATTTCTTTAAAAAGAATTTTGATTTCATCTATGTCAACATCCTTTGATGGATTTTAAGATTATTTGAAGTTGATTTATTATGATACAAAACTTCTATATTGTATTGAAGGTTTTGTGATATGTTTGACTGTGGATGTGCTATTTTTATACCATTCATAGTTTATGGTGAAAGTATTGACATTTCGTATGCTAGTTTTAATACGAATGTTTATGTTATGTTTAAACCTTTTCATATGGGAATGCATTGGACTTAATATGTGACGGGTGGAGCCCGCTATAGCTCCTCGATGCATCGGTAGGTCTCATGAGGCAAACTAGTGTCTTGGCACAAGGCCTTGAAAAAATGTTATTTGTAGTCTTGGTACGAGGCCTTGGCTATGTGGTTATGATAGTCTGGCATTATGCATTCCATCATTATGAATGTGGTTATTGATTTTGCATGTGATTATTCGATTAGTAGAATAACCATGTGAATAATTAAATGGCATTATATCATTTTATTTATGCCATACTATGTAAAATGTTCAAGTTTAAAAGGCTTTTGTTTTAGTTATACATTGCCTTAAATGTTTATTCTTATTTATGAAAGTTTCCGCTATATTGTTATCCTTACTGGGCATTTGAGCTCACCCCTTTTCTATGTTTTATTTTTCCCAGGAAGTGAAGAAGTAAATAATGAATGACCTGCAGAGATATTATGTGGGGATATGAGTGTGGATTATGGAGACAATATGTTTTTGTAGTAGTTTTTTTATTTTATGATGTAATGTAAGACTTATGAATATATCTAGTGTTTCCAAGGCTACTAAACCAATCGGTCTTTCGAGATTTGATGTTTCTTGTGATCATGCCAATGTTATGTAATAATGCACCGACTCAGGGTAACTGGGGTCAGGGCGCTACATCACACATAATGATTTAATATACATTGTACATTGTTTAAACAATAAAATCAGTAAAATATTATTATTGAACATTTTACCTAGAATTTATCAAACCATTTAAGGAATAAAATTATTACACTTTTCAATCTCAAGGATATGTCCAACACACCAATAACACTATGTTATTTCTATAAGTTTATTCAAAACATTATACCCTTAAAAATATAACAAGATTTGTATAATCCACCACATAAGGCCATTTTAATTTCTATAAATCTTTTATTATTGACTGCAGTTCTCCAAAGTAGCCTTAAAGTGCATACCCCTATTAAACACTAATTTTGACATTCATAAATGACCATTTTAGTAGAATAGTATCCAATAAACCAACCAGAATATGTTTATCTTATCACAAGGACATAATGAATGTTTTAATTACACCATGAAAAAGTTTTAGGTCTTATAACTCAAAGAGTACAAGGAAAATATTATAGTATAGACTCATAGTATCTCTATGATTGTAAGGATTCAGTAATATAATGAAATATAAGAAATAAATAAAGAATTATAAATATAAAATTGTTAAGAAGATAATAAATTTAAAACATGATGGAATAATAGATTTAAAATTAACTTAATCAAATAATGTTTTTAAAATTTTTGTTTGCTAGTGATTAGTGCTTGATTTTCTTTCTAGTAAAAATTCATGTAAAATAATTACTCAATTAAAAATATTATGACCCATTAGAACAAGAAAAAAATGAAAAATAAAGTCCATTGTGAATAAAATCAGTGTAGATTTCATTATTTAAAAATTTAATCATAAAAATAAGGTTTACAATTAATAATATTTTAAAAATTGAAGGAAAATGAATTTACATCAACAATTATTTGCAACATACCATAGTACAACTAATTTTGGGAAATTATAATAATAAAAATTTAATACAAAGAACATTAATGGAATCATGATGTTCTAAGAAGAAATATGTATTTTCAAGAACCTACAAAAACACTAAAACATTTTTCTATCATATTAGATAAAATTTTGAGAATATTTTTTATGAAAAAATATATTAATAATTTTTATTTTTAAATGAATATTACTAAACAAAAATATTGTTAATATGTATAGAATGATGGAAATAATTTTTTAATGAAACATAATTTGAAATTCATGATTTTTAATTAACATAAAACATATGATTCCATTATTAAAAAAAATTCAATTCAGGTGAAATTAAATGACATTGTATTTTCGAGCACTAATATCCAAATTATTTTTAGATTCTCAACCCTAAACCCCAAAAAATAATATAAATAATATGTTATGGGTTTATATATGTATCATCTCCTAGAAATAAAAAAGTAATTGATTCATGTTTCTGTTTTATATGTTTGATTATATTTAAATTTTCAATTATTTTTATCAAAAAATAAGAATAAATATTCTAAATAAAATTATGGAATGATTTTTTACATTCATATATATAATGATTAGTGGGATATATTTGAAAACTAATAACCAAAAATAGTTCACATAAATATTTAAAATATATGATTAATCAACATTAATAAATGAATGATCTATGATTACTAACAACCACTATTAGATTATTGGGATCATATGGAATACATCAACCAAATAATATATATGAAAAATATAATAATATTTTTAACCGACTATTTCAGAAAAAAAACATATCAGCCTTATCATGTGTAAATACACTTCATTTTTTGTGATAAGTAACATTGAGAATAGTCAATAAAGGGTGAATATCACTACATTTTTCTAAATACACTTCATCTTGTAAGGGTTCCCCCTCATCCTTTGAAAGGTGGGTTATCAAAAATCAATAAAACATAAGGCCTTCGGGCCATTCAAGCATGAAATGATTTAAGAAATAATAGAATTATATTTGATGAACATTAATAAAATTTACAAATATTTGGATAAAAAGTAATGTAATATGGAAAATTTGATAAAAATTAATTCACAGTGGAATTTAAGTATAAATTAAATAAAATGATCATTTCATTCATAAAATAAATTATACATTTGGAGAGCCAATAACAAAAATTTTAAAACATTAATAAAATAATTATTTATCTCCATAATATGTGTATATGATTATTGAATCCCAAATATCAATGTCAATGTAAATGAAAATTATGAAATAAATATTTTTTATTAAACGATGTTAATATTTTTAAACAAATAAAAAATGAATAGGAAGATAATGACATAAGAAGATAGTTCTCATGTGGAGAAAAACACAGTAGAACCTTTTTTCATATAGTTTTTAATGCTTTAATTTATTTATTAGAAGTATAAGTAATAATAATATAAATTAAAACTAGAAATGTTGAATATTTGAAGAAAAAATTATAAAACTAAAGTTGTTTAAATGGAGCAAACCAAATCATGTATTATCTAAAAATTAATTCAACCCTTCATCAAATTGAATCGTCATACACATTAATATTATCAATTAGTTCACAACAATTAAGAATGAGAATATTAACACTCAAAAAAATCATGGTAATTAGGGAATATTAAAATCATTAATATTAAATGTTTATTGATTTAAAAATAAAGAATTGTAAAATGATAAAAAAATATCTATGCCACCATAGAATCAATTTAGTCATAATACATTACCTCAAAAACATTCTCGTATATTATATCCCAAATATTAGGCTTACTCATACAACATATTTAATTAAAATGAATATAAATTGTATAAAAATGGGATATAAATAATATAATGGGTATTATTGAAATAGAAGAAGCCTTTTTTTTAATAATCAAAACTACCATGAGCATAATGATTGATTGTAGACCCATTTTTCCAATCATTCAACCACTCTATAAATAGATATCAAAAAATTATTTTTTGTAATTTTGTTCCATGAACTTATTTTTTTAAAGAATGATAGTCAATAAAATATAATTATAAAATGAAAATATATACATGAAAAATATTAATTACATATTTAATAAAGAATAAAATAACAAAAAACTGTGAACCACTAATCGAGTTCATTCATTAATAGATAAAAACACCTTATGAGTAATTAGATTATAACACAATAATGAACATATGTTATTTTGTAAGAAGTTTTCAATTTTTATTCAATATTATTTGTTTTTTGATGTTATTTTAGTTTTATATTTGATAAAAGAATCATTCTTTAGAATCTTAATGAAAATTTATTTTATAAATGTAATAAAATGTATTAATATGAAATTAAAATTTATGTAGAATTTAATTATTTTATAACTTTAATTGAAATTTTAAATATTTCACTACACATAAGAAGGAAGGTTATTAATATTATTTAGTGATATAAATATAGATTGAATGCATATGGAATGAATATTTTAGGTAAGTGTTTTCACATTTTATGTTATAGATACTGTAGAATAATCTATAAAATTTGAATCTAATGGTGAAAAATAAAAATTGTGAATTATTTAATTTTTTTTGTGAAGTTGAATATGATGTAATGGATGAATAATGAATTAAATTATATAAATAATAACATTAATAAAAATTGTATATAATGTTTTTAATAATATATAAAAATTACGTGTAATATAAAAATAGTAAATAAATTATATATAAAAATAATCTTAGTATACTGAATACATTTTATAGAGTAAGAATAAAGAATATTAATTGTAAATAGGTTCAAAATAACCACATATTAAGTGTGACTTATTACATTTTATACACATCTTATGAAAGAAGAATAATTTCTTATAGATATAAAACATTATTATACTGAATCATTGAAATGGATAAGATATGAGGTGGAAATAAACAATAGATATAGAGAAACATCATCATTCTTTTATATTAGGGTCTTGATATAGAAAAGATAAATGTTACCATTTAGTAGTGATTATGGCCTCTAACAAGAATAGAAAAATTATATTAACCCCATAAATTCAGTGTGTTTAATATAGATAATTTTTATATTAGTAAGATTTTTAATTTAGGGATTCACAAAATAAGATTCAGGGAGTGCCGATTGTGATGGAGGGTCCATAAGGAGTTATGCTGTGATTAGGGTAAGAATAGAAGTCACTGGTGTGATATGTCAGTTATATAATCAAGATATTCTAGGGTATAGTGGGTGGAAATTGGGAAATGTATATGATGTCAGAGTGCTTATCGTGATGAAATCTAAAAGGAGTTACATAAGAGGAGTATGAGAAGATATTTTTTCTGTTGGGGGTTAGAGATTGAAGATGATAAGATTGACTGGTGTGGAAAGAGATAAGAGGATGGGAGGACACAATGTCTGGGATGTGTGGAGTTGAAATCAGTTCAATGTGAGATTCTCATCAGGGGGTAAGATGGATATATCAGAGCCATGGTAGTGGAGGAAAATCACCAGAGGTATATTTAGAAAGGTCCGGGATCAATTGAGAAGACATCAATCGCATGAAGACGATAGGGGAACAATGAGAATAGTGGACGAGGGATCTCTGGAGTTGATTGGTATTTTGAAAGTTTTTAATAAAAACAGGGAACCATATGTCTTATTTCCATGGTTTTAATAAACTTTGGAAATAGGTGTATGGTAATAGGTTATTTTTTTAGTTTTGACTTCTTTTAACGTTAAATGATTTTATCTTCATTCCAGAACCATTGTATAAGTATTATACTAATATTTATACATAGAATAAAAATAAATGTCATTAATATTTATTTTTAATAGATACCAATATAATTTTTTAGATAATAATTCATGACATGTATAAAAATAAATTATGTTGAAAAAATGTAAATTTAATTTTTTAATTGATTTTTTGAAAAATTAAATTATTATTTATTATATATTAATAAAAACATTTTAATTTAAAGAAACACACACATATATATATATATTAATGTGTCTAATCTATTCATTCAATCAAATATAACAACTAGGTTATAATAAAATACAATATCAAATGTTCATTTATACTTGAGGTTTTTTTGTACCTCATGATAATGAATATATAAAATTTATTACAAATAAATACATATATAATGTTTTATTGTATCTTATACCATCCTTAAAATTAATTTCACCCTCAAAATTCCATTAATATGATAAAAACTAATGTGATTAATTCTATATAATCACATCGTCTGGTTCTTATATTTCTTATTTGAATTTATAATTCCTCTAGATAACTGTAACCAAGAGAATATTATAATATGATAAAAAATTAACTCTATGATACAAGACATATATTAGTTTTCATCATAGGAAAAATCATTCTACCATATTACAATATATGATTTTAATACAAATGAATTATTTTTAATGTACTTATATTTGAGAGATACATGGAACAAATCATGAACATGAGATATATTTAAGGGAAGATCCATGAAATATGTTATAATCACTATTCAATCAAAAATATAAAAGGGACATATATAACTAGGTATTATCTTTCCCATCATTCTATATCTCATAAATATATTATAGGGAAATTATTCACAAATTCATTCTCCTCATCATTGAATTTCAAATATCCCAAATGATTGTCAACAAAACTCTTCTATCGAATCTAATATGCATTGATGTGTGGCTGAATGGATGTAAAATTAAATTTCAATTCTTCTTATAGATAAGGTTCCGATAGATTCCTTTCTCAAAATTTATCAAAACACATTGTTGTTACTCACAAAATTTTATAGAGTTCCTCATAAGGAGACATATGAATACTCGAAAACACTCTATTTTTGTACGAATAATTTTCAAGGGGAATGAATTTATCCCAAAAAGCATTGAAATATAGATTACTTTTTAAATACTCCGTTTGGAATGATTAGATATCTTATAATGTACATTTATATGAGGATGATAGGAAATATTTAAGGACCACACTATATATATATCTTGTTGAAGACTTTTTCCAGACATCAAGATAAACCCAAGATATTGATTAGATATAACAAAATTTTATAAACCATGAAACCATAAAATATTAATAAAACATATATAGTATTGATTATCTAGAGAGAAAACATATCTTAATGTTATAAAATATTATTACTTTTAATTTGGTTTACTACAACCTAAAATGAAATATGAGTATTAGATATTTTGGGGAGTCCAACGATAAAATGCATGGTGATAATTTCTCATTTCTAATCGGGTTTGGGTAAAGATTACAAAAACCAACTTATATTTTTTCTAATGATCCATAACATGAAAGTATACCATGAACCATGGTACTTAATCTATAATATCTCCCCTTATTTTTTCACACCAAAAATACTCTTTCATATCTCTATAAATAATTATACTTCCTTGATGAACAGTGAATGGTGTGTTATGATATTTTTCCAATAACTCATTCTTAATATCTATTATTGGTAGGACATATGTTCATAAACCTTGTAATTCCATCATAATCAAGGATAAACTAAGTATAATTTCATTCCATCATTTAAGCACTATGTATTTTTTATATGCCTACTTATTTATTATATTGATAGATGGTTGAACACCGATATGAGAAATATTAGATTTCTACCATTCCAAAAATATTTCATGGACCATAGTTTTAATATCTAATTTTGTTTTATATTTTATAGCCATCATCATAGAAATTCTAGGAATATTTTTTTATACAAAGAATTAACCACCTTTCTTCTTTACATGGGTGGTAATTTATTTATAATTCTTAATTTTTTATCTAAGAAAAGCATCTTATTTTGTATATATTTAATTATTTTTTGCGAATATATTTTTTAAGCATGTTGGATTGGTATATATGTCCCACAATTCCTTACAAGGATAATTCCATAATATTTTTAATGAAGAAATTACTATAACTAACTCTAAATCATGTGTTGATTAATTTTTCTCATGAACCTTCAATTAGAATGGGGTATAAGCTATCACAATTACATTCTTCATTTTAATAAAACCCATACCCTTCTCTAATACAACACTATAAACCAAAAAACATTCTCTATTGTAGGGTAGTGTCAGTATATGTGTATTGAAAAACCCTCTCTTCAATTTCTTGAAATTTTCATCATATTCAGCACTTAAAAGTAACATCAAAACATTTAGATTTTACTACTCGAGTGGATTAGATAACCATGATAAATTTATAAAAATATTTTTATAATATCCAACAAATAAAACAAAAATACACATCTCATTTATGTTGTTTTTGGGGTCAAATGTTCAATGACATCCGTTGTTCATAGATCCACTAATATACCCTCACATGAAATTATATAACCTAAAAATAAACCATTTGATGGATAAATTTCATTCATGGTAAATTTTTCATATAACATATTCGTCTTTTGTGTATTTTGTATTGTACTCATGTTATAATCATGAAATTACTTAATCTATTAATAAATATTAGTATTTTCTATAAATACTATCATAATATAATAATTTAAATCTCTAAGGAAACTATTAAATAAATATTTAAGGATAGTGAGGACATTATTTAGATGAAATGGAGTCACTATAAATTCATCATGATCAAACCATGTATATATGGCTACCTTTTGTGTGCCGTCAGTTTTTACCTTCAACCTATTGTATCGAGAACGAAGGTAAATCTTTGAAATGTATTGAGATCATTATAATAGAAAAATAAAATCATAAATATTGGGAATATGAGTCTTATTATTTATTTTGATCTTCTTTGGTTCTATATAATCAATTAAAAGTGATTTTGATCAACCATTATTCTTAACAGAAAAATATGTGAACCCGATACTGATGAAAATAGATGAATGAATCACTTATCAAGATTCCCTTGGAGTATCTCCTTTAATTCCTTCATCTAAATAAGTTCTATTATATATGGAGTATTTTAAATATATTTTCACATAGTATGACTGCTATTGAAATTTCAACTTTACTATTTAGAAGAAGATAAGAAAAATATTTCAAAAATATATAACAACATTTGTTAAATCAAGATATCATTGATTTTTAGTTTCTCTTCAATCATATGTGGCAGATATCGATATTGAATTTGAATAATGACTCACAAAATGGATATAAATCTCTTTTGATAGTCATATTAATCCAATCATTGATAGTGAATACTAGGTTGGTTTATAATATCAAATGTGAATTTGCATCCTCAACAATTGATATGGGATTTATATAATTTAAAATAAAACATGCCCTAAATAACATTAAATTCATCTAGGGAGAGAATATTGAGATATTCAATATGAAATTCCCAAAAAAATCATTTAGTGAAAAACCATATACAAGATATAAAATAATTGTACAATTAAGAGTTTTTGCTGAAAATTGAAAATATAATTGTTGAAATGGTAATTTTACACCCTTATTATGTTTTTCAAATTTAAATGTGTAGATTGAACAGTAATCAAATAAGATATTAAAATTTCATGAGTGGATGTTAATTATACCTCTAAACACTTTATTATTATACCCCATATCAGTAATAGATATTTCATGGGAGTTAACATTACCTCTAGTATTAATATTTTACTTACATAGATTTTTTTCTTTAATCATAAAATTTAAGCATTGCTTCATGTAATTCTCAAAATCCATTAATTAGAAGTGTTGGAGTGTGGGTGGTTCTATTATGTATGGAATTCTACACATTTATGTCATTAGATAACAATTTCCCATCACATTAAAATTCGATTTTCTGATAGACATTATCTTCCACTCTAAAATATTATACTATTACCCTTAAGAAAATTTCCTCTATGTTTGTAGTGAATATTTTTTTATTAAGGAATAATAATTTTATTCACTATATTGTTTTTAATAGAATAATTTTCTTAAAAATTCATATTTCTTACCTTATCAAATTGTATTATTTTTTAGGGACTCTAATATCTATTTCATCCTTGAGAACACATCAACTGATATCTTAATAACCAATGTTGTATCTTATGGATAAAACATTATGGATACTTGAATTTAAAAAAATAAATAATTAATCAATATTTTTTTCAGTTTGGATGTTATTACTATTGGATTTATTATCATTGTGCTTCAAATTAGGGAATTACTTACCAATTTTCATATGAAGAATACAATGAATGAACTTGTTAAAAAATAACATTCTAAACTTATCCCAATATAGAAAGTGTATTTAGTCCCATTGCTTCATGTTCATGATAAGATTACACCATTGATCTTATTCAGCTAACAAATGAAAAAAACGAAACATAACTTTTTCCAATCCTAATAACAGGTGAATAGGAAATATATTTTCAATGGTACAGACCATCTAAAAAATAATCAATGATTGAACATAAATACTAACAAATGAGGTTTTTGCCTCGTGAAGGACACAACATAATGTTTTCCATCATTGAATCATTTAGAAGAATATTATGATTCATAGATTGATAATTTTGTGTAGGTATATCAATGATATTTTTCATTACATCTATAATAAAATTCTGTTTCTCATTAGAGATATCATATCATGTCCCATCATATTCAGTGTTAACATGATTTATTATATTTAAAACAATTTATTAGAACCAAAGATCATTTTTTCTGAAACAATAATCATATTAATAAATTATATAAATTTTGAAATAATTTATAATACATATAAACTACAACACAATTTTAAATCTATCACACATTATGATTTTCATAAGATATCCATTAATCTCATCATTTGAAATCCTTCTTAATTTTTTATAATGAAAATTTGAATTTACCTAATAATATCTCATGAGAGTGTATATCAAGGTGTGAGGACTTAAAGCCACTAATAATTCACCCTGAATATAAATTAAATACACAATTGGACCATTTTAGGTTTTTAACCCCTTGGATCATATGTAACACCCCAAACATCCACAGTACGCTTCTCTTTGAATAATACAATAGCGTATGTTGTACGCAACTTCATGTTCGGACACAGACCACAACCAATCAAACTAGTTGTTATGGATAGTAATACCCACATTTTGAAATTTTAGACATTTTATCATTCAAAATGGATTTCATTTTTTCATTCATTTTATCAAAATTATCCTAGGGTGAATTTTTGGTATTTTCCAGAAAACATTCAATTTTTCAGGAATAATGAAAATTACTAAATTTTAATTAAAAACAACCTTTTTAATCGAAATAATTAATAGGGATAGATTATGAATATGAGTGGTTTTAAAATATATTTAGAATATATTTTTACCATTTAATACAATTTTGTTCATTGGACAAAATATCACAATTAAACCAGAAATAAACAATTGTCAATCTTTTTATAGTTAAGGTCTCTTAAAAACACGCTTTTTATTTTAACAACGGAAATTAATTTGAAATTAATTTTTCCACTTATATGTTTAGAATTTGGAAAATTAGGTTCCATATTTGCAATCGGGATTTCCAAATTGTGTAAATAGTTAAATTTTATTTTTAGACATTTTTAATAATTACTTCGGTAAATATTTTATTTACCATCGTTAAAGGGTAAATCCGGTAAATTAGGATAAAAAATAATATTATAATAATAATAAATTACCCTAAAACGTTTCATAACATTATTTATTGATACATGTCTGACCATGGGCATCATTGGGTCGATTTTGGGACCCCATGGAGCCACATGTAGATGATAAGGACACTTTATATTAATTAAGTTAAAGTAAATACAAAAATGACATAAACATATATCTTTTAGCAAAACAATTTTTATATATGTTTATATATGTTACATTTTCAACTATAAATATTAATTATAAATCTAAAAAGATATCCTACATAATTTTATTTTATTTATAATTCTTATTCATTTAATAATTAAATTTATTTAAGACACAATAATGATACAGTATTTTCCTTAATAATAAATGAATCAAATAATTGGTATTATAAAAGTTAAAATTAATCTAATTTGAAAGTTTTGATTCCATCCACGACTTTTATTGGATAATATTACATGTTAAAAATGATTAAATGTATTTTATACGAATTTATAAAGTTGTTAAGACTCTAACAAAAATAAATTATTGAATAGTGTCAAAATTGACATAAATGAGTTTTTAAAACAACTATTATATTATTAATTGATATTATATTCTTAAAAATATAAGGTTGGACCAAAAGACTTATATCATGATAGGTGTATCATTAATGGACCACTTGGGGTTCGCTTGGATTTATATTTTATGTTTATTAACTATATAATATAAAAATACAAAGTGACATATTAAATGTCAATCTAATTAACTAAGTGTCAAAATTAAAAGATAAGGTTAATATAATGACCAATACTGAATAAAATATATTGTTTGAAAGTATTTTTTCGACTCATACCCATCTTATAATTTTAATAATCCACATTGGTTCCATTAGAAACCGAAAATTAATTTATTATAAATTATTACTTTAAGTTTTTTCTCAAAGAGCCCATTTTCCCCCTTATAAAAGGAAACCACTTCTAACCAATTATTCACAACATCAAAGCCTTTGGGTTCGACCAACCCCTGCCCAAATATTTTCTCAAATTCCCTCACATCAACTTAGAGGACTTAGTTTGATCATAAGGCCAACCTATGGGGCCCTTTTGATCAAATAAAAAGGAAGAAAATGAAGAAGAGGTATCGTTTTCACCACCATCTTTCATGTTCCATTCTTCTTCCACTTATTCTTTCTTTGTTATTTACATTATAAAACAATAACTCCATTATCTTCTATATACTATGATGTTATTATAAATATGGTACAACCATATTTAGTATTCTATCGATCCTTTAAATGACATGTCCCCATACGGGCGTACGTACGACATACCGTCTCCACGTCGTGGTGTAATTGTTATTCAATACACTATTATTTGGATGGGTATAATAATGATGTGTAATTCATGTAAATAATAAATATAACATGATAATTATTCTGTATATATGTTATACTATCCAATTATATATTATTATAATATCAAAAGAATGATATTGTCTCTCGTGCGTATGTACGGACTACCGTCTCCACGAACGCGATGAGATTCATTTTCCATTGTATCCATTCTTGTCTAATTCTCATTTGATGATTAAAAATAATTTTAGGAACTTGATATCATTATAGATATTAATAAGATACAACCTATCCATAACAAACATGACTTATTTATCAAATAATATAAAATAAAATGAGTAAGTTAACACCAGAAATGACGATAATACTAAGATATTACTAACAAAGCAATGTTAAATGATCATATATGATATCATATTAATGTATATGATTATTTTATAATTTAATAACAATTATTCCAAGATTATAAATGAGTTTACCATACCCCAACTAAGGAAAAGTATAAGGTAAGGGTTTATTTAACAATCTCTTCATTATCTGAGGTTGTTTATAGGTAATCATCTACTGGGACCTCTTTATCATCCACATCCATCATTCATAAAAATGTATTTCAAAACATTATTACTATTTTACAGAATATGGGTTAAAGTAATTTATACACTTTTTGACTTTTTATAAGAAGTTTATAAAGGAATCTTTACGTCATTTTCCAAACAAGGTCCTTTTTAACCTTTTCAACAAAATTAATGTAAGAATGTCTTTTTTTAACTTATACGGTGGGTGCGCCTATTTTCCGCCATTATAAAATCTTCAAATATTACCTTACAAGATTATAATAATATTTTCAATGTAAATTTTTTATTTTAATATTATGTGACTTTTAAATTATTTCAAAAAAATAGATATTTCTCTCAAATAGTTTTGATTTCATCTATGTCATAATCCTTTGATGGATTTTAATCTTATTTGATCTTGATTTGTTATGATACATAACTTCCATATTGTATTGAAAGATTTGTGATATGTTTGAAAGTGGATGTGTTATTTTTATACCATTCATGGTTTATGGAGAAATAATTGACATTTCGTATACTAGTTTTAATACAAATGTTTATGTTATGCTTAAACCTGTTCATATGAGGAATGAATTAGACTTAGTAAGAGATTGGTGGAGCCCGCTATAGCTCCTAGATGCATCGGTAGGTCTCATGCGACAAACTAGTGTCTGGGCACGAGGCCTTGACAAAATCATATTTGTAGTCTTGGCACGAGACCTTGGCTACGTGGTTATGATAGTCTGGCATTATATATTACATCATTATGAAAGTGGTTATTGATATTAAATTTGATTATTCAACAAGTATAGTATCCATGTGAATAAGTAAATGGAATTATTTAATTTTATTTATGCCATATTATGCTGATGTTCATGTTTAAAAGGTATTTGTTTTAGTTATACATTGTCATAAATTTTTATGCTTATTTATTAAAGTTTCTGCTATATTGTTACCCTTACTGGTCATTTGAGCTCACCCATTTCTATGTTTTATTTTTTCCAAGATGTGAAGAATTATTTTATGAATGACCTGCAAGGATAGTATAAGGGGATATGAGTGTGGAGACAAGATTTTGTTTTAGTTCTCACTTTATTATGTAATGTAATATTTATGAATATGTCTAGTAATTTCATGGCTACTAAACTAAGAGGTCTTTCGAGACTTGATCATTTGTGATCATGCCAATGTTATGTAATAATGCACTGACTCTAGGTAACTGGGGTCGGGGAATTATAGATGGTATCAGAGAATTTTTAGTACAATCCTAGGAAACAATATTTAGATAAACTCGTATTAGAGAACATAGACATAAGACACACATTGAGGAATAGTATAGAAGAACTTCCTAGAATTTTGGTATTGTAGATATTTTTTGAGTTTTCTGAGCAATACATCCCTCTATGGATAAAAGAAGTTAGAAGAGGCTATGGCAAAGATGTACCTTGGGGTAAATCCCCAAAACACCACTTTGAGCTAGACTCAAACTGAAACTGTTACACGACAATGGGCCTTGCTGCACTCTTGGTTATGACACACCCAGGGGATATTCTTAGGATAATTCTCATTTTATTTAAAAACTATTATGCATGGATTATGAATATATACTTAGTCAAAGAAAACATTTTTGAGATTATGGATTATATCCATAAACTATTCAATTTATGTTAGGTATTTTACATGTTTGGAATAATGAATTGTGATTCATAAACTGACCTATTGTATGTCATGGTATAGAAATGGCTCCTAGCAGAAGAAATGGAAACTATATCCATGAATGCACTCCTTGTAGGGATTCCCTACTACTAAAGATAATTATAGTGGAGCTGGTGATGCAACTAGTGCTAATCAGCTAATCACCATACTGGGACAAATCACTTAGGTTGTTAATAATAACCTTACCCGTATGGAGCACCCAAATCCACAACATGGAGGATACATGTTAGATCACTTTATGAGGAAACAACCACCAACATTCAATTGGAGTACAAATCCCATTGTAGTTGTGCAATGGATAAAATATATAGGGAAAATATTCCATTCCATGGGGAGTATTGAAAGGGAAATCATTATCATGGTAGTTTACTGCCTCACTGGAGATGCTGATCAATGGTGTTCATTGATTCAAAACACAAAGGAAGATGATGAAGTTTCAAGTATAGAATTGGGGGAGTTCAAAGAAATATTCTTAGAGAAATACATTCCTCATGACCATCAAGAAGATATGGAAGGGCATTATACATTTTAGTAAGAAGGGAAAATTGACTCCCAGGTACATCATACCCTTCGAAATTCTAAAACGAATTTGGGCTATAGCTTACCGTTTGGCAATGTCGCGAAGTCTCTCCAATGTTTACGATGTGTTCCACGTATCATTGTTGAGAAAATACATGCCTGACCCAACACATGTACTCACTTACGAGGAATTAGAACTAGAACCTGATAATTCTTATTGCGAATAGCCCGTCAGTATTCATGATACAGGAGAACAAGTGCTAAGGCACCAGACCACTTGTATTATAAAAGTTCTATAGAGAAACCATATGTTGTAAGAGGCAACATGGGAACCTGGGGAACTTATGATGAAGAACCACCCAAATATTTTTATATGGTAGTATTCTAGAAATTTTGAGGATGAAAATATTTTATGGAGAGTAGATTGTAACACTCCAAGCTTCCACGATACGCTTCTATTTGAATAACACGGTAGAGTGTGTTCTACGCAACTTCGAGTTCTAACACACACCACAACCAATCAAACTAGCCATTATGAATAGTAATACCCAACATTTAAAATTCTATAAATTTTATCTTTCAAAATGGAATTCATTTTTTGGATTTAGAATATTAAAATTAGCCTAGGGTGAATTTTTGGTATTTTTTGGAAACTTTCAATTTTTGATGAATAGTGAAAATTACGAAATTATAATTAAAAACAACTTTTTTAATCGAAATAATTAATAGTGCTAAATTATGAATATTAGTGGTTTCAAAGTATATTTAGAATATATTTTTACCATTTATTACATTTTTTTATTGTACATAATTTCACAATTAAACTGAACATAAACATGTGTCAATCTTTTGATAGGAATTATCTATTAAAAACACGCTTTTTGTTTTAGCAACAGAAATTAATTTTAAATTAATTTATTCTACTTCTATGTTTTGAATTTTGAAAAATGTATTCCATATTTGGAATCAGGATGTAAAAATTTTGTAAATAGGAAACTTTTATTTTTAAACAATTTGAATAATTATTTCAGTAAATATTTTATTTACCAAGGTTAAAGGATGAATCCAGTAAATAAGGGTAAATAAATAATATTATAATAATAATAAATTACCCTAAACGTGTCCTAACCATATTGGTTGATACATGTCCGACCATGGGAATCTTTGGGTCAATTTTGGGACCCCATGGATCCACTTGTAGGTGATAAGGAAACTTTATAATAATTAAGTTAATGTAAATACAAAAATTACATAAGCATATATCTTTTTGAAAAACTATTTTTATAGAGAGTTATATATGTTTTATTTTATTCTATAAATATTCATTACAAAGATAAAATTATTTTCTACATAATGGTATTTTATTTATAATTTTTATACTTTTAATAATTTAATTTATTTATGACACAATAATGATGCAGTATTTTCCTTAATAATAAAAGAATCAAATAATTGGAATTATAAAAGTTTAAATAAATATAATTTGAAAGTTTTGATTCCATAAAAATTATTATTGGTTAATAATACATGTTATGATTTTTTAAATGAATTTTATTCGAATTAATAAACTTTTTATGACTTTGAAAAAAATAAATTATTGAATAGTTTCAAAATTGACATAAATGAATTTTAAATGAAAATTTTATATTAGCAATTGATATTATATCCATAAAAATCTAAGTGTTGGCTAAATGACTTATATCATGATAGGTGGACCATTAATGTACCACTTGGGGTTCTCTAGGATGTATATAGTATGTTTATAAACTATATAAGATAAAAATACAAAGTGACATAGAAAATTTCAATCTAATTAACTAAGAGTTAAAACAAAAAATATAAGGTTAATATAATGACCCAAACCTGTCTAAAATATATTGGATGAAAGTATTTCAACCCATACCCAACTTATATTTTGAATAATCCACTTTTGAGCTATTATAAAATGAAGATGAATTTATTATAAATTAATACTTTATGTTTTTCCTAAAGAGCCCCTCCTCCCCCTTATAAAAGGACGCCACTTCTATCCAATTCTTTACACCTTAAAAGCGTTTTTATTCGGCCAAACCCTACCCAGATATTCTATATACTTCCATAAATTCAACATAGAGGCCTTATTTTGATTATAATACCAACTTATGGAGCCTTTTTGATAAAATAGAAAGGAAGAACCCGAAGAAGAGGTAATGTTTTCACCACCCTCTTTCAGGTTCCATTCTTCTTCCAATTCTTCATTCTTTATTATTTCCATTATAAAACTATAACTCTAGTATCTTATATATACTTTGACTTTATTATAAATATGTTACAACCATATTCATTATTCTCTATTGATTAACCTGGATGGTGATAGGTATAAATTAAATTAGTAAATGTGATATATTTTACATAATAATTATATCCACAACATATCTATAATTATTAAATGAAAATATATCTCTTTTTCTTTTACATTTTCACTCACTAATGGATGGTAACATTGTTCATGTCCGTGTGGACTACCACCTTTAGTAAGCCACATGTATCCATTATCATCACCATACCACATGGATGATATATGAAAAAAAAAATATTAATAAATTAATTACGTATTTATAATATTATAATCAATATTTTATGATAAAATATTATTTACCATTTTCCCATAATGATCTTTGCAAAAGAGAAATGATACACATGTGTATATACGACCTACAATATCCATGATCATGACATAAAAACTCTTTCAAACCCATATTTCATTACTTATCATAAAATAATATTTTATGTGAAAATATGATAATAATTTCATGATTACTTTTAGAGATATTATGTTAATATATAATATGTGAACTAACTGTATATTTAATGACTCAACACATATGAGAAAATAAGGTAATTATCACATGAAATATAAAAAATACAGAAGTAATTATAATGAACACGTTAAAAAATGTTTAAAAAAATCATATATTATATAATTAATATTTATCTGGTTCTAGTAAATTTTAATAAAATGTATACATGCACTATACAGGAGGTCAAATCATGATCAACCAAAAGTAAGGGTGAGTTAAGGATTTTCATTTATATTTCATTTCATTGATGTATATTGTAATGTTATGAACTAATTTCCTTCATATTATGTATATATTACCTCTACGATATATAATATCATTAATTATTCATTATTCATGGAATTTTATGTTTCAAATTTAATTATTCTATATAATGGGGTTTCAAATAATTCATTCCCAGTGATAAATAAATTCATAACTCAATTTATTTCTTATTGGATATATTACTTCCACATTGAATCTGGTATAATAATATTATGTTTGTAATGAATTTTGACTATAATTTCTTTTTATTTACAATTTTTTCAAATTAAATTTTAAAAAAGTAATCAATTAATTGATTAATCATCAGTTCAATGCTATGAAATTTTTAAGAGTAAATTTCAGAATATAATTTTAATTGGGTTTCTTATACATGAATTTTAATTAAAGGAAATTATTTTAGAATTGGATAATAAACCCTCAAATTTACTTATAGTCTAGTTATTAGTTAAAATTTTCAATTAATACTATGATTTTTTACTTTTTGTTACTTAGAAGAATTTTTTTAATGTTTTAATAGAATAAAAATTTATTTCCTTTTTCATTTAGAAAACATTTTTCTTTCTTAAACAATGTTTTCTAAAAATGTTTTCAATAATATTTTTAAAACATTTAAAAATTATTTTTTATTGGAATTTTTACCCACTTTTTATTTTTAAAAAATATTTTGAAAAGAATCATGATGTTATTTTAAAATCAATTCTTGTTTTTATTTTACAAAAAAACATAATTGTATATATTTTGAAAAAGGTGTGATATGAACTGAATTTCAAGACTTTATGACCACTCAATTTTTCATACATTATTTTAAAATTTAAAAATTATATTTTAAATGAAAAGTACTGTAATTTGTTTGTGGAATATTGGTTTTTAAAATTTAATTAAATATTAAATATTTATTTTCATCAATAATGTATCTGATGATATTTTTATTGAATTTATATTCATCATAAAATGTTTATACTATTATTGTAATGGGTACATGTTTTATTGGTATCAACCTTATTCTTTCTACAGAATTTTTAGGTTTATTTTAACCAGAAATATTATTGAAATTCACATTTTTTATTAATTTTTTGTAGTGATTATCATTCCCTTGAAACATTCACTTTGATGCAATAATTACAAAACAAATTTCAGGTAATTATCTATATTATTTATCATTGATATTATTATTTCATAAACAATATCTCATTTTTACATAATGTTGTTTACATTGAAAGCTATTTTATTTTAATATAAAATAATAATAATCTATATTATTTCATTAATACATATTATTAATGGTAATTCATATTGATTTATGAATTAAATTTATTGTTTGATAAAAAATAATTCATTGGAAATGTAGTGATAGGTGAGCCCTAGTATTATATAGGATTTAAATGCCTTAGTAGATCTCATGTAAAAAATTATTTAAATTTCATTAAATATGGTTTACATGTAGTTTAAACATATTCTATAAATTTTCATGATGGTAGATGTATCATATTCCATAGAGATGATGTCTAATTAGTAATTATTTCTACCATTCAGAGTTCAATTAATTTTATCAATGATATTTAAAAATAATAATAATATATCTAGATTCAATTCAATATAAATTTACTTGTTAAGGGTAATTTGTTTCCAATTACATACCTTGATATATTAAATATTTCTTATCTAATTTTAATTTTGATGTTTTTTATTAAATGGAATATGCGTTCAATTATTTATGTTACCACCTTGATTAATTTTTATTAATTCATGACAACTTCTGTTGTACATAACCCTAACAGACAATTTGAGCTCACCCTTATTTTGTTTCCTTTCCCAACAATAAATTAATTTTGTTACAATGATATTCATGTGTGACATGTAGTGACCCAAAGCTTGACGTACATGGAAATTACATTACTCTTGAAAAAAATATAATACATAACAAACACAAACACGGAAAGACCGAATTAGTTCAGTGACTTTGGAAACATGGAATATAATCTTTTAATCACGGTTAAAGATCTTAAACATCTCCCATAATGATCTTCCCCTTTTTTGTTTCCATACCTAAATTTTTAATCCTGGGGGAAAAGAAAACATAAAAAGGGTTATCTCAAATGCTCAGTAAGGGAACGCATGGAGAAAATAATACAAACCATATATATTTTATCTTAAAGACATGAACATAATGTTTAAACATCAAGATCTTGAAAAATGACATATAAATGTTAGTATGTAAGGAATAGATCATAATAGAACTTTAATCATGATAAAATTGCATTGGAATAAAACTTTTAACTGTGGAAAAAATTAATCACATTATATGATTTCCCTAGTATACAAGGAATTTATACCAAAACCATCTTAGTGGACAAAGTCCCTTACTGAACCGTGTTTACTTGCATTTCCATCCCTGTATTACTAAACCGTATTTACTTGTCTTTTCAGCCATGTCTATCTTATAAGATATAAAACATTACCCAATGCATCAGAGGGAGATATAGGTCCCACCCATCTCATATTGATATCATTCTTACGTGTGCCACAAAAAATCATAAATCATTTATCATAACCCAAAGAATAAATTGGGTTTCATAAACATCATGTCATCTTAACATAATCCATATAAAACAAATGGATATCATTTCATCATAAGATAAGTGAAACCATATAAATCATAGAAAAATTATACTTCAAACACACACATATGAAATAATGTAATCTTATATGGAAAATGGTTTTGATTGAAACACTTGAAATGTGTTTTTGAGGAAAATATCCTTTATTCTTCAAAATCATTTTCTTTTTACAAAATTCCATGAAATTTTAAAAGAAAATGATTCTGTTGAGAATAGTCATGAAATCATGTAGTGTATGCTTCATGAAAATAAGGTGTTATATAACCTTAAAAATCCATTCACACCATATATGTTAAAAAAACATTCTTCTCATAATTTTTCCGTAAAATTCAAAAAGTACCTCGTATGGGAAAAATATATCTTCCATACGATGTGGTAAAAGTAAGTAAAAAATGATAAAAATGACTTTAAACATACATGGAATAAAATTAAACATTTTATGATAATATTTTGAAGACATATGGACATGGATAATAAACATAACCCCAGTAGATACTTACGAATAAACAATCTCAGATAAGAATGAGTTCGGAATAATTACCCCTTACCTTAGGTCCGATATGCTACGTACATAACCAATCCTCCTATATAATGATTTAAATAATTTCATTGACTTATTATAGAATCATATTCATTATTATGATATCATATATGGTTCACTTATGACTTTATATTACCTGTTCGTTGGAAAATCAATGTTAACGAAGCATTTTGGGTAAAATCGTTTCATTTATCATACGTGTTTTGACTTGTTGTTATTGATATTAATATCTGGATTTCCTTAATTTAAGAATTAAAAACCAGATTTATATATAATAAATATTCAGCATATACATATATATGCTAGATTGATGAAAGGAATGAAATACACCATTCATGGAGACGGTAGGACGTACGTACACATGAAAGTTGTTTTCGTTTTCTTATTGAATTGAATGGAATTAAATAGATGACATAAACACACACACATATATATATACATAAATCCAGTAGAATAATTATTTCATATATTTCATTATTATTCATTATATATACTTTATAATCATTCATTAATGGTAAACATGAAGAATGAATCTTATCGTGTTCGTGGAGAAAGTAGTTCGTACGTGCGGACAAGTGATTATATCATTCCTATGAACATGGAATTGTATTGAAGTGTATGTATACTATTTATAAATCAGTATTAATATACAATAATCACATTTGGTTGTTCATTACACCCTTATACCCATCCAAGTAATGTGGTGGTGGGAAAAAGATTACACCACAGCATGGAGACGGTATTACGTAAATACACATGCGCGGTGATTTCATTTTCTGTAGGTTGGATAGAAGGTGGAATAGGGTTCTTTCATATTTATAATAATATATCAGTATATTGGTGATACTTATTTTATTACTTAATAATGAAACAATTAATTAAGAGGATGTAGAAGATGAAATAAATTTGAATGAATCAGTAACGGATATTACATCTTCTTCGACCCGCCTCTTTGAAACCTCCCCTTAGGGATATAAATTAATGTTTGATGAAGACCAGGACCTATAGAATATTTGAAATGATGTTTATAAGGGAAATGGGAAGGTTTTTTCCGACCTTGAAGGCTCAATGTTGTGTAAATATGAGAGGGAGGAGGCTCTCTTTTATAAAGGAGGAGAGGGGCACCTTTGGAATCTTCAAAAATATTAGTTTCATATAAACTCAAACCCCTCATAAAAACCTCTGAAAATGACTCAAATCTAATATTAGATGATTTTGGGTTGTAATATCATCAACCAAGAAAATTTGGACATTTTTTGATCTTATTTTAAACATTATCATTTTGATTTATCCTTATTTAATCTATTTGATTTTATTTGTGGTAAAAAAATCTAAATTTTGAATGGTTATAAATAATCACTTATGTGTTTTTAATATTCCATAATGTGATACTTTATCAAATTTTCGACTATACAAATTTTATTTTTTAATTTTTATATATTTTTGGATTTTTAAACATTATAATAATATGTTATTTTTATAAAATAACAATAGTTTCAATTTTGACACTATTGATTTATTTGAATTTAAATAAAATAAAAACAGAGGATATATTCGAACTAAAATATTTAATAGTTTCCTAACATGTCATATTCATCTAGTAAATTAGTGGAGCATAATAAATAGATCATATAATATATATATTACTATTGGTAAAACCATTTATTTGATACTTCTCTTAATAAAATTATTTCTACAACAATTTTGAATAATTATTAAATATACTAATTTATTTCAAAAAATTAAAAATAAAATACTAGGATGAAAATAAATCTTTTAGATTTCATAATAATACTTTTAGTTGGAATTATATTCTAAAACACGCAACTTTTAAATTGTTATATTTATTAAATTATGAAAGTGACAACAGTGACATCATTTAAAATAAAATAATATAAGTGTCATAATCACTTTTATAAGACTAAAATGGTCATATATTCATTCATTGGATGTTTATTATGTATATATACACTAACAATATATTTGTTTCTGGTTTGTGAGCCTTTTATGGGTATTATTATTTCTACAAAAACTATATTAGTTATTTTTCATTAAAAAAATAATTTTTGCGTCATTAATGTATAAAATATTAAGAAAATTAAATATCTCCAAAAAATTAAAAATAAATTACCATGATAAATAATATCATTTTATCTTTCAAATTAGTTTTTATAACAAAATTTATATTCTTTATAAACTTATATTAAAAATACTTTAATTATCAAAGTTGAGTGAGACATATTTCACTTTCCTTTAAATAAATAAAACTAAAGGTCTTAATCACCTCCATGTGGGTTCCAATGGATTCCATTTAGTCCGAAATATGCCCTAAGATGAATTATACGCATCAAATTATATTAAAAAAAGGGTAAGGGTAATTTTATAATATCATATTTACAATTAATTACTGGATTTACCTTTTACTATGGTAAATAAAATTCACCGTAGTTACTATTCGTAATGCCCAACAATAAAAAGTAGCCTATTAACATAATTTGGACCCACTAATTCAAATATGGAATCCATTTTTCTAAATTCAATACACAAAATATACAGAAATTTATTTAAAATTAATCATGTTGGTATGAAAATGAGGTTTAAAAGTTAAAACATTGCAAAAGATTGACATGGTTTTACCTATGAAGTCAATATAAAATCAATGTTAATGACATACATTATATTAAATGGTAAAAAAAATTCTTTTTATACTTTAAAAACATTCAATATTATAATGTAACCATATAAATTATAACAATGAAAAAAGGTGTTTTTAATTAAAATATAGCGTGTTTTTACTATTCATTAACATTAGAATGTTATCAGAAAAATATCAAAACATTATCCAATGTAAATTATTATATCCTGATACAAAATAATAAGTTTATTTTGTAAAATTTAACTTATAAACTTGTCAAAATTTATATTTATAATGTGTGCGCCATCAGAAGGCGGAAAAACTTCATTTTTTTAAAAATAGTTATTTTACCCGAAAAACATATTTTGTTCTCATACAATGTTCTATAAAATGTGTATGATTAATTATAATTTCATAATATTCAAAATGTATATACTACTATTCATAATGTCTAGTTTATAATAATATTATAACCATATATCATTGTATTGTGAAAACTGGTATTGCGTACAACAGAGACTATCGAGGAAGGTTGTGATTGCATGTAATGTAATCAAAGTCAGGGTTCCGTGTAGTGAAAGACTCATTTGTTGTTTAATATAACAAAATCCAACAATATTTAATTTACACATTGAATATATATATATATATATATATACACTCAATGTTGCGTAGGATAACTACTATCAAACAAACTTGAATTTGTGTGTAACACGATCCAAGATTAGTGTTGCGTATACTGCAAGCTAATACAATGTTGCGTATAGCGCAAGGTAATCTTGCTGTACAGTAAAACAGAAGATATGAAAGAAATTTATAGGAATATATCTTATAAAATCTCGGGTTGTTACATTCTACCACCCTAAAAATGAATTTCTCCCCCCAAATTCGTCTGGATTATAAATCGTTTACTATTTATAGAAACCCACATCGTAAGAAGGAATACTAAAACATAATTTTAAAAAATAATGTGTGAAATGTAAAAATTACCCAAACTAACTCATCACTAGGTTTCTATATTGGAAAACATGGGTGAAAATATGGATATAGAAGAAAAATCTAACCATCATGTTCTGATGGAGAGTGGTAGAGAACATGGCTATAAAAAAGCCAACAATCACAAAGCCATAAATTTGTGATGTTCTAAGGTACCATCTGATTCATAAGATATGAGGGCACTAGGACTAAATTTTTTGTTTTCAAGATCATTTCCATAATGTTGATGATTTTTTGAATAAAAAAATACTTACTTCATATTCGTACAATCTCACCGTTGTTCGTGCCTTGACCAATTTCCATTTCATCTCTTAATGAAATGAAGTTGAATTTGTCATTCGTGAAGTGTTAGCAGATCAGGTGATAGAATGATGAGTCATTCCATCTGTTTCAAACAAAAGGTTTGAAAAAGTTATCAAATATACACAAGTCCATTTACGGTGAGGTTAATTGTTTATGATTTTCAAAAGTGACTTATACTTTATCTATCAGGCCACTTAATAAAATAAAACTAGTTTATACTAACTAGGGACCTCCTATAGGCCAGTGGTAGGCGATAAAGGCCTGTCACTCTTTAGTTGTGGGTTCAATTCCTACAACCTTGTCTAATGCAATGGGTTGTTTCATGTACTTAATGTTTCTCTTTTTCTAAAACAACATTATTATAACATTCCATTAATAATATCGAAAAAATGTTCTAGCTTTAAATAATACTCACTTATGTCCAATCTAATCCATTCCGATCTTTAGGCTTGTCCAAAATACTTCTTTCCAAGCTCATAGTATAAAGAAAGCAATTACTAGAAATGTCATTAACCAAGAATGTGAATACCATAATTTGTCCCCAATATATCATACAATATATCATGTTGGTAAAATTTCAAACATTAATCATGTATTGTCTTGAAAAATGTATAACCATTGAACCTTAGTGAAAACATGAATTCTGTCAATAGTTAACTCTTTCCACATACCAACATCCCAAATATTCTATATACACAAACCATGATATCACTTTCTACTTATACAAGTCATGAGCTCATAAAACTATCAAACATCTCATTATCTATTTATCCTATCATTATGCACATATCATCTACCTTCCTAAAATATTTTCAAAACCTTTCATGGTTACTGGAACCATTCATCGTATACTTTCAATAACTCAAAGAAAGAAAACAGTTTAACAATCCTTAGATTATTTATTATTCCATAGTACCATTAAATTACCTATACAACATTACTCTTAATAAACATACAATCGTTCCACTGCCTTCTTAAACCATTTATTGAGCTTGAACAATTATTTTATCTCACATATCATTTGTAGTCTCTTCATCATCATCAACATAAATACTATGCATATGAAAATCCTGATTCTCTTCATGAGACTTTTTCTTCGAGAATTGGTTAGCATAAAGCCCATACATTCCATATTTAAAACACATAACTGTTGTGGATGTCTTAGCAATACCATTATCATTTTCCATGGTGTTAACTGAACATTTTCCTTTACAATTACTAGCTTTGTGTCCTTCTTTTCCACACCCAAATCATCTTCCAGTTCCATTGAAACATTCCCCTTGATGCCTCCTCCCACAAGACATACAAGAGGTAAATTGAACTTTGTTTCCTCTATAATCATCTTGAAACTCCATCATTCTATTATTACATGAGTCAAAAATCATACCAAAGTTGAGATTATTTCTCATATTTTGAGATTGTTGATTAGGCATAATAACGATTTTTCACCTTTAAAATTCTATTTTATTTGGTAGCTCAGGAAGAATTTCATTCCATTTTCCATCATGTCCTCCATTATCGTGAATCCTCCTCTTTCCAGTCATTTTCTAAAAACCAAAGAGAATAGTGTGAAAGGAAAAAGTCATAATCAAGGGGGTGTACCTTCAATATCTAACGTCATAGGTTTAATTATAAAATTGTTTCAATAATTCTAGGACTATATCTAATAATTATACGTAACCTAAGGGACATCCCTAGAAATACCTTAGAAATATCTATAGGGATCTGACTAATGTTTTTTCATCCTAGTTTCCAAAGGTTAAATAAACTGTTCCTATGATACCAACTGTAGAGACCCAAATCTTGACGTATATGGAAATTAAATTGCTCTTCCGGAATATTTAATACATAAAAAAAATAAACAATGAAAGACCGTAATAGTTTAGTGTCTTTGGAAACTTGGAATATAAACTTTTCATCGTGGTGAAATATCTTCAACATCTCCCATAACAATCATCCCCTTTTTGGTTTCCATACCTAAACATTTAATCCTAGGGGGAAATAAAACATAAAAAGGGTGAGATCAAATGCTCAGTAAGGGTAATCATGGAGAAAATAAAATAAACCATATATATTTGAACTTCAAAACATGAACATAATGTTTAAACATCAAGATCTTGATAAATGCCATAAAACATGGATGTATGTAAGGCATCGATCATAATGGAACATAAATAATGATAAAATAGAATGGGAATAAAACTTTTAATTATGTAAAAACATCAAGCAGATGATATTATTTCCATAGTAGCCAAGTCATTGCTTCCAAGACCCTATTAATGGAGAAAGTCCCTTACTGAACCGTGTTTACTTGTTGTTCCAGCCCTGTATTACTGAACCTGATTTACTTTCCATTTCAGCCATGCCTATCTCATGAGATATAAATATTTACCTAATGAATTAGAGGGAGATATAAGTCTAACCCATCTCATACTGAAATAATTCTTACGTGTTCCCCAAAACAATCATAAATCATTCCTCATATCTCAAAAAATAAACTGGGTTTCATAAACATCATTCCATCATAACATAATCCATATAAAACAAATGGATATCATTTCATCATAAGAAAATTGAAACCATATAACTCAAATAGAAATTATACTTGAAACATACACATGTGAAATAATTCCATCTTATATAGAAAATTGTTTTTATTAAAACACTTAAAATGAGTTCTTGAGGAAAATATCCTTTCTTCTTTAAAATAATTTTCTTTTCACAAAATTCAATGAAATTTTAAAAGAAAAGGATTTTGTTGAAAATATTCATGAAATCATATAGCGTGATCTTTATGAAAATAAGGTGTTTGAAAAATGTAAAAATCCTTTCACGCCGTATATGTTAAAAAACATTATTCTCGTACATTTCCAATAAAATTCAAAATGTACCTCTTATGGTAAAAAAGAATGATTCCTTCCATACGATGTGGTAAAATTAAAAAAGAAGGGTAAAAATGACTTAATCATACATGGAAGAAAATTAAACATTTAATGAAAAGATTTTGAGAGCATATGGGAATAGATAATAAACATAACCCCAATAAATACTTACAAATAAAAAATCTTGGATAAGAATGAGATTGGAATAATTAGCCCTTACCTTAGGTATGATATTCTTCGTAAATATCTGAACCACCTTTATAATGATTTAAATAATTTCATTGAATTATTACAGAATCATATTCATTGTTATGATATCATATATGGTTCACTTCTGATTTTATAATACCCGTTCTTTTTTTGAATCCATATTAAAGCAGCGTTTTGAGTAAAATCTTTTCATTTATCGTACGTGTTTCGACATGTTGTTCTTTATATTGTTATCCTGATATCCTTAATTTCATAATTTAAAACATTATTTATATATAATAAATATTCATCATGTACATATATATGATATAGTGATAAATGGAATAGAAATACACCGTTCATGGAGACGGTAGGGCATATGTACGCATGAATGCTGTTTTTATTTCCTTATTGAATTGAATGGAATTAAATAGATGAAATACATATATTTATATATATATATATTAATATACATAAATCAAGTGAAATTATTATGTCATATATTTCATTATTATTCATTATATATACTTTATAATCATTCATGAATGGTTAACATGAAGAATTAATATTATCGCGTTCGTGGAGACGGTAGTCCGTAC
The DNA here is from genome assembly GCA_963277665.1 of Viscum album. Lineage (NCBI taxonomy): Eukaryota > Viridiplantae > Streptophyta > Magnoliopsida > Santalales > Viscaceae > Viscum > Viscum album. Next base: position 1,665,885,964 of record OY728156.1, read on the forward strand.
ATACGCACGAGCGATGATATCGATCCCATGATCATGGAATTGTATTGAATTGTATGTATGATATTTCAGAATCAATATAACTTTACTATAATAAAATATAGTTATTCTTTAAACCATTATACCCATCCTAGTAAGGTGGTGGTGTAAAACATATTACACCACAGTGTGGAGACGGTATTACGTAACTACGCACGTGCAATGATTTTGTTTTCCTTAGGATAGATAGTTGGTGTAATAGGGTTGTTTCATTTTTATAATAATATATCATAATATTAGGGATGCTGATGTTATTACATCATAGTTAAACAACTAAATAATAGGATTTAGAAGAAGAAATAAATTTGAAACAATCAGTAATAGAAATTACCTCTTCTTCGACACGCCTCTTTGAAACCTCTTCTTAGGGAACTAAAATTGGTATTTGAAGAAACCCTGGATCTATAAAATATATATAGGTAAGTTGAGAATGGAAATGGTCAGGGTTTGGCTGAGCATGAAGGTTCATTGTTCTGTAATGATGAGAGGAAGGAGGTGCCCTTTTATAAGGGAGGAGAGGGGCACCTTAAGAATCCTTAAAAATATTAGTTTAATATAAATATGAAACCAATATAAAAACCACCAAAAATCACTCAATTCGAAGATTAGGTGATATATGGTTGTAATCTCCTCAACCAATCAAATTTAGACATGTCTTGAGCTTATTTTAAACCTTATCATTTTGATTTATCTATATTTAATCTATTTAATTTTATTTGTGGTAATAAAATCCTAAATTTTAAATGATTATAAATAATAATTTATGTGTTGTTAATTTTCCATAATTGGATAATTTATGACATTTTAGACTATATAAATTTCAATTTATTATTATTAAATATTTTGTGATTTTTTAACAATTAAATATAATGTTATTTTTATAAAATATCAATAGTATCAATTTTGACACTATTCATTTATTATAATTTAAATAAAATCCAAACAGAGGATATATTCGAACGAAAATATTTAATAGGTTCCTAAAATGTCAGATGAATCTATAAAATTAGTGTATCACACTAAATATTTCATATAATATTAATTTTCTATTTGTATAACCATTTATTTGATACTTCTCTAAATAAAATAATTTCTACAACATTTTTTAATAATAATTTAATATACCTACTTGTTGCATAAAAATTAAGAATAATATACTAATATGAAGACTAATCTTATATATTTCATTACAATATTTTTATATGGATTTATATCCTAAAACACCCAACTTTTAAAATGAGTATTTATTAAATTATGAAGGTGACAACTTTGACATCATTTAAAATAAAATAATATGAGTGTCATAATCACTTTTATAAGACTCCAAATGGTCACATATTCTGTAATTGGATTATTATGGTGTATATATAAACTAATAATATGTTGTGTTAAGGTTTGTGAGCCTTTTAATGGGTATTATTATTTCAATAAAAACAATATTAAATATTTGTTTCTAAATAAATAATTTCTACATCATTAATGTATAATCTTTTAAAGTAATTAAAATTATCTTAAAAATTATAATTTAATTAACATGATAAAGAAAAATATTTTATCTTTCAAATGAGTATTTATAACCGAATTTATATTCTGTATAAATTTAAGATAAAAATACATTAATTATTAATGTTGAGTGAGCCATATTTCACTTCCTTTTAAATAAAATAAACTAAAGGTCATAATCACCTCCATGTGGGTTCCAATGGATTCTATTTTAACACAAATATGATTTAAGACGAAATATAAGCATCCAATTATATTAAGACATGTGTTAGGATAATATTATAATATCATATTTACCATTAATTACATGATTTACCATTTACTATGGTAAATAAAATTTACCATAGTTACTATACATAATTCCAAAAAATAAAAGGTAGCCTATTAAAATAATTTGGACCCATTGATTGAAAATATGGAATCCATATTTCAAAATTCAATACACAAAACATGCAGAAATTAATTAAAAATTAATCATGTTGTTAAGAAAACGAGTTTTAAAAGAAAAAACATTGCAAATGATTGAAATGATTTTAACTATAGATAAAATTTAAAATCAATGATAATGACATAAATTATATTAAATTGTAAAAATATATTCTATTTATACTTTAAAACCATTAAATATTATAATTTAATCATATAAATTATTACGTTGAAAAAAGTTGTTTTTAATTAAAATATAGCGTGTTTTTACTATTCATTAAAATATGGAAGTTATCAGAAAAATATCAAATCGTTATCCAATGTAAATTTTTATATCCTGATTTAAAATAAGATGTTTATTATGAAAAATTTAACTTATAAACTTGTCAAAAATTAAATTTAAAATGGGTATGCCATCAAAAGGTGGAAAAACTGCATTTTTTAAAAAATACTTATTTTACCTGAAAATGTATTTTGTTCTCATACTATGTTCTATAAAATGTGTAAGATTTATTATAATTTCATAAAATTCAAAATTTATTTACTACTATCCATAACGGTTAGTTTATAATAAAATTATAACCATATATCATTGTTTAGTAAAACTTAGTATTGCGTAAAACACACGCTATCGAGGAAGGTTGCGATTACAGGTAATGCAATCCAAGTCAGGGTTGTGTGTAGTGAAAGACTCCTTTTTTGTTGCATAAAAAAAATATAACCATATTTCATTTATACATTGAATATGTATATATATATATATATAAACACTCAATGTTGTGTAGAATAACTACTATAAAAAAACATGAAATTGTTTGTAACACGATCCAAGATTAGTGTTGCGTATACTACAAGATAATACTATGTTGTGTATAATGCAAGATAATCTTGGTGTATCATACAATAGAAGAAATGAAATAAATTAAAAAATATATATCTTATAAAATCTCAGGTTGTTACAAAACACCTGGAGATTTTGGGAAATATATATTGAATTAATATAATATTTCTGAATTTTTTTATTTCACACAATATAGAATATAACTTGTTTTATATAAAAGGAGTATGTTTGAATTGAATTTCACGTATAACAAAGTTTGGATTTCTATAAAAACAACACTTAGTTTATATTTTTCTACGTAATACCATATTTCTGTTTGGTGTTGCACAAATTATTTTTCTTTTGATAGCTTCAGTCACACACAAGGCTGAGTTTTACAGAACTACAATATAATATTAATTTGGAAATAATGATATTATTATAATTACCACAAGGAATTTGGTATAGAAGTTAGAAATATGAATAATTATATTATGAAAATATGTATTAATCATTTATATAAAAATAACTATTTGGTGAAAGATTAACTTGTAATTAATGAAAAACCCTTTTGAAAATATTCGAATTTGTTTCTAGAAAGTAAAATTTTTTCCACCAAATGAGTTTTAACAAAATAATTTATTAAAACACATTTTATAAATTATTTTAATTAAATATAAATATATTATATTTAATTTACTATTTATTGACCATGTTATGTGTTTTCTAGACTATAGATTGGAATGAATCCAATTTTAAGAATATAAAGATGTATTTTTTAGAATGAAAATTTTACTTCCTTTTAATGGAGAAGTTATTTTAAATATATAATTTAAACTATCATAATTATTTTTTTTCAAAATAAACTTAAATTTTTTAATAGGAATAATAAATTTACTATGTGTGAATTATTTCTTTTTTCGTTAAATATTTAAATTTTGGATAAATATTAGAAAATAATAAAATTTTATTCAAAAAAAATTTTATTATCTAATTTATTAGTTTACATAAATTATATTAAAAATTAGTTATTGGTTATATTTAGACGCAGTATAAATATATTATTCCAATTTTTGTCATTGTATCGATATTTATATTGAAATTGGATATGAAACATTTTAGAATTTGAGAAATTTATACCTTATAAAACCATTGTCTCTACATGTCCATAATATTAACTATTATTATATTAATTTACTTATGTTTTTTGAATTTGGACAATTGTATTAAATGTTTTTCAATAAGAAATTTTTCTAATTTTTAATAATATCAAATTAGTTTTTGATAAAAAACAAAAGTGAAGTCAATTAATATTAAGTACTATGATCAAGGAAAAAAGAGATTAATTAATGACAATACATAGGAAATAATTTGTAAAAAGACCCATCCCTGGTATAAAAACATTGGATTTTAGTATTTTGTGATTCAAATTTTGCGGATATAGGGTGGTTCATTTATAAACCTTGGGTGACAAGTCAATCCTATGTAGCACTCAAATATTTTTAGGAATACCCAATGTGTCCTTTTCCCCACTTATAAAAGGTCTCCTCCTCCCCTCCTCTAATAAAAATTTCAAATAAATATTTTCCATCTGAAACCTAATCCAATATACACCTATTACCCTTAACATAATCATATAATCTTATATTTGGCCATAAATATAGACAAGGATTCCCATTGATGAAAACAAAAAGCTGATTCCAAATGAAAAGTTAACATCCTCACATAAGATCTTTTATTTTACATTAATTATCTATGAACATTATTAATATTATTCCTTGATTAAATAATAACATAAGGATGATAAATATAATTATAAATTTTTATATAATGTTTTTGACTTAAACTCAGTCACACTTCTATCAAATTCAATACACAAACATCGTTCATGTGTACAATAGACTACCGCCTCACGAACTGATATTATTCATTATTCCATTTCCACATTTCATGGTTGGGAATAATAGCGTAATCTATGTTTGTATATTATATAAATGATATATATGATTTATTTATTCACCTAAAATTTTTATATGAAATATACAATCATTATTTTTAATTTTTCGAAATATGATAACATTTTTCGTTGTTGTGTGGACTACCCCCTTCTCCAAGTGATGTGATTCATTTAAACATTACATATAAGGTATTAGTTATGGGTTTAGAAGAATTCTATGATATATATGGAATTATAATTTTATTTTAATTATAATTTTTATATATATAAAACATTCTTCCATTCAATGAGATAAAAAATAGAACCAATGTTTATGCACACGTTCGACTATGTCTCGATGAATGATATATTCCATATCAAATTTATATCATTAATATAAAAATATAAATACATATATAATTGATATATTTAATACTTATATTATGTTTTACATTCACTAAATAAGTAAATAATGATCTATGAATCTTGAACAAGAATAAAATTTTAAAATATATCTAGAAAACAAATAGATTATTACCCAAAACTAAACAGTAACATATAATTGTGAAAAAATCAAAATAAAATGTAGTAATAAAGAAATATTATATGATTTATTATAATATGGTATGTATTAAATATATAATTAAATTATATTTTTTATACATGAGGTCTGATAGTGTTCAATGAATGTCAAGTCATAAGGTATAGGAATATCATCACACATTCTTATCATTGAGATACATGACATATTAACAACTCATTTATTTTTTGGGGTGTATATAATTATCATGAATGTATTTAAGGATTATTATAATTAAATTTATGGGTATTTAAATATCCATTTTATGATTTTTCAATCCTGGGGTTTATGGTTCAACAGTAACCAAATATGTAAAGTAAATAGGTCTCAATTTTCTTTATTTGAGATAAATTAAATTTTATGCACCTTTATTATTCTACAAGGTGTATATGAATCCCTATGACATGTTATATAATTAATATAATTAGTTTCATTATAATTAAACCTCCATTTAATGTTAATCATTAAATGGTATTATTATTAAATTATACCTATGTTTTAATGGTTTATTGATAAAATCACATCGTTTATCATGATTATTTACAATTATGATTTCATTGATGAAATATTATGATACATATATTAAGTATTATCATTTATTGTATTCAACTATTTTTATACATGATATATATGTTTTTTTGTACCATTTTAGAACTCTATGGTACTTAATATAATTAGTAATATTTTTATAAAAAAACCCGAATTAATTTCACTATTCGGTAGTTTTTTTCCATTCACAAAAAATTGTTCTCTAAAAATGTTTTCAAAATTTATTTTTGATTATATTTCAAATAAATTTTTATAAATCATTTTAATGAATAATATATATGTTTGAAAAGGGATTATCCTTTTCGATGTCTGATCAAGGAACCTTTCAATACTTTTTATGGTGTAATTTTTTTATCATGTACGTATTTACCTGCTGTTATGAACATCATTTCCATTAAGATTAATATCAATGTTTACAAGGCTATTTTTGAAAAAAATATTTTACCTAATATTCTAAATATTCATTTGTTCATTTTCGTTGATTTTTTTTAAAATGTTTTGTAGGTTTATATATAATGATTTCAAATAATTTTTGAAGAAAATTGTTTTTAAAATGTTTTTATAGTTTATTTATATATATTAAATGTATTTTCAAAGAAAATAGTATTCAATAATTTTTTAGGATTTAGTTATAAATATTCGAAATCATTTTGAAAGAATGTTTTTTTAAAATGTTATCAACATTCCATTATGATTTTTGAATGTTATTTTCATTGAAAATTATTTTTGGATGGCTTTATATATTAAAAATATTTTTTCTAAGAGGGATGGATGTTTTATTAATGAATCATTTTGAGGATCTTAATATCATAAATTATAATTTTTTAATTTTGTTTTCAATGAAAGGTACTTTGAATTTTTTTATTGTTTTAAAAAGTAATTTTCATGAATGATTATTATCATTAAGAAATATTCTATATGATCATCTAAAATCTATCCCTGTATAAGGTGGAATCCTTTGATGTGCTTTAGAAAATATTATGGATCATATCCATGGGAACCATTAATATTATTTCTCATAATGGTTTTTGATTTTGTAGAATGATCTCTATGAAGCCCATTTCACTTCCACTAATTATGTGATTATGAAACCCAATTGTTCTAATGGGTATTGTTTTTATGAAATTATTATGAAACTTGTATATTATAAATATTTTATTTTATGATGAAATATTTATGACACCCATTTTTCATCACGGGTTATGATACACTGTTTATGAAATACGCTTTTATTATATGGGTCATGATATAATAATAATTTATTATCTAGTAGAAAATAAATTTATGAATTTTTTATGTGACCGGTGGGACCGATATCTCTCTATTTGGAATTGGTTAAATATTTTTTTCTCATGAGACAATGATGAAAATAAATTCAATTGGCATGATACACTATGAGATGAAGGGAATCCTGATAAACCATGGGAAGCATTTGAAACAGACTATAATATGGGTAGAAGGTGAATCCCAATCCACTATGTGAAGAAGGGGAAACCTTATCAACTATTGGAAATAGGGGGAAACCTAGTCTCTTATAAATAAATGAATTTTATTCAGGATGGAGTTATATCCCACCTTGAATGTGTTGTCCCAAGAAGTTATATGATAATTTTTTGAAAATGTTCCTTTAATATTAAGGTATATTTTTATATTCTTATGTACATGAAACAAGTTGATGTATTATGGGAATTTTATATGAGCATGACTCATGATATTTTATTTCATTATTATTTATTTCTTATGAACATGTAATCCGTATTCCATGACTCGTGATTGTGATAATTTATATGTAGGGTGTGAACATCAAATGTTTATCTCTAGTTATCATGACCTTATGCCCATTTTATTCTAATATATATAAATAATTTAGCCTTACTGAGCATCTAAGATAATCCTTTATTATTCTACCTTTACCTTGTTATGAAGAAAAGTTTAATATTAATTTAAAAAAGTGGAATATCATTGTGGGAAACATTGAATATCTTTCACCAAGTTAGAGTAATTTTTTCCATGTTACTAAAGACAGTAAACAGTTAAAGTCATTATGAATTTACTTTTTTAATGTGGTGAATATTAATATAATATGATTTAATATACATGTATGATATGTTCGAGTCTCTAATCAAAGGATATTATAGTGGGACATATAATATTCATGATTTTATTGAATTTAATTATATAATCATATATGTATAGAGTTTACATAGACAATGAAACTACTTTATCCTTTGGGATATGATTCCTAGTTAATAATGAAAATGTAATTAAGAAACACACTTACTCTGGGTTTCCATAGTTTATGTCATTACAACATGTAATTTTTTGATGTTTAGAACAAATATTAAGAAGTAAATTAATTAAAACAAATATACTCTATCATAAACCAACTTGTAAATTTCTATATTCATGTGAAATTAAACCTAATGATTTGTAAATGTAGAGATTATTGTATTTTTACTAGAAATTCATCCCTATTTGGATAATACATCTGGCTGTGTATCTAAAACAGATGTATTTAGGGGAAATAACTCAAAAAATGGCGCATTGGGATTAACCCGACCATGACCCAATGCATGAAAATGAACCCTACTACACACCTGGTATGACCCAAATTGGTCATATACTTATGATAATTCACTTTTCATTACAAACCATTATGATGGATTTGAAAATTGAGATTCCACAAAAAGAGAACATCTTTTTTATTATACATTTAGATTTGAATATTTTTATAAATTTATATTTTCTATTTAATCATTTTTGGTATTGTATGTGATGTTCCATAAATATGTGATCTATATCTAGTGTAGAAAATCATTTAGAAATGGTTCCTTATAGAATGAATGTCATCAACATGAATGTACATAATCCTAAATGTAAGAATGATAAATTTTTCGGGACCATAAGCCAAAATTTAGTAGGGAAAATGTATCCCAAACAGTTTCATTTCATTAGGACATAATATCATTTTCTATGAATATAGAGAAATAATTATATTGTTTTTACAGATTCAAATAGAAATAAAGGAAGAATACGGTGCTAGATAAAATGAAAGATATAGGGAAGAAGTGAATGTTTAGATTTTACCACATATAGTAATTGTGGAAAAAAACAAAGTGGTAAATTCATGAAGTGTAGGAGAGTTTTCCATAAGTGTGTAAATAATGGAAGCTGGGAATATGATTTTAGGAAAATAAAAAATATTACAATATACAATGATTCAACTTTCAAATTACGGAGAACTATGAAAATCAATTTCCACAAAATCAAAGGAATATACCTCAAAATATGCTAATGGATCATGGTAAATCATGTTCTATTACTATAGAAAAATTATAATTATTAAGTTAATTATGTATAGATTCAATACTTATGAAATTTGGGTATTTTATCAATGATATATGGGTTTTAGGAATTATGAAATGTATATGGATTTTACTGCAATAATGTTTCATTGGGGATTTAGAAGTGTGTGTTTAATGGTACTGATGACCATGAAAACTGATTCAATTATATGTTATAATTCTTGGAAAACCCACTATTGAGGGAATACTAACCCTCAATATGTCCCAGATGTCAAGACAATGAAGTTGTTATTAATAGATTATTAAAATGGATATAATAAATTGTATAGTACCAACTACCTTGAGACTAATTAATGATTTAAGGGAAATGTAATTTTTTAATCATTTTTGGATTCATAAAATCTTTGGATTTATGGAATATATCCAATTTTTGGTGTTTTATATATTGAATAAAGACGAAGGAATATTTTTAATAAGTTTTTATGGTAATTCATGTAATTAACATGTTTTAATAAAATTAATCTTGTAGGTATTGACAAAATTGTTATGTTACAATTAATAGATACTTCATGTTGTTTAAGGGATTAATAATATATTCATTTTTGAAATTTAATTATATTTTTTATAAATATTTTTATTTTAATATTTTGGAAGGGTTATATGGTTAACCATTTATGAAATGGCTTTTTTTAACATTGTATAGTTTTTTTAGAAATTAATGTAATATATCACCTTATGGATATTTATGCATATTGGTTTACATTTCTTAACTATTGTTTCACAATAATTACAAGATATCAGAAGAATTTCATATCATTCTATTATTTATATTATGATATGTTAAAAGTGATTTATTGTGGTTTAGGAAAAGAATCATTTTTCATAATAATTTCATAGAGTAAGCAATGAATTGGAAATTTATTGAATCACAACTAGAGGACAAAATTTGTTTTTATGAAATTGAATCATATTATGTTTGTATTTTTCTGTATATTCATAAATCATAAATTAATTCTTCAATTTTATGTAAGAGGATATAAAAAATTTATAATTTTACTTTTATTTTTGATCAATCAAATATACCTTTACACCATTATAGATTTATGGATTTTTCTTGTTAATCTTCTTTGCATCGCCTATATTACATTAATAAATCATTCATATCACTCTTCGTTTATCCTTGGGTTTTAGTGTTCTCTTCCATATCCATTTTATCATTTTCGACAAATGTAATCCTATATGGAAACCGAGTTATCAGATTAGTCAATATAACTTTGTTACATATCTCTCCATATTATTTACATGGTGTTTTATTAACACATATATAATTTAGTTTTTTAAAAAATTGTATTTCAAAAATACCATACCATTTATTAATGAGATGAAGTTAAATTTTAGGGTGAAATTTATTTAAGGTCGGGATAATTTGTCACCTAGATATTTTAAAATAAGAACATTTTTTAAGATAACATATGTGACATGAAACACCAAGAATAAACAACCTAAAAAATATATTTTGATAAATTTAATATTTTTGATGGCATCTCGAGAAATCAACCCCATGTCGAACTGAACTGTAATATAATATACTATTATATCTTAACCTTTTAATTTGAGGGTATTAATTTTAACAAAAAATTTATGAAAAGTATATTAATTAAAAATATAAAAATATTCATGAGTTATATATATTTATTAGTAATAAAAGTGTAACCATTTTATTGGTAAATAATTGTTTTATAAAAAAATTTAATTTATTAAAGGTGGTTTAGTCATATTTTCCACACAAAATAGAAAAAATATTTGACATTTTTTTAATTATTTATATGATAAAATTAAATTAATTCTTGAATCAAGAATATCAAAATTATCTAATGGCCAATTTTTTTGTTAAATCCTCAATTTGTTAATGAAAAATGAAAATTACTGAATTTTAATTGAAAAAAACTATAGCATCCCACCTTTTTATCTCATAAACATTCATTATATTATACCAAACCGAGGATCTTTAAGGATTAGTGTCTTGGAAACTAGGAACTTATTACATGAGAAAAAACATTCTTCTTAAACACTTTAAAGGATTCTTCATTAGTTCACCCTAATTTCATTATAGCATCTCATAACCTGGGAGCATACATCAAAGGAAAGGGTGAGAAAAAGGCCCAGTAAGGGAAACAAGGGAAAAATTTTACATGAGAACTTGTGATACATCAAAAGTCATGAAAAATAACATTAAGGCATGAGAAAAAGATAATGAGGAATATCATAATAAAAATAATGTGTTTCATAACTTGATGATGTGGCTAAAAAAATTAATATTGACAATCATTTCCGTTTCACCAAGGTCCATCCCCAAGGTTTCATTAAAAATTACAAACGTTATTCACCAAGGCATCGTTAAAAATGGTCATCTTTACAGATTAAGACTTTAACCAATGCATTGGAGCACTATCAGGGAAAACCCTTAAATTTTCTTTTATTATCATGTGAGACACATATATCATCATCAATAATTTCATAAATAGCACTTATAGCATAAAAGAAGTGGGCTTCCATTCATAATCATAGAGTTTTTGAAACTTCTTTAAAGACATGATCTTTATGTCACTTTAAACCCACAGAAAGGGAAAGCGGGTATCATGTATGTAAATCCCAGAATTTAAAATAAAACATTTTGGTATATATTTGAATAAACTTTTAGAAGAAAGAGCCTTGAGTATTCATTTAATAAAATAAATGAATTTGAGAATAAGAGAGAGTCATTTTGAGAAGGAAATTCTGCAGTATAATGGCTATGTTTCGGGGTATTAGAAAACATTGAAAAGAGAGGGGACATGATTCACCCACTCATAAATGATACATAAAACAGTATGGAAAAAAATATAAAAGATTTATGAATATGGTAATGAAATTTGAAAGACATACAATATGACATGAATAACATGAAAATGAGACAAAAATATGATTTCTCTTATTAAAATTTGGCAGCCTAACGAAGTCACTTAAACTTCAACAAATATGAATTGATGAGATCAAATGGGGTCTCTCGTCATATGAACATAAATGAACAGTATGATAGTTATAGATATAATTTTCCAAGATAATATAAAGTAACATGAAAGACTTGACATGAAAGTATAACATTGAAAAATGAGAAAGCTGAAAGAATCATATAAAAATTCGGTAGCCTAACGACATCACTTAAACTTCATCAAAAATGAATTGACGAGATCAATTAGGTTCTCTCATAATATAAATATAAAAGATAATTATGATAGAGATAAATATCATACCCCAACATAATAAAAAGTAACATTAAATACTTGACATGAAAGTAGAACTTTGAAAAATTCGAATGGTGAATGAATCCCTTAAAAATTCGGCAGCCTAACGGCGACACTTAAACATCAACAAAAATGAATTGATGAGATCAAAATAGGGTCTCTAATCATTTTAACATAAATGATAATTATGATAGATATAGATATCATACTCCAAAATAATAAAAATGAACTTTGAAGTCTTGAATGAAAGTAGAACATTGAAAAAACAGAAAGGTGAAAGAATCCCTTAAAAATTCAGCAGCCTAACAACGCCACTTAAACTTTGTTAAAACGAATTATTGAGATAAATAGGGGGTATCTCATCATATGAACATGAAAATTTCAGTAAGAGTCATATACAATAACATCCTCCAAAATAATAGCATTGAGAATTAAAGAAATGACATAAAAGAGATTACTTGAAAGAAAGAGAGAGGTAGGATCCCTTACCTTAAAATGTATCTCATAAAACTCAATGGTTGGAACCTTGAGGGCTTGGGGGCATCTTGAGAGGACTCCTTGAAAGGTAATGATACCAGATCTTCGTTGGGGGAGTGTTGGGAGTGAAAACTAAAAGAGGATAGGGTGGGTATTTATAGGGAATATGAGGGGACAAGGCATTAATGGCTAAGGGACACCTCATAAGTGGTTTTCTCAAAACCATGGGCTCTCCCATGGTATTTCTCTTGGAGCTAGGCCACATGTGCCCCCATAAAATAATGCATCGTCTATATTCAGCCTACCCTTAAAATATCTCATGAAATCATCATGACACAGTTATGATGTCATTAAACATACTGAAACTCAAAAACTGTATTTCTACTATTAACTGAAAATTCAACTTTCTCAGAAAAATCCCAAAGTTTTACGTTAACCAAATATCAATGCTCTGATTTCAAAAATAAACTACATTTTATAAAAATAATTTTTTAAATATTTTTAATTTAATTTTTAATTAAAAAACACTATTCACCCAAAAAAACTAATACTTGACTAATAATTAATTAAACAGTTATTTACCGATTTTATTGAATCACATTACTTAATAAAGGTGCCTAGATTATATTAATATATTCATTAAATGAGATTACTAATCCATTTGGTAACATTACTATTCCGAATCATAAAATCAATATTCATAATTTACTATTCATCAAAAATTATATTGATCTTACTAGACTCTAAATTTCGTACTGATCATAATTGTAGAAGACCATTTTTTGAAAATCATTAGACATAATTAGTTATCTAATGTTTACATAAATATTTTAAAATATTCTTTTTTCTAGATTTCATCAAAAATATGCAAACTATATTTATCCGGACATTGGAAATTCACAAACTTCATCACAAGAAGAAATCACAATTTTTTATATAAATCAATGGATTATAGAAGGCTGTTATGGTCTCATTAAATATCCCCTTATAACACCATTATAGAACCTAAGAGTAAGATGTGCTAGGGTGATAGAATCTTGGGGTGTCTCGGCCAACATTGCACGAGTAGTAATTTCTATCAGTTTGAACATCTCAAGAAGGTGATTCTATTCTAGCCTCACACGATGAAGATCAACTTGGTTTTGGTCCAGAGCAAATCCCAGTGGTGCTACCTCCTTCACAAGTTCTGCTAGATGGGATTAGATTGGCCTGAGACTCCTGTATGATTCCATCAAATCATATTTCTATTTTAATTAACCAAGATCACTTATATTTAGAGACAGTAATCGAAACGTTTAGTTTCCAGTGGTCATATTGACCAATGATCATATAATAGTAAAAACACAATAGACTCATTTTAATTACACTCATGTTATCAAATGAAACGGTTTTGTTGAGTATAAAATAACACACAAAAGTAGGAAACAATATTTATTCAAAATTTTGGGCCTTTACAATCTTCCCCCCTTATGAAATTGCGCCCTCACAATTTTTAAAAAAGGGATTTTAAATTTCATTGAATGTCTCACATCAGAACAAGAGTCAGTAACACAATTAATTTAAAAGAAAGAAAGGTAAGTAAGAAAGGTCACCTGAGTTAACCCATACTAGTATTCCTTATAGGATAACATGGACATGGAGGAGAAAACAAAGGGTCACATTCTGAGGGAGAGTGATAAAAAACATGATTAGGAGAAAGTTAACAACAAGAAAATCACAAAATTATGATGGGTTAAACGGTATTTGATTTCACAGTAGGAAACATTAACATACAACATATTTGTTTCACATTCCTTTTCGTAGTTTTGAGGAATTCATTTACTACATAAAATAAAACACAGGTAAGTATACCTACCTTCATGTAGAGTTTCATGCTTTAATAATTCTCCATCAAAACTAATCTTTTCTCCAAATGATGATCATTAAAAACTACTTGGTCTCATTAAAGCACAAGAATCATCTTCAAGAGAATCGCATAATCCAACAAATATTAACTATATATTTCTTATATTATCTCAAAAATAGAAAGTTTATGATAAAACAACTCTTCAAAAATAATTAATCCCATAGGAAGGGAAACTTCTTTAAATATTCAAAATTCCATGGTACTACCCAAAGATCATCATGGACCAATACATCAATAACTATCCTTATAATTCCTCAAAATAAACCAAACTAATATTGAATCCCAAATGCAAGAAGTATTTGATAACATAGTCTTCCAAAATAAACATCATCAGTCATCTCCAATCAACATCAATCACTCCTATCATCTTATAAAAAAAGTATCTAACCTAAACATATTTTCCCCAAGATAGGTTAATCATTTCCATAAGTAACCTAAATTACTATATGTCCACCATAAATTCATCAATTCTTCAAAATATAAGACAACCTTTACTCCTCAACAAAAATACCGTCATAATATTTTCACCTCGATCAAATAGGTTTCCCAAAATAGTGAACATATTCTAAAATAATAATCATATTTTAATCCCCTAATAATCTCCATCATATTAATATGGAAATAATCACATTTACTATCACATTTGTTGTTGGGACATGTTCATACATTTCCCGCCATTAACTAAGAAAATAAAGTACAATTAGGGGATTAAATACTTAGACAATAATCATGAAATGGAACATAAAGCATAGAAGGATAACTCGTAGAACAAAATTATACCATAACTTGTGATCGCCTAGGTTCCAAAATAGGTTATCCATAATCATATATTCTTATGTGAATCATTATTTTCGTTTATCTTTGTTCATTTAATAATGGTTCACTCTAAGCTTATTAATTCACCAAAGCATATCCCCCAAGAGTGTTATAACCAAGAGTACAGCAAGGCCCGTTCTTGTGTACCAGTTCCCATTCGAGTGTAGCTCAAATTGGTGTTTTTGGGTTTTACCCCTATGTACATATGTATTAGAGCCACTTCTACCTGCTCGTATCTAGACATGGATGTATTTGCTTGGAAACCCCTTACTCAATACTAACCAAATTAGCAAGAAGAATTACTATATTTATACTTTCCTATAGGACTCTTCCTAATGTTTTAATATCCGAATTTCCAAAAATAACTAAACCATCCTTGGATACCAACTATAGCATCCTGCCTTTTTATCACAAAAACTTTCATTACATTATAAAAAACCGAGGATATTTAAGGATTAGTGTCTTGGAAACCAAGAACTTATTACATAAGAAAAAAAACATTCTTCTTAAACACTTGAAAGTATTATTAATTTGTTCACCCTAATTTCATTATGACATCTCATAACCTAGGAGCATACATCAATGGAAAGGGTGAGCAAAAGGCCCATTAAGGGAAACAAAGGAAAAAATTTACATGAGAAATTGTGATACATCAAAAGTCATGAAAAATAACTTTAAGGCATGAGAATGAGATCATGAGGAATATCATAATAAAAAAACATGTTTCATATCTTGAAGATGTGGCGATGACATTTAATATTGACAATCATTTCCGTTTCACCAAGTTTCATCCCTAATGTTTCATTAATAATTACCAAGGTTATTCACCAAGGCATCGTTAAAAATGGTCATCTCTAGAGATTATGTCTTTACCCAATGAAATGGAGCGCTATTAGAGAGAACCCTTAAATTTCCCTTTATTATCATGTGATCCACATATATAATCTTCAGTAATTTCATAAACAACCCATATAGCATAAATGAAATGGGTTTCATTTCATAATCATAATTTTTTAACAACAATTTTAATGACATGATCTTTATGTCACTTTAATCCCACGGAAAGGTAAAGCGGGTCTCATGTATGTAAATCCTAGAATTTAAAATAGAACATTTTGGTATATATGTGAATTACCTTTAGAAGAATTATCATTGAGTATTACCTTAATAAAATAAATGAATTTTAGAATAAGAGCGAGACATTTTGAGACGGAAATTCTGAAGCATAACGGCTATGTTTCGGGGTTTTAGAAAACATTGAAAAGGGAGGGGACATAGTTCACCAAATCATAAATGATCCATAAAATAGTATGGGGCCAGAATATAAAGGATTTAAGAACATTGGTAATGAAATTTTAATGATATACCAAATGAAATGAAGAACATGAAAGGAAGACAAAAATATGATTTCTCTTATGAAAATTCAGCAGCCTAACAGCGTCACTTAAACTTCAAAAATAAATGAATTGACGAGATCAAATAGGGTCTCACATCATATGAAAATAAAATATCAGTATGATATATATAGAGAAAATTCCCCAAAATAATAAAAAGGAACATTAAAGACTTGACATGAAAGTAGAACTTTGAAAAATGTGAAAGGTGAAAGAATCCCTTAAAAATTTCGGAGCCAAATGGCGCCACTTAAACATCAACAAAAATGAATTGACTATATCAAATAGGGAATATCATCATATGAACATAAATGATAAGTATTATAGATATATTTCTCATACCAAAACATAATAAAAATGAACTTTATAGACATTACATGAATGTAGAACTTTGAAAAATGAGAAAGGTGAAAGAATCCCTTAAAGATTCGGCAGCCTAACAGCGCCAATTAAACATCAACAAAAATGATATGATGAGATCAAAATAGGGTCTATAATAATATGAAAATAAAATATCAGTATGATAGATATAGATATCATACCCCAAAATAATAAAAAGTAAATTGAAAGACATGACATGAAAGTAAACTTTGAAAAAAGAGAAAGGTGAAAGAATCCCTTAAAAATTCAGCAGCCTAACAGTGCCACTTAAACATTATTATAACGAATTGATGAGAGTAATAGGGGATCCATAATCATATAAAAATGAAAAGGGAAGTAATATAAATATAAAAGAAGATCCTATAACATAATACCATGGAGCATAAAATAAATGACATACAAGAGATTACTTGAATGAAAGAGAGAGGTAGGATCCCTTACCTTAAAATGTATCTCTTAAAACTAAAAGGTTGGGACCTTGAGGGATTGGGAGCACCTTGAGAGGACTTCTTGGGAAGTAATGAGACCTGATATTTGTTGGGGGAGAGTTGTGAGTTAAAAATAAAGGAGTAAAGAGAGGGTATTTATTGGGAATGTGAGGGGACAAGGCATTAATGGCCAAGGGACACCTCACATGTGGTTTTTCTCAAAACCGTGGGCTCTCCCATGGTATTTCCCATGGAGTTAGGCCACATGGTTCCCCCCATAAAATTCATCATCACCATTGGTCGTCAAACCATTAAAATATCTCATGAAATCATCATGACACAGTTATGATGTCGTTAAACATACCGAAACCCTAAAACTGTATTTCTACTATTCACTGAAAATTCAACTTTCTCAAAAAAATCCCAAAAATTTTACCATAACCAAATATCAATTCTCTGATTTCAAAAATGAAATCTATTTTATAAAAATAATTTTCTAAATAATTTTAGTTTAATTTTTAATTAAAAAACACTATTCACCTGAAAAAAACTAATACTTGACTAATAATTAATGAAATAGTTATTTACCTATTTTATTGAATCACATTACTTAATCATGGTGCCTAGATTATATTAATACTTTCTTTAAGTGAGATTACTAATCCATTTGGTCACATTACTAATCCTAAGCATAAAATCACTATTTTTAATTTACTATTCATTAAAAATTAAGTTGATCTTATTAGACTATAAATTTTGTACTGAACATAATTGTAGAAGACCATTTTATGAAAATCATTACACATAATTAGATATCTAAGGTTTACATAAATATTTTTCAAATATTCTTTTTTCAAGAATTCATCAAAAACATGCATACTATATTTATCCGGACAATTGAAAATTCACAAACTTCATCACAAGATGAAATCACAATTTTTATTTAAAACAACGGATTACACAAGGCTGTTATGGTCTCGTTACATATCCCCTTATAAAACCATCATAGGACCTAAGAGTAAGGTGTGATATGGTGATAGTATCTTGGGGTGGCTCGACCAACATTGCACGAGTAGTTATTTCTATCAGTTTGAACTTCTCGAGAAGGAAATTCCGTTCTAGCATCACACAGTGATGTTCGGCTTGGGTTTGGTCCAGAGCAATACCAAGTGGTGCTACCTACTTCCCATGTTCCATTAGATGGGCTTCGATTGGCCTGCGACTACTCGATGAGGGCATCAAATCTTCTTTCTATATTAATTAACCGTGATCACTTGTATTTACATATAGTAATTGAAATGTTTAGTTTCCAGCGGTCATATTGACCAGCGATCATATAACAGTCAAAACCCAAGACCCTCATTTTAATTACACTCATATTATTAAATGAAACAATTTTGTTGAGAATAAAATAACACAGAAGATTAGGAAACAATATTTATTCATAATTTCGGGATGTTACAAAAATATTTTTATTTAAACAATGACGATATAATAATATTAGAAAATAAATATACATAATTTTTTTTATTTTATCATAATTACCCAAATCAATCCCCATTTCAATTTAAGGGGTTTCAAAATCATCATTTGTGTGTAAGGTGGACTACATCCATGAAAACTAATTTCATTAATATTTTATTGCGACCTATCTCTGTGAGGTATGAGGATATATATAATGTAAATACATAATTTGTGAGAAATAATTACACATTTTTTGTCATAATATAAAATATATAAATTTCTATTTCTATTCTATAGTGATGATGATATTTTCACTTGTGTGTATGAAGGACTACCTCCAGACAGAGTGATGCGATTCGTCTTTCACAAACTCTTAAAATGTAATGTTATAAGAAAAAATATAATTATTATATGTGATAAAAATGAAATAATTATGATATTAATTACATATTTATAAATCATAAAAGATAACAAATCTTTTTTCCTTTTTTACATTATCACTCATTGAATGATGAATGCATTTTCCTTGTATGTGTATACTACCACCTTCACAAAGTGACATGACACTATTTTGATGACCAAACCACGAGGATGTTATATAAATGTATATTGAAAGAAAAAAAAATTGTATTTACATTATTATAATACATATTTAATGATAAAAATTGACTTAATTTCATTCTATAATGATTATTAAAAAATGGAAATGATAGTCATGCATACATATGATCTAGTGCCTCAATGATCTAAAAATACATTAGTCTTAAAAACAAATTTTCATGATTTCTCATAAATGTATAATTATTGTATAAATATGATAATTATTCCATGATTACCATTCTGATGATTATGTAACCATATCATATATTCATGAACTAGATCTTTCATGATGAAACATGCATGAGAAAATAATGAAATTAAGAAATCAAATACTGAAAATAAAGAAAGATTGTCAATTAAAAGGTGATGATATGTAATAAAAGGATCATAAATGATATTATAAATACTAATATGTTTATTATGTATGTTAATCAAATTTTTAAAAGTGAAATAGATGATGTTAAATAATTTTCAACAAAATGGAATCTTTTTGCAATGAAATTCTTCACAATTTAATTATATTGAGGCATATAGTAATTTTATGAACCTAATTTATTTTATTTGATATAAATACTACCCATTTTTCAAGAAATATCATTAAAAATTTATTTATATTATTATTTTAAATTTATATTTGAATTATTTCATCTAATATTTTTTTAATTAAACTTTATCAGGTGATCACGAATTTCATAACTCAATTTATTTTGATTGTGTAATATCACTACTTTATTTTCATTGATATTATCTGATTATATATGTAATTAATTATTACTATATATTATTTTATATCCTCTTTTTTATGTGGATTTAACTTTGATAAAATTATATATTGATTGATTAATCCTCAACTCAATGTTATGACTTTTGTAAGCGTTTATTTCATAATAACATTCTTATCATGATTGTTTATTTGTGAATACACATTAAAGGAAATTAATTGATCATTGGATATTTTACCCTTTCCTTTTCTAATAATATATTTATTTAAGAACATATTTTTTAAATTATTCAATTTTTCCACAATTTGTTACATAAAAATATTCATATAATATTTTAATAATATTTGACTTCATTTTTCTTTTTAACCGAAAAAATATTTTATTCCTAAACCTTGTTTTCTATTTTCTTCAAAAATGATTTCAACCATTTAATAAATTATTAATAAATAAATTGTTAACACATTATTCATATTAAAAAATATTTTTAATTTAATTATCAAGTTATATTAATTGAAATTCCAATTTGGATTATAATGAAATAGTTAAAGGAATCATTTTTAATGTGTGTGTCATGATTGAGATTTCAAGTGAACATGAACAATAAAAGTTTTAATGGATATTTTTTAATTTTCAAATAGTTTTTTCAATGTGTTATCTTGGAAAATATTTTGTTAAATTTCATTTTTAAAATGTGTTTTAAAAAATTAATTATATATTTTTCTCAAGCATGTTTATAAATATATTTCTTATGCTCTTACGATCCATCAATGAAAACAAACTCGTACTATTAATCCAATGGATATATGTTTTATTTATACCAAAACTATTATTTCCCTGTATGGTTTATGATATGTTTTGTGAATGAATGTATTGTAATTGAATTTATTGATTTATTTTGTATCCATTAAGTTTCTCTTGAAATATTTACTTTCCTGTGATCATTATACATTAAATTTCCTATAAATATCAATTTTATTTATCATGAATATAATTTTTACGTTAAATATATCTCATTTATATATATGTTTCATTACAATGAATAATATTTATTGACATGGGTAGTATTTATAAATAGTATTCATTTTTAAATATGTATATTTTTGGTAAGTAATATTGATTCATTAATTAAAATGATTATTTGAACAATGAGGAATAGATATAAAAACCCGCGATGTGTGGGGAGAAATATTATATTACCCCTTGATCAATTGGCATCTCTTAAGAGACAAATTATAAAGTAAACATTAAATGGGTATTTATCTATATATAATACTATACTATAAGTGGTCTTGATAGTAGATGTATTATTTTATAAATATATTAGGATTAATAATTAAGAAATTTGATTTAAATGGAATTTAGTAATTATTTTCCAAGAAATCTTTTCAATGATATAACCTCAAATTGCATTTTATTATTAGTTTATTAATAAATGGCATGTGTTTCCAGTTATATTCCTTGAAATTATTATTATTCATTTTCAAATTTTCATCACCAGGTTATTGATAAAATGGAATGAGAGTTATTTTATTTCCCATTATTTTTTTATTATGCTTTATTGATTAATTACAAATTATAGTATACATAACCCTTACAGAGGACATAATCTCTCCATTATTATTTTCTTTGGCAATGAATCCATGAATTTTATAATGATGATATAAAATAATATACTAGAGGTAATAGTGATATTCTTGAAAAAATTATGTTCTAATTTATATTTTCAAATGTTATTTCGAAAACATTTTTATGTAGTTTACTATTTCTACTAAACTAAAGGGTCATTAGATAAGTGATTACTTTTATATAATTCCAATGTAATAATATAAGACACAAACTATAATTTTCTATATTTTGGTTCATTATAATAAATATTTAAAACATTCCATAAAATTTTGAGATATATAAATGAATTACATCATATCAAGAGAGGGAAGTTCATACATATCCATGAACACTGTTATCATTTTATAATGAAAATATGGAAAAAAAAAATAATTAAAAATTTATCATGAATGCTTCATAATTATATCATAAAGATCAGAAAAATATTTTAAATACATAATTATCTCCATCAATGAGTGGAGAGGATGGAAAATGAATCATATCAATACGTGGAGCTGGTAGTCCACATGTACACATGAGTGGAACTTTTATCTTCCATATTATTGAAAATAATAATATAATGGTTGTGAAATCATTATAATAACATAAAAATATCTTATTATATTGGGTTTATCATTTTAATGTAGTTACTGAAGAAATTTAATCATATTATTACATGATTCGTAAACATAAACATCTTTTAATACAACACAAGGATCAATAATGCCATAATGTGTTTAGAAAACTATGTTCATATTAAGTCAATGGAAATTATAACATGGAATCCATATTTCAGTCAATATAATGGGATCCTAAAATTAATTTGATGTCCTAAAACCTATTGAGATAATATAAGGAAATACATAAATAACGGTGTGAGATTAAAAAACTAATTATGGGAATAAACCTGATAATGAATTATAACATCAGAGTCAAAGGTATAACATTATATCATAAAATATCAGGATTGTGAGAAATTAAAAGGAATAAAATCACATATGAAATGGTCTAATAATATAATTAGATAACATGAAATAAGGAAAGAACATACAACATGAAATAAACATGATCCAAGGATAACTTCCTAACCCTTATCATATTGTGGAAAATGTCCCATAATGAATTTGGTTTACTCCCAAATCCCATAAATAACTCCTAATGAGATTAAATAATTACCCTATGCTATAAAAAACAATATTAGAACAAATATAATAACTATTTCTAGATCAATTTGTTTTAAAAAATCAAATAAATCCTAAATAATATCATAATAATTTCCTATGTGAAGAAAATGGAATTCAAAATCATTCTTCATATCTAAATCAAAGGAAACATCAAAAGAAAGGCATTTTAGAAAAATTCATAAGGATTTTATTACACCATAAACGAAATGGATACTAAGATATGTATATTTTTTATAGTAATATATATATATGAATTATGATTATTCAATATTATTAAATATAGAGATAAAGTGATTTAGAGAGAGAACGTTTATAACCATGTTGAAATGGTAGTTTAGCGAGATCCATAACCTCAATCCTGATTTATCACATTGGTTGTTTATATTCTTAAATGTTAGACATATGGAAATTATTTACATTCTTATGAAACCATATAATATTTACTATTCTATTTATTTTGTTTTTTACCATTTTACCTACAATTATGTAAACAATAAATTTTAGACCGAAGGTTTTAACCGTAAATGACTGATACATCCAAAACCACATTATTAACTTGACTATGGCCTAAGAATGCGTAATTAAATAATATCTATAATTGTAATAATGAAATATTTATCATTTTTATTTATAAATAATAAAATTGAAATCATTAATTAATATATTATTTAGAAAAATTAACCACATTACAATCTTAGAGATGGTAAGATGTATGTTTTCATGAGAAGCGTTTCCATTTTTTATAGATTTTGATGGAAGGAATTTAAGAAATATTTTAACTTTATTGGATGATAATATTTGAAATTACATCATATATGTTTTTTAAATAACCCTACACATACAATCCATGTGATTTAATAATAGAAACAAATCATATTGCATCGTGATGTTGAAGCCTGTCATACACATGGAAGACATTATAAATTATTGAATGGAAAATAATGTAAGAAAATATAAGAAATAGTAATTTCAAATAATGTATAAAATTAATAAATATTAGATATAAAAATTAAATTATTTTTTATTACCTTTCATGTATAGCGTATGTGAAAAACAAATCATGTCTTTTCGTGAGGTGATAGTTCACCATATAAATAGATTTCTTTACCATAATTTCCATGAAATTAATCATAAAAATTGTATATATAATATTATAATTTAAAACGTATAATTATGTCTTAAATATAATATATAAAAATTATATAAATCATTAAATTCATCCTTGAGAAACGGTGACGAAAAACGGTTTATGTATGTTCACAAGGCAATATTCGTCCTGACACACAATCAATTGTTTTATATACCATTTTTTGTAAGAGGAGATATATTCAAGTAATAATATAAACAAAACAAAAACATATTATATTTAAAATATATAGGTAGTTATATAATCATGATTTTACATGATATGAAGGATATAAGTAAAATAAATAAAATAAAACACTCATTTAAGGAAATTTCCAATTCTTCATAAAACATAATTTTGATTAAAAAAATCATTCCTATGTCATATTTTTTCCCCGAAGTCTTCTAGGACAATTCTATACAATAATTTAAGTTATTTAGGAAGGAATTGTTTTGTATAAAATTGTATCTATGACGAATGATATTCACTAGATACTCTTCATATGATTGGTATTTCTACAATACTACTATCCCATGATTTACTACATGTAAGAAGTGTCTCTTGACGCCGAAAAAAGTATGCAACTCTCGGAGGAAGTTTCGAAATGACAAAGCGAAGTCATATTCGGAATCAGAGGCCCAAACCGGAGGCCCGGGAAGTGGTATGCGAAATAAAGGAGGATTCGCGCGAAAAAATGTTTTGCGCGTGAAGTACTCCCGGGAATCGCGGAATCGGGCTGGTGATGCGCGCAATAATTACGTGCCCTGGTTCTCCGCGGCGCGATATTGCGCGCAAGAGGTTCCCAGCGTGGAAGATTTCGTGCGCCGCCAGGATTCCGCGCCAGAGGTCGCCTATAAATAGAAGGTGACCCTGAACGGTTTGGGGCTTGAGGAATCCGAAGAGGCTCTCGTGCGCATAATTCGGCTCCCCCCCGCGCGAAAGACGACATCCAGGTAATCCCTAATTTTGTGCAACCTTGCCCGGAAGTTTTCCTTTGTGTGCAACTCCACCAGCTTCCGTGAATTTTCCCCCTCCCCCGTGTTCCAGCCTTGCGCGCAATCTGTGTCCCGTGTGCGCAATACCCTGCCTTGCGTGCAAAACCCTGCGCATAATTCCCTCTTCCTACACAATTCCGATTGCTCCATTTACACTCCGGCCCAGTTTTTTGCACTCAAACCTTCCCTTTTCTGTTCAAAGCCCAAGACCTCTCACCTTGACGCCCCTTGGATTCCCCCTTCACCAGCGCTTGATGTCTCCCCAGCCAGGCATGCGGGCCATGCGTTGTTTTCCCGTACAGCCCTCTAGGATCATGCAAAGTAACCTCAAGGTCACTTGGACTGTTTTTCCCTTTGCGTTTCTTTGCCTTATGCTTCTCCGCATAGGCACGCGAATGGCTATTGCTTCTTCGCATATCCATGATAACATGGACCCCCCGGTGGTTTTCCATACGACCCCCCTTCACAACGGCCTTGCTGATGCCTTCCCTCCCACAAGGGGTAGAGGGCATTGGGCATATAAGCCCTAGGGGTTTGGAGAAAACCCACTTCATCCAAGCTGCAGGACATTAAATGTCTTAGCATCTCATCCTTAACAGAAGACGTTAAACTGTGGTCTGAACCTATGCTTCGCACGCAGGGTCCCCCAATCTCGGACATTTTTTACGCCACTCGTCTCCATGGGAATGGACTATTCCTCACATGTAATGAGATCCTCCTTGTCGGAGCGGCGTTTGTTAGCGAGGGAAGAGCTGCCTCAGAGCGTAAGCCCCTAGCCTTTCTTGCGGATGACTGCACCCATGCATCTCCGTACTCCCCCCCCCCCCCATGCCGAGGCCAGTGGAATCCTTTTCCCACTGCGCTTTGTCGCACCACGGGCCTCCACCCTGGAGGAAGCCCCGACACCATGGACCGCTAACCACGCGTAAGCCCCTGTATCCTCTTTGGGCCGCTCAACACGTAAGCCCCATTCCGCTTCTCACAGACGCGCCCTTCGCAACATGATCGTCTGGTCCCTGCTGCCTCTTGTTTCCCACACTGAGAATGACTCACGTGGGCCAAGAGCGTGCATCTACCATGACACCCACCATGGGCCGCCTGAGCGTAAGCCCCATACCCACCATGGTCCGCCCCAGAGCGTAAGCCCCATCCCAGCGAACTACGTGGACTTTGATCCGTGCTAACGCATGGTACGTAGGAAGCCTCCATGAAGTTCAAGCCCACCACCCAGTTGTTCCGACCTCCTCACGTCGGTTCACTACCCACTATGGGCCGCCTAAGAGCATAAGCCCAATACCCACCTTGGGCTGCCTCAGAGCGTAAGCCCCATATCCACCATGGGATGCCTCATATCGTAAGCCCCATATCCACCATGGGCCGCCTCAGAGCGTAAGCCCCACATGCCATCGTCCCGCATGACATTAAACTGTATGTCCTCATCCCGCATGAGGTTAAACTATATGCCCTCGTCCCGCATGATGTTAAACTTTATTCCTCCTCTTGGGCCACCCCAGAGCATAATCCCCAGGTATCACTCCACCATCCATCCTGATCCTTACCCAGGCCGCCACATCCCAGTGGGATCATGCCACCCCATTCCACTCCATAGCATCCGGGAAGCCGCCCACGTGCTGGCCCCAACATCGGTGTTCCCCCATAGGGGCCCTTCAACCCGATCCATCTACGCAAGACGTTAAACCCGTGGCATACCCCGTGTTAATCATGGGAAGCTTCGGAAAACCACAGATGGTACACATTCCCCTCGTTCGATGTGGGATGCCTCGGCTTCCGTGCCCTCGAGAAGCCCTGTGATGAGGGACCGAAGACACACATGCCGACGACAACCCAACGTGACCATTCTCCTCACCGAAGGTTTCTTCCCCGACAAGACCTCTTGGAGCATCTTGATGGAGGAAGTGTAATTAACCAGCGTCCATGTAGATATGGCATCAGGAATGAGCTTCACGAACCCATCTTAAATCTATGAGGGAGACCTGGACTAGGTGATGAGCTCCAAGGAGGAATCCACGGAAGGAAGAACTGACATCCCATCATCCCAGTTTCGATCAAGGAGTAGACATCCCTGAACAAGGTACGGATGCCGCCCGCCTTTGGAAAGCGGGAATGCGGGGCAACAAGCAGCGCGTCCTCCCCACAGACGGATGCGCGCGCCCCGGTGAAAGCGTCAGAAAAAAAAATGGTGAACCCGATGTGAAGCTCTTCTCCTCAACACGGGGAACGGTAGCCATCGGGGCATCAGAAGAATAGCATGTCACCAGGTCTGGTTCACCCTCACTGGGACATGAGCCCCCCAAGGATCTAGGCCGTCCGGAAGTTGACTACTCCATTATGTGACGTCATCAGTGTGGATCCCTCTCACCGACCATGGAAGACAGGATGACTTTGGGCCTTGGTCGTTGATCTCTTTTCTTGTCGATGCAAATGGGATCATCTCCCTGCTTCCAGGAATCAGATCACTGCATTTGGAGCTCGATCGCCACCTACCCACCGGCACTGGGGTAGGGGCAGTACCGACGCAGCTACCCTGCGCGGTCCTGCTCATTTCATGGTCGCTGCGACATCAACCGCCATAGTAGCCGGGCGCTTGCACCCCTATCCCTGTCAGATGTCATCTTGCAGAGGGTGATCGATGACCTGGTTCGTAGGTATGACGTGGAAGGGGTCATCCCCACCAGGGGCATGGCCCGTCTGGATCTAGAGGCGACTTCACCTCACCACCATCGTCGCCCTCGAGGGCCATGTAGGGAGCCACCACTCCCCACGCCGACGTTCAACCGATTCGAGAGTCTATCCCCGGAGTGCCTGGACACATCCCCTACATACACCAATGAGGTGGGGGATGTCCAGGTCTACCCGATCGGCGATCCATCCCAGGGGTTAATGTATAGAACCCCCACCAGGCTGCGTCTACGTCACCACCCGACTCCCCGAGCCTTGGAGCAGAAAATCTTCATGCCTGCACCGCCGGTTCCAGACCATCTAACTCGACGACAGCATCGGGCGCGAGCAGGAGAGAATGCCCGTCATGGGGCATCAACATCAGAAACCATTGTGGCCCCAGCCACTGCTGAATCCCGTCACCAGATCCCTGTACACATTGAGCAGGGGCAGCCACATGCCTGACTGGGATCAAAACCCCGACCGCCCTACAGGCAAGTTGGGTAGATTCTCCTGGTTGCGGGAACTGGAAATGGCCACTGCGGACCAATCTGTGTGACGCACACCTGTCGTAGGGCGTGGCAAAAGCAATTTAATTTTCCTAGTGTAGCATAGAAGCTGACCAGGGTCGTCTCACTTAAGGAGCTTTCTCAATCGTTTACTTACTTAATCTAATTTAACTAAAATAATTCTTTATGGTTGTTTTTATTTATGAATGTAATGCAATTTAATAAAAGATAAAACTAACATGCAATGACAAAATGCAATTAATTGAGAAAGAACGTGGCCTTTATGGGTTGGTATGTGGGTTTCATCATTCTCCTTGTTGATATTTAAATTAAGTTTGATAATTCAATTATGAGATCTCATTCATGAATTACTATTCTTTTATTTTTTGGTGTGAAATCTTGAATGCATTTTGCAATCTTAACTTCACCTCCTCCTATAATCAAGGTTGATGGCACACCTCGATCGAGAGTGTGTCATCTTCCAAGACCTGGCTCCATCGTATGCCATTTCAACCACTGAATGGCTCAACTCCATCGTATGAAGAGCTTGTATCCAGTAGAAGGGAGGGAAAATATTTAATAAAAGAATAGAAATGAGTTTTGAGATCAATGTCGTGGTGGACGATCGCCACACCCGTGCACATCACTCTTACTCATCACAAACATAATAAAACATAGGAATTTAAGCACTGAATTAATGAAATTTCCACATACCTCCCCCGGGCCAAGTCTCGGGTTAACCCCTCATATTTGAGGGTAAGAGGTCACGGTGGATAATATGAGAATAATAAAAGAAGAAAAGAAGGAGAAAAGATGAAGAAGAGAACATGGAGGATGGGTGGACACAAAAATAAAAACAATGCATGAATTTTATTAGAAATAAGAATTACAAATTAAAACTAAAATAAAGAAAATAAATGAAATGGGGAAGATTTCTGGTCGTCCTCCCTCAGTGGTGATCTCCTCCTTGGTGCCTTGAAAGAATGGATGGAGAATGGGATGCTTTGAGGAGGAGGTGAGGGCCTCCTTTTATAGGCAGAATTCGACCCCCGAATGTTGTCGCGTTTTGGACCCCATAAATGACCTCTTCACGCATTGAGGCCTTCTTAAATGTTGTTCATAATTGTCTTGGCCGTGTCCCCTCAAACTCTCAGCGGATTTGGATAGGTATTCCGAGGGTTATGGCCAATTTCCTCTGACAATTTATTCTGTCCAGTCAGAATCATCAAACCGAAAAACACCGTTTTGTACTGAATTAATGTCCCTGAACACGGCCATTTCAGGCGTGGCCTCCTTAATTAAACTTGTTCACAATCTTCTTAACCGTCTATCCACAAAATTTCAGCTCCATTAAAGTCGTTTTGAGCGAGTTATGGATATTTTACTGAACCTTCGTTTTTCGGGAAGAAATTTCCTGGAAGCTTCCTTGGTGTTCCTCAATAATCTTCAACTTCATTGAATTGTTTGGACCTCAAGATGGTAGAATCAGATCCTGGTCCAGAAGACAAAGTTGAAGGAAATTAAATTAGGATTCTAAAGAAATTATAATCATAAAATTTGGATTTATATATTTTTTTGTAAATGACCAAAATACCCCTGTAGTGAAAATCTGTCCAAAATGCAAAATTTGGTCATTTTTGCATTTAAACTTAAAATACTTCTTAAATCCAAAATTGTTACATATAAGCTCAAAATGGTATCTTGGGATTTTTAAAACAATAGAAATGCATTAAAAAATGTGCAAATTATAAGCCCTGTCAATTCCCCCACACTAAAACCATGCTTGTCCTCAAGCATAAAATCTCAACATGGAATTCAAAGGGCACTAATTTCACAAATATTTAAATTTCAAATGAAATAAAATCAAATGATTTTCAATGTCCAATCAAATTTTCCAGTTCCACAAAAATACTAATTTAATTTCCCATTTTTCAAAGAAACAATCAATTCATGCATTTTACTTTTCCCCTTTGAAAAATAATGAAGCTTCTCCTTTCATTCATTCAAGATTCTCAATTTATTATTATTAAACATGCCAAATCATGACCTACCTCACTTTTGAATCTTTTCTCTCATCACTCATGATACAATTAATAGTGGAGTTATGCTCATATCATGAGAACATGCTCCTTACCCATAGGCTTGTAAAGTAACTACTTTCTCTACTTTGTAAAGACAAAACACACATAAAATCACGAGGACTTGCAATAAAGGTTCAAATGACTCTGTGGCTTTGGGTTGGTGGGTAAATGATTGAAATAATTTAAGGCTAGAAGTAGGAGGTTTTACTCTTAAGTACAATGCATGATTAATCAAGTGAAAACACAAGATGAACCTCACTCAAATCCCCTTGAAATGTGAATCACAACACCACTCCCCTTTCAATGACATGGGTCATGAGTCAATAAATGATTACAAAGAATGATATCATCGAAGTTCTCCTTGTTTTTTTTTTGTAAATCTCCAGAAAGGCACAGCTTTATTTTCTTTTTTTTCTTTTTTTTTCTTTTTTGTAAAGCTCCAGAAAGGCACAGCTTTATTTTCTTTTTTCTTTTTTTTTATGGAGAACCGGATGAAATGATAGAAGCATAATGAAATGATGACTCATGCCCAATTTTCTAATAATACATTGCCCAAAATGATGACGCACACATTACACCACCCAAAAATGATACATATCCCAAGGAACGCACACGAAAGGCCCTTCCCCCACACTCAAACTTGAAATAACCATGAAAAAATACTAAAAGTGCAGGTAGGTAAGGAAAAATTGGATTGTAATGTGGCTTAAACCTATAAGGCAATTCATGGCATCTAAGGGCTTACGAAGGATAAATGTAAAGGTGGGTCTTAGGATAAAATGTGGCTAACCAAATATATGCCTCAATCATTTTAAATGTGGTTTTGTACAGTCATAGCTTTGACAAGTTTCAATACAAGTTCTAGCAGGTGGCACGTCCCAAGATAACTCAAGAAATATGCTCAAGATAAAATAGGAAATATTTGGTCTAGAAATCCTCTCAGGAATGAGAATATGATATTGGACAATCACTCATGGCATGATTAATAATAACAAATTAATTCACATGAATTTCAGAAATTCAAAGAATGAAAAATGGAAGGGAAATTTCATTTACATGAATCAATTAATTCCCTTAAATCATGAGTCCTTATTTCAATATCCTTGATTCACTTTAATCATCCAATTATCCATTTTAATCATTCAATCTCATTAACATTGAAATCTAAAACATGGCATCACAAGATTCCTTAGAAACTCATGTCTCCTAGATAATTTGATTAAAACATTAATTCAAGTGTGGGTATGCAATTCTTATCATTAAAGCTTAAAACAAGTTTTGGACAAAAAATTTAAGGAGTTTAAAATTTAAAATTTAAAAATGAACTCCCTTTTGAAATAAAGATTCAGTCCCCTTTAACAAATTTTTGGGGCTTCCTTCTACCATCATGATCCTACAAAAGAAAATTTCAAAATTAAGAACAATAATCATGTCATTAAAGCTCAAAATGATAAGGGGGAAAGGGATGAATGCTAAACTACTTCTAAGAAATGAAATTGAAATCTAAATTCCTAGAAAGCAAGGGATAAGTCTTGGTACGATCCCCCAAGTGGGCCCTGAATTTTTACTGCCTCCAGTGGGCAGTACCAGCTGTTATCCAAAGTCTGATGGTGGATGTAGCTTCTTTGCTTTGAACCACCACATGTGGATTTTCCCAGCTTGTGCTTCATTATCCTTGTTGAGGAGGAATCCATGGATAGAGTACACCAGATCCACCCCCTTCGCAATATAGTAC
This sequence comes from Viscum album, assembly GCA_963277665.1. Lineage (NCBI taxonomy): Eukaryota > Viridiplantae > Streptophyta > Magnoliopsida > Santalales > Viscaceae > Viscum > Viscum album. The sequence goes on from OY728156.1 coordinate 1,665,918,505, forward strand.
AACTTGCATGGTGGGGGTATGATGAAGTATGAAACCTCCTCCTTCTTCGTTGATTCTTGTGCAACATCTTCTTCTATTTCCAGTGGTTGCTTCAGATGTGAAGCAACATGTGTCTCTGGTTCATCAGGTAGAGCCACTAGAATCTCTTCATGATGGGGCTCCTCCAGTAGATGTTCAATGACTTCAGGGAGCTCTAGGTGTTCCTCAACTGGTGCATCTTCTTTTTCCACATCATCCTCCAAGGCATAATATGATTCACACAATTCTGAAAATTCAAAAAAGTTGGGAGTTATACTCAAATCAGATTCAATAAATTTAAAAGAGTTTGAGTTCAAGATTGTATCATCTCCCTGATTCGGTTTGGCTTGAATATCTTGTTCAATAGAAAATGCCACTTGGAGTTGATCTTTGATAGATGAAGATTGATAGTCAGACTCCTCCACCTTGAGTTTGTCTTCAACATCATGGATGTCTTCAATGAAATTTGGGAAGACCAGTGGAACATCCTTGTTGGCCTTGAATCTTTGAATGTCTTTTTGGAGTTCATCGGCCAAGACCATCAAATCTTCCAGTGAGATCCATGTTGCTAATCCTTTTTCCTTTTGTTTGAGCCTTATCATTAGAGCATCAGCTCTTCGTTGGAGGGCCTCCTCGGTATAGTCTGTTTCTTCCTCCTGCACCTGTGAGTAATTGTTCCATGCAGAATAATTTGAATTTGAATCGATCATGGAAAAAAGTTTTTTTTTTCAATTTTTTTTTTAAAATGGAAAAAAATATAAAATTTGAAATTAGAAAATGTAAAGTAAACAACCAATTAGCTCCCCGGCAACGGCGCCAGTTTTGACGCACACCTGTCGTAGGGCGTGGAAAAAGCAATTTAATTTTCCTAGTGTAGCATAGAAGCTGACCAGGGTCGTCTCACTTAAGGAGCTTTCTCAATCGTTTACTTACTTAATCTAATTTAACTAAAATAATTCTTTATGGTTGTTCTTATTTATGAATGTAATGCAATTTAATAAAAGATAAAACTAACATGCAATGACAAAATGAAATTAATTGAGAAAGAACTTGGCCTTTATGGGTTGGTATGTGGGTTTCATCATTCTCCTTGTTGATATTTAAATTAAGTTTGATAATTCAATTATGAGATCTCATTCATGAATTACTATTCTTTTATTTATTGGTGTGAAATCTTGAATGCATTTTGCAATCTTAACTTCACCTCCTCCTATAATCAAGGTTGATGGCACACCTCGATCGAGAGTGTGTCATCTTCCAAGACCTGGCTCCATCGTATGCCATTTCAACCACTGAATGGCTCAACTCCATCGTATGAAGAGCTTGTATCCAGTAGAAGGGAGGGAAAATATTTAATAAAAGAATAGAAATGAGTTTTGAGATCAATGTCGTGGTGGACGATCGCCACACCCGTGCACATCACTCTTACTCATCACAAACTTAATAAAACATAGGAATTTAAGCACTGAATTAATGAAATTTCCACATACCTCCCCCGGGCCAAGTCTCGGGTTAACCCCTCATATTTGAGGGTAAGAGGTCACGGTGGATAATATGAAAATAATAAAAGAAGAAAAGAAGGAGAAAAGATGAAGAAGAAAACAGGGAGGATGGGTGGACACAAAAATAAAAACAATGCATGAATTTTATTAGAAATATGAATTACAAATTAAAACTAAAATAAAGAAAATAAATGAAATGGGGAAGATTTCTGGTCGGCCTCCCTCGGTGGAGATCTCCTCCTTGGTGCCTTGAAGGAATGGATGGAGAATGGGATGCTTTGAGGAGGAGGTGAGGGCCTCCTTTTATAGGCAGAATTCGACCCCCGAATGTTGTCGCGTTTTGGACCCCATAAATGACCTCTTCACGCGTTGAGGCCTTCTTAAATGTTGTTCATAATTGTCTTGGACGTGTCCCCTCAAACTCTCAGCGGATTTGGATAGGTATTCCGAGGGTTATGGCCAATTTCCTCTGACAATTTATTCTGTCCAGTCAGAATCATCAAACCGAAAAACACTGTTTTGTACTGAATTAATGTCCCTGAACACGGCCATTTCAGGCATGGCCTCCTTAATTAAACTTGTTCACAATCTTCTTAACCGTCTATCCACAAAATTGCAGCTCCATTAAAGTCGTTTTGAGCGAGTTATGGATATTTCACTGAACCTTCGTTTTTCTGGAAGAAATTTCCTGGAAGCTTCCTTGGTGTTCCTCAATAATCTTCAACTTCATTGAATTGTTTGGACCTCAAGATGGTAGAATCAGATCCTGGTCCAGAAGACAAAGTTGAAGGAAATTAAATTAGGATTCTAAAGAAATTATAATCATAAAATTTGGATTTATATATTTTTTTTGTAAATGACCAAAATACCCCTGTAGTGAAAATCTGTCCAAAATGCAGAATTTGGTCATTTTTGCATTTAAACATAAAATACTTCTTAAATCCAAAATTGTTACATATAAGCTCAAAATGGTATCTTGGGATGTTTAAAACAATAGAAATGCATTAAAAAATGTGCAAATTATAAGCCCTGTCACTGTGGTAGCACCGCTCACCATGAAGGCTTATTCCGTGCCTCCAATCTAGAAAGCTGAAAGCTTCTTTGCGGAGGTTATGCTCTAGGTATGACTCCTTCCAGCGCCTGCTGCATGGGGTATAAGGTCACCCCCCCTACTGCTGGCCGTGAGCAGGGAGCCGTTGTGTATCCATTCTCCCACCCACATGGAGGTCCTCCCCATGTCCCTTTCGACATATGTCCCGGTGCTTCTCGCATCCCAGCCCTCGGTACCTTCTACCCCAGCTCTATTGTGGCCGGGGAACCCTATGATGGAAATCGTCCTTACCACGATGAGCTACCCAGGGGCAGGAAGGCCGGGCATCTTTGCCGTATGGGGAATGTCAGGGGAGTTCTAACGGAAATTAGACCAGTCCATTTCTCGGATTATGAGGTAGAGTACGACTCGACGATGGAACCTTCCCCCCAACCCTTCGAGTTGAGGGAAGGGATGGGGATGCGGCGTGTCAGTATCGTACTCCCTGAATGCGAGATCCGTATGATTCCCTCTTTCCTTCAATGGTATATCCAGGAGGATGAGGACTCGGCGTACTGCCGAGGGTCAAGCCAGCAATTGCCACTGGCCTCCATGAACGCACCTCCACCCCTATTAGGGATGGTGAGGAGGTTTTCTGGGGACCAATAGAAGAATCGCAAGGTGATACACCCGTGGCGAGCACCGACGCTGTGATAGGAGGCCCGTTCGTCGGCCCATCCTATCGCGATGTGGTAGCCAGGGCACTGCAACCTCTGGAGGATGACCCAAGGATCAGCGGCCAATCGGCCTGTTCACCGTATTCCCTGCCGGCCAGCCCACCGGCCCGGTGGCCTGCCTCTGTGACATTTCCAATTCCCTGAAATTCCTCGGTGGACGAGCAGGGGTGGTAGGTTCTGGACCCCGAACCGGAGCCATGGAGGTTATGGACCATTCTTGCAGCGGGCCACTTCCCTGAGAAGTTTTGGCCGGTCGGAGAATCGGATTTTGATGTGCCGTAGTCACTCACCCATGGAGAGTTTGAATGCATCCATATGTTTCTCCGGGTGACTCACTCCCGCCTCCTCCATCAGCTAGCGCCTTGCCCCGGGAGCCAAGCGCATCTTGAGGAGATCAGTGAGCAGTGTCGTCGGGTCGACCTAGCAGCACTCCCCGCGGTCCGGCACCCCGAGTCGCTAGACCACCACAAGGCCCTCCAACAACAATGTGTCCAGAGTTTTAAAGTACTCCGTAGAGATATTGAGGAAGCCACCCCCCATGCGCAGGTCTGTGGATGGGGGCAGTACCCTGCTCTCCTCTTCTGTGCGATCCGCCGACAGCCCGATCCACTAGGCGGCCCTGAGGGAATGTCGCCAATGGCAGTCACGGTCAACATGGCTGACATTTCAGATGAGGGAAACATTATGGAGGCCCTTTATGGGGACTCACCCCTGAGGACAGGCTGCTACTGGACCCATCTGGGAGGATTAATCTCCAACAGAGGATCCTCCTAGGTCGTCCTATACCCACAGAGGCACTGACACTAGGCCGAAACATCGGCAAGGGTAAAGAGATCGTTGGGTCTGTCAAACTCGCGACCCATCTGCCTCAGTGCAGAAGGTGGACGAAGATCCCGAGAAGGCCACGATGTACCAACAACTAGGTGAGAAAAAGAGTCTGGTTGATGAGCTCTTGGCCGAACACATTGTAGAGCGGCGGTCTGACTATGGTGCTCCTAGACCAGGACAGCAGGGGCAGGAGCATCTACCCCTTGTTGAGATTCCCCCAGGCAACCGTGTCGTGTGCTCCAACAGGGGAGACGCTGGAACCCATGGAATGAGGGCGCAATTTGTTTCTCCAAACTCTCCTAAGCGGCGAGACAACCTGGGGGACCCTGCTCGGTTTCCTCCCCCCGCTCCGAGAGACGCTCCGCCAGCTGCCCCACGAGCCGCTGAGTGCCACTACCATATCGAAAATCCTAGAAACACGCTTATGATTAGAGATCCCCATCAGGATAGGAATCCACATCCGGATGATCTGATGGAAGTACTCATTGCTCGCTTGGAGGCCCTGGAAACTCGGCAGGTGGCAATCCCACCAGATGGCAAGCCGTACCCAGCGTGGGTGGATGACATGCCGGCTCCGCCAGGATTTGGGAACCCCACTTTTTCCCCATTTAATGTGATTGGAGACCCGCCCCAACACTTGCCCCACTTCAACTCATCGTGAGGGCCTATGTTAGGGACTCCGGCGCAGCAGGAGGATGCCAAGCTCCGGTGTTTCATTCAGCCACTAGAAGGACCAGCATTCGTCGGGTACAGCCAGCTCCCTGTTGGATCGGTGACTAGCTAGGAGGACCTTCACCAGAAATTCCTCTACCAGTTTAGTTCCACAACCCAGAAGATGAATATTGCAGACCTCTTCAGGTGAAAGAAAAGGCCCGATGAGCGAGTCGCGGACTTCGTCGCCCGGTGGAAGGGGCTCACGTACTCCCTTGACATGTGGCTAACTCAGGAGAAAATACTGACGATGTATGTATGGAACGTCAAGGCAGAGTTGGTTCCATATATGATCACACAGAATTACCCTGGGGGGTTCCATGACTTCTCGGACAAGGCTCAGCACCTCGAAGAAACCCAGCAATAGGCCAATCGGGCATACCCACTGCCTCCTGTAATCTCTGCAAGAAGAGCCGCCAGAGCCGATCCCGCTGCTGTGGCCCAGATAGAGGCCACCAGACAGCTAGAGTTGCTGCCATTGAGGCCAGCTCAGCAGGCTCGTAGGGGTCCACCCCCATGGGCACAGCCTTCGGACCAACATCGACCACCTCAAAATCAGCAGGCGCCTCTGTGCAACGCACCACCACTACCTAGGTGAGGTAATCCGGCTCCGCCTCCTCGGCCTGATCCTCCGGCCCTTGGCCATGGTCAGACCCGAAGAGTCTCCTTTCTAGACAGAAGGAATCGGGATTACTCATTTGGTGAGGCCCAGATCCCCGGTTATTCCATAGCGCCTTGGAGCAGGGGATCGTGCGGCTGCCTGAGTGCCAGAAGCCAGAAGAGGTGTGTCTCACTGATCACCTCAACTACTACCCTTACCACCGGATCCTGGGACACACCATCTTGCAGTGCTATGTGTTCATGGACTGGCTCCATGACCAGATTGACAACAACATATTTAGGTTGGCCCCAGCCCCGGCACAAGTGGCAGGTGTTTTCATGGGATCAGATGGCATCTACGACGATGGGGATGGGTGGGAACAGGTTTCTGACCGAGGGTCCCCAAAGTATAATGACTGGATGGCCCGAAGGACGGTCACCCATGCCCATGGAATTATCTGTGCCCGCCTGAGTCAGCCAGAGCCCTCGGAGTCTGCGAGTGCCGTTTTGGATTCTTCATCCCAGAAGAGCAGGCATCGACGCAAGAAGAAAGAACGCGCCCTGCCATTGCCGTCGTCTTCTCGCACGCTTGGCGATTTCATGACCCCGGAGATGGGGATCCCTCCGAGACAACATTCAGTAGTGGATGAATCCTCGAGCGAGAGCCAGGGGTACGCTTCGGTTAACACCGTAGAGTTGGTAAATCCCTCTTTGGCTCTCGACGATGAGAAGCGCCAGGTGGACCGCCCTGAGAGCCCTGCGTATGCTTCGGATAACACCGTAGAGTTAGTAAATCCCTTTTTGTCTCTCGATGACGTGGAGCGCCTGGTGGACCTCCCCGAGAGCCAGGGGTACGCTTCGGTTAACACCACAGAGATGGTAAATCCTTTTTTGGCTCCCGACGACGAGGAGCGCCCGGTGGACCTCCCCGGGATCCTGGGGTACGCTTCGGTTAACCCCGTAGAGATGGTAAATCCCACTTTGGCTCCCGGTGATAAGGGGTGCCAGGTGGACCTCCCCCAATGACCCTAGCCGTCGCCAAAGTCGATGGAGCCATGGATACATGAATCACTGGGGTACGGCAGTCGTCACCTCCAGTCAGGCCATGCACGCTACCGATACCAGGAAGCATGCTCGGTATAGAAAACAACACTCGCGGCTCCCTCACCCGGTGACAACAGGTTCGCTTCCACCACCATTTCTGTCACTGGATCAGGCGGAACCGCCTTTCCCATGACGCAACCGGCCCAGCCATGCCACTGGCCATCTACGTCCTTCCAGTCATGGCATGATATCCACCTCCCGGGCTTCAACTAGTGAACGGCGGGACATGCCTAGTACCAGTCAGTCCCCAATCCTTCCAGTAGGGCTCGTCATGCCCCCAATCGCAAAGAGACCTCCTGTAAGCCAAATCTCATGTTTGGCACGAATGTATGATGTCTTGAAGCACCTGGCTGGAATTCCGGCAAGGGTTTCCATCCTTGAGGCCCTTCGCCTGTCGTCTGATATGCGTGAGGCGCTCGCCGAGGCTCTAAGGAGCCCCCTCGAGTTTGAAACGGAGGTAGCGGCCGCAGAAGCCTTCCACACCGAGGTGATTGGCGATGCCGAATGTCAGGCGGTTATCTCATTTTCTGGTGAAGATGAAGACCATCCCATATAGGGGCACATTCGCCGGTTGTACATCACCGGCCAGTTTAATGGCGTGGAAGTCCGTCGCTGTCTTGTCGACACGGGGTCTGGGATTAACTTGATCCCAACTCGGACACTAAAAAAACTGGGGTTGTCCGAAGATGATTTAACTCCCTCCGACCTCAGAATCTAGGGGTGTGATAGGACCGAGAAAACTCCAATCGGCAATATTCGTATGAAGACCCAGTTCGGAGGCTTAATTGCCAATACTGAATTGATGGTTGTCTGTCGGGACACTACCTAAAATGCATTGATGGGAAGGTCATGGCTCCATCTTCATGCATCGGTTCCCACATCATACCACCAGTGCCTCAAATAGTCCCTTAAGGGTTGAGTGGGTGTGCTCCAAAGAGATGCTTCCCTGTTTGCTTCTTTTGAAGCTCGTTACCTGGACACTGACTATTACAACAGCAAGGAAAAGCAAATCCTGGTAGGTGAGGTTGAGGCCGCCACTATCGCAAGTGAACCCTGGGCTGGTCTGGATGACGCATATGTCTTCCCAATCCATCGGTTGGAAGCTACGAATCCCGATATGGGAGAGTGCTTTGTAGTCTCGGGTACCAGAGGAAGGCATATTTCCAGGTCTAATCGACGGCGGGAGATCACCTCGTACTCTTATACCAACCAGGCTCAGGTGATCCCCGAGCATCCTACCCCCTGTACGATATCGGGACGTTGGGCTCATGGCAATAGCAGTACGTCATACGTGTCTGTTTCGCAAAGCCTGAATCGACCGGCTCAAGCCAACACGTCACCAATTCTTTGATGTCGTAAAGCGTGGCCCCTTGGGCCGAAGGCCGGATGGGATTGGATCGACCACCTTCGTCGCCATGATCTCCGTGGTGCATGAGTCTCCCTTCAGGACGTCCTCCACCGCCCTAGCCGGGGCCAACTCTCCATCAGGGTCGAGCATCCCCGAAATGGCTCCCCCCGTGGATGATCTTTCCTCAGGCAGAGAAGAAGACATGGAAGATGCTCCTCCTGCCTTTGAAGAGGGGGTCTCAACCACAGTCGACGAGCTGGTACAGGTGAACCTCGGTAGTGAGGCGGAACCGAGACCCACATTGGTCAGTGCCGCTATGCCTCCCGAGGAATGAAAACAGTACATAGACCTCCTAATAAATCACCGTGATGTGTTTTCCTGGAGTTATGACGAGATGTCGGGACTAGATCCCCAGGTAGCCGTCCACCGCCTTGGCCTCCCGGCAAACCACCGCGGGTTCAAGCAGCCTCCCAGGAAAATGCACCCTTTTCATGGTGCCATGGTTGAGGCTGAGGTTGATAAGCTCATTAAGGCCAACTTCATCATGGATGTCCAGTACCCCAGGTGGCTAGCCAACATTGTGCCCGTTAGGAAGAAAAACGGGTAGATCAGGGTCTGTATCAACTTCCGCGATCTTAACTGCCACTATCCGAAGGATGACTTTCCCCTTCCCGTGATAGAGCTGTTGATTGATGCAACGGCCGGGTTCCAAGCCCTCTCCTTCATGGATGGGTACTCTGGGTACAACCAGATCTGGATGGCTCCTGCGGATGAAGAGTTCACTGCCTTCAGGGCCCCCAGGGCACTTATTTCTACCGGGTTATTCCCTTCACCCTTTAGAATGTGGGTGCCACCTATCATCGGGTTATGCACCGCATATTCAAGCCGATCCTCGGGACACTGGTGGAATGCTATGTAGATGACCTGGTTGTTAAATCTCATCAGCGTCGGGACCATCTCAAGGACCTTGAAAAAGTGTTTGGTTTCCTCCGTTCTCACCACTTGACGATGAACCCATTGAAGTGTGCCTTCGGGGTCACCCCCGGAATGTTTCTTGGCTTCATTGCGAAGTATCAAGATCGACCCCGAGAAGATCAAGGCCATCAGTCAGATGCCTCCCCCGAGTAATATTCGGGAGCTGCGAGGCCTCCAAGGACACTTAGCCTACATACGCCGATTCATTGCGAATATAACCGGAAACTGTAAGCCCTTCTCTCGGCTCATGAAGAAAGGCGCTGCCTATGGGTGGGATGAAGAGTGTCAGACCGCTTTTGAGGAAATCAAGCAGTATCTCCTTCAACCTCCGGTCCTGATGCCACCCGTTCCCGGAAGGCCGCTGGTCCTTTACATGACCACCTTGGAGCGATCCCTCGGCGCCCTTCTCGCCCAGAAGAGCAACGATGGAACAATGAATAGCCTCTACTACCTCAGTCGCATGCTCCTCGACGCGGAAATTAGATATTCTCCCATCGAGAAGTGCTTCCTGGCGCTCGTATTCACCGTACAGAAATTGTGGTACTACTTGCAGCACCGTGAGGTAGAGCTGGTCTCTCGGGTAGACCTTTTGAAATACATACTTATCCGGCCTATGTTGACCGACCGATTGGCACGCTGGGAGGTGATCCTACAGCAGTTCAACATTAGGTTCGTACCTCAGAAGGCCATCAAAGGACATGCATTGGTAGACTTCTTAGCTTCCCACCCAACCTCTATAGACTAGCCACTGGATTTGGGATTTCCAAATGAGGCAATCCTCTCAGTCGATCACGCCCCCCCCCCCCCCCCCCCCACGCTGGCAGATGCACTTTGACAGCGCCTCCCAATGCCCTACCGGTATAAGGCTCAATGAACATAGGCTTAACAGAGTGGGTCTGGGTATCGTCTTCATCACCCATGAGCAAGCCGTTTTGCCATATTCTTTCTTATTGTCAGAAGGCTGCACCAACAATGAGGCCGAATATCATGCCCGCATCACTATCTTCGAGTTGGCTCTGGAGGTTAACGTACCCCACCTGTATGTAAAAGAGGACTTTGATCTAGTCATCAAGTATGTTAAATGTGACTATGCTGTCAGGAAGCCGGAACTCATGTCGTTGCTGGAGTGCACCCTCCATCTAATGGCTAAGTTCCCCTCACAACCAGATGTCGTTCACGTTCCCCGGTCGCAGAACAGTCGAGCAGATTCTTTGGCCAGCTTGGCCGCATCACTCACGGAGCCCGGATAGGATGACCTAATCATCCATGTGGCACACCGAAGAGTCATTGCTCCTGTTATCCCAGAGGGTGATCGTGGCCCGCGAGTGAGCCATCTCACCGCTGGTTCCCCTATGTCAGGGCCCCCCGGGGATTCGGGCGTGGTGATCGAGATAGTTCCTGACTAGAGGACACCATTGGTTGTATATCTCCAGCACGGTCATCTTCCGATGGATCGAGCGGAGCGAGAACAAATCCGGCGTCATGTGCCGCAGTTCACCCTTCAAAGCTGTCCTAGCCGTGAGAAACTCCTTTACAGGCGTGGGTTTGGCGGTGTTCTCCTCCATTGTCTTCAAGGAGTTGAGATCCCACAGGACATGCAGGAAGTGCATGCTGGTTCCTGTGGCGCCCACCAGGCCGGGTCGAAGTTGTCCCACCAGATTCGGAGGCTGGGATACTTCTGGCCTTCCATGATCCACGATTGCATCGAGTACGCCAAGAGGTGTCATGCATTCCAATTTCATGCTTACTTTGTTCATTGGCCACCGGAGCCTCTCCATACTACTAAGTGTTCTTGGACCTTTGCAGTCTGGGGGTTGGATGTTGTAGGGCCTTACCCGTCGGCGACGGCCCGTCAGTGCTGGTTCATATTGACTGCTACAGATTTCTTCTCAAAGTGGTCAGAGGTAGCCCCACTCAGGGAAGTCAAGGCTGGTTCTATCGCCGAATTCGTGAGCTCCAATATCATCCACTGATTTGGAATACCTCACGCTATCCTAACAGATAACAGAACCATCTTCCGAGCAGCCATGCTAAAAATATTGTACGCCAAGTACAACATTCGCTCTTACCACACCTCCCGCTATCATGCGCAGGCAAATGGACAGATTGAGGCGTTTTACAAAACCCTCTCTAACATTTTGCAGAAAATGGTTGGTTAGAACAATAAAAGATGGCTGGACATGCTCCCCAAGGCCCTCTGGGCTTATAAGAAGACGACTCGCAATTCCACCTAGGTGACTCTGTATTCCCTGGTATATAGAGCCGAGTTTGTCCTACCCATCGAAGTCCAGCTTCCCTCATTGTGCACGGCGGTCTACGACCAGCAAGCACTAGATAGAGCTGTCGATATCCATCTAGCAGAGTTGGAGGCGCTGGATAGATGTAGGCTTCGTGCTTCACATAACATGGAGAGGCATCAGAGCAAGATGGCTCGAGCTTTCGATAAGAAGGTTCGCCTCCGCTCCTTCCGGAAATGTGACATGGTGCTGACTCTCAGAGTGCCAATGATTCCCGATAGGAAACCGACCATGTTGGAGCCCAAGTGGGAGGGGCCTTTTATTGTCCACAAGGTTTATCCCAATGGTGCATATTCCTTGGTAACTATGGATGGTGAGCGTATCACTCCTCCCACCAATGCCAGTTTTCTCAAGAAGTACTTTGCCTAAACTGTGCAGTCCAGCATGACCTTAAACTGTATGGTCCAACATGACCTTAAACTGTGCGGTCCAGCATGACCTTAAACTGTATGGTCCAGCATGACCTTAAACTGTACGGTCCAGCATGACCTTAAATTGTGCGGTACAGCATGACCTTAAACTATACGGTCCAGCATGACCTTAAACTGTACGGTCCAGCATGACCTTAAATTGTGCGGTCCAGCATGACCTTAAATTGTACGGTCCAGGATGACCTTAAACTGCATTTTGCCCTACATTTGGGCTCTACGGTCCAGCACGACCTTAAACTGTATGGTCCAGCATGACCTTAAACTGTGCGGTCGAGCATGACCTTAAACTGTGCGGTCCATCATGACCATAAACTGTACGGTCCAGCATGACCTTAAACTGTGCGGTCTAGCATTACCTTAAACTGTGTGGTCCATCATGACCTTAAACTGTGCAGTCCAGCATGAACTTAAATTGTGCAGTCCAACATGACCTTAAACTGTGCGGTGCAGCATGACCTTAAACGGTATGGTCCAGTATGACCTTAAACTGTACGGTGCAGCATGACCTTAAACTGTGCAGTCCAGCAAGACCTTAAACTGTATGGTCCATCATGACCATAAACTGTGCGGTCCAGCATGACCTTAAACTGCATTTTTTCCTACATTTGGGCTCTATGGTCCAGCATGACCTTAAACTGTGTGGTCCCGCATGACCCTAAACTGCACCTTGGTCCGACTTCTAAGTCCAAAAACTAAGATCACCTTGGTCCGAGCTCTAAGACCTAAAACTAAGATCCATATTTCATCTAACATGACGTTAAACTGTATTTTAAGAACTACGTATTGCTTGATTCTCATCATAATGAGATATGTAGGAATGCCCAGATATTTTGTCTTTGGTCCAACCCCACGAGTTACCAAACTCCTCCCTTTCATCTCGGTCCGAGCTCTAAGAACTAAAACTAAGATCCATATTTCGTCCAACATGAAGTTAAACTGTATTTCCAGAACTATGTCTAGCTTGATTCTCATCCTAATGAGATATGTAGGAACACCCAGACCTTTCGTCTTTGGGTCCATCTTGAGGTCCGATACCACGTCTATCTCACCATTGCGACCTTGACCACAGGATCATGTAGCGTAGTATGGGGAGTATGTCCTCATTCATGTCGGGCTTGCAATAGCTGCACCACGCGCACCCTGTCCCCAGGACGTAGACCTCCTATGTCCAATGGCATTAGAAGACGCTTTCCAGAACTACATATGGCTTGATTCCTATCCTTATGGGATACGTAGGACCGCCTGTACACCTAGATGTCAGGTCCAGCCCCATCTCCTAGGAGATCCCACGATCTCCTGGTTCCCAGGGTGTTTGGCATTACACCCCCTCTTTTGACCAGGGATCCGTAATCTTTTGTCTGCTCTCGGACTGAGCCCTATGACCCTTTCAAGTGGTCTGCTGATGTGCTCAAGGTACTCTAGTCTAGGTCTTCGAGTTACAGATTCGACTTAGGCAAGTTCCATCTACTTGCCAAGCTTCCTGTTCCCCTTCATTCGGGCCCCTGTCATCCTTCACACCTAGAGGGACCCCCAAGAACAGCCTGGATACAACGCCCAAGGGCTCTCCTACCATCATGGGCCGATGCCCCCCGAGGGTTTCAGACATAAAATTGACACAAATCCCACATTGGGAACATGGTCAACGGTTGATGCTCATTTTTTTCTCCCCATGGCTAATACGAAAGGATGTTGCGTTGCGAACGTGGTCAGCAGTAATCCTCCGTCGTCACGCCGGCTTCCCCATGCCCTGAATGTTGGTGGCATGGTTCAAGTCATGTTCCACCCCACTGTTTCAAGGTGGAATCTCGACACTCCTTCTACTAAACCTCAGTACACCCCCGCACATCAGACAGACTGAGCTGCATAACGGTCTTTTAGGGCTCTTGCGATCTGAGCCCTATAGTATGTGCTTGGGTCTCTTCAATACAGGTTGCATGTAGCTTGACCCTAATCCCCATCGGAAACGAGGAGTCTCCTGGACATTGCATTTCAGGCCCAGCACAGCTGGGAGCTAGCATCTCCAACCCCTCTCTAATTGTTGAACCCTCATAGGCCTCTTTGGCCTGAGGCCCCTCTCTCGGTTGGTCCAAACCATACGACCTTAAACTGTGTTGTTGGTCCAAACCATACAACCTTAAACTGTGTTGTTGGTCCAAACCATATGACCTTAAACTGTGTTGTTGGTCCAAACCATATGACCTTAAACTGTGTTGTGGTCCAAAACATACTACCTTAAACTGTGTTGTTGGTCAAAACCATACAACCTTAAACTCTGTTATTGGTCCAAACCATTCGACCTTAAACTGTGTTGTTGGTCCAAACCATATGACCTTAAATTGTGTTGTTGGTCCAAACCATATGACCTTAAACTGTGTTGCTGGTACAAACCATACGACCTTAAACTATGTTGTTGGTCCAAACCATACGACCTAAAACTGTGTTGTTGGTCCTAGCATACGATCTTAAACTGTGTTGTTGGTCCAAACCATACAACCTTAAACTGTGTTGTTTGTCCAAACCATATGACCTTAAACTGTGTTGTTGGTCCAAACCATATGACCTTAAACTGTGTTGTTGGTCCTCTCACACGACCCTAAACTGTGACATTATCGTCCTGGCCGCAAGATGAAAAAAATGGTGCTGCATTGTGGTGTCCTCGTTGTAGAGGACATCACGTTGGGTATTGGTCATGTGCCATGCCATCTGTCAATGCCTATCACAGCTTGATTCTTGTGGTGACACCATCGCCTACTGCTCTAGGCCTGTCTCTTCACAAAAAAAACCCCACTCACATTAAAGGACAAACAAGATTTATCAAATTCTGCTTCTTTCAGTGCAAGGGCCATGCCCACACTCCCCTTTTCCATGGCACTGGTATCTTACCATGTCACCTTCCAGAACTACGTATGGATTGATTCTCATCCTTATGAGTTACGTAGGAGCGCCTATGGAACTTCCCCGCAGGCCCATCCGACCTTTGTGTTCGGTCCCTCGACTTGATAATTTCCCCAAAGAGCACATGGTATGTAAGGCTTAGGTCCTCACTCACGTCGGGTTTTGTAACCGCCTTTCCATGTGTCCGTTTCTCCCCCTTTCCGGCGATGGTCCGAGCTCTAAGACCTGAAACTAAGATCCTCATAGTCCAAGCTCTATGACCTAAAAATAAGATCCTCACGGTCTGAGCTCTAAGACCTAAAACTAAGATCCTCATGGTCTGAGCTCTAAGACCTAAAACTAAGATCCTCACAGTCTGAGCTCTAAGACCTAAAACTATGATCCTCACTGTCCGAGCTCTAAGACCTAAAACTAAGATCCGTATTTCATCCCACAAGACGTTAAACTGTATCTCCACCAGGATGACGTTAAATTGTATCTCGTCCCGCATGACGTTAAACTGTATTCCATCCCGCATGACGTTAAACTTCATTTTGTCCCGCATGACGTTAAACTGTATTTCGTCCAACATGATGTTAAACTGTACTTAAAGAACTACGTGCGGCTTGATTCTCATCCTAATGAGATACGTAGGACCACCTAGACATTTTTATCTTGGGTCTATCCTAAGGGATTGATGAACCCCATCCTTCCTTATTGTCAGCCCCTCGGCCCGACTTCATGGGAAGTGGTTTAATCAAGACATTTACCCCGACCAGGTTCGGGATTCCCCATGATAATAATGGGAAGGGGCATTTCTCTCACTAAATAGGTCCTGCCTAGAAATTTGGGCGACCCGTTATCAGGTCGGTATGTCCGTCTAATGCGCCTTCGCCATGATGGTGCAATATCGAGAGTGTTGGACTCTGTTCGAACAAGCCGCCACTCCACCTCCCACACATTGTGTTGCCCTTTATTAGGATCCACATTTCCTTTCATGTTTGATGAGACCCCCTAACAGTATGGATGCTCGACCTATGGTCCGCCTACTGTCCTGGGCCAACGTTCCGGAGGACTGGTCATATTTGACAGGACCCCGTAACATTATGGATTCTCGACCTATGGTCCACCTACTGCCCTGGTCCAACGTTCATGAGGACTGGTCATGTTTGACGGGACCCCCTAACAGTATGGATGCTTGACCTATGGTCTGCCTACTGTCCTGGCCCAATGTTCTGGAGGACTGGTCATGTTTGACGGGGCCCCCTAAAAGTATGGATGACAGAACTATGGTCCGCCTATTGTCATGTGCCAACATTCCGGGAAACTGACCGACGACATTTGAGTTAGCCCATGTGTTGCGAACATGGTCAGCGGTCAGCCCTCCTTTATTGTCCCTATTCTAGGCCAACATGATTTGGATGCTGTGTTTCCACCACGGTTGATGGTTATCCTCCATGGTTGCGCCCCATTGGGTTCCAAATTTGGGCAGCGTGATTCACCCTTTCTCTCCATCCCCATGTGTTCGGATGGATTGCAATGCCCCCGGCATTGCCCCTCTAATGTGCTAAAGCACAATGAGAAGTCGACACATCAATTTCCCCAGGGTCTCCTCAGAATTCTAGGCTCGATTTTGGACTCCTGATGCTTGGTTAATGCCCCACCGTTGAACGGAAAGTTGGTACGAGCATCTCTTGCTTCTCGCGTTGGGCATGTCCCATAGTAGACTAGGGGTGAGTTGTTATTCGTTTCGAAACTATGGTTGAGAGCATTAAACCAAGGGTGAAAATGAGAGGATTTGGCCATATATTGGATTGAGACGATGATCAGTACAATAAAAAATGTTCATCAGATGTGAAAAAAAGCCCTTAGGGATCAGCATGCTGAAGTGAACTTTCCAGCACTGCTACCCTCTGGCTAGTTGACTCCAGGGCCACTTTTCTCTCTTTGAAGACTCTCTACTCATCGGCCACCACAGAGCGCAACTCGCTAGCCCTATCTTGTGCCTGCACCCGCTGGGTTCAAAGTATTGTCATATGGTGACTCGCCTCCACCAGTAGTTCCTGGGCATCAGCCAGCTGGGCCGTCAGTAGTTCCATGAGCTCAGAGCATGTTGCGATGAAGACCTCCTTATCTGCCGCATTCCCTTCGAGGTTCCAGACTTCTTTCTCTGCCCTCAGCAGCGCTTGAGAACTTTGCGATCTTTCCTGGCACTGGGAAATGTCGGTGCGCCAGCGGCTCTCACGTTTCTTCTCACCCATGTAATCACGGACCGTCAGATGAAGATGCTGAGCGTCAGCTCCTCCGGTTCATAGGAACCGCATCCAGGTCTGATGTTTTCCCATCTACCTCAGCCAATATGAATGGGGTTTCCTGAGAAAGCGCTGTATACACTTCCACACCTTGCTAAATGCCATTCGGCTCTCCTCGGCTACCTCTGAGTCCGAGTCATCTATCTCCTCAGGGTCATCGGGTTGGTATATAGGGAAGGCCACCAGCAGATCGGCAGCAGGATCCACCCCAGGGATGTCTTTGTGAGGAATAGAATCCTCAACGTCTGGGAGACCTTCTTCTCTCACCCCATCAGCAATGATACCTCCACCATCTTTTGACCTCGACTCTGGAATAGCACCGCTGATGTCCGCCACCCCCTGTTCATCAACTATCAGGGCCGACTCAGTGCAGAGAGCATGTTCCGAACGAGGTGGTATGTCCGTCGCTGATCCACTCACGGACAGCCCGGGCTCTGTAGCCTGATGTACCACCAGTTTTGAGATCACTGCACAAGGCATACACTGGTTAGATGAGATCCTTTTCCACCAAGCACCAGTAGTGAGGCGTGAGACTTAAAGGAATCTAGAGCGTCGGTCCCAAGTGTTTCGGCCTCCGCAGGAGCAGCCGTGATGGGAGACCCCTCTGAGCTGGTTAGTTCAATGATGGGTGTCAGATTCTCATCATGTCTCACCGGTTCCTTTCCTCCCTCCTCTGGTGGGGATGCCCGTCCAACACTCAACTGCTCCTGAGTAGGATGTGGAAGTAAGTTAGAAGTTGGAAATGAGAATGGATGAATGATGGAAATAAATGAAGACAGATATAAACCTTGAGAATCTCGATTATGTTGAGATCAGAGTTGGAAATCTTGACACTCACTTAGAGACTCCCTTGGTAGGCCTCCCCTTGCGACCACTCACCTTCGGGCTCTTATTCTTAGTCTTCTCCCTCTCCTTCGTCCTCTCCGGTTCCCTCCTCCCCCTCCGGCTCCTCGTCACTGTCGCCTTCTCCCGGTGGAATATCATCTGGATCAAGCTCCTGGTCGAGCATCACTTTTACTAGGAAATATGGATCCACACGCCTCCCCCTGTGGCGTGTGTATGTGTCCATGGCCATCAAAAAATCATGCCGCCGATGGATGTTTAATCGGTCGGTAATTCTAACGAGCCCAACCTCTGGCAGTTGGATCCCGTTTTGCATTATCTTCTTCCAAATGGACTCGATGCTCAGCGATTGACGCATGGTTATCCAGGACGACCACAGTTCCGGGAGAATTGAGTATTGGGAAGGTTTGAGCAGATATCTTATCTGCTTCTCGGGCAGTTCCCTGGCCGCCTCATGTGATCCCCCGCAGGTAACAAATATGTGGCAGCACTATGTGATGTCCCCGCTGCCAAAGTCCCGGCCTGCGCAGGCCTCGCTGCCTGACGCGCACATGGTTCCCCCCTTCCGACGGCACCGTGCCCTCTTTCTCGTCACCCGGTTTCGGCACGAGTGACATCGAGTTGCCGGACGCACTTGGGTAATAGCCCCTCAGGGTACGCAATGGTCCAGTGTTCGTCGTATTTAGTTGCTAGGCCGGCATCGACCCCGGTGGGGGGAAGAGTGACGACGTCGCCAGAGCCGAAGGTGGTAAAAATCAACCACATCTGGCATAGGACACATGGATTCTTCTCCTACCAGACATCCATGAATACCTTCTTTGGCATTCGCTGGAGGCACTCGAACTACCTGGCGAATCGGGATGGCACGTACGACTCTGAGATCACCTTCCCGTCGATCCGAGCCACGAGCACCCCACCTCGAATGCTCTGGAAGTATTCCTACTGTTCCAGAGAGCCTCGACCGTTGTCCACCAGCTGGCCGACCAGGGTGGGAAACGGGCTGAAGTTGAAATTGGCATGGTTTCCGATGCGGATCCTCACACCCTCCTCATTCAGCGTCATCAGCACCACCCCTGCGATATACAGCAAGGACGGTCGTAGGCCGTTACTTGGAGGAAGGAAGGCGTTTGGAAAAGTATACCCGCCGAGATGAGCTGCCACACAGCCATGGAAAATCTGGAAGGGACCATATACTCTCCGAGGTGACCCCTCATGAGATATGCCCCGGAATGGTATACAGCTTGTCCAGTACGAGGACGCCCAAGTTGAACCATTTTTTAGCGGCCATGGAGCCTGCCATTACCAATGTTGTTGGACGGAAGCCCATCCTGGTGTCCCGCACCAGCAGGAGCCACCCACTCAGGAAGGCAGTAAGGATCCTGGCATACCAAACGTTCGGGTCCCGGGCCTCAATCACGTGGTAGCCCCATGACTGGTATTGCCCCGCCTCCAGGGTCCTCCAGTATGACCCATCCCTGCTCCTCTGAGTCGCGTTTGGGCACCATTTGCCCTGTCCCGGCATCTTGACGGCTGGATGCTTCTCAAGGAACAGGCTAAACCATCCCTTGAAGGCAACACCCTTTAGGAAGTCCTTGACCCCTAACCTCTCTTTGGCCAGCTCCAACAGGTGCCACATCAGCATAGGAGTCTGTGTCCTATCTCCCGAGGTGTTCATTGGAGGAACGAACTCTTCATATTGGTAATCCTCCAGTGGGATACCTCCGATGCAGTGAGCATCCCAGAGACTGATTCTGACTCCCCCATGATGAAGGTGGAATGTGTTGGTGTCAGGAGACCACTGGGTGAATAGCTCCGGTCCGAGTTCAGGCTGGCGGTGGAAATGGAACTGTGATGTCCATACCTCCTCGAACAGACCAATATACCGCAATTCTTCCCTGAACTGGTCGTAGGTATGGCGGACCCAGAACACCCATGCCCATTCGCTGGTGAAGCTGCCTCTAGACCACAGGCCCCCAATCCTTTAGCCAGCCCTTCGTGTCATCCGTGATGCTCTGAAGGAACGAGCTCATGTAGAGGGCCGAAGAATCCTCTACCACCGGCTCGTCCCCAGTAATGGTCCTAGTCCTCGGGTTCATGACATACACATCCATATGTCCAGTTTCCCTAGCAGGTTGGGTGTTGTTGGTGATGTTGTAGCGAAGAAGTTCATCCTCCTGAGTCACCCAAGACCGTGGCGTGTCCACTTCGAAGCCCGGTAGTGGCACCTCCTCCAGGATGCTGAAATTCCAGAGCGGGAGGTTGCGAGACAGGGGATACGTCTTTTGGGCCGGAGTCAGCAGATTGAACAAGGTCAGCTTGTTGGACACAATCTCCTTGGCACCATAAACCTCCTCGTTCGCCACCATTTTTCTCCTACGAGCAGCGGCATACCCCTCATCAACTCGGTTTGCGGCCATCTCGATTTTTTTGGGAGTTGGGAGAAATCAGGATGCAGTGCGAGGAATCGGAGTGTTCTGTGCAAAATCTGAAGGAGTCGTGCGAAATCTTGGATATTGGCGCGTAATCGGCACGTGAAGCGCGGAAAAGCCCAAACAGGCGTGAAATCGCGGCCGAATTTGGGATGGAATTCCTCTCTGCAAGAGCGTTTTTATGGGTAGCCGCGGAAGCATTTTCACGCACGAGGGCGGTTAGATTATCGAGCGTAAAAAGCGGATGTATGGATTTGGGACCCATCACCCCTTTTTATAGGTGAGGCCAGGGTTCCGCACTGCGCTGAAAGAAGATTTTGCGCACATTTGTAGGTTTTGCGCGCCCCATCGAAATTTTGCACGCAACATGACCAGGGGACTCTACATTTCGGTGGTTCGGTGTTTCCCTTGGAATCCGATTGTTGAGACCAATCGCAGATCAAATTCCATAGGGGGCATTAGTTGATGCTGAAAAAATTCCATAACTCTCGAAGGAAGTTTCAAAATGACGAAGAGAATTCATATTCGGAATCAGAGGCCCGAATCCGAGGCTCAGGAAGTGGTGCGCGAAATAAAGGAGGATCCGCACGAAAAAATGTTCTGTGCGCGAAGTACTCCCTGGATTCGCGGAATCAGGCTGGTGAGGCACGCAATAATTGCGCTCCCCGGTTCTCTGCGGCGAGATATTGCGGGCAAGTGGTTCCCGGCGCGGAAGATTTTGTGCACCGCCTGGATTCTGCGCCAAAGGTCTCCTATAAATAGAAGGTGACCCCGAACGGTTTGGGGGTTGAGGAATCCGAAGCGACTCTCGTGTGCGCAATTCGGCTCCCCCCGCACGAATGATGACATCAAGGTAATCCATAATTTCACGCAACCTTGCCCCAGAGGTCGCCTTTGCGTGAAACTCCACCAGCTTCAGTGAATTTTCCCCCTCCCCCGTGTTCCAGCCTTGTGTGCAATCCGCGTCCCATGCGCGCAATACCCTGCATTTCGCGCAAAACCCTGCGCGCAATTCCCTCTTCATGCGCAATTCTGATTTCTCCATTTGTGCACCATCCCGGTGTTTTGCGCGCAAACATTCCCTTTTGCGTGCAAAGCCCGGGACCTCTCACCTTGACGCCCCTTGGCTGCCCCCTGCACCGGCGCTTGATGTCTCCCCTGCCGGGCATGCACCCTATGCGTTGTTTTCCCGTACAGCCTTCCAGGCTCGTGAGAACTAACCTCAAGGTACCTTGGTCCTTGTTTCCCATTGCGTTGGTTTGCCTTATGCTTCTCCGCATAGGCACGCTAACGGGTATTGATTCTTCTCATAGCCACGCTAACATGGACCCCCCGGTGGTTTTCCTTGCGGCCCACCTTCACAACGGCCTTGACGATGCCTTCCCTCCCACAAGGGGTAGAGGGCACTGGGCATGTAAGCCCTAGGGGTGTGGAGCAAACCCACCTCGTCCAAGTAGCAGGACGTTAAACTGCTAAGAAACTCGTCCTTAACACAAGACGTAAAACAATGGTCCGAGCCCGTGCTTCGCATGCGGGGTCCCCCCCAGCTCAGACATTTCTTACGCCACTCGTCTCCACGGGAATGGACTCTTCCTTGCATGGAATGAAATCCTCATTTTCGGAGTGGCGTTTGTCCATTGGGGAAGGGCTGCCTCAGAGCGTAAGCCCCTATCCTTTCTTGTGGATGACTGTACCCATACATATCCGCACCCCCCCTACCGAGGCCAGTGGAATCCTTTTCCCACTGCGCTTTATCGCACCACGGGCCTCCACCATGGAGTAAGCCTCGGCACCAAGGGCCGCTAACCAAGAATAAGCCCAAGTTTCCTCTTTGGGTTGAACAACGTGTAAGCCCCATTCCGCTTCTCACAGATGCGCCCTTCGCGACGTGATCGTCTGGTCCATGTTGCCTCTTGTTTCCCACACCGAGCATTACTCATGTGGGCTTAGAGCGCGCATCGACTATGTCACCCACCACGGGCCACCTCGGAGCGTAAGCCCCATACCCACCATGGTCCGCCACAGAGCGTAAGCCCCATCCCAGCGAACTACATGGACTTTGATCCGTGCAAACGCATGGTACGTAGGAAGCCTCCACGAGGTTCAAGCCCACCACCCAGTTGTTTCGACCTCTTCACATCGGTTCACTAATCGCTATGTGCCGTCTCAGAGCGTAATCCCTATACCCACCATGGGCTGACTTAGAGCGTAATCCCCATATCCCCCATGAACCGCCTTAGAGTGTAAGACCCATATCCACCATGGGCCACCTCAGAGCATAAGCCCCACATGCCATCGTCCCACATGACGTTAAACTGTATGTCCTCGTCCCGCATGATGTTAAACGGTATTCCCTCATCCTGCATGACGTTAAACTGTATTCCTCCTCTTGGGCCGCCACAGAGCGTAAGACCCATGTCTCACTCCACCATCCATCATGATCCTTACTCGGGCCGCCACATCCCGGTGGGATCATGCCACCCCATTCCACTCCATAGCATCCAGGAAGGCACCCACGTGATGGCCCCAACATCGGTGTTCCCCCCTAGGGGCCCTTCAACCCGATCTGTCTACACAAGACGTTAAACCCGCGACATACCCCGTGTTAAACATGGGAAGATGAGGAAAACCTCAGTTGTTACACATTCCCCGCATTCGATGTGGGGTGCCTCGGGCTTCCACGCCCTCGAGAAGCCCTGTAATGAGGGACCGAAGACAGACATTCCGACGACGCCCCAACGTGACCATTCTCCTCACCAAAGGTTGTTACCCCGACAAGACCCCTTGGAACATCTTGACGGAAGCAGCGTAATTAACAGGCATCCATGTAGATATGGCACCAGGAATGAGCTTCACGAACCCGTCTTAAATCTATGAGGGAGACCCGGACTAGGTGATGAGCTCTGAGGAGGAATCCACAGAAGGAAGAACCGACATCCCATCATCCCGGTTTCGATCAAGGAGCAGACGTCCCTGAACAAGGAACAGATTCCGCCCACCTTTGGAATGCGGGAATGCGTCACAACAAGCAGCGCGTCCTCCCTGTAGACGGATGCGCGCGCCCCGACGAAAGCATCAGAAATAGTGTCGTATATACTTACTCAAGAGGGACACATGAAACACACATTGAACATGAGAATGGTTAGTTTATAGTTCTATGATACATTCCACACGATCAATGTGACCTCTTCTCTCAAAGGGGATGATATATGTTAGACTAATATTTCCTTTTTTCCATAGCATCATGAACTTCATACATGGTGAAATATAAAGAAACATCTAATCATCGACCTCAAAATCTAGTTGACATCGGTGATTCTATTAATATATCTAATACTTATTTTAATGGATTAAATTTAATTATGATTGTTTTTATTATTCCCTTTAATCACATGGTAAATATTAGTTCCTAGTATCTTCAACTCTTTAACATCATCCTAGAATGCCAGATACTGACAACAATTCCCTTATAGATCCTCATTATTATCCAATTGAATTATAGAAATTAAATTTTTATTATATGAGAAATATACCAGCGGTGATTTATATCCCTACATTCATTAAAATACAAAGGGAAAGACATTGTAATATCCTATAGTGTTTTGACGATTCTCAAAACCCGACTATCCTTCTATGGGAGATTAGAAGTGTTTATATTGAGTTTTGTATTCAATAATTTCTGAAGGATTCTCTAGAACAATAAGAAAAAACAAAAAACATTATTAGTTTTAATAGGGATGGAAAATAAATTTAATTTACCACTTCCCTTAATAATATCATCGAGAGATATTCTAGGGATAAATATACAATTATAATAACAAAATGTTCTGAATTTGTAAGGAGATTAAATACCACTCTGATTATGTAATTTCTTTTTAGAGTCCTAAGGATTCCTATGATAAAATCCATGGATTATTTTCCTATTTTCATTATATTATAGGAAAAGTTTAAAAATAACATTCAACTTAATTTGATCAACCATGCATTATTGCATGATAATCATTGAGATACAAATTCTAAAATCCCCAACTTCATGTTATCCAGCAAAGTGTTTTCCTTTTGATATCTATACTTAGTAGTTATTCTTGGAAGAATAGAAAAGATATATATATGAAAACAATAGAAAGTATCACTATTATAATTTGGCTTAGATTGTTTACATATTTAGGTGTCAAACCAAATAACTATATTATCTAAAATTTTGAAATCCAGAATATTTGCAACGTTTTTCCATCACTTAATCACCTTTATGGTACCCTGTGAACCTTTAAGGAATGGTTTTTTGATCCATTATTTTTGAAAGGTAGAATTAATAACTATTTAATAATCCCATATAATATATTTTAAAAAAATATGATGATCATATCCTTATATATTGTTACTATTGATAAAATTTAATGATCCTATTTACTAATAGAGTATGACACATTGTTTAATTTACTATGATGTAAATAGATTTACCAATCAACATCCATGATCAGGAATAAAAATATATATTTGGAGAATTTTAGTCTTCTTTTGTGTGAATCAATATTTTAGGCTCTTCTGATCCAAATATATTTCAAAACTATCTCAATAGATATAATATCACTAGATTTTCAATGAAAAGATAACTACATCCAACTCTAGTTCATTTGTGTCATATTTATTCAAATGAATTTCAACTAACATGATGCATAGATTACTGAATTATACTATGTAATTATTAAATAGTCTAAAAAATTGTTTGAAACATCACTAGAACCCCAAAAATGTTTTCCACTTGGGGGAAGCACAAGTAATAGTGCTATGATAAGCCTCTTTTTAAACTCCTTAATGTGCTCTTCACATTAAATGATCTATAGAAATATTACTCTCTTATGTGTTACCTTAGTTAATGGGATTTAAAGTCAAGAAATTACATTCACATATTATCAGTAATACCATGTTAATGTATAAAATATATGGATCCCTATTACAGTAGTTTGTCTTGTATTGTCCTCATTTTCCATTTTCTTAGAAGGGACCACATATATCACTCTACTAGTTAATATATTCCCCAATAAATATAATTCTATAAAACTAATGTCATATTTAATATTCATTTCATATATATTATCCTATCATAAATCCCTTTCCAAAGTATTCAGATGCATACCATGCTCCTCCTATAATTTTCAGTAAATCAGAATATCATTTAAGTATAATACTAAAAAATATCAAGGTAATAAACATGAATATATTAATTATGTATACAAATAATGGTATAATATTAGTGTTTCCAAAAGGTATCACTAGGACTTCATATTTTTTATAAATTGTTTGAAGTGATATTTTTTTAATACATTCCTTCTTCACCCTTATTTGGTGATATCATAAACGAAGGTCCCAATTTGGGAAATATTAAGCACCATGTAGTTGATCATAGAACTAATATATCCATATTATGGGATACGTTTCTTTTTTCATGTTTTTTTTGAGTTCATGATAATCAATACCGAGGAACTTTTACCATTCCATATTTTTATTAAAGTGGACGAGTACACCACATAGTGAAGAACTCAAGAATAAAAAAAACCTATTCTTAATTATCTTGAAAAAAATTATTCAGTTTTTTGAAATCAACAATTTATATTTTATAAGGATCCCAATATATGTGTTGAAATCTTAGTTTATGTTCTTTTTATAAGTCAGCCACTAATTAGTAAGAATACAAGGAAACTCTTTATGGATTAAATTAGGATAATCCCTCAAAATAGACGTTTATTCTAGTATGATTTTCCCATTTTATCAATATTTTTTCCAGATATTCATTCTCATGAGGAAATAATATACATGCATGAAAAGAATAGTCTAAAAGATATTTACCACCCTCCATACATTTTTATGGAATCATCGAATGTCTCTGGATGTGAAGAGTGTTCTACCTCTTTGACCAGTTGATGTTGGATTTATATAAGGATAGAAAATAAATGCCCAAAATACAATAATACTCAAATAATAATGTAAGTATATAATTATTATATTACATATTCTATCTAAAAATTTAATTTGGTGGAGTTTTATACTCGGGATGAGACCATCACTCTATTTTCTATTGTCATTAATAGATCAACATCCATATTATTATGCGATGATTGAATTTCTCTACAAAACAATCATGATTTGAGAGATTTCATAAAACTAGAATCAAAATGTAAATTTGATATTATTGAATGAATAAATTATATCCATATCACCCAACATTTTTCTACATGAATAGTAGCTTTTGTGGTAACACATTCCCACCGTTTTTCCCTTATAGGTAGTTGTTGATTATTTTCACCAATAATCATCTGTTTGGAGAATTAGCTTGAATAAAACATGTTTTCATTATAGTTAAATAAATTTATGGTATATATAGTATTGATCTGAACCATCTTTTCATTCTACTCATTTGTGGGATTATTTTAAAAAAATGAGATATGGGTTTGCCACTTACCCATACCTCCAAAAATTTATTAAATAAAATAGATGTATTGTTTACACAAAATCGGTGATGAGATTACACCATCAAAAAATGAAACAAAAAAAACACATTCATTCCATCATGAATACTATAAGTAATGTTGCTCTAAAATTATGGAGCTCAGTCTTTACTTTATCCAACTTGAATAACCATTAAACTTAAAATTATTTTTACCCATATTCAGTCAGTAGGATAAATATTCCAACAGTTTAGAGATTTGTGATTTTGGGTTTTCATTCATATATGGGGTTTATATGTTAATGGTTATGAAGTAAAATATAAATTCCATTTGTGGTATCCAATACATTTAAAATTTTGGCAGTCATATAAATCAATATTATCATTGAGGGAATTATTGAAAATATATTTATAACTATCAAAAGAATTAATTTAAAATTATTTTTATAGACTTAAATTTAACCCACTAAATAAATATTCCACATTACATTTTATTCTTATGGTAATGTTGGAGTTGTACCATGGAAAAATTTAAATGTTTTTCACATAGAATCTGATTTACAATTAATCTTTTTGTTTCAGATAAAAAAATTTCCTCTCCATTTTAATAATTAATTTTTTTGGAAAGTATTCATTTAAATTTTTTTCTTGAAGCCTTCCCATTCCACAAAATAAATATACTATTTTGATGTTGTGTTCTCTATTAGTGTCCTCCTTTGATTAGAATATCCCTTAAAGTGAATAATAGCCAAAACAAAAATCGATTAATTGGTTTATTGTAGGATTTAAATTATCCCCCAAATAGTGTTAATTTATTGTTCAACAACGAGGGGATCATATAATCCACTAATGGAAAGGAGTCTTTGTGGTATTATAGTGTCAAATACCGCTTGATACTTCATAGGATTAGTAGAGAGTTCCACATGATTTATGTTACTATTGATTACCTGATCCAGTTAATCTAGTAATACAATGAATTTATCATCTCCCATTCCCAATAGGATGGTAAAATCATTGAGGCCATCATCCCATTGCCTATCATGTTGGAGGGTTTCATGTTTTATTGTGTTCTGCAGAATTATCTAAAGTATAAAAAACACAGGATGAGCTAACATTAACACACAGAAATGAATATTATATAATTAAAAGAATTAACTCAGTATGCATATAGTAACATTATTTGATGAATTACTGCAAAAAATAACTATATTTTTATTTTTGATATTTGTCTACAATAATCTATCATTAGTTGAATATAAAAAAATACCGATTTTTCATATATGGATAATTTTATATGACTTAGATGTTTGGAAACCATTATAAAATAAAAATAGTTATATTTAAAGAAAAATAATGTATTTTAATATACTATTTCAATTTATATTAACCATTATTATCGTTTTATAAAATCTTGTGATACATTATGAAAATTATTTAATTATTTCATTAAATAGTGTTACACATGGGAAAATTAAGTCTTTTAATTATTTTTGTGTCATACAAGTATTATTTTAACACTTATAATCTTCTTAATATCATTGAAATAAATAAAATTGAAAAAAAAATATACATAAAATTTATCCATAATAATATGATTTTCAAAAAAATGGGCTTTATTAATTACACACAGTAACATTATGATTAATATCCTAACACAAATACTATTAATTTAATAAAATGTGCCACATATTTGAGATAATAATGTTTATATAATTTAATATAGAAAAGTTAATTTTATAGTATAAAATTTAAATTGTGTTTATTTACGGTGAACCAATACTATTTCACATATTATTACATGATTTGTAATAAAATATATCAATTGTTATAATATAAGGATCATAAAGGCCCAATGTATTATGAAAAATTGTTTCATATTAGATTAAAAGTATTGTAAAACATGGAATCCTTATTTTTTCTCTATAGAGAGATCCTAAATATATTTTTTTGTCCTAAAAATTCATAGATAACACATGGAATAGAAAATTAAATGGGTGAGCTAAAAGGCATAATAATGAAATATACATAATGAAGATGAATAACATGGGATTTAAAGGTATAATACAATATCATAAAAGGAAAGGTACTTGAGTAATCATGTGGAAGATTAAAGTAAAAATCCTAGGGAAATAAGATCACAAATAGATAAGAAATTTGAAAAAATATATAATTGGACATAAATATGAGTTGAGCCTAAATTCATAGAAAATATTGCATTATGGAAAATGTATAAAAATTGATTAGGTTTACTCCATAATCCCAAAAGTGACGCCACTTGAGACTAATGCTTTACCCAGTGCATTAGTGTGTTATCTGTGAACACCCATCAAAAAATGTTCATGATCAACGTGTAGCACATAATGGAAATAAATCACAAGGCTTAATAAAAGAATTACACACGTAATTAAAATGATTTGTGTAATCCTATGTCATATCAGAATCAAATGAAGTTTAAAAGTGAAGGAATTAAAGAAATTATCCAAAGGAATGTATTAAACAATACATGGATGGGATTGGAATATTTTTATATATGGGAGAAATATATATAGAATATATATTAATTTAATAATATTAATGTCATATATAAATTATGTTTGATAATGATCACAACCTAAAGGAAAGGATGGTTTAGATAGATCAGTTACATCGAGCCTCATTTTTCCATGTGCATTATTTATCATTATAAATGATAAAATATTTCTAAATATTTAAAATATCATGAACTCTTTTCATTTTTATTATTCATTTTATTTTAATTTTTACCATGTAAGTTTAAATTATTTTTATAAATAATTCCTCATATGGGCGTTTTAATGGAAAATGAATCACATGTACAAAATATCTTTGAAAGTCAACTATGGTTCTAATGATTGCTAATGAATCATGTCTCTAATGATAATAATTATATTATTATCATATTTATACATAAATAATACATTATAAATCAACTATTAAGTATTATATCAAAAGTGAAATATGATAAAATCATGCTGATAGTAGATCATACGTATGAATTAGTTACATTTTTCAATGATAATATTGGGAGGGAGATAAGTGTAATAGTATCCTTACATGATTATTATTATACCATAAAAATAACAACATTTCTCTAAGTATCCATAGAAATATCATCTATGTGATGTGTTAATAAAAACAAATCACATCGATTCACGAGGTGGTAGTATGATGCGCAGATGAGCAATGTTGTAATTTATTTAATTGATAATATGAAAAGAAATGATTTTATATATTAATTTAATATAATGGTTAATATTCATTAATATCATATATATAAATTAAATTATTCATTATTACCATCAAAATATAATGTGTTTGAAAAACAAATCACATCACTTTGTAAGGTGCTAGTTTGTAGTACACATGATTGACGTTATCGTATTCTCCTCTGAATGGAAAACCCAAAGTAATATAAGATATTATAATTATATATGTATACCTGTATAATTATTTTCCTATAAAAATGTTATATACGTCATTTAATCTTATTTTTTAGAAGCGGTGATCGAAAATGAGTTTTTTCAGTTCTTGAGGTGGTATATTTCCATACACATAATCAACCGTTTCATTTCCAATTTGCGAGAGAAGAATGTGGTTATTGGTCGTTAGAATATCATAAAAAATATCATTATATGTAATAAATATAATTTTACATGTCATCGGTATTTGGTAATATTTTATGCATTTGGAGTAAGAAGTAAAACAAAATTCATTGTTAAGGACATTTTGTAATATTCAGACAAATTCATTTAGGTTTAATAAAAAACAATAGTTTTGTGGTTATTTTTCATATAAAAAAACATATAATTAATGGATGGAAAGTGGTATGTTATTTGGATAGTTTTTTCTGATCCAATAGTGTTATTAAATATAAAAATAATATTATTTTTAGTGTCATTTTATATATGGGTGTGTGGATGCCCTTGGATGTTTTAAAAAGAAAAGATTCTGTAAAAATTATTCAAATGGTAAAAGGTTCCAAAATGGAAAATCTATAAAACATTAATGTTATAAAGTCAAAATTGGACAAAAAAATATTATTTATAAATATTATTATTTATTTTAACACTTATCTTTCTATTTTAATCCCATGATAATCACATTTGTTACCTTAACTGTGATGAATGATTTTTACTATTTTCATTATTATTTTTGTTAAACAATTAATATTCCCTTATTAGATAATATATCATTTTCTAAAATAAAATATTTAATCAATTTTTTGAAATTCAACTCATATAGGATTTCAATGGTAACTTAAAATGAAACCAACAAACATGTAACAAAATGGGTTTCCAAGAGAAAACCATTTAATAATTAAAAAATAATTTATTTAAAAAAATAAATATGAGATTGATTAAAATTACCTAATTTGGGTGAATTATTATATAAAATTTCAAAATTTACATATAAGTCCATATTAAAATTATATGTGCCATGAAATTTTTTTAAGAGAAAATTTACCTTTTAATATAAATCTATATTTTTCACTAATTATGAAAAAATGAAACATTTCAGAAAAATCCAAAATATTTATACTAAGAAAATTTGGATATATTTATTTTAAAAAAATTTATTACTTTTTCATATAAATTTCATAAATTTTGTAAATAATAATTTTAAACTAAACATGTAATTCATGAGAAATTCATCTTTCAGAAAAAATATAGTTTCTCAAAAAACATGTATTTTATTGAAAAAATGTTTCTTGTTTTACATCTAATTAATATAAAACCATTAAATATATATTAAAAATGTATAAAAAACTATTTTAAAAACATAAATATTCCTATTAATACCCATTGATTTAATGATTCTGTTAAAATGACCATTCTTTAATAATAGTATTTTAATTGAGTATCGTGTTTCTTTAAAAGATTATGTTACATGAATTGAATGTTTTGAAAGATATGCATTTTATTAAAATGAAAATATATCATAAATTATTATTGTGGTATATTCTTTATCCTTAATCAATTTTAACCCTGAAATTTCATATTACATACTAAACTGAAAACTTGTGAGGGTGCTTCTGCTTCATCACATCTTCCGGTTCCCATGTTTCTTCATCAAACAAGGGGTTCCACAATAATAGTTTGACATTCTATGATATCATATATTTTAAAAAATTTCCTTTATAATCCAAATCTCACCCATATTCCCCTCATATGAATGGTATTTCTCAGATGGTACAACCATTGTATTTAGTATATATGTGGGTTCAGTATGTACTTCTTCAAGAGGTATACATGGAACAACTCATGTACTTTGGGTAGGTAATGTGGGATTTATAATCGACATGAATCCACTATAATGTGATCAAGGATCTCAAATGTGTAGAAGTTTCTAGTAATAGTATTTCCCTTATAAAATCTATTGAATCTCTTTTGGGATGAAAAATATAAGAACACATTACCTCCAACTTCAAACTATAGGTCTCATCGACGATTGTGTACATAGCTCTTCTATTAACTTTGGAAAAATTTAACGAGATATTAAATGGTTTGTACCTTCTCTATCCTCTCTTGTGAATGATCAATTCCCATTAGCTTCTTCTCCAGAACAATATCCCAGCATGTCTATGTCCAACACTACTTCCCATATATAGCCTCATAAGATTCCTTTTGAATTCTAAAATAGGGACTACTATTACATGGGAACACTACTTAGAGAAGGTATAGATACCAACATAATTAAAAATACATTGAACAAGAACTACGAATATAATTTAGTGTTTTGATCGTTCTCTAATTCTGACCATCCATATGAGGTTGATTAATAGTGATGCAACTATGTTCTGTATCCAGTGCTTGATAGAGGATTTTCTAGAAACACGAGGTAAAATTTAAATTTAAATCTAATACAAATAATAGGTGAACTCCATGATATATTTACTCTTATATTATGTCTAGATTTTTTATTTTTTCAATATATAAATATTAAACTGTATCAATGAAATGTGATGATATTATAAGGTGAACGACTACCATCAAAATGACTCTATTTCCTTTAACATTCCTAAGGAACCCTATAATGAAATACAAGGGTATTTTTGTAATTTCAATAATTGTCTGAGAAATTATTTCATCACAACCATATATTTATTTTTCAGCCTCGACTTATGTCATAATAATCACCTAGATAGAAATTTTACAATCTCTCTCTTCATGTTATCCCATGAGTAGTTATGATTCAGATGTCTATACATATTAGTGATTCAATGATGACTAGGGAAGGATAAACTATGCCTATACTCCAGAATCACCTTCTTCATATTTTATTTTTATGGTACAAATATCCATTTTTTAAATCAAATAAATCCGCAATTCTCAATCTTTATCTATAGAAAATATGATACATTTTCTATAACACCTCATCATCATTCTCAGTCCTATTGGTCCACTCAACATTGGATAGTTGATACCTTATTTGAGAAAGGTATGACGAAGATAATTTTAATATTACCATATCAATATATTGAATATCTATTTTTTTTTGGAAATTATCAATTATCGATGTCAATAAAATTGTTGGTTCTTAACAACATAGAGAATATGCCACTTTCTTTGGATTCTCAAAATACTAATAGATTCAGAAGTCATATTACATGATCTTAAATAACTATATTCATTGGAAGTTGTTATGATTATTATCTATGAATATGTATTTGAGTCTCACATGATCCATTTATAACTCAACCTTCTCCCCATATATATAATTTTCTGGGATCATCAACACAAAGACCACTACAAAAAAATCCTCATCAAGCATGGGATAACACTATTCATTAACATTAAAAAACATATGGTATATGATATCACTATTTCTTTACTTATATATATATATATATATCCAAATTTACTTTTTAAATTATGTTTTTTAGAAAAAATTCCAACTTGAGAGAAGCATATCTATTGGTGCAGTGATATCCCTCTTTTTTACCTCCTTAAAGCTATGTTTTAATTCCCTCGTCAATATAATTATTAACTACTAATGCTTTATCTTGGTTATCATGTTTTTAAATCATTAAATGGTTTTCAAAAAATCATTGATAATACCCAAATATTTTAAGGAAACAAAAAATATTTAATATAGATAATGTTCTAGGATAGTTCACGATTCACATTATCTAAGAAGGGTCCACAAATATCCTTATTCAGGTGATAATCTTCCCCAAGAAGTATACATAAATAATATAGAACTAAAATGTATCGAAAATATCATATAACTTCTTGATTATAAAATCTATTATCACAATATTAACATACTCTCCACGATCCAATTTTTTTAGGATTATTTTATAATAAAATCATTAAATACTACAAAAAAATTTCAATGTAGACACTATTGATTTTAGTCATCATGTCTATAAATATTTATAGATAAGAACTAAGAATAAAATGTGTAACTATGAACACATTGTGTTCATAAAATTTTAGAATGTATGTTTTTGTTATATCATCCTTCTTCACCCTTACTTTGTGGTATCAAGAATGAAGGTCCACCTTAGAGAAATAATGTGATCCACATAGTAGATAAAACAAATATTTTATATATGGTAGGGGATACATTATATTTATCATGACAATTTTGAGTTCATGATTATCAATACAAAGGAGGGCTGACCAATACTTCATCATATATAAAATGATGGGTTAAACCCACGGTGGACCACATAGGTGTATAAAAACATCTCTAGATTCTCTTGAAACTGCTTATTCAATTCTTCCAAAAAACTGGTGGTTATTTTATAAGGATTATTTGATATGGGAAGATATCTATGTAAATATTTTACTGAGAAGTAGAACTATCAATCAAAGGGTTCACTATATAACACTTCATGTAAGACATTTGTATAATCCCTTATCATAGGATTAAATTCATGTATTATAATATTCTTTATATCAATCAGAAATATTATCCACACAAGAATAGAATAATCCAAGGGAGGTTCATCCCTTTCTGTAAAATACTATATAATTAGAGGATGACTCGGGACATGAAATGTGGCCTACTTATCTTGATATTTGGTGTTGAATTTATATAATATTATCGAATGTAATTAAAAAATAGCATAAAATATAACAAAATAACTATGAAAATTTTTTATGGAATATTAATTCCACAAACATTGACAAAGCGAGAGTTGTATACATACGATGTAACCATCAAACTATTTTGTAGTCTCAAATATAGTTCAACCAAAATGTTTTTAAGTTGTATTTGAACAATTTTATTGAACATTAAATATATTAAATAATATATAATACTGGAATTTAATACTATGTTCACAGTTCTTCAATGAATAATAGGAGTAAATTTAACTACATTATTGTCTTTGTCCACCTTATCATTAGTTATAACATAAACCCACTCTTACTTAATTGAAGGTTGTTATTTTCTATTGTCTCCAAAAACCTCAGTTTAGGGTATTACATTGCATAATGACTGTGTTCCTTATATTTAAAATAGTATATGACATGAATAGTGTGGATATGAACTTTATATTATTCATTTTCATTAGTTATATTTGACATTTCCGTAAGGAAACTATTATCTTACATAACCTGTTTTCTACAAATGATGCATCTTCTATTTCAAAATAGGTAGTTTTTAAGATGGTTCGAACCAAATTTTGATGAGTGATTTGTTAGGTTTTCATTTTTTGTTTGGATTTATTTGTTACTGTCCC
This sequence comes from Viscum album, assembly GCA_963277665.1. NCBI lineage: Eukaryota > Viridiplantae > Streptophyta > Magnoliopsida > Santalales > Viscaceae > Viscum > Viscum album. Next base: position 1,665,953,699 of record OY728156.1, read on the forward strand.
CAAAATAAACTCCATTTTTTGTCTTTTTCTCTTGTCCCATGAGACCACTAAGAGTCACTGGTATCCATGTCTATTATAAAGGAATAACTAAAATTTATGATCATTAATTATTTTCATAGAATCATCATTAACCCAATAATGAAATGGTCCACCTTAAATTTGGCTTTGATAACAAATATAGATGTGTACCATTGAAGGCTTTTGATTTTTTCCATATATTCTTTAATATAATAATATTTCATTTTTCCCTAAAAATGGATATCCTTAACCATTACTAAAAGGAGGAATTCTGGAAAATATTTGTTGAAAATATTTTCCTAATGTCCTCCCATTAGATGACAGAAATATCATATTTGCACATTGTGTTCTGGATCAGTGTCCACCACTAATCAGATTCTTCCTTAATGTGAGAAAAAAAATATCCAAAAATTCTATTTCTCTATAGATTATAGGACATATAATATATTCTAAATTGATTAGATCTAATTTTTAGTGATTATAGGATCAAAATATCACCAAAAATTTGATTCCTTTTTCACATAAAACACTTGACTTTAACTCTATCCTTCTCAATTGGAGGAGAGTATTCTACGTAATTCACGTTGTTATTCATATCATTATCTTATCGATCTAATACTTGTATGAAGAAATAATCATCTACAACCATAATGTTATTCCTATCACTGGGGAAATCATACATTTTCATAGCATATATTTTTTCAAGGATTCTCTTATTTACCTCCATTAACTAAGATAAATTAAATAATAATATGAGAATACATTAATATTCTAATGGAAACATATAAATATAAGAGGAATAACTCATGAATGAAAGTATATCCAAACTTATTTTTCTCAAGGGTTCAATCTATGTTTTCCATGGAATCAATGGTAATGTTTCATATTATCTTTTCTAAAAAAATAATTTTTTCATTTACATCATAATAGGTTTTATATATTTTGTGTATTTCCAAATCATAAACCCCAGGAATGTCAAATTAGTTTTGCAGCAATGATCATTTTCATGTTTGATGTGATGACCAAGTCCATAATAATGTTCATGTTTAGGGGTTATTACACCGAGTCACATCTACACAAGAGACACATCTACTTGCATTATCTATAAATGGATAAATTTTCCTGAATCCACACACTCTATAAATTACCTAGATTATAAAATATTTTTCTATACATAGTCTTACGTTAAGAAACATCACTTGGGTTATAAATAATATTTTCTCATTCTATTAAAAAATGTTATATATAAATTTTCATGTATACCCCTTAAAGTTACCCAAGACTTCTACACATATTATGTCATGTGTCTTAATCCATAATTTCTATTAATATAACACAAGGATCATAAATTCCATATGTCTTTCAAAAAATAGGTACATATAACGAAAAATATAAAACAATACATCCTTATATTATTCCACACAAAAATCTCTTAAAATATGTTTTAGCCTAAAACTGTATGGTATAACATATGGAAATACAAAATGAAATGGTGGAGTTAAAAACACAATTAATCGAAGAAACATGATAAGGAAACATAACATGAGTTTCAATTGGATAACATGATACCATTAAAGAGAAGTCCCATGAGTAATTTATTATATCTAGGGGAAAATGTATCATAACATTATGGAATTAGTGGAAATGTGGAAACAACACATTATATAACATAAACATGATTCAAGGGTTACTACATATACAAAATCACATTTCTGGGAAAATATCATAATGGATAAGGGAAACTCTTTAATCATATACATGATGCATCAGTAGACTACATGTTATCCAAATTTATTAGAGTTATATCTAGGGGCACCGATCATATCTTGTTCATGATCTAGGTGTGCCACATGAGGGAAATCGATTACAAGGTATATCATAATAATTACAGAGGGAAATAAAATTAACTGAGAAAAATTTATTAATATAATAATAAATAGAAATTTCATAACAAAGAAAATTGGGTATGGTTATAAGGAATGTATTACCCCATCAATAGAAGGGAGTATATACAATTTATATATCTAAGAGACGTATATATAGATATTATAATAATTAAATTATATTAATTAGAGAGATAAGGTAATATATAGATAAAATGTTTATAACCTGATGGAAATGGGAGGTTTAGTGAGATCCCTTACCTCAAGACATAATTTTCATGTGTTTTATTTATCATTATCAATTATAAAATTTTGTAAATTATCTAATTTATTATGATTTTTTATTTATTTTTTATTAAATATTATTTTTACAAATTCATAATAATTTACATAACTAATTAAATTCATTTCATAAGTTTTAATGATAAAAAATCGTATATAAAAATTCACTTCGGTATATTGACTATTGTCAAAGAGATTATTAATTAATCATCTCCATATTAGTAACCATGAAATAATTATAAATTTATACATAATTCCTACATTATAAACAAACTATGAAATATTCCTATGAAAAATTAACTATGTTAAAATCATGTTTATGGAAGGCCATATGTATGCATCAGTAACCATTACATTTTTCAAAGATCATGATGGAAAGAAGGTAATTTTTATTTTATATTTAAATTATTATAATTATATGTAATCTATAATATTGTTTCTTTAAATATCATTATAGATACCATCCTTTGTATATGGTATAAAGAATTAATCAAATCACTCTGCGAGGCAGTAGTCTAATGTACACTCGAACAACATTTGCATTTTCAAAATTAATGAAAATGTAAGACGGAATATGATATATTAATTTAAAATAAAATTTAATATGTAATTAATAAAAAATATAGTAATCAAATTATCCCTTATTACCTTCCCCAAACATCATATGTGAAAATAGAATCAACCCTCATTGAGAGAAGGTAGCTCTACATTCACATGAGTGACATTAATTTATTCACCATGGAATAGAATATAATTAGGTATATATGATATTTTAATTACATGATTATAATTATATCATAAATAACACATATAAATATTTTATTAATCATTACATAAACTTGTGAATAGTGGTGATAGAAAATGAATTATGTTGGTTCATGAGGTGGTAGTCTACCGTAAACCCCATCAACTGATTAGTTTCTATTTTGAAGAAGAAGGATATGGTTCATGGTAATAAACATACAATAAACATAGGAATATTTATGATAATGAACTGATTAAATCATAATTATTTAGTACTATTTGAAGGTGCAGTAATATAATTTAAAATAAAATTCTTGGTTAACGAAGTTACCTCTTCACCCAGTAAATTATTTTAGATTAATCTAATTGTATTACATTGTTGGATTTATGAACACAAATATGTCTTATATGATTATGGGAGGAAATTATGGAAGTCATTTGGGAAGGTATTCGTTTACCCAAAAAGGTTTTTAAATGTGTAAATGATATGAGAGGGGTGTACTTTTATAAATGGGGAGAGGACACACTTGGTATTTTTGAAAAGAAATAATTCCTCACATGATTGTATAATGAACAAGTCCCCAAATGTACCATTTTGAAGCATAGAATATAAAAGGAATAAGTAAGACAATATAATAAAAAATATACCAATTTTTGGTTATTTTTAACTATTATCAATTTATTTTATCCCATAGAAAAACTGCTATAATCATAACCATGTAAAAAAATGATTACTATTTTCATTATTCATTATAATAAAAAATTAATTTCGACTAATTAGATAATATATATTATTATAATTAAAAATATGTAGTCCAGTTTAACAAATTCTACCCCCAATATTGGATGTATTTAATTTACAAATAAACTCACATCCATGTCAAGAAAAGTTTTTCTCAAAAGAATAATATTCAAAATCTCAAAAAATATTTTTATCCCAATACAGTATGGTATATAACCGAATGAAATAATTTGAATTAATTCCTATATGTTTTAACAAATTATATTTTTTAAAACAAATTAAAATAAATTGGCTCATATATATTTTTAAATTAAAGGGAAATTTTTAATTTAAATTTTTTTTATATTCATCGAAAATTGAAACATTGTTGAAAAATAGATACAATTTACCCAATGAAATTTTTTAATTTTTGATCTTATAAATGATTTGTATTTTTATAATGAAATATTCTATAGTTTTTATAAAATAACATTCAATTAGGTGTGAAAAGGATGACTTATTCACCATTAATAAAAAATACATTTTTTGGAAACATTTCGTTCTCTTTAAAATAGTTCTTATATTACATATAAAAATTGATCAGAATTGAATTTACATTATAAAAGATTTAAAAATATGTTTCATATCTTATGGTCTTATTAATATAATTTAATTTAACTACTATGTCCTCATGGTTATATTTAAATAATAAAATTTTTATAGTGCTACACGTTTATATTAAACCTGATGTTTCGTTCATCGAAATCAATGAAAGTGGTATAATTTATTTAAAAAATGAATATATCATAAAATATTGGGATGATATAGGTATGAGTTATAAAATAGTATTATAAAAGGTGGAAACTAAAATAAAATCGAAATAACTTAGTGAAGATTTATCAATAATCCTTGATAGTGCTCATTAGCTTACATGTTAAGACTTGAAATATTCATCTTAATAAAAGAACATGAGATATATGAAGAATTAATGGAATATAAAAATATTTTGGGGTAGGGTTTAGAATAAATATAATGATAAAAAACGGTGAAATAATAATGGATAGGAGGTTACATATTATAGGTGAGGGAGATGACACACTTGGAATGAAATGAAATATATAAATTTTATTATTTTCATTACTATCTATATTTATTCCAAATAGAAAAAAAAGTGATGTTATGAAAATATATGGTAAAAATACCTTCATCAAATAATAATAAGTCAATTTACTTTTGTTGTGGTACAATTATCACTAAATTTATCCTATATTAAACTTTTTTTACATTTAAATTTGGTAACACATTATTAATATTTGTACTACTCCTTATAGAAAAAATAAATTTCAAAGAATATATTTTTTTTTGTAAATTAGGATAAAAAATATGGAATTAATGTTATCAAATTATGTTTCTTTTTGTGTAATAAATAAATTTTAAAATATATGGGGTGAATTTCAATGCAAACATATTTGAGAAAAATGTGTCATTTAGATTTAAAAGGAATTTTCTTTTGATTTATTTCCTAGTAGAAACCATAAATTGTATGTTATTATATTTTATTGAATATATATTCTATTAATATCATTAAAATAATTAATATATATATATATATATTATAAATAAAATACTTTATTCACATAGAAACAGTTTTGTAGAAAATATTTATCTTTTCCATCAAACGTTTTTATCTTCATTCCTAACCAATAAATTACTAAAGGTGTATCTTTAGTCAAAAAATACCAATATATTTCAATAAAATTATTTTTTTACATTTATTAATACAATTATTTTATAATAATATACAACATGTAGAAAAGTACAGTTCATGGAAAAAATAGGTCTTTTAATCATTAAATAAATTTACATAAAATTCAATGATTATGTGATAAGAACGAATAAATATAATTGAATTTAGGATAAAATTTATTAAAAATTAGATAATTTGGTTAATAAAATTCATAACCACCAATAAAATCTTTTGGTTGTAAAGGTATACTATATCCAGTGTTCATTTAGAGCCATAATTTCATGTAAAGAATGGAATCGAATAATTTTAATTTATATCAATGTTAATGATATAAAATAATTGGATTCTATATTATTAATATAATTTATATTTAATAAATATTTAAATATGTTAAAAATATTTATTTATATTATTCCATCACTATTTTAATAGTGTAACATGTGTATAAATAAACAATGGAATTGATAGTATAAAATGTTTTCATACGAGGTGCAATATTTTTTTCCAATAAAGTCCCATGGGAACTACATTTATGGAGAGTGATTTATGTTATTATAATATTATAATTGTGAGAGATATATATTCAATTATCAAGACTAGAATCTGAGGTAGTTTCATTGGGTGGATTTTTCCAAATATTATTATTTTTAGATATCACATAGATCAGAAAAATGAATTATTCGATACAAGATTTGAGAATAAAGTCATATTGAGAGTTAGTTTAGGAGGATCAGTATGTGTGGAAGGATATAGGGTTGTTGGATAACTTCTATCTGAATATTAATAAGATATGTTCATGAGGATTTTTATTCATTTTAATGGTGACTCCACCATAGTTTAGTTAGTAGTGTATTATTAGATTGGCAACCATGAGTGTATGGTTCTTTATGAAATTATTTTCTATATAGAGATACCAAAGAATTAGATTGAAGATATAGAGCATAAAATTATATATTATGGTATGTTCTCCACTCCATATTGGGTAATTAATAACATTTTTTGATTAATAATATATATCTCACCGTTTGATGCGGGGGTGGATGAAATCATCACCTAATTTCTACTATTCATTTCAAAACCCTTGGCCCATCAGTTATTTCCCTCTTATTTGAATGATAAAAATTAATCTCAAAATCCATTTTTATTTATCTCAATGGTTTTATGAAATATATTGATAAATGTAAAGTACACATAACTTGAGGAATTTACTTGGTTTAATAACCTTAGGATACATCAATTGAACACACTAACAACTTGTCAGTCTGCAAAATTACAGTATACACATGTTCTATGGATACAATTTTGGTTTTTATCAGTCAATGCCAAGTAAAACTACAATTAGACAAGTTTCTAGGATGGTAAAATACATCCCACAATAAACATACTATTATTCCCCTTCATATGATACATTAGGGAAATATTCTAATGTTTATAGTGTTGAGGGTCTATTAAATATCAATATTAGTTCTATGATTATTTTTAATCATCAAATCCATAGTAGATACATCAATGAAATTCATGTTCATTATAATACTTCTTGAAGGAATGAAATAATAAACTTATCAATGTGATATTTGACATGATGGAATTTAACTGATCACACACCAACAACAATAACTCCTCTAAATGAGAATACTGTTTCTTGGGAATTATTCTTATTTTTTAAAAACTTCTTTTCAATTATAATGTATATATACCAATTTTACTCTTTATCCATTGATCATCCCATCAATAAAAAAACAATGATCAATGGAACCCACATAATAGGGTTATTAAATCTTCACATCCTCCTCTCCTCATACATTATATATCAATATTTTTTAACTTCTATATAACTATTATTAGCAGTTTACATAATTAATTCTACGTCCCCAACCATTTGATCAATGGATGGGACACAACCATGTTTTTTTATTAATTGTGGATCATTATTTGTGATCCACATGTATTATTGTGGCCAATATGTTCCCTTCATGCGGGGTTAATTTCTAAAAACACATCTATTAACTCAATATATTATATTATATCTGAATCAACAATTTTTTTGGAAAATACATGATCATGGTGTCCTTCTCATCATTACAGTGTGATGTTTCTAGACATTATGAATGTTTTAGTGTGAAAACATCAACTGTGAAATTATATTTTAATCAATCACACATCCACAAAATCCGAATAATTTAACATTTTTATTTTATATATGATAATGATCAAATCCCCCAAAACACCTCCAATGTGAGTCCAATTAGAGTTTAATGATATCCATTATGGTAAATTTCCTTCATGATAAAAAAACCTAAAATTCATAACTTTATTACCTTCAATACAAATCTCACATGATAGCCAATCCCTTTACAATATAGACTACCCGTTATCAGAACTATTTTTTCATTTATTTGGCATAGATTACCAATTATGTTAGGATCTAATAAACTATCACAATCCAGAGCCACACCATTTTTTCATGAGGTCCTAACTACATTATAACCATATTCTTTATGTATTATTCTGTATAATTGTGGAATGACTATGTCTATTTTCATAAAAATAGCTTCTGGAATAATCACAACATGTATTTCATACTCATCTATCATGCTGACATAACATTTCCAGTTTTTTAGCAGTATTCTCCCTCACAAAAAATACATGAATTCAGATCTCTATAATCATAATATTCAAAACCTATTAGGATGTGTTGTACAACACTATGGTGTTATTTTATCATTAAAACAACAAAATATTCAGGGTTCTAAAAAATTCTTCAAAAATTGTTCACTCTTCTTCCACAATCATATCATGTTAGAATAAAACTTATTCAAATTAACTAAATCTGATGTATCATTACACTTCATATCTTTATTTGTTCATTAATGTTTAAACTTCTGATATTTTATCATTGATATATAATGTTCTCAAGGAACCACTACATATTTTTTTCCATGTATTAGAAATATAGTTTTCTATTCCTCAAATCTAAATTTTCCATTCCCACCTTTATAATGTAATTGAATTTAAGGAAACATTAGGAAATTGTCAGTTAGTTTTTTCAAAATTTTAGTTAACATAATGAACATTATCATACAAGGATGGATTTTAAGGGGAACATGGGTTCTATAAGATTATTAATCTCCTTAGAAATGAGATCATTTGATGTTTTAGTTCCTTAGAGTATTAATTTATCATTTCTATATTTGTTTATAGTTTTACATTTTAATGATTAAATTTTAGGACCTTTGGGATGTTTTGTGAGGGTTTTTTTATTATCGTTGGGTCTTAGTTGAGGTTATGGGGTATTACAACTGATATATTAGAACTACAGGTGTCACCATGTAACCTGTGTAGCAATAATTACTAACAAGTGATACAAGAACTGGTTAGGTATCTCAGGTTGTACCAAAATGAAATCTGTGACATTAAACTAGACTCCATACTGCCTTATACATAGTTTTTAAAAAGGGGGAATTTTATTCATTATAAATAAATTCCAATTAAAACCAATATTCTATTTTTCACAAACCTCATTATATTTATCAATTTGATATCCCGGTCCCTAAAGTTTTAATATCACAAATTCCCCCTTATTTTTTCACTATAATTAAGGTTTGTTAAATAAGGGTTTTCATGATAAATACTATGTAATAAAAATTAATTATTTTATTATTCTTGTATTCATTTTTAGTTTTTTTTCTTATTATGGGTTAGATATTTTTATTGGTTATTTTACCAATACATGGTGAAATAACCTATATGATTTTTTAATCATCATTATTCATCTAGATGAATCTCTAACATTTTTTTCTACTAGAATTAATTTATTTTAATAGAAATGGGTTAGACTTGGGTTTTTTATGACCTTTTCATGAGATTTGTGGGTGAATAGTTTATTTTATTTAGATATTTTAAATAAATTTATTATAGATGTTGGGACCCATATCTTGATGTACATGGACGTCACATTACATTCACATAATACTAAATACATAACAAAAACAGATGCCCAATGTCCGTATTAGTTTATTGTCTTTGGAAACTCGACAAAATATACTCGAATCATGGTGAACGATCTTCAACATCTCCCCTAAAGATCTCCACCTATTATTTTCTTAACGAAAACATTTCATTATATCTTGGGAAAAAAACATAAAAATGGTGAGCTTAAATGCTCAGTAAGGGTAGACATGGAGAATATAAAACAATCCATAAAAATATGAATGTAAAAACATGAACATAAATCATGAGAAGTGACATAAATATTGGCAGTACAAAATGCATAGATCACAATGGAACATTAATAATGATTCAATATCATAGGAATAAAACATGTAATTGTGGAAAACCATTATGCACATGATATGATCTCTATAGTAGCCAAAACATTTCGTCCAAGGCTATAAAAGATCACAAATTCCATTAGTGAATCATGTATAGTTGTCGATCTAGCCCTGTATTATTGAGCCATATTTACTCTCCATCCCAGCGTTGTTTATCTCATGAGATATAAATATTTACCCAATTCATAAGAGTTTTATATAAGTCCCACCCATCTATTATTGAAATCATTCTTACATGTTCCACAAAACAACATAAATCATTCATCGTAACCCAACAAATGAAATGGGTTTCATAAACATCATCACATCATAACATAATCCAAATAAAACAAAAGTATAACATTTCATCATAAGAAAATTAAAACCATGTGAATAATAGAGACATAAAATTTGAAATATAACCATATTAAATAATGTAGTCATAAATGGAAAATAATTTGGAAGAATCACCTGAAATGAATTCTTGAAGAAAATAACCTTTCTACTTCAAAATCATTTTCTTTTCACAAAATGCCATGATATTTTAAAGGAAAAACATTTTGTTAAAAATAATCATGAAATATTGTAGATTATGATTCATGAAAATAAGGCATTATAAAACCATAGGAATCCATTCATTTTGTATAAGTTAAAAAACATTCTCCACATACAATTGTAGGAAAATTCAGAAATACCCCATATAGTAAAAAAAAAATAATCCTTCCATACCTTGTGGTAAAAGTCAAAAAAAGTCAAAAATGAATATAATAATAAATATAAGATAGAAAATATTTTATGAAAACATTCTGAGAAAACATGGACATGGATGTAAAACATAACCCCTATAAATACTTACAAATAAACAATCTCAGATAAGAACATGATTTGAATAATTATCCCTTACCTTCGGTCAAATTGCTTCCATTCATGTCGAAAACTCTTATATAGTGGGTTTAAACATATTATTAACTTGTAACAGAACCATAATAATATTTACGATATCATATATGATTCCGTTATGAATTTATATTACCCATTCTTTTGTCCATTCTTTGTTAAAGCAACATTTTGGGTTAAATCGTTTCATTTATCGTATGTGTTTGGAATTTTTGTTCTTGATATAATTACTTATATCATTATTTAATTACTTACATAATGCAGAAAATTATTTATATATAATATATATTCTGAATATAATATATATAATAAATTGATGAATGGAATGAAATATACTGTAAATGGAGACGGTAGGTCGTACGTATGCAGGAACACTATGTTTGTTTATTAATTAATTTGAATGGAAGTAAGTAAATAACATATAAATAAATCAAATATCACTAGGATGTAATATATTCCATGATTATTTATTATATATACTTTATAATAATTCTATAATGGTTAACATGGGGAATGAATCTCATTAATCGTGGAGACGACAATCCATACGTACGCACGAGCGATGATATCGTACCCAGAATTATTGAATCAAATTGGAGTGGATAATATCTAATAATAAGTATGGAGTTATAATAATTATATATAGTTATTATTCCCACAATTATATACATCCATGTATGGTGGTGGTGTAATAACAGATTACACCATGGCTTGGAGACGGTAAGCCATACATACGCACGAGTAGTGATTTCATTTTTCATAGGACGGATATAAATTAAAATAGGGTTGTTTTATAATTATAATAATATATAAGTATATTATAGATATTTATGTTATTAATTTATAATCATGCAACTAATGAAGAGTATGTGGACGAAGAAAGAAACTTGAAAGAATCAGTAGAAGAGATTACCACTTCCTCGATGTGCCTCTTTTAAACGTCCTCTTAGGGCAATAGAGATGGTCTTTTGAGATGACCAGAACCTATATAATACATCTAGAGTGGTTGATAAGAGGAATATTTAGGGTTTGGAGGAGTTTGATGGCTTAAAATGGATTGAAGATAAGAGGGAGGAGGTTCCCATTTATAAGAGAGGAGAGAGGCACCTTTGGAAACCTCCAAAATATTAATTTATAATAAACTCAAACCCAGCATAAAAACCTCAAAAATGACTCAAATTCAAATAATAAATGAGAAAGGGCTTTAATATCATAATCAAATAATATTTAGTCATGTTGGGAAATTATTTTAAACCTTATCAATTAGATTTATCCTTATTTAATGTATTTAATTTTATATATTGAAATAATATACAAAATTTTAAATTGTTAGAAATACATCCTTATGTGTTGTAAATTTTCCATAATTTGATACATAATGAAATTTATATATATAAAAATTTATTTTTATAATAATTAAATATTTAATAGATTTTTATACAGTTTATCAATTTGTTATTTTTATAATATATCATTAGTTCCAATGTTGATATTATTCATTTATTTGAATTTAAATATAATCCTACCAGAAAATATATTGAAAAAAAATTTAAATAAATTCATAACATGTCATATTAATCTATAAAATTCATGTGGCACAATAATTAGTTCATATAATATTTATTTTAATATTTTTAAACCCAATTATTTGATATTTCTCTAAATAAAATAATTACTACACCATTTATAAATAATTATTTAACATACTTATTTGCTGCATAAATATTAAAAATAAACTAAAAAGATGAAGATAAATATAATAGCTTTCATAATAATACTTTTAGTGGAATTTATATTCTAAAACAACCAACATTAAAATGTAATCTATATTAAAGTTTGAATGTGACAACTTTGATATCATTTAAAATAAAATATTATAAATGTCATAATATGTTTTTTGAGGTTCCAAATGGCCCACAAGTAGACAATAGGATGATTAGGGTATATATATACTTGACCAATATGGTTTGGTCTATTTTCTAGTTCTTTTGATGGGTATTATAATTTTAATAAAAACTATAGTATTGATTTTTCACTAAACAAATAAGTCATGCATTATTAATATATATTCTATTAATTTAATTATATATTTATTAAAAACCAAAAATAAATTACAATGATGAATAAAAAAAATTTAACTTTCAAATTAGTTTTTATAATAGAATTTATTTTATCTATAACCTTATATTAAAAATAATTTAACTATTAAAGTTTGTGTGAGACATATTTTACTTTCTTTATATAAAATAAATTAAAGGACTTAATCACATCCAAGTGGTTCCAAAAGATACCATTTCAACCCAAGTATATTTTAGTAAAAATATAATCATACAATTATATTAATACAATTGTTTGGGTAATTTTATAATATTATTTGTACAGTAAATTACAAGATTTACCTTAAACTGTTGTAAATAAAATTTACCGTAGTTACTATTCATAATACCCAAAAATAAAACGTTGCCTATTAATATAATATGGACCTACTAATTCCAAATATGGAATCAATTCTTCCAAATTTAATACACATAAGTAGCAGTATTTAATTTAAAATTAATCTCTCTATTGAGAAAACTGATTTTAAAAGCTAAAACATTTCAAAAGACTGTAATGTTTTTTCCTATGAATTCAATGTAAAATTAATGATAATGACTTAAATTATATTAAATGGTAAAAATATATTCTATTTATACATTAAAAACATTAAATATTTTAATTTAACCATATAAATTATCTTGATGAAAACAGTTGTTTTTAATTAAATTTTAGCGTATTATTACTATTCATCAAATTATAAAAGATAACAGAAAAATATAATAAAATTATCCAAATTGAATTTTTATATACTTATTGAAATGAATAAGTTTATTTTGTAAAATTGAACTCATAAATGTTTAAAAAACTAGATTTATAGTGGTTTCTCCATCAAAAGGCGGCAAAACAACATTTTTAAAAAAATACTTATTTTGTCGGAAAATTTTATTTTGATCTCATACCGTGTTCTTGAATATGTGTAAGATGAATGATAATGTTATAAAATTAAAAATTTGTTGAATATGATTATTGACATCTACTTCTTAATAATATAATAACAATATATCGTTGTTTAATAAAACTCGGTATTGCGTACAACATACGCTTTTGAGGATGATCGCTCTTACATGCAACAAAAGCCTAGAATAGTGCTGTGTATACTGAAATTTAAAAAAGTGTTTCGTATAGTGAAATATAATCTTGGTGTAGCATACAACAGATGACATTAATGAAATTAAAATGAGTATTTCTCAAAAAATCCTGGGATGTTTCATTCTACCCCGCTTAAAATGAATTTTTCCCCCGAAATTCATCAGGGTTATAAATCGTTTGCTATATGAATGTTGGTTTCATAGAAACTGACATTGTAAAAAGGAATACAAAATAATAATTTTAAAAAGGAATGTTAGAAACATAAGGGTCACACAAAGTAACTTAACACTGGGTTTCCACATTGGAGAAAATATGTTAAAATGTCGATATAGAAGAGAAATATAACCATCATGTACTGATGAAGAGTGGAAGAGAACATGGATATAAAAAAGACAAAAATCACAAAGCCATAAATTTTAGACGATCTAAGGTACCATCTAATACATCAAATATGAGGACACTAGGACATAATTTTTTTTTCATGATCATTTCTCTAATGTTGAAGGATTTGAATTAGAAGAAATAATTACTTGATTTTGGAACAACCTCACCATTGGTTGTTCCTTGAACAATTTCCACTTCATATCATAATAAAATGAAGCTGAATTTTCCATTCGTGATGTTTTATAAGATCATGTGAGATAATGATGTGTCATTTTATATATTTCAATATAAAGGTTAGAAAATGTTATTTAATATACATAAGTCCATATATGGTGATATTAATCATATATAGCTCCAAAAAGGAACTTATACTTAATATATCATACCACATAATATAATAAAACAAATTTCTACAAACCAGGGACTTCCTGTAGGCCAGTGGTCAGTGATAAAGTCTTGTTGCACTTCGGTTGTGGGTTTGATTCACACAACCTTGTCTGACGCGACGAGTTGTCTCCCATCCTATGAATTGTCCTTTTATGTCACGACCCGCCCTCGGGATCCGTGCCGTGACTACCCCAAGCCCGCCTTCCATAGGCCAGGGGCTGGCGACTAGCACCAAGGCGTAAAATCCCAGTAAACAGGGAAGGCATTGCCTTTATAAGTAACAACCACCACAGAGTCAGCAAGCGGAAAGTAACTACAAGTGCAGAAAAGTAAATGGGCCAGAATACAAACCCAAACTGAAAGTAAAGTACAACTCGAAAAGGGAAAAACAGCAACTGAAAAGTAAAGCCGCTACTCCGAGCTGTCCACTGGAAATCCCACCTGAAGGGTGAGTACAGATAGCTCCTCTGCTCCACGGGTCCCGCCGTCCGCTCCGTGCACGTCCCGCCCAGTGGTCCACCTCCGGGTACCGTTCCGCTCTGCAAGCCTCAGCTAAGGTCAACGCTGTCCGTCGTCTGCAACCAACACAATGTAGTGCGGGCAAAGCCCGTGCAGGGGTGAGTATAAGCTACTCATTAGGGACCCCGAGACCCCTGAAGGTCTCTCAAATCAACAAAGGATAAACCACGAAGAAAAGTAACAATCACGAAGTAACAACTGACACTGCTTAGGTATATGCCCATACATATACCTAAGTCATCAATTTCCGTTCGGCTCCAACACCGAGCCCAAGAACAACCCAATCCACAAAGAAGAGTAAACAAGTTTATGAAATCAACAGATAACCATTTCCCAGGTATATGCCCATACATATACCTAAGTTATCAAGTGACCCATCTCAATCACGAGGAATCACAAAGATCATTGACTCAGCTCAAACCAGGATTTTCATTATCGAAACCGTAGCTGCTGAAGAGCCCCGTCTCTGAAGTGTGCAGTAGTCCTGTCACGACTCCGAGGTACTGCTTACTAACCTATGACTGTTGAGGTACTCCTCCTGTCGAGAACTGCGGGTTTGCGGCCAACTACCGGGCGCTCCGTCCGCTGAGGGTCTGTCTCCAAATACCGGGCGCTCACCCAAATAGCCTACTGAGGTACTCCTCCTGTTGAGTACCGCGGGTTTGCTGCCAACTACCAGGCGCTCCGTCCGCCGTGGGTCTGCTGCCAACTACTGGGCGCTCCGTCCACTGGGCTAGTCGACTCACTCCAAGTCGAGTCGGTCAAGCAGTCGTCAGGTCTCAGTCATCTACACGGTCTCCGTACTCCGCACGCACGTCTCCACCGTCGCGGGTCTGTCGCTACAACCAAGCGCACACGCTCCGTAGAGTATCGCGGGTCCGACGCTACAACCAAGCGCTCCACCGCCAAGGGTCTGCTGTTGCATCCAAGCGCACCACCACTGTCAAGTACCACGGGTCCGCCGCTACACCCAAGCACTCCACCGCCCTAGGTAAACAGAAGATTCAGCTCACACAGGTTCGGTAGCACTGTTCCACGTAGGATCTCTGAGTGCTGTAGTCGTCGTCGTCGAATCCACACAGGATCTCTGTACTGTCGTCGTCGCAGTCACAGTAGCAGTAGTAGTAGACGTCACAGTAATAGTCGCAGCCAGCACTAGGGTTCCCGCACACAGCAAACTCGTTCGGAGGGTCCGCTCCACGAGCCGAGAGGCTGATACATCAACTGTCACAAAGACCAGAGTTGGTGTATCCAAAAGTTCCGTATCGTCAATAGGAACTCAACGCAACAGACGGCGCGTCGATCGGACGCCCGGTCTGAGAGTTATTGGCATTTTCGTCTCCGGGGCCCGGTTGGTTTTTAAGGCAAAACCAACCCGACCGTACTCCACCTGCGTCCGAACCTCGGGCGGAGTATTCCAAAAGATCCGTCTCACTTAGAGGATTCCATCAAAATCGACGGCACGTCAATCGGACGTCCGGAACTCAAGATATGAGTGTTTCCGCTCCGAGGGCCCGGTTGGTTTCGTGAACGAACCAACCCGGCCGTACTCCACCTGCGTCCAAACCTCGTGCAGAGTATACCAAAAGATCCGTCTCACTATGAGGAACATAGCGCGACTGACGGCGCGTCAATCGGACGTTCGTAGCTCAAGATATGAGCGTTTCCGCTCCGAAGGCCCGGTTGGTTTCGTGAACGAACCAACCCGGCCGAACTCAAAGTAAACCGAAACCTTGAGTGCGATATACCGAAACGACCGTCTCGATCCAAGGATCGCGTTGCCGTAGACGGTTCGTCGATCAAAGGTCCGAGGCTCACGTTATGGGCCAAAAACCAAATCTGATTCGAAACGGGGGGGTCCGGGTCCGGGCCGACCCGGCCCGACCCCCCCCCCTGGGCGGCGGCGGCGGGCGGCGGCGGCGGCGGCGGGCCGCGGCGGCGGCGTCCGGCGCCGCACGAGGCTGGCACGCGGGGGGCTCAGCCCCCGCTTCTTCATGGACGGCGCGGCTATATGCCGCGCCCAAAATTTGAAGACGCCCCCCACACGTGGGGGGCTTGCTGGAAACGAACCGGGGGGCCGGCTGCCCCCCCCCCCCCTCATCAAAGAACTGCCCCCCTCATTAAGAGGGGGGTTTTGTTGAACCGGCCGGGGGATTTATTCCCCCGGTTTTATGTCATCCGGCCGGCCAGCTGGCCGGCCGGTTTTTACCAACGGGACCGGAAATTCCGGTCCCGCCTTCGACTTCCGACGCCGGCGGCCCGGCCGCCGGTCTTCACATCCCGCCGCGGCCCGGATCCGGCCGCGGTCTCCTCGTCCCGCCGCGGCCCGGAACCGGCCGCGATGTTCGTCGTCCGGCGCGGTGCGACGACACCGCGCCCCTTTCGCCGTGCCATGATTCTTTTCAACGCGGCGCGACGACGTCGCGTTCTTGAAGATTCTTTCTCGACGTGGTGCGACGGCGCCGCGTAAAATATTTGCACGATCATCCACGTGGTGCGACGGCACCACGCCACTTGCTTCCTCACGCAAGAATAATCAACATGAACGATGGAGGGGGGTTCGGCCGTGTTCATGTGGTCCGGCCCCCCTCACGTTAAATAAATAAATCAACTTAAACATTCAAGCCTCAAGTTAGACAAGCGAGATCCACGTTCAAGAAATGGAATAAATAAATAATGAATCAACAACCCCTACCTCGGGTTTAAGATTCGAAGATTCGTCTACGTTCCGCGGAAGACGGCGTCGCGGAGGTCGGGTGTAGAGACCCGAAGCTTATCATACATTGACATTACATTACTTTTGTGGAATACTTAGTACATAACAAAAACACACACACAAGGACCGTAATAGTTTAGTGTCTTTGGAAACTCGGAACGTAATCTTCTAATCCTGGTGAAAGATATTCAACATCTCCCATAAAGATCTTCCCTTTTTTTTACCTAAAACCTTTCTTTATATCCTGGGGAAAAGGAAACATAAAAGGGTGAGCTCAAATGCTCAGTAAGGGTAAACAAAAGAAATATCAATCACATAATTTTCATAAGAACATAACTTTTTTGGAAATCTTAACCTGCAAAAGAGAGCATAATTTCATAACATGGGATAAATCATAGTAGTGAAATGAAATCATAACTTAAAACATTACTCATTGTGGCATACACACATAATCATAGAGAATCATTTCTTGTTAGTCAAGACTCATTGCCAAGACTATCTTAGTGGACAAAGTCCCTTTCTGAATCGAGTAATCCTCGTTTCAGTCCTGTTTCACTGAACCGGTATAACCTACCATTCCAGCCATGTCTATCTCATGAGATATAAAATCTTTACCCAATGCATTGGAGGGAGATATAGGTCCCACCCATCTTATAATGAATCCTTTCTTATGTGTGCCACATAATCATAAATCATACATCATCACATAACCCATGTAATAAAAATGGGATTCTTAAACAACATGACATCATAAAACAATTCATATAAGATAAAGGAATTCATAAAAAGGTTTCCATCACAACATAATCAAATCCATGTAATAATAGGGATAAAAACAGAACCCTTTTATTATCTTAGATGGAAAATAATTTTTATAAAATACTTGAACTCCATTCTTGAGGAAAATATCCTTTCTACTTTAAAAATACTTTTCCTTTCTTAACATGTCATACAATTTTAAACTAAAAGAAGTTGATTAATAATAAACTTGAAAACTTGTAAAGGAAGCTTCTTGGAAATAATGTTTTAGAAATCCATTCATGCCGTATAAGTTAAAAAAAACATTCTTCTCGTACTTTTGTCGGAAAAGTCAAAAGAAGTACCTCGTACGAAAAAAGACAAAAGATTCCTTTCATATCTATTACTCACCGAAGGGTAAAATAGGTTTTAAACAATTTTAGGTGAATGGAAATAATATTACATATTGAGGAAACATGGATGTGGATGATAAAATACACCCCAGTAAATTTCAAAGTATAAACAATCTCGGATAAAAATGAGATTGTGATATTTCCCTTACCTTAGGTCCGACTTGCTTTGTAAGTGTCCGAACCTCCTGTATAATGATTTAAATCATGTTATTGACTTATTACAGAATCATATTCATTGTTATGATATCATATATGGTTCACTTATGACATTATATTACCCGTTCTTTTGTAAATTCCATGTTAAAGAAGCGTTTTGGGTAAAATCGTTTCATTTATCGTAGGTGTTTTGACTTGTTGTTCTTGACATCATTATTACTTATATCATGATTTACTTACTTCCAGAATATAAAATATGATTTATATATCATATATATTCAGTATATATATATATTTATAATAGGTAGATAAATAAAATGAAAAACACCGTTCATGGAGACGGTAGTCCGTACGTACGCATGAACGCTGTTTTCCTTTCCTTATTGTCTTGAAATGGAAGTAAGTAGATGACATACATATGTATATATATACATAAATCCAGTAGCTTTATAATGTCATATATTTCATTATTATTTCTTATATATACATTATAATCATTCTTAAATGGTTAACATGGAGAATGAATCTCATCGCGTCGTGGAGACGGTATTCCGTACGTACGCACGAGCGATGCTATCATTTCTATAAATATTGAATTGAATTGGAGTGTATTATACAATATATCAGAATCAATATGATGTTGTAATAACTATGTATAGTTATTCTTTACACCATTATACCCATCCATGTAAGGTGGTGGTGGAAAATAGATTACACCACGGCGTGGAGACGGTATTCCGTACGTACGCACGCGCGGTGATTTCTTTTTCCGTAGGATGGATAGATGGTGAAATAGGGTTGTTTCATACTTATAATAACATATCAGTATATGAGTGATACTGATGTTATTACTTCATAATGAAACAACCTAAGAAGAAGAAGTGGAAGAAGAAATAAAGATGAAAGAATTGGTAACGGTAATTACCTCTTCTTTGAAGTGCCTCTTTGAGACCTCCTCTTAGGGCACTAAAATTGGTCTTTGAGGAAGACCAGAACCTCTAGGATGTCACTAGGGAAGTGGAGAGGATAAATTGGCAGGGGTTGGCCGAGCTTGAGTGCTCAAATTGGTGTGAGGAGGAGGGGGAGGAGGTGTCCTTTTATAGGGGAGGAGAGGGGCACCTTAGGAATATCTCAAAATATTATTTTATATTAAAGTCAAAATCGGTTTATAATGGTTCCAAAGGGTCTTATTTAAAAGATAAGGTGGGGAGGGGTCGAAATCCTATCAACCAATAGAATTTAGACAAGTTTAGGATATTATTTTAACCTTATCAATTAAATTTAACTCTAAGTTAAATAGTTTAACTTTTACCATGTCTTTTTGTTTTCTTTCACTATATGGTTAATAAACTTACTATAACATGCCAAAAGAACCCCAAATTGTTTATTATTAATATATATATCCTTATCTAAGTCATTTGGCCGAACCTTAGATTTTTAGGAATAAAATAACAATTAATAATATAATATTTGATTTAAAAACTATTTTGTGTCAATTTTGACACTATTTGATATATGATTTTTGTGAAAGTCATAACAGAATTAAATGTTCGAACCAAGTTGATTAAATCAACATTAATATATCATAGTAACCTATAAAATTAGTGGAATTCATAAAAAGTCTCAAATTACATTTATTTTAGTGTTTATAATATCAATTATGTCAATATTTCATTAACAAGATAATTACTGCATCATCTTTGTGTCATAAATAAATTAATTTATTTGATGTCTAAAAATTACAAATAAAATACCATCATGTAGTAAATATTTTTAGCTTTCTAATGAATATTTAAAATCGAATTTATCTTATGTATAACCCCATATTAAAAATGATTTACCTATTAAACTTTGATTTTAACTATTTTAACCCTTCTTTAAATAAATTAATAATAAATGTCCTAATCTAATCCAAGTGGGCCTAAATGGTCATATTTTATTCCTAAGTTTGTTTTTGGTCGAATTACACTTTTCCAATAGAATTAGGACATGTGTTAGGGTAATATTAATATCATATTTACCCTTAGTTACCCTATTTACTATTAACCGCGGTAAAAAAAGGTAAAAAGTTACTATTCACCAAAAATTATTTTCATCTCATTGAACCACATTTTAGTCCTTGATATTAACCGTGTCTCTCGGATTTTCGAAATTCCATTCACAGAAGCGGTAAAATTAAGTTTTATGCAAAATTCAGTTTTTAACCTACCACTTAGTAGTTTCACTATTCATCAAAAATTGATGTTTTTCAGAACAATGCCAAAATTTCATCCCAAGCTATATTTCATATTCCGAATTCAAAAATGAAGTCTATTTTACCAAATTCATAACATAAAAGTTGCATTAATTAATTTTATAATTAAATCCCGCTGTTAAAACAAATAGCGTGTTTTTAAAAAACAATATCTATCAAAAGATTGACACTTGTTTATGTCTAGTTTAAATGTGAAATTACATCCAATGACCAACATTGTATTAAATTGTAAAAATATATTCTAAATATACTTTAAAACCACTCAAATTAATGATTTATCACTATTAATTATTTCGATTAAAAAAAGTTGTTTTTAATTATAATTTAGTAATTTTCACTATTCCTCAGAATATGAAAGTTATCCGAAAAGTACCAAAATTTCACCTTAGGCTAAATTCGATACTCCGAATCCAAAAATGAAGTCCATTTTGAGAGTTAAAATTTCTAAAATTTAAAAAGTAGTTATTACTATTCATAACGGCTAGTTTCAATAATATTTTAATAGCATATCATTGTTTCGTGAAACTCAGTATTACGTACCACACACGCTATCGAGGAAGGTTGCGATTGCGTGTAATGCAAGGCAAGTCAAGGATGCGTGTTGTGCAAGCTCCTTTTGGTGTAGCGTACAACACAAGACATTAATTAAAAAGAATATTTTTTTATAAAATCTTGGGCTGTTACATTCTACCCCCCTTAAAATGAATTTCGCCCTCGAAATTCGTCGGGGTTATAAATGGTTTACAATTTGAAAGGTTCTTTAATAGAAACCCACATCGTAAAAGGGAATACCAAAACTTGGCTTTAAAAACTAAAGTATGAAATGTAACGATTACCCAAATAAACTATTCACTGGGTTTCCACATAGGTGAAAATATGGATATGGAAGAGAAATCTAACCATCATGTTCTGATGGAGAGTGGTAGAGAACATGGCTATGGAAAATCCAGTAATCACAAATCCATAAATTTGTGACGATCTAAGGTACCATCTGATTCATCAGGTATAAGATCACTAGGACAACATTTTTGGTTTTCAAGATCATTTCCCTAAAGTTGAAAATTTGAATTAGAATAAATACTTACTTTATTTTGATACAATATCACTGTTGTTCGTGCCTTGAACAATTTCCACTTCATCTCTTAAATAAATGAAGTTGAATTTGTTATTCGTGAAGTGTTAGCAGATCATGTGATAGAATGACGGGTCATTCCATCTGTCTCAAACAAAAGGTAAGCAAAAGTTATTAAATATACATAAGTCATTCTATAGTGAGAGTAATCATATATAGTTCCTAAAATGGACTTATACTTCATATATCATACTGCTTAATATAATAAAACTTGTTTCTACTAAACAGGGACTTCCTGTAGGCCAGTGGTAGGCGATAAAGGCCAGTCGCACTTTGGTTGTGGGTTCGATTCCTACAGCCTTGTCCGAAGCGATGGGCTGTCGCCCGTCCTGCAGGTTGTCCCTTTTTCTAAAACTACGTTACTATAACATCCCATCAATAATATCGAAAATATTCTATCCTTAAACAATACTAACTTATGTCCAACATAATCCAGTCTAATCTTTAGGCTTATACATAATACTGCAGTCCACTCTCATAATATAGTGACATCGATTACCAGAGATTTAATACTGTCGTTGATCCCCACATATCATAAGATATGTCTTGTTGGTCACATTCCAAACATTCAAAGTCCTTAATCGTGTATTCTCTTGAATACCTTAGTGAAAACATGAGTGCAGTTAAAAGTTAACACTTTCCACATACCAAAATCCTCAAAATTCTATATACTCAAACCATGATATCACTTAGTCCTTATATCAATCATGAGCTCATGAATACTATTAAACATTTCATTTTCTCGTCTTCATTATGCGCATATCATCTTATTTCCAAAAAATATCTCAATCACTTTGAATACCACATCAATAAATATTGCAATACTCAATGATACAACATTATTTTGGAATCCCATTACATAAAAACTTAATCATTCCACCACATTGTTGTCATATTCAACATTGCCAATAGTGATCGCATGTGATTTCCCTTTGTCCTTTCCCTTCAGTGGTTGCTCATGTTGATCATCACTAACCCTTGGATTAGGGCAATTATTAGCATAATGCCCCATTTCCTTGCACTTGAAGCATTGAAGTGTTGGCGGTGCGTTCTCTGCAGTGTTTGCTTTATTCACATCATTAGAAACCCTTTTTCCATTACTTCGACACTCAGCTGCTCGATGACCTTCTTTTCCACACTTAAAACATTTTCTAGTCCCTTTTAGACAATCCCCACCATGCTTCTTTCCACACTTTGTGCATAAGGAAACATTCATCTTCTTTTCACCATTATTATGAGATTTCTCCTTGAACTCCATCTTTCGTTTCTTGTCAAAACCATGAGATGGATATGTAACACCAACTTCCATTTCTACCTTGATAGCACAACGCACAATTTCTTCATAGCTACTGAAGTCTCTTATAGCTAATGCCCTTCGAAGACTTGGTTTTAAGCCACAGAAAAATCGATCAACTTTACTTTCAGGTTGGATGATAATTCCAGAAGCATACCTTGCAAGTCTTGTAAAATTTGCTTCATAGGTACCAACAGATTCATCGTCCCTTTGCTTCAGTTCAAGAAATTCTTTCTCCATCTTTGTTTGAAGAATACGAGGGAAGTACTTACTGAAAAACAAGTTCTTGAACTCGTCCCATTCCATGGACTCAATTTCATCTCTTGGCCTCGTATTCTTGATAAGATTCCACCATTGATCAGTTTCACCATCCAAACGATATACTGATAAGATGACTTTATCATGTTCAGAACATTGAAGAACTGAAAATATCTTTTCAGTAGTACTGATCCATTGTTCAGCCACAAGTGGATCAGAAGACCCACTGAAAGAAGGTGGACGTTGCCTCATGAAGGACTCAATAGAATATTGTTCCCTTCTCTGCTCATTTGGAAGTCCAGAATGATTCATAGCTTGTGTAAGTGTAGCAATAAGATTTTTCACTCCATCTCCCATAACATTTGTTTGTTCAGGAGGGAAATCATTGCATTGTCCATTGCATTGATCAACACGGTTCCTTCGGGTTCTAGCCATCGTCTAAAACCCAAAAAGAATAGTGTGAGAGGCAAAAATCATGCTAGGGAAAACAACATAATAAAGGGGGAGTACCTTCAATATCCAACATCTTAGGTTTAATTCTATGATCTTTAGCGTAATTCTATTACTATAACCTATACGTATACTTATCCCTAGGGACATACCTTAGAAATATCTCTAGGGATCTCACTAACGTTTTCGCATCCTAGTTTCCAAAGGTTGACTAAACCTTTCCTCTGATACCAACTGTAGAGACCCGAAGCTTATCATACATTGACATTACATTACTTTTGCGGAATACATAGTACATAACAAAAACACACACACAAGGACCGTAATAGTTTAGTGTCTTTGGAAACTCGGAACGTAATCTTCTAATCCTGGTGAAAGATCTTCAACATCTCCCATAAAGATCATCCCTTTTTTTTACCTAAAACCTTTCTTTATATCCTGGGGAAAAGGAAACATAAAAGGGTGAGCTCAAATGCTCAGTAAGGGTAAACAAAAGAAATATCAATCACATAATTTTCATAAGAACATAACTTTTTTGGAAATCTTAACCTGCAAAAGAGAGCATAATTTCATAACATGGGATAAATCATAGTAGTGAAATGAAATCATAACTTAAAACATTACTCATTGTGGCATACACACATAATCATAGAGAATCATTTCTTGTTAGTCAAGACTCATTGCCAAGACTATCTTAGTGGACAAAGTCCCTTTCTGAATCGAGTAATCCTCGTTTCAGTCCTGTTTCACTGAACCGGTATAACCTACCATTCCAGCCATGTCTATCTTATGAGATATAAAATCTTTACCCAATGCATTGGAGGGAGATATAGGTCCCACCCATCTTATAATGAATCCTTTCTTATGTGTGCCACATAATCATAAATCATACATCATCACATAACCCATGTAATAAAAATGGGATTCTTAAACAACATGACATCATAAAACAATTCATATAAGATAAAGGAATTCATAAAAAGGTTTCCATCACAACA
Source organism: Viscum album (assembly GCA_963277665.1). Lineage (NCBI taxonomy): Eukaryota > Viridiplantae > Streptophyta > Magnoliopsida > Santalales > Viscaceae > Viscum > Viscum album. Next base: position 1,665,979,186 of record OY728156.1, read on the forward strand.
TAATCAAATCCATGTAATAATAGGGATAAAAACAGAACCCTTTTATTATCTTAGATGGAAAATAATTTTTATAAAATACTTGAACTCCATTCTTGAGGAAAATATCCTTTCTACTTTAAAAATACTTTTCCTTTCTTAACATGTCATACAATTTTAAACTAAAAGAAGTTGATTAATAATAAACTTGAAAACTTGTAAAGGAAGCTTCTTGGAAATAATGTTTTAGAAATCCATTCATGCCGTATAAGTTAAAAAAAACATTCTTCTCGTACTTTTGTCGGAAAAGTCAAAAGAAGTACCTCGTACGAAAAAAGACAAAAGATTCCTTTCATATCTTTTACTCACCGAAGGGTAAAATAGGTTTTAAACAATTTTAGGTGAATGGAAATAATATTACATATTGAGGAAACATGGATGTGGATGATAAAATACACCCCAGTAAATTTCAAAGTATAAACAATCTCGGATAAAAATGAGATTGTGATATTTCCCTTACCTTAGGTCCGACTTGCTTTGTAAGTGTCCGAACCTCCTGTATAATGATTTAAATCATGTTATTGACTTATTACAGAATCATATTCATTGTTATGATATCATATATGGTTCACTTATGACATTATATTACCCGTTCTTTTGTAAATTCCATGTTAAAGAAGCGTTTTGGGTAAAATCGTTTCATTTATCGTAGGTGTTTTGACTTGTTGTTCTTGACATCATTATTACTTATATCATGATTTACTTACTTCCAGAATATAAAATATGATTTATATATCATATATATTCAGTATATATATATATTTATAATAGGTAGATAAATAAAATGAAAAACACCGTTCATGGAGACGGTAGTCCGTACGTACGCATGAACGCTGTTTTCCTTTCCTTATTGTCTTGAAATGGAAGTAAGTAGATGACATACATATGTATATATATACATAAATCCAGTAGCTTTATAATGTCGTATATTTCATTATTATTTTTTATATATACATTATAATCATTCTTAAATGGTTAACATGGAGAATGAATCTCATCGCGTCGTGGAGACGGTATTCCGTACGTACGCACGAGCGATGCTATCATTTCTATAAATATTGAATTGAATTGGAGTGTATTATACAATATATCAGAATCAATATGATGTTGTAATAACTATGTATAGTTATTCTTTACACCATTATACCCATCCCTGTAAGGTGGTGGTGGAAAATAGATTACACCACGGCGTGGAGACGGTATTCCGTACGTACACACGCGCGGTGATTTCTTTTTCCGTAGGATGGATAGATGGTGAAATAGGGTTGTTTCATACTTATAATAACATATCAGTATATGAGTGATACTGATGTTATTACTTCATAATGAAACAACCTAAGAAGAAGAAGTGGAAGAAGAAATAAAGATGAAAGAATTGGTAACGGTAATTACCTCTTCTTTGAAGTGCCTCTTTGAGACCTCCTCTTAGGGCACTAAAATTGGTCTTTGAGGAAGACCAGAACCTCTAGGATGTCACTAGGGAAGTGGAGAGGATAAATTGGAAGGGGTTGGCCGAGCTTGAGTGCTCAAATTGGTGTGAGGAGGAGGGGGAGGAGGTGTCCTTTTATAGGGGAGGAGAGGGGCACCTTAGGAATATCTCAAAATATTATTTTATATTAAAGACAAAATCGGTTTATAATGGTTCCAAAGGGTCTTATTTAGAAGATAAGGTGGGGAGGGGTCGAAATCATATCAACCAATAGAATTTAGACAAGTTTAGGATATTATTTTAACCTTATCAATTAAATTTAACTCTAAGTTAAATAGTTTAACTTTTACCATGTCTTTTTGTTTTCTTTCACTATATGGTTAATAAACTTACTATAACATGCCAAACGAACCCCAAATTGTTTATTATTAATATATATATCCTTATCTAAGTCATTTGGCCGAACCTTAGATTTTTAGGAATACAATAACAATTAATAATATAATATTTGATTTAAAAACTATTTTGTGTCAATTTTGACACTATTTGATATATGATTTTTGTGAAAGTCATAACAGAATTAAATGTTCGAACCAAGTTGATTAAATCAACATTAATATATCATAGTAACCTATAAAATTAGTGGAATTCATAAAAAGTCTCAAATTACATTTATTTTGGTGTTTATAACATCAATTATGTCAATATTTCATTAACAAGATAATTACTGCATCATCTTTGTGTCATAAATAAATTAATTTATTTGATGTCTAAAAATTACAAATAAAATACCATAATGTAGTAAATCTTTTTAGCTTTCTAATGAATATTTAAAATCGAATTTATCTTATGTATAACCCCATATTAAAAATGATTTACTTATTAAACTTTGATTTTAACTATTTTAACCCTTCTTTAAATAAATTAATAATAAATGTCCTAATCTAATCCAAGTGGGCCTAAATGGTCATATTTTATTCCTAAGTTTGTTTTTGGTCGAATTACACTTGTCCAATAGAATTAGGACATGTGTTAGGGTAATATTAATATCATATTTACCCTTAGTTACCCTATTTACTATTAACCGCGGTAAAAAAAAGGTAAAAAGTTACTATTCACCAAAAATTATTTTCATCTCATTGAACCACATTTTAGTCCTTGATATTAACCGTGTCTCTCGGATTTTCGAAATTCCATTCATAGAAGCGGTAAAATTAAGTTTTATGCAAAATTCAGTTTTTAACCTACCACTTAGTAGTTTCACTATTCATCAAAAATTGATGTTTTTCAGAACAATGCCAAAATTTCATCCCAAGCTATATTTCATATTCCGAATTCAAAAATGAAGTCTATTTTACCAAATTCATAACATAAAAGTTGCATTAATTAATTTTATAATTAAATCCCGCTGTTAAAACAAATAGCGTGTTTTTAAGAAACAATATCTATCAAAAGATTGACACTTGTTTATGTCTAGTTTAAATGTGAAATTACATCCAATGACCAACATTGTATTAAATTGTAAAAATATATTCTAAATATACTTTAAAACCACTCAAATTAATGATTTATCACTATTAATTATTTCGATTAAAAAAAGTTGTTTTTAATTATAATTTAGTAATTTTCATTATTCATCAGAATATGAAAGTTATCCGAAAGGTACCAAAATTTCACCGTAGGCTAAATTCGATACTCCGAATCCAAAAATGAAGTCCATTTTGAGAGTTAAAATTTCTAAAATTTAAAAAGTAGTTATTACTATTCATAACGGCTAGTTTCAATAATATTTTAATAGCATATCATTGTTTCGTGAAACTCAGTATTACGTACCACACACGCTATCGAGGAAGGTTGCGATTGCGTGTAATGCAAGGCAAGTCAAGGATGCGTGTTGTGCAAGCTCCTTTTGGTGTAGCGTACAACACAAGACATTAATTAAAAAGAATATTTTTTTATAAAATCTTGGGCTGTTACATCGGGCGTCGCGGTCATCGTTCGTCAAATCCGTTGACGAAGAGATATGCCCGAAGAGATACGTCGTTGGCGAATCTTCGTATGCCGACGAAGAAGGTCCGAGGAGGAAGTGGCGTTCTTCGTCGGAAAAAAGAGTGTTCCTCGTCAAGTCTTGAGGAAAGTCAAATAATAAAGAAAACAACGAACTCAAGAACCTCTACCTCGATAGTCGCACGTTGACGTGGTCGTGAAATATCGGTGTCGCGGAGGAAGAGTCGTTGTCGATGGCGTTCGTCGCGGACAACCGTCGCGGAAGAGATGACGTGGAAGAAGTACGTCGCGTCGCGGATACGGCGTCGCGGATGAACCGTGTTCTTCGGCGGAGAAGTTCTTCGTTGAAGAACGACGTTCTTCGCGTTCTTCGTTGAGTTTGAAGAAGAAGAAGAGCTCTCCACCTCTCAAGAAGACAAACGATCAACCCAAAATAAAATAAGCTACACCTTATTTTATTTTTACTTTGCCAACCTTTCAAAATTCAAAAGTTGAATTCAATTCATTAATTAAATCTAGAGTTGACAAAATTAAATGAAGAGATAGGTTGGCAAGAAATAAAGTAGGGAAGAGTTACGTAATTAAGAGGGGGTTAGGGAATTTGAAAAGAATTAGGGGTTCTTGTGGGCCCCACCACACTTAATCCTCCCAAGGGAGGTTACGTGGGTGTGGGTCCCACTTCCAACTTCCTTTGATAGGTTTAACAAGTAAAAATAAAATTGTTCTTCACAATTTTATTTAACTCAAACTAAAAACCCCAAAACTTAACTTTCAACCCGCAACAAACGCAACTCCCGAAAAGGTCTCTTTATGCGAAAATCGGCACTGCGAGTTCATCGGTGCCCTCGGATTTCAATTCCGAGCACCGGATCAAAAGTTAGGAATTCCCGCTCGTTCGTTCACTGAACGTACCTGAGCCAAACTTCGGAAATTAATTCCGGGCACTCCGGGCCTCGGAATCAGGTGCCGTCTGAAACCGCGTTCTTGTAAAATTCTAAAGAAAATTAAGAAAAAATTTTCCTTGAATTTTACGGGTCTTTACATTACTCCCACCTCAGGGCTTTACGTCCCCGTAAAGCTACATCAAAAACTAGGGAAACAAATGAGGGTACTGAGCACGCATCTGAGCCTCCCGCTCCCATGTGCTCTCCTGGAGATTCTCGTGTTGCCATCTGATGTGCACGAGAGGAATCGATCGCCCACGCAGGACCCGCTCCTGTCGATCCTCTATCTCCACCGGGACCTCCGTAGAAGTCGCCCCATCGTCAACGTCAAGCTCCTCAGCTGGAATACGTGGAAGATGTCGTGCACCCGGTGCAACTGAGGTGGTAGAGCCAGGCGATAAGCCACCTCGCCAACCTTGCTGAGGACCTGGAAGGGTCTGATGAAGCGCGGAGATATCTTGCCGCCTCGGCCAAATCTCTGAATACCACGTCGAGGTGAGACCCGCAAGAAGACGTGGTCGCCATCCTCGAACTCCAGTGGCCTCCGCCTCCTGTCAGCATATGACTTCTGCCGGCTCTGAGCTGTCCTCATCCGCTCCTGGATGACCTGGACCTTCTCTGGTTCCACAAGAGCTGCAAGATTTCTTCTTTGCCGATAAGAGAAATCTGGTCTCATCCCCTAGATGAACCACATTCTTTGCCTAAAATAGTCAATCCTAACATGGATGATTCTAATCCATACCAAGGATGACGTCGTAAGGCCTCGACGCTACTACTAAGGGATTCAACCATTACTCTCGCCTCCAAGGGTTGAGTCACACTGTCGGCATCAGTGTGTGGTAACTGGGTCTCCTCCAGTAGATGTCTCACAAGTGAGGGTCAAGTCAACAGCCAAAACTGGAACCTCTTAGTAACATCACGAAAGTGGACAGGAACGAAAAATCACAAAGGTATGCGTCTTTTATTATTGCAGCTCATAATACAAGACGCTACACAAAAGCAACAAGGAACCAGAAGTACAAAGGTTGTTATCCACTAGTTCTGCTCCTGTCCATCGGCTCCCAGAGCTCCATGATCGAAGGCCTCGGCTGCCTGAAGCTGAGCTCTCCCCTACGGTCGGGGTGGACCTCCTGGTGGTGGTAGTGGAAGAGCCTCAAAGCGTCGCCCACCACCTGCTGCTCGTCCAGCTCCTCTGCCTCGTCCGCCTCCTCCCTGCGGACCGCCACGGTCGAACCTATGCCTCTGCCTGGGAGGTTCTTCACTTAACTTTTGATCATCAGCATGGCGGGTCGGACAGTCACGAGCCATGTGACCAATCCCGCCACAGGAGTAACACTGCCCACTCTCGGCACGCCTGGCTCTGACTCCACCCCGGCTTCCCCGTACAACTGAGCCTGAGTCGTGCAGTCGGCCACCGGTAGGTCTGGTCTGCCTGGAACCCTGAGACATCCGTCGGCTACCTGCTGCAGATGACTCTGCCACGTGCCGCCCTGCGGTGAGTTGCTGTGCTGGTGTAGACTCAGCAAGGAAACTCTCGATCAGAAGTGCCCGCTCCAGTACTCCTGTCTGAGTCGGTATGCTGAGGGAGATCAGCGATGCCCTGATCTCGTGTCTCAAACCCTGCTCGAAGGTCCGGGCCCGGAAGAAGGGGTCCCGTACCATGTCTGTCGAGTACCGAGAAAGGTCGGTGAACCTCGCCGCGTACTGAGCGACCATCATGCTGCCCTGCCGCAGCTGTAGAAGCTCCTGAATACACACCGCACGAAGGGTGGCTGGGACGAACTCCGAGCGGAAGATGCTCTCAAAGTCCGTCCAAAGTAGAGATGCCTCATCGTGCACCTGGAGCATCAAGATCCACCATCGTCCTGCTGCTGCGTGTAGTAGGCTCGCAGCGAGGATCACCATGAGGTCTGCTGGTGTCCTCACTAGCCTAAACACTCGTACCACTGCCTCCAGCCAGTCCTCTGCAGCCTGGGGATCCGTCTCCCCGCGAAACCTGGGCGGTCGCTGGCGCTGAAACTCATGCAGTGCGCTGAGGCGACGTGCATCGTCAGCGGCTGCTGCTGGAAGCATCGGGGGATCGGCGGGTAAAGCTATCGCCGGTGCCACTACTGAAAAAGGGCCCTGCACCGAGGCCTCGTCGCTCGGTGGGCTGTCGTCTCGCTCGACTCTCGGAACCCTAGCTGGCTGCCGTCGTGGGGCCATCCTGAAAGGAAACAAGTGCGCCACGGTCAAACAGTATACCTGGTGAGCTGATATAAGTAATCACAAAGAAAACTTTGAAACACACACGCAATCAATGTTTTCGTGCATTAAGTCGGAAATCAGAGGTCAGGGTCCTGGTGTACGGATACGTCGGCCGCCGCACCAACACTGGACTCCCTGGACTGATATCCACACTCAATACGCTAAACATTATTGCTTCACATAGAAAAGATCAGAGTTCACGGTAGAACCGAACTCCTCTGATACCAATTTGTCACGACCCGCCCTCGGGATCCATGCCGTGACTACCCCAAGCCCGCCTTCCATAGGCCAGGGGCTGGCGACTAGCACCAAGGCGTAAAATCCCAGTAAACAGGGAAGGCATTGCCTTTATAAGTAACAACCACCACAGAGTCAGCAAGCGGAAAGTAACTACAAGTGCAGAAAAGTAAATGGGCCAGAATACAAACCCAAACTGAAAGTAAAGTACAACTCGAAAAGGGAAAAACAGCAACTGAAAAGTAAAGCCGCTACTCCGAGCTGCCCACTGGAAATCCCACCTGAAGGGTGAGTACAGATAGCTCCTCTGCTCCACGGGTCCCGCCGTCCGCTCCGTGCACGTCCCGCCCAGTGGTCCACCTCCGGGTACCGTTCCGCTCTGCAAGCCTCAGCTAAGGTCAACGCTGTCCGTCGTCTTCAACCAACACAACGTAGTGCGGGCAAAGCCCGTGCAGGGGTGAGTATAAGCTACTCAGTAGGGACCCCGAGACCCCTGAAGGTCTCTCAAATCCACAAAGGATAAACCACGAAGAAAAGTAACAATCACGAAGTAACAACTGACACTGCTTAGGTATATGCCCATACATATACCTAAGTCATCAATTTCCGTTCGGCTCCAACACCGAGCCCAAGAACAACCCAATCCACAAAGAAGAGTAAACAAGTTTATGAAATCAACGGATAACCATTACCCAGGTATATGCCCATACATATACCTAAGTTATCAAGTGACCCATCTCAATCATGAGGAATCACAAAGATCATTGACTCAGCTCAAACCAAGATTTTCATTATCGAAACCGTAGCTGCTGAAGAGCCCCGTCTCTGAAGTGTGCAGTAGTCCTGTCACGACTCCGAGGTACTGCTCACTAACCTATGACTGCTGAGGTACTCCTCCTGTCGAGAACTGCGGGTTTGCGGCCAACTACCGGGCGCTCCGTCCGCTGAGGATCTGTCGCCAAATACCGGGCGCTCACCCAAATAGCCTACTGAGGTACTCCTTCTGTTGAGTACCGCGGGTTTGCTGCCAACTACCAGGCGCTCCGTCCGCCGTGGGTCTGCTGCCAACTACTGGGCGCTCCGTCCACTGGGCTAGTCGACTCACTCCAAGTCGAGTCGGTCAAGCAGTCGTCAGGTCTCAGTCATCTACACGGTCTCCGTACTCCGCACGCACGTCTCCACCGTCGCGGGTCTGTCGCTACAACCAAGCGCACACGCTCCGTAGAGTATCGCGGGTCCGCCGCTACAACCAAGCGCTCCACCGCCAAGGGTCTGCTGCTGCATCCAAGCGCACCACCATTGTCAAGTACCACGGGTCCGCCGCTACACCCAAGCGCTCCACCGCCCTAGGTAAACAGAAGATTCAGCTCACACAGGTTCGGTAGCACTGTTCCACGTAGGATCTCTGAGTGCTGTAGTCGTCGTCTTCGAATCCACACAGGATCTCTGTACTGTCGTCGTCGCAGTCACAGTAGCAGTAGTAGTAGACGTCACAGTAATAGTCGCAGCCAGCACTTGGGTTCCCGCACACAGCAAACTCGTTCGGAGGGTCCGCTCCACGAGCCGAGAGGCTGATACATCAACTGTCACAAAGACCAGAGTTGGTGTATCCAAAAGTTCAGTATCGTCAATAGGAACTCAACGCAACAGACGGCGCGTCGATCGGACGCCCGGTCTGAGAGTTATTGGCATTTTCGTCTCCGGGGCCCGGTTGGTTTTTAAGGCAAAACCTACCCAACCGTACTCCACCTGCGTCCGAACCTCGGGCGGAGTATGCCAAAAGATCCGTCTCACTTAGAGGATTCCATCAAAATCGACGGCACGTCAATCGGACGTCCGGAACTCAAGATATGAGCGTTTCCGCTCCGAGGGCCCGGTTGGTTTCGTGAACGAACCAACCCGGCCGTACTCCACCTGCGTCCAAACCTCGGGCAGAGTATACCAAAAGATCCGTCTCACTATGAGGAACACAACGCGACTGACGGCGCGTCAATCGGACGTTCGTAGCTCAAGATATGAGCGTTTCCGCTCCGAAGGCCCGGTTGGTTTCGTGAACGAACCAACCCGGCCGAACTCAAAGTAAACCGAAACCTTGAGTGCGATATACCGAAACGACAGTCTCGATCCAAGGATCGCGTTCCCGCAGACGGTTCTTCGATCGGAGGTCCGAGGCTCATGTTATGGGCCAAAAACCAAATCTGATTCGAAACGGGGGGGTCCGGGTCCGGGCCGACCCGGCCCGACCCCCCCTGGGCGGCGGCGGCGTCTGGCGCCGCACGAGGCTGGCACGCGGGGGGCTCAGCCCCCGCTTCTTCATGGACGGTGCGGCTATATGCCGCGCCCAAAATTTGAAGACGCCCCCCACACGTGGGGGGCTTGCTGGAAACGAACCGGGGGGCCGGCTGCCCCCCCCCCTCTCATCAAAGAACCGCCCCCCTCATTAAGAGGGGGGTTTTGTTGAACCGGCCGGGGGATTTATTCCCCCGGTTTTATGTCATCCGGCCGGCCAGCTGGCCGGCCGGTTTTTACCAATGGGACCGGAAATTCCGGTCCCGCCTTTGACTTCCGACGCCGGCGGCCCGGCCGCCGGTCTTCACATCCCGCCGCGGCCCGGATCCGGCCGCGGTCTCCTCGTCCCGCCGCGGCCCGGAACCGGCCGCGGTGTTCGTCGTCCGGCGCGGTGCGACGGCACCGCGCCCCTTTCGCCGTGCCATGATTCTTTTCAACGCGGCGCGACGGCGTCGCGTTCTTGAAGATTCTTTCTCGACGTGGTGCGACGGCGCCGCGTAAAATATTTGCACGATCATCCGCGTGGTGCGACGGCACCACGCCACTTGCTTCCTCACGCAAGAATAATCAACATGAACGATGGAGGGGGGTTCGGCCGTGTTCATGCGGTCCGGCCCCCCTCACGTTAAATAAATAACTCAACTTAAACATTCAAGCCTCAAGGTAGACAAGCGAGATCCACGTTCAAGAAATGGAATAAATAAATAATGAATCAACAACCCCTACCTCGGGTTTAAGATTCGAAGATTCGTCTACGTTCCGCGGAAGACGGCGTCGCGGAGGTCGGGCGTCGCGGTCGTCGTTCGTCAAATCCGTTGATGAAGAGATATGCCCGAAGAGATATGTCGTTGGCGAATCTTCGTATGCCGACGAAGAAGGTCCGAGGAGGAAGCGGCGTTCTTCGTCGGAAAAAAGAGCGTTCCTCGTCATGTCTTGAGGAAAGTCAAATAATAAAGAAAACAACGAACTCAAGAACCTCTACCTCGATAGTCGCACGTTGACGTGGTCGTGAAATATCGGTGTCGCGGAGGAAGAGTCGTTGTCGATGGCGTTCGTCGCGGAAAACCGTCGCGGAAGAGATGACGCGGAAGAAGTACGTCGCGTCGCGGATGAACCGTGTTCTTCGGCGGAGAAGTTCTTCGTTGAAGAACGACGTTCTTCGCGTTCTTCGTTGAGTTTGAAGAAGAAGAAGAGCTCTCCACCTCTCAAGAAGACAAACGATCAACCCAAAATAAAATAAGCTACACCTTATTTTATTTTTACTTTGCCAACCTTTCAAAATTCAAAAGTTGAATTCAATTCATTAATTAAATCTAGAGTTGACAAAATTAAATGAAGAGATAGGTTGGCAAGAAATAAAGTAGGGAAGAGTTACGTAATTAAGAGGGGGTTAGGGATTTTGAAAAGAATTAGGGGTTCGTGTGGGCCCCAGCACACTTAATCCTCCCAAGGGAGGTTAAGTGGGTGTGGGTCCCACTTCCAACTTCCTTTGATAGGTTTAACAAGTAAAAATAAAATTGTTCTTCACAATTTTATTTAACTCAAACTAAAAACCCCAAAACTTAACTTTCAACCCGCAACAAACGCAACTCCCGAAAAGGTCTCTTTAAGCGAAAATCGGCGCTGCGAGTTCATCGGTGCCCTCGGATTTCAATTCCGAGCACCGGATCAAAAGTTAGGAATTCCCGCTCGTTCGTTCACTGAACGTACCTGAGCCAAAATTCGGAAATTAATTCCGGGCACTCCGGGCCTCGGAATCATGTGCCGTCTGAAACCGCGTTCTTGTAAAATTCTAAAGAAAATTAAGAAAAAATTTTCCTTGAATTTTACGGGTCTTTACATTTTACTAAATTTATACTATTATAAAATATTAAAAATAATATAAAAATTTTCAAGACATAATCAATACTATTTGATGTCTAACATAACTCATTCCAATATTTAGGCTTATCCAAAATACTTCTGTCCAATCTCATATTATAATGATAAATATTACTAGGGTTGCCATCTACCAAGAATGTAAATATATTCATTTATACCCCATATATCAAAATATATATCATGTCAGTCATATTCCAAACATGTGAATACCTTAATCATGTACTCTATTGGAACACAAATCACCATAGAATCTTAGTCAAAACATAAATGATGTCAAAATTTAACTCTTTCCACATCCCAAAATCCCAAAATTTCTATATAATCAAACCATGATGTCAATTTCTCCTTATATCATTCATGATCTCATAAATAATAGCAAACATATTATTTTCTCCATATCAAATTATTATGCACATATCAATTTCATTACAAAAATATTACATTTACTTTACCTGGTTGCCGATTCCATACAATTATTAAAAACCAATACAAAGATATTCCAATACTCTATAATATTATAAATGTGATTCCACAACACAATATTGGAATCCCGATACATTTATAGGTAATCATTCCACCACATCGTTGTCATAGTCAAAATCACCAATATTGATCGCTTGCGACTTCCCATTGTCCTTCTCCTTTAGAGGTTGTTATTGTCGATCATCATTAAACATTGGATTTGGGCATTAGTTAGAATAATGCCCCATTTCCTTTCTCATGTATTATTGTAGTGTTGGTGGTGTGTTCTCTATAGTATTTTCTCTGTTCACATCATTAGTTACTGTTTCTCATTACATCAACACTCTGGTACTCGATGACCATATATTTCACAGTTAAAACATTTTATAGTCCCATTAATATAATCCCCACCATGCTTCATTCCACACTTTGAGTATAAAGCGACTTTCATCATTTTTTCACCATTTTTTTATATTTTTCCTTAAAATTCATCTTTTGTTTCTTGTCAAAACCCTGAGATAGATATGTAACACCAACTTCCAGTTCTAACTTGATTGAACAACGCACAATCTATTTATAGCTGCTGAAGTCTCTTATAGATAATTCCATTCGATGACATGGTTTTAATCCATTGAAGAATAGATCAACTTTACATTTAGGTTAGATGATAAAGCCATATTCCTACCTTGAAAGACCTGTAAAATTCTCCTTCGTATATACCAACAGATTCATCATCCATTTTCATAAGATCATGGAACTCCTTTTCTTTAATTGTTCGAAGAATACGAGGGATGTACCTATTTAGAATCTAGTTATTGGCCTCATCCAATTCCATGGATTCAATTTCATATTGGGGCCTAGTATTATTAATTATAGTCCACCACTGGACTACATCACCCCTTAAACAGCAAACAACTAGATTAAATTTGTCATGTTCCAAACAGTGAAGTATTGAAAATATCTTTTCAATGGTACTAATCCATTGTACAACAAATCGTGGATCAGAAGACCCATTGATAGAAGGTGGATGTTGCATCATGAATGATTCAATAGAATATTGTTCCCTTCTCTGCTCATTTGGATGTCCATAATGATTCATAGCTTGTGTATGTATAGAAATAAGATTTTTCAATATATCTCCCACAACATTGGATTGTTCAGGAGGAAAATCATTGCATTATCAATTAAATTGATCAACACGGTTCCTTCATGTTCTTGCAATTGTATAAAACCCAAAATGAATAGTCTGAGAGGAAAAAATCATGCTAGGAAAACAATATAATAAAGGGGGAGTACCTTCAATAAATAACATCATAGGTTTAATTCTAAGAACGTTAACGTAATTCTAGGACTATAAACAATACATATAATTAGCCTTATAGATATCCATAGACATACCGTAGAAATATCCTTAGGGATATCACTAATTTTTTCACATCCCAGTTTCTAAAGGTTGAAATACATGGACATTACATTAGTTTCATTGAATACTAAATACAAAACTAAAATAGACTCCCAATGACCGTATTAGTTCAATGTCTTTGGAAACTCGAAAAAAATCTTCTAATCATGGTGAAATATCTTCAACATCACCCATAAATCTCTTCCCCATTCCTTTTATTACCTAAAACAATTCTTTATATCTTGGAAAAAAAACATAAAAACAGTGAGCTCAACTGCTAAAAAAGGGCCAACATGGAGAACATAAAACAATCCGTAAATATTTGAATGTAAAAATAGGAAAATAAAACATTTGTAATGAAATAAATGTTGGAAGTACATAAGGATTGGATCACAAGGGAACATTAATCATGATAAAATATCATGGGAAAAAACATGTCATTGTGGAAAACCATTATGCACATAATATTAATTCCATAATATCCAAGGTATTACTATCGAGACAATCACAGTGGACAAAGTCCATTACTGAACCAGGTTTACTTTCCTTTCCATCCTGGTATTACTAAAGAAGATGTACATTCCTTTCATGCCATTTTTATCTCCTGAGATATAATTATTTTCCCAATGCATTGGAGGGAGATATAGGTCCCAGCATCTTATATTGAAATCATTCATATGTGTGCCACAAAACAATAATAAATCATTCATCATAACCCAAGGAATGAAATGTGTCCAAAAACATAATCCAATCATAACATAATCCATAAAAAACAAATGGATATCATTTCATTATAAGAAAAATAAAACCATATAAATAATAGAGACATCATACTTGAATCATAAGCATGTTAAAGAATGAAATATTAGATTGAAAATAGTATTGAATAAACACTTGAAATGAAATCTTGAGGAAAATATCCATTCTTCTTCAAAATCAGTTACTTTTCAAAAGTTTCCATGTAATTTTAAACAAAAAGTATTTTGTCAAAAATAATCAAGAAATCATGTAGATTAATCTTCATGAAAATAATCCTTTATAAATTAATAAAAATCAGTTCATTCCATATAAGTTAAAAATAATTATCCTCGTACTTTTGCTGGAAAAGCCAAAAAGTACCTCGAGTGGTAAATAATCAAATGATTTGTTCCATACTATATGTTAAATGTAAAAAGGTAAAAATTTATTTAATAATACATTAGATTATAGAAATTGTTTTATGAAAACCTTTTGAGAAAACATGGACATGGATGATAAACACAACCCCAGTAAATACTTATGAATAAACAATCTCGGATAAGAACGAGATTGGAATTATTATCCCCTACCTTCGGTCCAATTTCATCCATACATGTCTGAAACTCTGGTATGTTGTGTTTAAACCTATTATTAAGTTGTAAAAGAACCATAATAATATTTATGTTATCATATATGATTCAGTTACGACTTTATATTACCCATTCTTTTGTCAATTCCATTTAAAATCCGCATTTTGGATAAAATTGTTTCATTTATTGTACGTGTCTGGACTAGTTTTTCATGACATAATTAATTATATCATTATTTAATTACATACATAATGTAAGAAATGATTTATATATAATATATATTCTTAATATAATATATATAATAGATCGATAAAATGGAATAGAATACACTGTTCATGGGGACAGTAGGTCGTACGTACGCTTGAATACTCTTTTCGTTTACTTATTAACTTAAATATAAGTAATTAAATAACATATACATAAATAAAGTATCATTATTTTGTCATATACTTCATGATTATTTATTATATATACTTTATAATCATTCTGGAATGGTTAACATAGAGAATGTCTCTTATCGCGTCATAGAGACGGTAATCTGTCCGTAGGCACGAGCGATGATATCATTACCATAATTATTGAATGTATTTGTAGTGGATAATATCTCATAATAATTATGATTTTATAATAACAATATATAGTCATGATTCCTAAAATTATATCCATCAAATTATGGTGGTGGTGCAAAAACAGATTACCGCACGACTTAGAGACGGTAAGTTGTACATACTCATACATTGTGATATCATTTTTCGTAGGATCGATATAAATTGAAATAGGGTTATTTAATATTTATAATAACATATAATTATATTAGTCATACTTATGTTATTACTTTATAATGATACAACTAATGAAAAGGAAGCAGAAGAAGAAAGAAATATGAATGAATCTGTAGAAGTGATAACATCTTCCACGATGTGCCCCTTTTAAACATCCTCTTAGGGCACTAGAGTTAGTCTTTTGAGAGGACCAGAACAACTGTAATATAACTAGAGATGTTGATAAGAGGAATTTTCAGGGGATGGGTGATCTTGATGGCTTAAAATGGAGTGAAGAGAAGAGGAATGAGGTTCCCTTTTATAAGAGATGAGAGGGGCACTTTAGGAATCCTCCAAACTATTAATTTATAATAAAATCAAACCCCACATAAAAACATTCCAAATTACTCAAATTATAAGAATATAGGCGATAGGGATATAATATCATCATCAAATAATATTTAGACATGTAGGGAAAATATTTTAAACCTTATCAATTTAATTTATCCTTATTTAATCTATTTAATTTTATTTATGGAAATAATATTATAAATTAAAAATTGTTATAAATACTTATGTTTGTGTTGTGAATTATCCACAATTTGATTCTTTATGAAATTTTCTACTATATGAATTTAAATATATAATTTTTAAATTTTTTTGTGATTTCTAAACAATTTAATAAATTTTTATGTTTATAAAATATCAATAATGTCGATTTTGACACTATTTATTTATTTGAATTTAAATAAAATAATAAAAGAGGATATATTCGAACAAAAATGTTTAATAAATTCCTAATATTTCATATTCATCTATAAAATTTGTGTAGAACAATAATTAGTTCATTTAATATTATTTAAATTTTTTCAAACCATTTATTTGATATTTCTCTTAATAAAATAATTACTATAACATTTTTGTATAATTATTTAATTTATCTATTTGGTGCATAAATATTAAAAATAATATACTAAGATGAATATTAGTATAATATATTTCATAATAATACTTTTAGTCGACTTTATCTACTAAAAACCCATCTTTTAAATGGTTATCATTATTAAAGTGTGAAGGTAAGAATTTGACCTCATTTAAAATAAAATAATATAAATGGCATAATCTATTTTATAAAGTACTGAATGGTCCACAATTATACCCTTGGATGATTAGGGAATAGATACACTCGACCAATATGTTTTGGTCAATATTTTGGTTGTTTTGTTGTGTATTATTATTTGAATAAAAACAGTATTATTAATTTTTCACTAAATAATTAGTTTCTGCATCATTAAGGTATATGCTGTTAAGGTAATTATTTATTGATAAAAAATCACAAATAAATTACCATGTTGAACAAAAAAAATATTATATTTCAAATAAGTATTTACAATCAACATTATATTATGTATAACTTTATATTAAAATTACATTAATTATTAAATTTTCAATGAGACATATTTCACATTCTTTAAATAAAATTAATTAGTGGTCTTAATCACATCAAATTGGTTTCCAAAACATACCAATTAGACACATTAATATTTTAGGAAGAAATATAATCACCCAATTTTATTAAGACAAGTGATAGAGTAATTTTAAAATATTACTTTTAACCATGATTACCTGATTTACCTTTAACTATTGTAAATAAAATTTACCGTAGTAACTATTCATAATGCCCAAAAATAAAAAGTAGACTATTAACATTATTTAGAGCTAATTATTCCAAATATGGAATCTACTATTTAAAATTCAATACGCATATGTATCAGTATTTAATTTAAAATTAATCATACTGTTGAGAAAACGAGATTTATAAATTAAAACATTGCAAATGATTGTACTATTTTTACCTATGAATTCAATCCAAAAATAATGATAATGAATAAAAATATATTAAATAGTAAAAATATAATATATTTATCCATTAAAAACATTCAATAATATAATTTAAACTTATAAGTTATGTTGATGAAAAAAGTTGTTTTTAATTAACTTTTAGTATATTTTTACTTTTCATCGAAATATGAAAGGTAAAAGAAAAACATTAAAAAATTAAAAAAAAAATTAAATTTTATATACATATTTCAAATTAATAAGTTCTCTTTTGTCAAATTGAACTCATAAACATGTCGAAAAATATATTTAGAGTTGGTGTACCATAAAAATGTGGCAAAACTGCATTTTTTTTAGAAATATTTATTTTACCCGAAAAATTTATTTTATTCTCATAACATGTTCTAGAATATGTGTAAGATGAATGAGAATGTTATAAAATTAAAATGTGGATAATACTATTCATAACAGCAAGATCGTAATATTATTATAACAATATATCATTGTTTACTAATACTCAGTATTGCGTACAACATACTCTATTGAGGAAGGTCTCTCTTAAGTGAAACATAAGCCAAGAAAAGTGTTGAGTATACTAAAATCTATTACGGTGTTTCATATAGCACATGCTAATATTGGTGTTGCATAAAATACAATACATCAATGAAATTAAAAAGATTATTTCTCAGAAAATCTCGAGTTGATATAATATATATATATTAGGTGTTGTATTTCAAGGTTTACATGATATTTATCGAGATTTAATTTGGTTTTTAATTTATTGTGATTATCTATTTATGGAATTTTAGATAATAATTATAAATAAATTTTTTACCCTTTGATATATACTTTAGTGATCATTAAATTTGGAAATATATCCAACAACAATCGTATGTTGTCTCAACCTGTACAGTAAATTTGTAGTTTCTGTAAGGGTGAGGCATATCTTTAATGTTGATTATTATTAACAGATATTTATAATAAAATTAATATTATAAATAAATGACCATAAATTTTATCTTAAAACAATTAAATTGATTTTTTAAAAAAATATAGTTTTTAATTATATTTACTGTTCTAATTATGTACATAACCATAATAATGGAATTCAAATTTAACACATTGTGAAATTAAGTGATGATTTGGTTATTTTAACATAAATTATATACATTAAAAGATAATATTATCTGATTTTATAAAATTTATTAATAATGCTTCATTGCCATAATTCGAAATTCTCATTGCATAGATATTCTATTGTTTTCACCCTAAAATAAAATGAATTATTAGTAACAATTCATATATTTCTCTCTTTCAATATTTACCTATGTATGAATTCAATTTTTCGTTAAAATATTGAATTACATGACAATAATTGGTATGATTCATATCCTTATACTCATGTTATATCAAATTGAATGGTTTTATTAACTAGACCTGAATGAGTATTAAGTAATCTATCTAAAATAATCAGGGTTAAGACTGCACATCAGCGGTGGTTTTACTCTTGTGTTACTCCAGTGTAAGGGAAATGATCATATTCCTATAGTTTTTATTATTATAAATAATTATAATTTTTTTTTTCTATAAAAACACGGGTTTTTATAAAAAATACGTTTTTGTCAAAAAATTAATTATTATTTTTAAATAAATCCAAATATTTAGAATTTATAATTATTTGTAATGTTTTGAGTTATTGACTATGATCATATCTGAAAAAGGTTTTTCAAAATATTCTAATATTTTACTAAAATATAATCTTATTACATCTAAATCTATTTAATGAATTATTTGTAACCCATGTGAGCTTATTTTTATGGAATAAAAAAGTAATTTATGATTTTTTCTTCAAAAAATTGAATTTTATAAATAATAAATAATATATTTTCTTAATGTGGGTTTTAAATATGTAATGATGATCCTGAATTAAAAATGACCCATAATTTATACTTATTATTTCATATGCCTTACTAGGTACATATTTATCTTATTTGTATATTGTTTGAATTTTTACACATGAATTAATTTAAATTTTAGGTGAATTATTACAATTATTTTTTATGAAAGTGATGATGTCTTGGACTGTGACACATTTAACCATAAGTTATTCATTGTTTAAAATTCTAAATTGTACTAAATTTGGATTACTCGTGGATTTTTAATGCTAAAATGTTTCTTATGTTAATTTTATTTATTATGATACCAATTATAGTTTTTTAAAATAATGTTTATATTTTTATATAACTATAATACTGTTGTTACAATTTGTTTTCTATATGTGATTTAATTCTCCTTCATTGACATACACTACAATTCTGAAATTATATGAAGGTCAAAAAAATCATTTGAAATACTGATTAAATTTCTTAGAAATCCTTTTTTCCATATAAAAAATTCTTATTCATTTTTATTAAATTTATTAATATCCAAAATTGAAGGCTTTATTAAGAAATAATATGTTATTCTTAGAACCACAGAGTTCCTCTACAAACATTATTTTACATCCGAATTTTTATGTTATACCCAACAATTATATATCCTAAAATTTATTAGAAAAATTTTATCATTATTATTACAGTAGTGGAATATTAACTCTTATTCCACAAATTTTATTGTATGATACCAAAAGAATAGTTACCATAGACATTCAAACAATATATATATTTTTATAATATTACATACAAAAAAATCGAGATATTTCTTCATGATCCAAACCACTTTCACCTAAATATTCATCCTTTGCAAATATTTTTGAGAGGGAATTTACCACAAATAAGCGAGTCATTAAAAATAATATTTTCCTTATATTTCAGAACACGATATAGAAAAAATGATTATAATTCCACAAATCTAGTGTAATCCTTTTTAATAACTAATATCAAAATTTAAATGTATCTAAATATGTTATATACTCAAAAATTTTACCCTTTGATCTAAATCACAATTACACAAAAGTATCTTGGAATAATCAATAATGGGAAAAGTGTATGATTTATACCAAATTTTAGACTAATTGATATAAACAATTTCGATAAACTCATTATTCCAATTGATTTCCAATATCGTACTTCTTATTTTTTGAAGTCATTCATATAAAATGGAAAGTGACCATAGAAATTTCATAAATTACACCCCTTAAAAAACTATTGATCTAATAGAACATATAATCACTATTATAAAATTTTAATATTCACCTTCGGTATCATCTTACAATAGATTTTAGTATCATGAGAATCCAACAGAGGATACCTTATTGTTAGATAATAAAAAATTATTAACATTATCCACTAATACTTCCACTTAAAATTCATTTTTTATTCTATTTTCTATTAGATTATATATGACTTGTGTTGCCTTTATATCACTCATTGATTATCAAATTTATCATTATACCGTCATAAAACCCACACAATAATATATATATATATATATATATTACAAAACATTAATTATTAATCATTTTTCATAGTACTGGAATTTATTCTATCAACACATGAATCCAAATTTAGTTTGATTACACATCAATTTATCTGACCAGATGATTTATTTAATTTTGTGATATATAATTACAAGTACATTATATGTTTCCACTTTTTTATCATTATTGAAGAATGACACTACATAAATTTAGAAATAATTCACTACCTGGATCACATCTCACCATACACCTATATCACTTCAAAAGTATGATATAACAATTTTATATATAGGGAGTTGGTTTCTTCATAAATATCTTTAAGTGGAGGAATGTGGTTAATATTTGTGAAAGGAACTATTCCTTATATCCCACATTAAATAATTATTAGTGGAATATATCAAAAAACCACTTGTTAAAAATTCATTAATGATATTTTATATTTCCTCGTCTATTCTCTTTGGATGGGGACATAACATCATTATAATATAAATCCCACTTATTCAGGTATCCTCATTGGACACAATATCAAATCATAAATCTAAATTCTATATCTATAATTAGAATACTCTTCAATTAATATTTTACTCTTAACATATTGTATAGTGTATGAAACTACATAAGGATGCTTTATATTTGTCCTCTTTAGTACCCAGTAGAGTCACCTTAGAGTTATTTATATTTAGGATTATTGATTCACCCATCCATCATGTTTGTGTAAACTTGAGGAAGAACGACTCATTATAATCATTTGAATTCCATTTCTTCAATGTAGTTTTTAGAAAAATATAAATATTGGTCTATAATTCACTATTTGTTTCATTCCATTAGATGTTTACTTTTTCCCAAGATTGAATTCCTATAAGTACCTTATTTTTATCCTTTTCTTACATTTCTCATCATCATGATAGAAATATGAATTTTCAATTTGGAATCTATTTTACATATCCAAATATTGTGACTATTCATATGTATATGTTTTTTACATATAAAACATACCACATTTAATTCATTAATTATGTAGTAATTCCCCATTTGAGATTGTGCATCAATTCTCATTTCACCACACAACACTTGGGATTATAAACACATTTTCCTGCCATGTCTCATGATTCAATAATATTATCACATTATGATGACTTTCCTTTGAGATTTTTTCTCTCTAGACATAGAAATAGACTTCAATCATATCACCGAATCTAGATTTTAATATTTGTGAAATCAACCAAATATTTCTTTTATGGGAGAGATATGGATAATCCACTTGATTTTAATACATTATTTCATGACCTAAAATATTCTCATCCTTATACATTAACTATTATCCATTTATTTCATCCATTAGTTATATTACGTTCTATACTTTGCCATACCTTCTTGTTTTTTATGTGATGTATAACATTTATTTTACGCCCCTTCTCTATAGACATTATAACTTCAAATTCTTGTGAATGTTTCCCAGTTATGTCACTTTATCCTTTCATCATTTAACCATTTTTCAATATGTGTTCATTCCTATCCACCACTTATTTTCTCAACGACTCATTTTACAATATAAAATATTTTATGGATACATAATCCACGTGATGAATAAATTACATTTAATATAAATTTTCATATAAAAATTTTATTTCATCTTAGATGGCATAAAAAAATTTCAATATTTAAAATATGTTGTCATTTCATACTTTTCCCCATTTTCACCACATCATTACATATCAATGGGTTAATACATATGTTTTCATTTGAAAAAAAATCTAATACATAATTATAGATGGAATTATATATAATTCTATTTACTCATACCAAATCTATTTTTTATTTATTTTTTTGGAATTTTACTCATATTTATTATACTCTATTTCCCTTTTTAAATAAGGTAATCTTATCTAGCTGTATTAACATATTTCTTATATATATCCTCTATTTTTCTCCATATTTTTAATGTTGTAAGTCAATGTATAACCTTATTATAAACAATAACATTAATGCATTTAATCATGATAATCTCACACTTTGAATATCCAATTATTGTATTGTGATTTGTTACGTGATAATATCACAAAATAAAATATATGATATCAATTTAATATTCCTAGAAGAAAATCTTTATTTTAACCTTTGTATGTGGTTCCCATGAAAACCAAAGAAATCATTAATGGTTTTAGGTATAAATTTAATATACAAAAAGATATATATTAATAAAATCTAAATAATAACATTTATTATCTAATAAAACTTTTTGGACTAATTTAAGTGAATTAACTCTAAAGGGGAGAGGGTGTGGGGGGATCTAGGTGTCATTAAATATTTTTATTTCTCTTCAAAACCCAAATACTATTAGATTGTATTACATTAATTTATATAACTCATATTATCTCACACCCCTCATCATCGACCACACTGAATTTTAAAAATAAAATAAAAAATATAAATAACATTGAAAAAAAATATTTTATAAGGTTTTCCAGGACTAGGATACATTAAGGGAGAACACCACCATGATATATTGATGTTTAAAAATAAATAATACTAATTTTCAAGGGATACAAGTTTTATAATGGTTACTTTTTTATTATCAAACTACCATTAAAAACGTTTGTATTAATTCAAAGAATATCCAAATGGTTTTATCCCCTTCTATTCCACAAATATATAATTCAAAGAAGGATTCATTAGTTTATAGACTTTAGGGTATCTTATAGAATAAAAAGTGTAATATTTGTATATCTTTATCTCCAAATTAGACAGTCCAATAAAATCCATGTTTCTAGTGATACTTCTACAAGTATTTTATATTCTAATTCGTAATGTGAGAGTAGAAATGATGAGATCTAGATGATCACATGAAAGATGTGATAAGTCCCATGTTTGAGAAAAACTCCACGCAATAATTATTCATATTATTCTCTATCATCATATTAATAATCATAAGAAACAAAAATTGAAAATTTCCTTCTTCAAGAACTATTTCAATGATTCATATGTGATCAATGTAACCTAAAATCCATGCCTCTAAACTCTTCAAATAATCTTCTTCTATTACTAGATATTCCACTATTATTAATCTTCTTTTAAATTTTTATGAAATAATTATACAAATTCTTCATAGTATCTAAACCATTGATAAATGGCTATTATCAGTCCCCATTTTTCACTTTCTATGATATCATATAATGTGTATAAAAAATAGTATGGTAAGTAAATTCCATTTATATTGAGATAAATTCTAAAAAAGCGGCCCTTAACTCCCAATTTTGAATTCCAATCAAATATTTTTTTGTTTTAGATAAAATACCGGAAACGAACTTGTTCTCATTATTATAGCATTAAATTCCCCAATTTCAGTAAAATTTAAAGCTAAAAACATCTTGTATATTGAAATGATAATGCTAACTGAAAATCCATTAAATTTTAATAATATCCCATTTTTAATTTCTAGAATATCAAACCGTGACCCACCAAACATAATTAAATTTTTGGAAAATAACTGAATAAAATCACAAACACAATGAAATGTATTCAACCCTGAAGCAACCAAATACAAAAAAAAATTATTAATAAGATCCTCTCATTATAAAATTAATCCCATTTTCCATGACATTTCCATTATCATTCCTAGTTCCTATATAGTTGAACAATGCCTTACCTTTTATAGAATAATTTCACAACCATCAAAATCATTAGATATTCTATTTTCAAATGGGGTATTCATTATTTAATTAATTTTTAAAAACATGGGACATTAAGATACATTTCTATACAAACAAATTTCAATTTATTTTATTCCATTTTAAATATGCAACACCAAGTTTAAACGAACAACAAAATACTACTGAGTTATTATTATCTATAGTCATAGTTATTACCAACTAATTATAATAATTTTTATGGATATGGGAAACTAAATTATTATATATTATTATTTATATATTTAAAAAATGAATATATTTTTAATCAATTTTTCGGAAATTAAATAAAAAAATTTAAAATTAAAATGAATTTAGTTTTTGAGAAATTTTTATATACATGAATTTTGTGTAGTTTAAAAAATAAATTAATTTGTATTTATAACTAATTTTGAGGAATTTATTAGATAATATATTAAATTAAATAATTCAAAATTTATTTTATTGTTTACACTAGGCACATAATGAGCATAAACAAACTTTTAATTTTAAAAATGTATTTTCCCAAAAATGAATTTGGTTAATTTTATTTACTAATTTAAAAATGAATTTGTACCACATATAGAAATTTGATATTTTACAATGGATCAAATATTTAAAATTATAATTATTATTATAATGTAATAAGAAAATTTAATTTTTGGTCATTATGAATAGTACCTTTTGTAAACTTGTTTGTTGCCACGTTTGGAGTCTAAACAAGTATAAAGTGTTATAATAAGAATGATTAGTATCAAAATAAAATAAAAAACATCCATATCAAATTTTATGGTTAGTAATATAACTTATATCATATAATATCAAAATATGATCCTTTTTTGATTCATTTCACTTGTATAATAGGTTAATAAATTTTAATAATTTGAATAATTTGATGTGTGTCTATTTTATCACCTATAAAAGGACACCACATCTCATATATTCTCCAACCACCAAGAGAACATTAAATCATAAAATAAATAAATAAATAATTTCATAACATCCATATCCATATATAATGTGTCTTTTTTTAACATAATACTATCATAAAATGTTTTGAGGTATAAACCTATAGAGGTTATCTGAAGAAGATGTATTCTTCTTAACCGGGGTCTTTTAAATTTATTTATTCTTACACCTTATCTTAACATGTTATATCCATCATAAAATGTTTAATAAAATATAATAAATATAATTAAATGATTTTATCCTGATTTAACAATCATTATCCACTTTATTTACATAAAATCGGAATAAAAAATATGAATCCTATGTATATGTGGACTACTACATTCAAATAGTTATATAATAAATTTTCCATCAATGATTATAAAGGATTATTATAATGATATATTTAGGGAATATATATAATAGTATTGAATTAATTTTTATTATGAAATTATAAAATATTATTTATCCTTCATCACTTCATTATATTAAAATATAAAAAAATTGCTCATTTGAACATATGGATTATCATCTCCATGAATGGTGGAATTCATTTTTCTATTGCTTCCTTGTATGGATGGTTATAAATATGTATATATTTAATAAATATTATATTTATATTCTTATATTTTTTATGGATATTACATAACCATAATCAAAATTAATGGACCAGATCATCCGAAGTAAATATATTATTATAGATTAAACAATTAATAACAATTAGAGACTAATTTAGTATTATTTATTAATAAATTGTGGTTGAAATGTTATAGGATTGTCATATATGATAATATAAGGATATATTTGTAATTTTTATAAAATTATATTTAATGTAAATTTATTATATATGAGGTCAGAGTGATTATAAATCATTTTATGCACGAGTTAAGTGTCTATATTACAATCTTATTAATTTTTATAACAGTTTATACTAAATTGATAGAAAAGAAAATTTAGGGATCTTATTATTTTAAAAAAATATAATTTATTCTCATCCGGTTACTCATATAATTTTATGTGTTACTAAAATTTTATACTCTCTATTACATAATATAATCAATAAAATTATTTTAAATATATATTTTCCATGTTTCATCATTGAGCGAATAACTTTTTTTATTTGAATACTAATTGAAAATGATTTCTGAAAACAATGACCTATAATATGAATTTATTAAAAGGCTAATTTTAAATAAATATAATTTTTTTTCAAAATATTACAAAATGGAATATTTCTAAAATATTTACACACAAGAAATTTTTGACATTTTACACAAGCATACAATAAATGTTTTCTTTTAATTTAGACGACATGAACATATTTCCACATTGTCATGTATGATAACTAATTTTCGGATTCCCTTAAAAAAGATCATGGTTATTTTCAAAGAACTATATTTTCAAAAAATTGTAAGAACATTTAATTAGAATTAAATAATAGGAAAATTATAATTTCTCATGTTTTTAGAGAAAGGATTGAATGATATTTCATATATGTCATTATTTATAAAGTAATGTTATAGTTCAATAGGGATATGTTATTATGATACCTTATTTATTATTTATATGGATGGTTTATTATTAATTTGATGATATTTTTATTAAAACAATTTATTTTACATTGGTTATATGATAAATCATTATTAATATGCTGAACATATATTTATGGATTTAATTATATAATGGGTTGAACCATAATATTTTACACATCTATTACATTGGGTAAAGTCTTATATATCATATTATAGGTATAAAATATCATTTGATTTTCTCGATCCACTATTATAGGTGAAATAGGCTGTGATGGTCGATCCACAATGTTATGATCATATTAGTAGTTATTCATAACATATTATATATATTCAATTCCTATTATGATTATACAATATTATGAAATGTTGATGTCATTAGAATTTGAAGTCATGGAACATGATTTATTTTATTATTACTGCCCAATCTTATTACATAATTAGGTTTTATGCAATGACTTGTGTTTATGGTCTATGAGTTTTTGGGTATTATTGTCTTTTTATAATCACAAATTCTCATAAACTTATTGTTAAGACATTATAAAATAAGATCAATGACCGATATTTTCCTTGTTTATCATTACAAATAATATGAGAACATCCCTCCAAATGTTTTAATTTTTCTCCATGTTTCATAGAATTTCACATAGTTTTTTGAGCTTTTAAAGAATACATTATGAAAATAAATATGTATGAGATGAATTTGATAATAATTAAATAAGAAGTATTTATAAAATTTCTCTAAGTAAACTTATACTTTGTAGTTCTCAGTCATTAATTTTTAATGATATATTTAATATTAATTGAAAAGGGAAAAAATTTGTGTATGTTTTCCTTGGTTCACTATAGTTGGAATCTTATGTTTAAAGAGATTTTATCTGATATTAGAATAACAGAACATTTTTAGAACCATTGGGATAATTATATATATAAGGAAACTTCTTGAATATTTGGTTAACAAGATATTGTGTGGTTTTCTTAAAAAAAACAACCCTCTTAGGATATTTTCAATTGTATACATCTATAGAGGAAATTAAACTAGGGGGGACAATTCTAAAAGGGTTAGATTAGATAGTAACACAATTATCACTGCTATATGACGAGTGGACTAATGGTTTTACACATAGCTAGAACATCCAAGTGGTTATGCTTTGGTTAATTCACAATTTTACTATGATCAATTATAAAGGGTTTGAATAGGTGATAATATGTATGAAATATTCTAGACCATAGGTGTCATAGATTCAATATAGGGTTTCATGAGTCAAATATTATATGATTCATTTTGAATAGTATTTGTCTTCTAACTATGATGTTCAATTCTCATGAAATCCATTATATATGGATGTTGACTATAGATATGATTTGTAGATAATATCAATAATTTTCATGTTAATGATATAAGGAAATTATTAATAAGGTTATTGAAATCTCCCGGAATTTCCAAGTAATTTTTTCTTATATATGGGAATTTTACGAGTCCGCAAAAATTGATGGTGGGGGATTCCGAAGATTGGTGTGCCCTGAAAAAATTTCTGAACATTTTTTTAGGACCTTCAGTAAACGTATGATGTAACACCCCAGGTAAATAAAGAATATGACATTTTCATATTTATCCATATTTGCGAATAAAATATTAATATTACTTTAATGGGGACTCTATGCATGATGGCATACCCAATACACAATAATGAGTTTCTTGGGAATCTTGCATTGCACTCTAAAAATAAAATAAAATTATTTTAAATAGTTGTTAACGCCTAGTCGTGGTAATGGAGGGAATGAACATAACTAACTAAAAAATGATTATATATGTTTGTCAAATATTTTTACTCTTTACAATAAATGTTATACGATTAAAATGCGAATGAATCCAATTTTAAGTGTAAACATTCCAATATTCTTTAAAAGGTTAATTAAACGTATTTTGATGGCGAACCTCTTTTAAATCCACTTTTTGACAATTTTATGTTTTATATTTGAGAAAATAAAATTTTTATTTAGAATCGGGACATCAAAATTTAATTTCTGTAAATTTTTGGTATTTTTTCGAAAAAGTTCAATTTTTATTGAATAGTGCAAAATGTTGTATTTTAATTCAAAACCTCTTTTTAATCTAATTTATTTATATGTTTAGATTATCTTTTTAATTGGTTTTAAATTGAAATTAGAATATATTATTACCATTTAATCAAATATTGGTCATTGGAATTAATTTTACTTTGAAATTGGACTTAAAATAGTGTCAATCTTTTGATACATTTTGTTTCATAAAAACACGCTATTTGTTTTGACGGCGGGAATTAATTATTAAATTAATTAATGAAACATATATGTTTTGAATATTCTAAAATAGTCATCATTTTTGAATTCGGAATATCAAATATAGCTTCGGGTGAATTTTTTGTAATTTTCTGAAAAACATCAATTTTTGAAGAATAGTTAAACCACTAAGTGGTACTTATAAAAACTGATTTTAAAGATTAAATGAAAATTTTCCTTTTTTGTGTTTTTAATTTCAAAAATCCGACATACATGGTAGTCATTAAGATGTAAAATGTGGTTCAATGGGAATAGAATAATTTTTTGGTGAATTGTAACTTAATAAGTTTTTAATCACGATTAGATGTAATTAGTGTGGTTTAAGGTATGAATAATGTTTTAATAAACTGAAATGACCTAGACACATGTACTACCCTCATTGGATGTGTCATGGACGACCATGAAAATCCATGGGACAACTTGGGGACCCCATGGAGCCTTTTTGGTTGGAAAATGACATAAATACCTTTTAATTTAATGTTAAAGTAAAAATGACACAGACATGAGATGTTTTACTAAAACAATTTTTACATGGGGTAATATATGTCAGATTTTTTACTTTAAATATTCATTGGAAATATAGAAAAATTTCTTAAATCATAGTAGATTTTTTATAATTTTTAGAATTTAAAGAAATTAAATTATTTATGACATCATGATGATGCAGTGATGACCTCATTATTTAAGGATTTAAATAAAATGGAAAGATAATGTAAAATCTATGAACTACACACGTCCAAAACCTATTGTATGAGTGGATTTCGAACCCTTATCACCTTATCCTCGAAACACATCATTGTGGGACCATTAAAATCAGAAACTCATTCTAAAATAGACTAACATTTCTTTACTTTCCAAGAGTGCCCTCCTCTCCTCTTATAAAAAGCCCCCACCTCTACCTCCATACCCACACTTCCAAAGCCTTTTAATCATCCAGACCCTACCCATTTTGTCTCTCCACATCCCTGTATAACTTTTAGAAGCCTCACTTTGGTAATAAGTCTTCCCAAGGATGCCTTTGAGCTCAAACCAAAGAGAGTAACCTGATTTTAAGGTAATGTCTTCACTTGAGTCCTTTTGTTTTTTCTGCTTCTCCACCCCCCTAAACTATTTATATTTATTTAATTTGTAAAAAATCCAGTACTGTCAATATAATAGGATGTTTTTATAAGAATAATTCAAGATAAACATACACACACCTACATATAATGGTTAAAGAACATACTATTTCTGTGGATAGGGAATTTCTACCTCCCGAGACGATGATTGTTCAACATTCATTTATCACCTTCAAAGGTGGACATTAAGATGTAACTATATTTATATATGATATATAATATGTTTATGGTTTCCTTAATCTTCTGTATTTTTCCTTTATGGAATACCTTTATGGATTCCATTATGGGTATACGTGATATCTTCATTTTAGGAAGTGCGGACTACCGCCCTCTCAAAGTGATTTGATTCCTTAATACCATATGTGGTACGTATAATGGATATATTTTATGATATTATATATGATAAAATACTAGAATTAAAATACTATTATGTATGATTATGTTTTAATTCTATTAAATATGAAATAAAAATTGAAGTAGCGTTCATGCGTACGTACGGCTTACCGTCTCTATGAACGGTGCATTTCATTTCTTACCTCTAAATGTTATGTAATATTATAAATTCATGAAAATACTGGATATATATGATATATATGATATCCACATAATTAATATAATTGTGGATATAATGGATATTTTACCACATGAACAACTTCTAATTATAAAGAGTTTGTGTTTGACTCAAGTACCAATGATCGTTAAAACGACATTTATTAACTTAAATAATAACATAGTGTTCATGACATGGTAATAAGTGATATAAATGGAAAAAATAACTTGAAAAAGGTTCTTAAGGAAGTATAAATTAACTCAAGTTTATTATTCAGGAGATTAAAGAACGATCGAGTCTAGTCGGACCTGAGATAAGGGATCCTACTCCTTTATTTCTTTTTAAGTACACTCTTTTATGTCATTCCTTTTAAAGATCATCTTTTTTGATATATGGATGCTATTTTATATTAATCTTACTAAAATTTTTATGTTCATATGATGAGATACCCTATTCTCTCTCATCAATCCATTTTGGATGTTTTGAGTGGCGTCGTGAGGCTGCCGAATTTTCGTAAGAGATCTAACCTCTCTCATTCTTTTTAAGTAATCCCCTTTATGTCACATCTTTTAAGATCCTATTTGTTATGTTGGGGGATGTTATTTTATATTACTCTTTCTGTAAACATTATGTTAATATGATGAGAGACCCTATTTGATATCATTAATCCATTTTTGATGTTTTATGTGGTGTCGTTAGGCTGCTGAGTTTTCATAAGGGATTTATCATCTCACTTTTATTCCAGTGAGATTTATGCTACATTTTCCACAATTTCCTTTGAGTGTTGTATGTACTATCCATTATTTTACTCATTGTGTAATATAATTTCATTTATGAGTATTTACATCAATGTTGTATTGTCACTCTTTCATGGGGTGTATGTTTCGAACGATACCCATGTCAGTAAGGGAACCTTTCACACTACACTTTTTAAAAGACTTCTTTTGTTATGTCTTTTAATTCACATAGTATTATGTTGGGAAATGATCTTCTATATCGTTATTGATTTAAATTTTATGTCCATGTGATGAAATATCCTTTTTATCTCTCAACAAATCATTTTCTGAATTTTGTAGTGACGCCGTTAGGCTGTCAAATTTTTGCAAGGGAACTTCTTAACCCAAATTTGATTCTTTCGGATAAACTTGTACTCATTGAATATGTCGTTCTATGAATATGTGTGAATAACCTCTGATTTTTCTACACTTAATATCCACTTATATTTGGTGTATTAGTTTGTCACACATAATTATGTAATTTATTTATCCTTAGACCAAGGATACCGTCTTTGTAAGGGACTTCGTCTCAATCTCCTTTCATTGAGGCATATTTCGTTTTATACACAACATTATTTTATACGGTGTATAAACCCCTTTGACTTTTACATTTATCCAAAATTAATATTTTTTATATAAAACATTATACTAAATGACAAAATGGAATGTTTTTGTCGTACGTATGCAGCGACAACGACTTCTCTGCCGCAATGACCATTATTTGAGTTTCGGCTTCCTCTACAAGCGATACTTTTTTTAAAGAAAAATAAATACCATGATTTATTATTCATTTATTTTGGTATTGAAAATGGTTTTCATAATGTTTTTATATCAATGTGTTGTATTGATATCTTATGATTGAAAGGTGGAAATGTTATGTTTCCTTTATGCATGTTTTATGAGATGTGATTATGTTGTGGTTTTTGGGAATTATTATGAAGACGGGTGGTTCCGTGAAAAACTATGGGAGGGTGAGCCCGATATAGCTCTCCAATGCATTGGGTAATGCAAAGGAGTGAAACATTAAGGTTTCACCTAAGAGATTTAGGGAATATACTGTGGTGGGTATTCCAAATGTAACTAAGAGGGTTATTCCCTACGTAAGAATGTTATGAATTCATCAAGTTACCTTTTATGTCATATGATTTCTATGATTTATTCATGATTTGATGAGTATGTAATAGTGTCTATGTTTTATGGGTATAGTATGATTTCATTCTTATGTATATATGAACTCATGTTTCCTTTCCATATTTTTTATAACCCTTAATAAGCTTTTTATGATCATCCCAGGTTTTTTTAAATGTTTTTCACAGGTCAAGGGAAAGGTACATGATATGATGATAGTGTCAAGGAAGTGTCAAGAAAAAATCCATGTTTTATTTTAAATATGTTTCCATTTATGGGAAAAAATGAATACTATAATTATGTAACCACTTTGTTTAAATGTGGAATGTATTGCATGTTTTATGATCTAATTCTCTAAAACTCTAAACGTGAAAAGATCCTCAATGTGTTATCTTGGAATAACTCAAGATTAAGTAATGTTTAAGGTTGGGGCCTTATAGTTGGTATCAGAGGTCGGTTTAGATAACATTAGATGTTAGGGTATTCTCTAGGCATAAGTGACATTACCATAATGGTTAGGATTTCAGAAAGGTTCCTAGTTTTAGATAATGTGAATGAGTAAGTATATCTTAGTTTTTATCTTCCTCATTAGTACATGATGGTTTTGTTGATATACTCACACTGACCTTTTTTGTTTTAGTAAATGGATGGATCTAGCAGGTACCAAAGTAGTAGTGGATGTGATGGAAACTGTGACAGTTTTTTTAGCAAGAAACTGAATGATATGGGAGATGCAACGAGAACTATTGTGCTTATCCTCAACCGACTATCTGGAGTCATGATTGACCACCTATACCTTGGGGATTTCTATAAGGAATCATATATGCGAGAAACAAATCCCTACAGAACTACATTTAATAATCATAAAGGTATGTGTGTTCAAAAACCTATGTGTCAAAGATGTCGAAAGAAACACCAAGGAAAATGTTTCGAAGGGACAGAAATATGATATAGATTTATAAATGAAGTTCATAAAGAAAGAACCTACCATGGAAAAAGGAAGCATCCAGTTGACTAGAGGAAAGGAAAAGAAGTTCTTTCTAAGGGATCAATTGAATGTTTTAAATGTGGTGTGCATGGTCATTATTCAAACACATGTCCTATGAAGAAGTTTCGTGAATGGGATCACCAAGATTGTACAAATATTTGTTTACCAATACCTAATTCCATTCCGATTGAGGACGAAGAAACTGAAAATGACCAATCAAAGGTATGGATTATTTCATAACATTTGTTTTCCTATTTTGGAATCATAGGATATGATTCATGATTTTGTTTGTAGAAAAGAATTATTTTAGAATAAGTTGGAAATGAATAGTTAATTGATCATGAAGAATGTGGAATGAGTATGAAGTCAACATATAAGGGTTTCAAGAGTTATGGTGAAATTATTAAGAGTATTAAGTCTCTTTTTATGATGAGGTTACATTTGAAGACATTTTATAGTATGTGTAACCATGATGTTTAATAATTGAAAATTTTATTCACGGAATAGTTATCTGTTCTTTTGTGGACATAGTTATAAAGATCCATTTGGGTTTATATGATCCTTACTATATGTTATGATGGAAGTGAATGGAATGAGATAAAATTGATGATAAATTATGTTATGGTAATTTTTTCTGATTTTATCTCTTTTGGGGAATGATATGATAATTATATAGTTTTGGAAAAAGGATAACATGGAGACTGTGTGACAACCCGTTGCTCCAGACAAAGCTGTGGGAATCGAACCCACAACCAAAGTGCAACTGGTATTTATCGCCTACCACTGGACTACGTGAAGTCCCTTGTTAGTTTGATGAATTATTTTTAGTTAGGTGACTTTTAGAATTAAGATTAAGTTGATTTTGGGTTATCTATGATAATGATTAAGCTATCATGGACAATATGTTATTAGGTTAATTACTTTTCAATACGAGACTTTAGGAGAAACTGATGTTGTTTGGAGATGAATGTTACCATTTAACTAGGAAGAATATGTGACTAAATCCATCAAATATTTGGGTTTCAATCTTAGTTTGGTTTACCTTGAATAATTTTATGGACAAATAGTTTATCGGATGGTCCTCGTTGAACTTTGGATTTTGTTAGACAAATTTTGGAGATTAAGAATAGATTTTCTTTTTATAAAGGGTTATCCTTTTCTGGATTATCTGATCTTGTACTATCCTTTTTGGTTTTGGTTTTGGTTAAAGTCAAAAAACATGGGAAGTATATAGTTCTCTTTTGTGGATTATGTGATCCTCTAGAAGTTGATTATAGTACTTTTCATGTGAACATGTCTTCCTAAATACTCGCCTTTTGGGGAAAGATGAGTTTGTGTAAGAAATCTAGTAAAATTTGAAATTCAACATGACAAGTAAGTATGTTTCCTTAAGATCAAAAATAAATTCCTCAATGAAGATTAACAGAAAACAAAAATTTTGACTGTTAACTTTTCCTACTGGGGAATTGAATACCACTTAACCTATCCCATGTTTGTGATTTTGTTATGGTTAACTTTCTCCTAGACATGTTTTCTATCACTCTCGATCAGAACATGACCCTTTGTTTTTTCCTCCATGTCCATATTTTCATACTTGGAATCCTAGTATGGGTTAACTCGGGTGACCTTTGTACTTATCATTCTTTATTTTAAAGTGATTGTTTTACTAACTCTTGTTCCGATGTGGGATTTTCAATGATGTTTCCAGGCCCAATTTTAAAAATTGTGAGGATGCAATTCCCAAATGTGGGGAAGGATGTAACACCCCAGGTAAATAAATAATATGAAATTTTCATAATTATCCATATTTGTGAATAAAATATTAATATTACTTTAAAGGGGAAGTTATGCACGATGGCGTACCCAATACGTAACAATGAGTTTCTTGGGAATCTTGCGTTGCACTCTAATAATAAAATAATATTATTTTAAATGGTAGTTAACGCCTAGTCGTGGTAATGGCGGGAATGAACATAACTAACTAAAAAATGATTATATATGTTTGTCAAATATTTTTACTCTTTACAATAAATTTTATAGGATTAAAAATGCGAATGAATCCAATTCTAAGTGTAAACATTCCAATATTCTTTAATAGGTCGATTAACCACCTTTTGATGGAGAACCTCTTTTAAATCCACTTTTTGACAATTTTATGTATTATATTTGTCAAAATAAAAGTCTTCTTTAGAATCGGGACATCAAAATTTACTTTGTGTAAATTATTTTTATTTTTCCGAAAAAGATCAATTTTTTATGAATAGTGCAAAATGTTGTATTTTAATTCAAAGACTCTTTTTTAATCTAATTTATTTATATGTTTAGATTATATTTTTAATTGGTTTTAAAGTGAAATATTAAAATATTTTTACCATTTATTCCAATAGTTGTTGTTGGAATTAATTTCACTTTGAAATCGGACTTAAACTAGTGTCAATCTTTTGATACATTTTGTTTCATAAAAACACGCTATTTTTTTGACAATGAGAATTAATTATTAAATTAATTAATAAAACTTATATGTTTTGAATTCTATAAAATAGACATAATTTTTGAATTAGGAATATCAAATACAGCTTCGGGTTAATTTTTGGTAATTTGTTGAAAAACATCAATTTTTGATGAATAGTGAAACCACTAAGTGGTACTTATAAAAAATGATTTTTCCGTTTAAATGAAATTTTTCCATCTTTGTGTTTTGAATTTCAAAAATCCGACATACATGTTTGTCATTAAGAAATAAAATGTGGTTCAATGGGATTAGAATAATTTTTTGGTGAATAGTAACTTATTAAGTTTTTAATCGCGATTAGAGGCAATTAGTGTGGTATAAGGTAAGAATAACGTTTTAATAAAATGAAATGACCTAGAAACAGGTCCTACCCTCATTGGATGTGTCATGGCTAACCAAAAAAATACATGGGTCAACTTGGGGACCCCATGGAGCCAATTTGGTTGGAAAATGACATAAATACCTTTTTATTTAATATTAAATTAAAAATGACACAAACATGAAATGTTTTACTAAAACGATTTTTACACGGGGTTATACAAGTCAGATTTTTTACTATAAATATTAATTGGAAGGCTAAAAATATTTCTTACATAATAGTAGTTTTTTTATAATATTTAGTCATGAAATAAATTATATTATTTATGACATCATGATGATGCAGTGATGACCTCATTATTTAACGATTTAAATAAAATGTAAAGATAATGTAAAATATAAGACCTACACATGTCCAAAACCTATTATATGGGTGTATCTCAAACCCTTATCACTTTATCCTCGAAACAATTCAATTTGGGACCATTAAAATCCGATACTCATTCTAAAATAAAGTAACATTTCTTTACTTTCCAAGAGTGCCCCTTCTCTCCTCTTATAAAAGGCCCCCACCTCTACCTCCTTACCAACACATCAAAAGTCTTTTTGTCGTCCAAAATCTGACCATTTTGTCTCTCCACATCCCTCTATAACTCTTAGATGCCTCACATTGTTCATAAGTCCTCCCAAGGAAGCCTTTGAGCTCAAACCAAAGGGAGTTACCCTATTTTAAGGTAATGTCTTCACTTGAGTCGTTTTGTTTTATTTTTCTTCTCCACACCCCTAAACTCTTTTTATTAATTTCATTTGTAACAACTCCAGTATATTTAATATACTAGGATGTTGTTATAATAATGGTTCTAGATAAACTTACACACACCTACATCTAATGGTTAAAGAACATACTGTTTCCGTGGATGGTGAATTTCTGCCTCCCGAAATGATGATTGTTCAACATTCTTTTAACACCTTCAAAGGTGTCCATTAAGATGTCACTATATTTATATATGACATATAATATGTTTATGTTTTCTTTAAGCTTCTGTATTTTTAATTTATGGCATACCTTTATATCTTCCATTATGGGTATACGTGATATGTTCATTTTTGGAAATACGGACTACCGCCCCCTCAAAGTGATTTGATTCGTTAATACCATAGGTGGTACGTATAAAGGATATATTTAATGATATTATATATGCTACCATAATTGTAGTAAAATACGATTATGTATCATTATGTTTTAATTCCATTAAATATGAAATAGAAATGGATGTAGCGTTCATGCGTACGTACGGCTTACCGTCTCCATGAACGGTGCATTTCATTTCTTACCTCTAAATTTTATGTAATATTATAAATGCATGAATCTAATAGTTATATATGATATATATGATATACACATAATGAATAAAATTCTGGATATAATGGATATTTTACCACATGAACAACATGTAATTATAAAGAGTTTATTTTTGACTCAAGTACCAATGATCGTTAAAACGACCGTTATTAACTTAAAAAATAACATAGTGTTCATGAAATGTTAATAAGTGATATAAAAGGAATAATGAACTTGAAAAAGGTTCTTAAGTAAGTAGAAATTAAATCATGTTTTTTATTCAGGATATTAAAGAATGATCGAGTCAAGTCGGACCCGAGGTAAGGGATCCTGCTCCTCTCTTTCTTTTTAAGTACACTATTTTATGTCATTCCTTATAAATATCATCTTTCTTGTTATTGGGATGTTATTTTATATTAATATTACTGTAATTTTTATGTTCATATGATGAGAGACCCTATTCTCTCTCATCAATCCATTTTGGAAGTTTTGAGTGGCGCCGTTAGCCTGCCGAATTTTCGTAAGAGATCTAACCTCTCTCTTTCTTTTTAAGTACTCTCCTTTATGTCACTTCTTTTAAGCTCCTCTTTGTTATGTTCGGGGTTGTTATTTTATATTCATAATTCTTTAAAAATTGTGTTAATATGATGAGAGACCCTATTTGATCTCATCAATCCATTTTGTATGTTTTAAGAGGCACCGTTTGGCTGCCGAGTTTTCATAAGGGATTTTTCATCTCACTTTTATTCCCATGAGATTTATGCTACATTTGCCACAATTTCTTTTGAGTGGTGTATGTAATGCCCATTATTTTACTCATTTTGTAATATAATTTCATTTATGATTATTTACATAAATGTTGTATTGTCCCTCTTTCACGGGGTTTATGTTTCGAAAGATACCCATGTCGGTAATGGATCCTTTCACCCTCCTCTTTTTAAAAGACTTTTTTTGTTATGTCTTTTAATTCACATACTATTATGTTGGGATATGTTCTTCTATATCCTTATTGATTTAAATTTTTTTTTCCATGTGATGATATACCCTTTATATCTCTCATCAACTCATTTTCTGAATTTTGTAGTGACGGCGTTAGGCTATTAAATATTTGCAAGGGAACTTCTTAACCCAAATTTGATTCTTTGGGATAAACTTGTACTCCTTGAATATGTCGTTCTATGAATATGTGTGAATAACATCTGATTGTTCTACACTTAAATTCCACTTATATTTTTGGTATTCGTTTGTCACACATAGTTATGTATTTTATTTATCCTTAAACCAAGGATACCATCTTTCTATGGGACTTCATCTCAATCTCCTTTCATTGAAGAAAATTTCATTTTATACACAACATTATTTTGTACGGTGTATAAACCCCTTTGACTTTTACCATTATCTAAAAGAAATCTTTTTTATACAAAGCATTTTACAAAATGAAAAAATGGAATTGTTTTGTCGTACATATGCGGCCACAACGACTTCTCGGCCGCCATGACCATTATTTGAGTTTCGGATTCCTCTACAAGACATAATTTTTTTAAAGAAAAATAAATACCACGTTTTAATTTTCATTTATTTTGGTATTGAAAATGGTTTTCATAATGTTTTTATATCAATGTGTTGTATTGATATCTTGTGATTGAAAGGTGGAAATGTTATGTTTCCTTTATGCAAGTTTTATGAGATGCGATTATGTTGTGGTTCTTGTCCATTATTATGAAGATGGGTGGTTCTGTGATAAACTAAGAGAGGGTGAGCCCGATATAGCTCTCCAATGCATTGGGTAACACGAAGGAGAGAAACGTTAAAGTTTCTCCAAATAGATTTAGGGAATATACTGTGGTGGGTATTCCAAATTTATCCAAGAGGGTTACTCCTTATGTAAGAATGTTATGAATGCCTCATGTTACATTTTATGTCTTAGGATTTGTATGATTTATTCATTATTTGATGAGGTATGTTAAAGTGCCTATGTTTTTTGGGTAAAGTATGATTTCATTCTTATGTATATATGAACTCATGTTTCCTTTCCATATTTTTAATAACCCTTACTGAGATTTTTATGCTCATCCCAAGATTTTTGAAATGTCTTTCACAGTTCAAGGGAACGGTACATGATATGATGATAGTGTCAAGGACGTGTCAAGAATGAATCCATATTTTATTTT
Organism: Viscum album; assembly: GCA_963277665.1. Classification (NCBI taxonomy): domain Eukaryota; kingdom Viridiplantae; phylum Streptophyta; class Magnoliopsida; order Santalales; family Viscaceae; genus Viscum; species Viscum album. The sequence goes on from OY728156.1 coordinate 1,666,018,833, forward strand.
AAATATTTTTCCGTTGATGGGAAAAATTGAATAGTTTCTTTTTGTAACCACTTTTATTAAATGTGGAATGTAATGCATGTTTTATGATCTAATTTTCTAAAACTCTAAACCTGAAAAGATGCTCAATGTGTAATCTTGTAATAACTCAAGATTAAGTAAGGTTTATGGTTGGAGACATATATATGAGAAGGTTTTAGTAACATTTATAACTGTTATCAGAATTGATATTTGAGGACACCATTGAACTCGCAGCACTGGTATTCCTTTAAAGAGACCTTTACCTTGACTGTAATAGGTCGAGGGAGAATGATAGATTTTCAATTTTTCATTGGAAGATAAAAATAAATTTATTTATCATTTTATTGTTATTATGGAAACTTCCTTTGATTTATGGTGGTTGGTACCCCATGAGTTTAGCCTCAAAATTCAATACTAGGTGGTGGGGACCACTCGATCCTAAAACCTCCCACAATTAAAATTTAATGGTGGAGACCACACAAACACTCTTAATGGGTGAAACCCCATGACCGTTTTCATTATTTTGTAATTATCCCACAGACGTCCTCTCCATTAATTATTCTCTCATTTAATTATTCCTCTTCAATTAATTAATGTTTCCAACTAGTTTTGTGCCATCATAATAAAATTAGCAAAATGCTTTTTATTTTGGTTGGATATTTATTTTTAGAGCAGTCATTGGGAAAAGGGTTGGAAAATCTTCTAGGAGGACTTGGAGGAATGCATCCTCCCAAAAAGAACGCTTCTTCATACAAAGAATGTTGATGTTCTCCAACAACTTCGACTCCTTCCTCATGACTTCCTCCAATGATGGACGCCGTTAAAAAAGAAGAAACACCTTCATAGAGGTGAGTTTATCTGACGAACGAGATCAGGATCAGAGTCATGAGGCAGTTGTTATGAACGTCGACATCTTTGACATCTCTCTCACAAAACAACAAAAAACCATTGAGGTAGGGATTTTATTATTTGTGATTATAGATTCACATGTTTGTCCCTTATAAAAAAAATAACGCGAATCAAATCACTAACTATTTGATATACGTATGATTTCATTTTCTATGGGTTTGGGAAAAATCATTGTAGGGTGGTTGTTTGAATTTCTTCCCATTACCCGTTCAGGACAATTCATTGTAAAAATCAGGACGAGATTATAGCTGCTTACTACCGCTCTAACATAGAGAGTATGGGTACAAAAAAACATGGTCTGACCTCTCCTAAATTCTTGTGTTTAATTGTTATGTTATTCACAATTTAGGTGGGCGGAAACAAACCTCAGTGGTCCATGAGAACGGCGGATGTCACCACCCCGGCAGTGTTAACGACGACAAATCAACAGACCTGCCATGCGGCCCCTGCGCTACCCGTGATCTCCATTGCCCATGGCCTTTGCCGCCTGCGGCCTCTGTCACCCCTGGCCTCCACCACCCCACGTCCTTCGCCACTCAGCGTCCCTCCGGTTCCATTGCATCCTCTCCACCCCATGTCCCTCTGGGGCCCCCTCGGCCTCCGCGGTCCTCCGGCCTAGCCGCCGCACAGCCTCACCAACTCACGGTCATCCGCGGCCTTTCTACCCCTAGGCCCCCATTCTTACGCCACCCATGCGGCCCTCTACTACCGCCGAAATGGCTCCTTCATGGGGCACCATGTCCCCTACTGCCTCACTGCCCCATGACCTTTCATGGCCCCTATTGCCTCTCCTCCCTTGCGGCCTCCGTGCTTCCCTCACTAACTCTGTACCGTACTCGCGGCCTCCGTGCTGCGCTCAAGGCATGTGCCACTCCATAGCCAACACGCCTCATAGCATGGGTCTTGTCGAGAACAGTACCGGCCAGGTCAACCCAAAAAGGGTCGGGTCGGCCATGGATGGGTCGGGTTGGGTTCAACCGGAACCATAACAACTACGAACCCTTCGCTCTATCGACCATAACATTGGCACTATGAGTCCATTTTTAAAAAATATCAATGGTGTTGTAAACCATAGAGCGAGATGGTCCCTTTGGTATACACCACTTGAGATTAGTATAATGATGGGATACGGTTAGGTTGGATCATGCACGAATCCAACCGGCCCATCGAGACTAAAAATCTAATAACTTATACACTGGGAGTCTGATTGACACATTGTTTATTGCGTTGAGACCCCTATGACATGGCAGTCATTTGAGATACTTCATCATGGGAAACAAGGAATTTGGAGTTTCTACTAGTGGCTTGATGAGCGTACTCTCCTTGAGAGGGGCAAGCTTAGACTGGGAACCTAGTTGCTTGCTGTGACCTGAAGAAATAATAGCGATCTAGTGTGGGTCACCTCCCAAAAATCATTTTTTGGTCAGTACCGAGAGATCATTTGTGGGTAAGCACCCAACAATCCTGTGTGGGTAAGCACCGAGTGATCCTGTGTGTGTCATCACCTAGAGATCCACTATGGGTTAGCACTGAATGATCCTGTGTGGGTCAGCACTGAGCGATCCTATGTGGGTCAACACCAAGCGATCATGAGTGGGTGATCACCGAGAAATCATATGTGGGTCAGCACCAAGCAATCATGTGTGGGTCAGCACGAAGCGATCTTGTGTGGGTCAGTACTGAGAAATCCTATGTGGGTCATCACCGAGCAATCTTGTGTGGGTCCACAACATATCCTCTTAACAGAGTAATATGATTAAATAGTTACATATAATAATCTCAACTACTGTACCTAAGAAATACCTCATGTGAGCTATGTTCATACTTGAGTGGTACATAACTTTGTGGTAATACCTTGGTGGTATTCTTCTATGTGGCGTACCTAAGTTGTACATACCATCATGGCACTCCTTCTTTTGTGGAAGAGTTGCGCATGGGCTTTTGAGTTGGACTTTGTGTTTCCTAATGATTGAGATGGTAATATTTTATAACTGTGTTATATGTATGGGTATATACCTATGTAGGGTTGTTAGTTGATTTCAGGCATTGTGGTTCATCCTTTTGGATATTTTGAGACCTTGAGGGTCTTGAGGTCCCTGCTGAGTAACATTTTACTTACCCCTACCCGGCCTTTGCCCACACATTGTTGTGTTTGGTGAAAAAATATGGATATCACTGATCATGGATGAGGGTACTCAGACTAGACAGGGACCAGAGGTGGACAATAGAGTGTGTTGGTACGCAGAAGAGAGAGAAAGACGTAGAGTATTGAGGAGGCAATCTGTAGATACCATTTTGGTATAAAACTCCGAGGATGACCGAGTAACTATCATTATCTTTCTTCGGTTGTATTTTATTACTGTTGTACTTGAACCGTTACTGTTGGGATTATGTTCAAGCCCCTCTAACTTTTAGGACACTTTTTTCTATATAGTTTACAATTGTTCGTATCTTGTTGGGATCTTGGTTGTTTGTGTTTACATGTTATAAAGAAAATTCCTTCCCAGTATTAGAGAATATGCCTTTCGGTGCTAGTCACTAGCCCCTGTCCTGTGGAAGGTGGGTTTGTGGTAGTTACGACACAGGCCCTGGGGGACATGTCATGACAAATTAGAATTAAGGGATTCAGTTCTACTGTAGATCACTAAATATTAATATTTTAATAGCATTATTGTTAAGTGTAGTGAGTGTGGTTATTAATTTAGGGAATCTAGTGTTGGTGTGGTGGCCTACATTTCCATACAACCCAACCCTAACGTCTGATTTCAGACTCAGAGAATGAAAACACTAATTGTGTTTGTGTTTTGAAAAGGTTTCTTGTGTTTTCTTGAGTCAGTTCACCAGGTATAACTTAATGACTATGGTACACCAGTTCATTATTATTTTGTCATTGTGTAGACATCCAACTAGTATTCCCAAGAGAGTACGTGATGATGGCCCACTGAGAGACAATGCTCCAGTGTAGGGCCCTCTTACAATGTTCTCACCATTGGGTGGTGTACCAGCTGCACCACCACCCATTAGACAGCAGTTACCACCAGCTACACTGGTGGATGATGCACACTGACTGAGCGCGTTACACGAGTTCCAACAGCAGCGGCCTCATAGGTTTCGAGAAGAGACAGTTTCCCACACAGCTGAGGGCTGGCTAGAGGCAGTTTCTAGAGCATTCCTCCTAGTTGTGACACTATAAGAGCATATGGGGATCTTAACTACTATAATTTTTCAGTGAGTGACCATGTGGATGGTCCACTTAGTTGTGAGGATTTGGTATATGGACCATTACCCGAGATAGTAATTTCGGGAAGTGTGTCAGCTATTTCACTACTCATTGGTCAATAGTTACAACTGGTGGTACCATTAAAGGACACATATTGGCTTAGTGCCTTACACGAGTTTTGGCATCAGATACCCCTCAGGTTCCGAGGTGATCCTGACTCATAGGTGGATGAATACTAGCATGTAGAGGTTGTTTGAGATTTCTCTAGAGCTTTTACATCTATGGCAGGACGACATGTCGGTAGCAGAGTAATCATTAAAGCGTTCCGAACATATCAGGTACTCGATGAATACTATATGACCAGTTCTGCATGGAACAGACCACCAAGTGAGGTGATTTTAAGGACATCCGAGCAAGAATTATTCCACTATGCATTACAACCTATGGATGTTACTATTGGGAACCATTGTAGTCGAATTATCTTGGGTAGATCTGATACATCCAAATGACTGTTAGTGGTGGGAGAGGAGAAAATTGGTAGCAGTCCCATAAAATTGGGCATAAAAGATGTCTATGGAAGAGGATGTGACAAGGATAGATGAATCCTTAGGGTAGCAGATGTGGATGTGGATATTGGAGAGTAGCATGAGGGTGGGTACATTTCTACATGTCACAGCCACCCCTTTTTGTGTACCCCACCAGGCATAGGGAGCTGGAGGATAGTGGAAGAGAGTAGCTGTATGCGGTGAAGGAGTATGACCAAAGGGATCTATGAATGATTTGATGTATGGTCTGTGTCTAGTACTAGCTTCTGTATCAATAGAAATAGGTACCAATAAATCCTTCCATCCAAGAATATTGTCCAAGGCCTAGAGTTTCCGGCTAAACCATTGACTTCACCTGCATGTCTAAAGATATCATTGGGAGGAGACTCAAGAATCACATATACACTGATGGGCTGATCTGACCCTTGAGGTGAGAGTTTTTGTTGGAACCTATTGGCCTCAGTGGTGAGTCCTTACGACATTTGATTTGGTATGGACTGTACATCGATAGTTCATTCCCATATTGTCTTTATTATGCAAAACGATTGTGGTTTACATACAACTTTGGAATGGGTTTTTCCTTGTTCGGTGAAAAAGGTATCCTAGGAAGCACATGATAAACTCATGCCTTGTAATTTTGAGTTTTTATTTACAAAAAAGAGTGTCCAAGCATGAGGAAATATTTTCAAAAGTTTTTTCTAGGAATACCTCACTGAAGGGGGAGAGATGTATGCTTGGTCTAGGTACTACCAGAGATTAGTTCCATATTGCTATAACGTTGTAGCACCACTGTCATCATGGATGAAGAAGGTGAAATCCTTCTTGTGGTCAGTGAAATTCTAGCATAGTTTTCAGGAGCTGAGGCAGAGGCTAAATAGTACCTCCATCATGAAGCTTCTGGAGGAGGGCATAGGATATGTAGTCTATTGTGATGCATCATGGATCGGGCTCTGAAGTGTCCTGATGTACGATCAAGTAGTGATCACATATGGTTCTAAACAGCTGAGACAACATGAATAGAACTATGGTTCCCATGACCTAGAGTTAGCAGCAGCGGTCTTTCACATTAATATGTGGAGACACAATCTGATGGATGAATTTTTTACAGTCTACTCGGATCATAAGAGTCTTAGGAATATATAATCACATAAGGACATGAACCTAGGACAATGACGTTTCCTTTAGTTCCTCTAGGACTATGAATCCCATATTGTCTATACTCCTGGGAAGGGGAACATTTTAGTAGATTCACTCAACAGGAGTTCTGGTATACAACTACTAGGCGAGGTGATGAAGAATCTAGCCCCTTTACAGATATCCTTTGTTGATCGAGATGGAGAATATTTCATTCAGTATGATATAGTCGCTCCCCCACTTCTTCATTGAGTCTGGGAGGCGCAACATGGGGACACTGAATGAGAGGCTCAGCGTTCTTAGATATCCACATGACATGCACTAGATAGATTTTCTGAAGGTGGGGAGCACATAATCATCTTTAGAGGACATACCATGGTTCCAATATCACATCAAGAGAAATTATTAAGGGAGATACAAACATCCCCACTAGAGATACATCCATGAGTGGTGAAGATGTACTAGGATATCCAATGACAACACTGGTGGCCAGGGATGAACAATGTAGTAGCAGAGTTTGTCTCTCGATGCCTCAATGTAAGCAAGTGAAGGCATAGCATCAGGCATCATTCGAATCGGTTCATACTTTAGAGGTTTTAGAGTGGATGTAGGATGTGATATCCATGGTCTTCATGACAGGAAATCCATGTGCATCAATGGTCATGAGTCTATCTGGGTGATCGTCGACTGACTCACCAAGTTGACCCACTTCCTACTGATCAAAGAGCATGGTTATGTAGAGAGAATGGGACACCTCTATGTGTAGGAGATTATGCGGCTATATGTAGTAAAATAGATGATTGTCACTGATTGGGATACATGTTTAACTTCTCAGATATGGAAGGGGTTGTAGGAGGCTTTTGGAATGCAACTTCATTTGAGCACCCCTTATATCCTCAGACAGATGGCCAGACTAAGCAGACCATTCTGAATCTCGAGGACATGTTGTGTGCTAGTTTCCTCGACTTCGGTCACATCATGGAGGATCAGTTTCATTTGGTGGATTTATTATACAACAATATCTATGAATCAACAATTTGTATTACACCTTTTGAGGCATTGTACAGGCAACCTTCTAGATCACCTAAGTGATGGACTGACCGAGGGGAGTCTGCACAAGTGGGACCTGAGATTGGAGGACCTATCACAGAGAAGGTGTAGATCATCCAGGAGAGGATGAAGACTGCATAGAGCTGGAAGATTTATAATACTGATAGGAGATAGAGACCTCTATAGTTCAACGGTGGTGAACACATCTTTCTACGGGTCTCACCTCGATGAGGTTTGCTAAGATTTCTCTGAGCCCGCATGTTATCTATGAGGATTATTGGACCCTATCAGGTCGTCAGTAGAGTTATCAAGGTCCATTACCACCTAGAACATCCCCATTAGTTTCATCGGGAGCACGACGTTTTCCATGTATCCCAACTGATGAGATATGTGCCTGACCCATAACACATCATCGACCGCTATGAGATGGACATCGACGATGGGGAAAAGTTTTCAGAGGTTCCATTGGAGATTGAGGATCAACAAGAGGGGGTCCTTTATGGTTGGTTGATACCTCTCATGTGCGTTCACTGGTAGCATGGTAACATCCAGGAGAGCACAACGTAATGGGAGGCTCAGATTCATGATTAGTACCCCAACATGTTCCCTTAGTTTGAGTTATAAATTACATTAATGTAAATACTTGTTGGGGGGAGATTGTAAACACCCAACATTTCCATTTAATTTTTTAATATATGTTAATTTTATGAGTACGAGAAAATTGACGGCGCTTAATTCTTAGTCTCGTGTACCCTGAATGAATTTATGATCATTTTTGGGTACATTTCGTAAACATGTGAGCGTGTTTTTGTAACATTTAAATCGGTGCTCTAATTTGAAATATGAGGACACCGTTGAACTCACAGCACCAGTATTTCCTTAAAGAGACCTTTACCTCGACCACAGTAAGTCGAGGGTGATGATATGTTTTCGCTTTTTTCAGGGAAAATAAAATTAAATTATTTTACATTATATTTATATTCTTGAAACCTCATTTGATTTATGGAGGTGGGGACCACAAGATTTTATCCCCCAAATTGAATTCTCAGTGGGGGACCACCCGATCCAAAACACCCCCCAATTTGAATTCAATGGTGGGGACCACCTGGCGCTTTTAATGGGAGAAACCCCTAGATCTTCCTCATCAATGAGAAATTATGCCATGGACTTCCTCCCAACTAATTATTATCCAATTATATTATTCCTCATCAATTGATTAACATTGAAAACATGAAAATTCGTTGGGAAAATGGTTGGAAATGATTTTGGGAGGACATGGAGAAACACATCCTCCAACAAAGAATGATTCTTCAAAAAAAGAATGTTGATGTTCTCCAAAAACATCAACACCATCCTCGTGACATATTCCTATGGTGAACAACTTTAACAATGAAGAAACACCTTTATCAAAGAGGATTTATCCAACAAATGTGCTCGGGGTCGGAGGCGTGTGGCATGCGTGATGAACTTCAACATCTTCGACTTCTCTCTCCAAAAACAACAAAAAATCTTTGAGGTAGTGATTTTATCTTGTGTGATTATGGATTCCAATGTTCTCCATTATAAACAAAAAACTCCAATATACTCTTTAACTAGTTTATCCGTGGACGATTTCTTTTTCTGGGTGATTTTGAATAATTATTGTAGGGTGGCGGTTTGAATTTATTCCCCTTACCTATTCTTGATAATTCGTCATAACAATTATGATAAGATTATAGCTACTTACTACCGCTCTAAAGTGGAAATTACAGGCCAAAAAAACATGGCCTGACCTCTATGCAAATATAATGTATAATTTGTGTGTTCTTCGCGAAGGTGGAGGATGACAAAAATTATTAGTGGGGAACGAGAATGGTGGACGACACCACTCCCATCCATAATGAAGGTGGCGGTGCAACAGGGCCGCCCCATAACCACTGTCCTTCTGGCGACCTTCGCCGCCTCGTGGCCTCTGCCGCCCCTGGTCACCGTTGTCCCCTGGCCCTCCGCTCCCCCCTTGGCCAAGACGCCCTGTGGCCCTCCATGTCCCCCGCAGCTACTACCATCGTGCGTCCTCTATAGTCCCATGACCTCACCGCCCTGCGGCCTGTTTCCCTGCGGCCCTCCACGGTCCTTATATCCTCATGGACATGCGGCCCCCAGTGGCCACCATGGGCCTCGCCGGACCGCGGCCTCGCAGCCCTCATTGCCTCATCTCCCCGTGGCCTCGCCGCTCTGCGGCACTTCGCGGCCCCCATGGTGTTGCCGCCCTAGCAGCCTTCGCGCCTCCATTGAGGCCTCTGTGCTTCCCACATGGCCCCACGCAACTCCATGGGGTCAGCTGGACCATGCTGGCCATGTTGACCCAAAAAAGGTTGGGTCGGCCCTAGCTGGGTCGAGCTGGGTATGTCTGACCTGGTCGGATCAGACCCGGACATGCTACGAGATTTTCTCTCTATCGGAGATAACTTTGGCACCTGGTGTCCATCAGACAAACCTTCAACTCTATTGTAATCCTTTTTGTGAGAAGGTACCTTTGTTATTTCCTATATTATATTTGGTTTGTGTTTGGATATGTTTGGGTTGGATCGAGCACGAATCCAACCGAGCCCTCGGGACTAAAAGTCTAATAACATACAGACCGTGCATCTAATTGACACACCATATTTTGCATTGAGACCCATATGACATAGTGTTCCTTTGTGATACATCTTCATGGAACAACATGGTAGTTGGAGTATTGAATAGTGGATTAAAGATAAGGGTATCTCGGACATGAGCAAGCTTAGTTCGGGAACCCAATAGTTGGCTCTAGCGTGAAGGGTGAATAGAGATCATGTGTGGATGAGCACCAAGAGATCTTGTGTGGGTCAGCACCTGGTGATCTTGTGTGGGTCAGCACTGATTGATCATGTGTGGGTCATCTCCGAGAAATCTTGTGTGGTTCATCACCAAGCGATCCTCTGTGGCTCAACACCTAATGATCTTGCAAGGGTCTACACCTAGCGATCATATGTTGGTCAGCACATAGGGGTCCTGTTTGGGTCAGCACTGAGCGATACTTTGTGGGTCAGCACTGGGAGATTTTGTGTTGGTCAGTTTCAGTGCGTCTTAAGAGAGTAAGATGATTCAGTAGTTACATATAATAATCTCTTTTACTTAACATAGGAATTACCCTGTGTCATTGGAGTTCGTATATGAGAATTACATTCTTTTGTGGTTATACCATGGTGGTATTCCTCTGTGTGGCATACCATCGTGGTACTTACCATCGTGGTACATCTTTGTTTCTGGAACAGTTGAGATTTGGCTTTTCTATTGGACTCTGTGTTTCCTCATGATTGAGATGGTCATACTTGATAACTTATGTATATATATGGGCATGTACCTAAGTAGGTTTTCAATTGATTTCATGATTGGTGGTTTATCCTTTGTGGAATTTGTGAGACATTGAGGGTATTGGGGTCACTACTGAGTATCATTATACTCCCCCCTTCCTGGGATTTTCTTCCACCTTGTTGTGTTTGGTGCAGACAAAGAACTGCATTGATCAAGGTTGAGGGTACCAGGAATAGACAGGGCCCAGAGGTGGACCATGTGCCATGTTGGTGCACATAGGATATGGGAGGATGTGGAGTGATGAGAAGCTGATCTGTACATATCCATCAGTTAGGAACCTCAGAGGACAACCCATAAGTTGTCTGTCTATTTCTCTAGTTGTATTGTTTTTCTGTAGTACTTGTACCTTTACTATTGTGCTTGTATTCTAGACCTCTTACTTTTAACACACATTTGGATATATAGTTTACTTGTGTTCGCATCTTTCTGGTTTCTTGGTTGTTTGTGCTTACAATTAAAGGAAATTCTTTCTTATTTTTAGGGATTATTCCTTTTAGTGCTAGTCGCCAGCCCCTGGCATTAGAAGGTGGGTTTGGGGTTGTCACAAGATGGGCCATGGTCGATGGGTCATGACAGTGATAATTATGAAATATATAAATATCATAAAATTTTGAATTATATATTCACATAGAATGGTTTAAATATTCAATAAGAAGATAGTTATTATTTATTTAAGATTATGAAGGATAAATAAATTACCACCTTTGGATAGTGAATATAGTGGATGATGCTCTATTTTAAAAGGAAAATGTTATTTTATCCTCAATAATTATTTAAATTCAATGTAATCAGATTTATACAATATGGATCTTAAAATTAATATTAAACTGAATGTATCACCTCGTTCTATAAAAAATCCTAAACTATCCATCATTTAGAGTATTATAATGTTGCATAGGTGTTATAAGGAATTATAGAAGATGGTTGGAAATGTTCGCATTTAGAAATAATTTTAAATACAGATAATGATAAAAAAACGGGTATGTTTCCCATCCAGAATAGTATTAAATGATCTATTGGATGATTATCATAGTTCATTATTTTTTATTCATACCTAAAGTATAAATATTTAGTATGATTTATAGTGGTTTTTTGATAGGATAACATATAAAGGAATACTATAGAGAATATATCTTGACACCAAATATTTCTGGATGTATAGTCTAATAGAAATAATTCTATCGGTATATTAACACCACTACAGGTACCTATATGGATAGGTAAAATCACCATGAATTTTTTTACTAGACACCTAAATACACATGATATATATAATCATATTGGAGTTATAGTAGATCAACTTTTGATGTCTGATAATTATGTCACTATTATAATAATATTTACCTCTTGGTAAGTACACTAGGATATACAGTAAGGAACTTTTCAAATTTTTTGGAGTACAATTATAATTTATATATAATCCGGATATGAGGTTGACCTTAGAGTTATATAGAATTATTCAGAAGGATTTCGATACATATTAGAGTTTCAAGAATAATATGATCCTTTTTAAGGTGGTCAATTTTTTTATACTATCAAAACTCTCTAATTATTGATGAGATCCAACTATTTTTTTTAAAGTTATTTTGTATCATCACCTTACTCATGTATAATTTTATTTCAACAATTACTCTATATCCAGAGTTTAGATAACTCATTATGAACCCTTTTTGGGATGACCTTAAGAAAACCTATGTTAAGGGATAAATTTTAAGAAATAAATTTATTGGGGCCTAATCTATATATGGAAATTACAAAGAAGTTTAGAACAATTTTATTACACATAATGGCAGATAATATTATATAGAAAACTTATGATAAATATATTCTGGAAATACATAGAAAGGAATGTTTGTGAGAAGGAATTACAATCAAAATATATATGTAATATTGTTATGTGATTTAGAAAATATGAAATCTAATAATTATATATATATTCCCCTTCAAGATTATTGATTGGATATATATGGTATCTTATCAATTAATTCATCCAAAAAACCTAGTTCAGGTTCATGATGTATTTCCATCATGAACCAACCACAATACCCTTATTACTTGACAACCATGATAGAATTGACATACCACAACTGATCCCCATGGGTTGGTGACTACCACCTAGTATCATACAATAATAATGTTGGAAATAATTTCTATAAAACATGGGCAAATAAATACAATACATTCAAAATGCATACAGAAGAATGTTCATTGGGAATCATGTACTACAAGTAAATAAGGAATTAAAGCACAATGTACTATAACCCATGAACCAAAAATGGGAAGAACAACCCAAATAAAAAAGGAAACGACTAACCAACTCTTTGATTCAATATCTGGATCCACCTCTAAGAGATTCATTCTCCTTTCTTGAACCAAGATGATGATAATCTACAAATACCCAAAGGCACAAGTAGGGTGTGGGATAAAAATCCCATTAGGTTTTCACCAAGGATTCAATTTTATATGAAAAAAATAGATTAATAAATGGAATTATTTTAATTTTATAACAAAAATGGTTCATAATTTTAAACCATATTTAAACATATCATGGTATACAATTCAAATATAAGAAAATAAATTAATAAAAGGCTTTAATAGTGATGTAATATTTATAAAATAATGGATTAAATAAATAATAATAAAAAATAGTATATATAATTCAAAAAGACATATAATGAAGTTAAAAAACATCGGGATATATTTGTATCACAAATATAAAACAATAGAGAAACATGGTAAAATGCTAAATAGGTTTTAATGTTCTACTCTATAGGTCTATACACTCTCTACATGATCATTAAAACATGTGTATACACATTTCCCTATAACACTGGAAAAATATGACATGTCACAATCATCTTAGGGCTGTGACCAGTTGTATTTTCGTTTTAGAGCATTGTATAAACATAGAGTGTGTCCAAATAAGTCACAAAATACAAAAGCATTGCATATACTCATATAAAATCAATGATGAGAAAATTATTTTAATACTTCTTAAAATAAAATTAAATATCATTTATCCATTTCAAATTCCACTTTTCCATTGGAAAACAAAAAAAATATCTTAATCAAAATGTTCTATTTTACCAAGATAAAACCACTATGTTTCTATCAACACTTTTTATGCCATTTTCACAAGTTTGGAATCAATTCAAAAAAATTTCCATCAATTTCACAATTATTTTTCACTATTAAATTGAAAATATTAATTGAAATAACTTCCATCTGTTCTTCATTTAAAATTATACAATTTAAGTCAAACAATATCCATAAACTCTACCTAATTCAATGGAATTGGGGTTTTTCACAATTGAAATGTCAAAAAAAATTCTTATCTCCCAATTAACTATAATTTGGTTTTATCAAAACAATTGAAAGAATGTTAGAGTAATAATATATAAGTAGATAATTTAAATAAATCATCCGATACAAGTTTAAAAAGTTTGGCCCAATGGAATGGAAGAAAAAACCTTTTTCCCGAAATCCAACACTCTCAATTAAAGCCACAAAGAAGAAAGACGACTCAAAAGACCTTGAAACACCACCTAGATATGAGATCCCTCATCACAGATCATATACACATAGATGTCACAATGATATATTGAAATACCAATGGAGGAGAAATATAAAAACACAATGAATATGGATAATTCTTATTCCAGATAGTATGCGGAAGGATTTTGGTTGAGAGGAGTGAAATTGGAGTGGTGAAAATAGGAATTGATTAGCTGTGATAGTTTTTTAGTAACCACTGTTAGTGTATTAAATTATCTTTAATCTCACTACACGTCATGAAACATTAATTTTTGATAACTAATGAAAAATATGTCTCTTTAAGTTCAAAACTATTCAATAAATAACTCGTGAAGTGTAAAGGCTCATCACTATGTGTAAACATTCCCAGTGTGAATATTCTTATAATTTGAACCTTATCAATGTATGAACCTTGTGACTAAGACATGTTGTGTATCCTTATTATATTACATGTAGCCCTTTGAATTCCTATAGAAATGGAAAGTCAATGATGATATTCCAACAAATCACTTACTTCACCATCATAGGTATCCACCTAATTCACTCTAAACACTACCTAGTCAATGAAAACCGAGAACCATGACAATGTTAAATATGTACCTATAATAACTATATTGGGATGATAAAACCTCCCCGATAGAAAAACTTCATGTCCACATAAAGCCTCTAAGGAAGATTACATGCCAACGTTTTGAGGCAAATACCCTCTAATTAGTTTCTTGCATTCCAACATATAATGATTATCAAATACAATGCTTCCATAAAACGTGAACCACAGATATTATACTCCCACAATGTTTCTTGATCTTAGAGTCACCTATCCAGGCTATCCTCTTAGTTAACAATAAATTAGGTTCAATATGAAGATCATTCCAGCTCAAAATGGGAGATTAAATATAATCATACTTTATTAGCAATAATACATGGAACATGTTATTTATCTACGTCATCTATAGTGGATGTGCTAAATGGTATGCAACTTTCCCCACTATCTCAATAACATCAAATGGTCCGAAAAATGAGGATCAATATTCCCTTGCTTCCCAAGCCATCGATGACCCAACTGGGGTGAAACGTTCAAGAAAACCAGGTCACCACCTAATAATCCCATGTTGGATAGTAAAGTATATGTAGATGTAAAATATTCAATGGTGGTGGGGTTTAATTATAGGTTTAATAACTCTAGTTTTGACCACTAAAATTATTTAAATGAAATGAATTTAATATAAATGAATTCAAAACTCCTATAATAAAGAAAAATAAGCATTCCCTTAGGTCTGATTACAAAGCTATCCTAATTAGGTTGATTCTGATATGTATTATATAGGTCAAATATATTAATAAATCATTTCCAGAGAACTCATGGTATGCATCTTAATTAAAATGAATATGATAATATGAGTAAAACAAAATAATGATTCTATCATAATGTATATATAATCAAATTACATAATTAATGTGATTGTAATCATAGATATAATATTAGAAATATCGTAATCATAGAATATAGAATTGATATATTAATATATAAAAGACTCAATTTCTTTTACAATAACCATGGAAATGAAATACATGATAAGGAATAAAATTCGTTTCCCAAAATATAAGGGTATCATATATCATAGGATAAAGCTCCATTGATGTATACAATCTAGAAATTCGGTCTTACCCACACCAGGGTATGTCATCGTTACAATTATTGGATGTATTTTATCAACCTATCCTTGTGAACCATTGATCAAGAAGGTGATTGAAGCCTATGTATAATAAGCCTTGGAAGACAATGATTCACAAAATATCAGGACAAATATAATAATATCCATGAAATCCCTCAATCATAATAATAATGATCAACGTCACATAAAGAAAACCAATTCTTGAAAGTGACATGTATATGAAGAAAACAGTTCACAATATGTAAAGAATCATTGTTTTCACATGTAGTATGTTTCGTAGAGCTCTCACATAGTGTCTCAAAATAATATTATATGATGTTTTTTATATGACCTGGTATTTATAGGCCTTTATCCCAAAGGTTATATTGGACTGTAATGGTCGTATTTTCTCTTGAAATTTTAGAGGTACTTGGACACCAAACACTATAACTGTCACTTTGAAAAAGAAAGCACAATATCATTTTATTTTGCAGATTAAAAACAAAATAAATTTTAATTAAAAGAAAACCAATCTTTATGATACAATTTTTGGGTTATGATAACAATTAAACTTATGATTTTCATTACGAGAGTCAATATAATTTATATAATTAAACAATATTCTCAGTAAAAATGACTAGATAGAGTTTATAATATAAATTTTATTTAGTCTGTTTGATATAAATCATATTCGGTCATGTTATGATAATCATGTAACGAATAATTAATGCAATTATCCTGAGCATGATTTTTTATCATATGCATTTATAAAAATCTCAATGATAAAATATCAGTTCATTTTCCAAAAATTATGGTATCGATGTAAAATGATAAAATGATATTTGATTTCTTATAAAATCATTCTTAAAAAACATTTCACATAAATGAGGTACTAAATTGGTGTTTTATGGAGTGTTAATGATTTCCAGAAAAAATTAAATATAATTGTATAAAATATTCTTTTGGTTTAACAGCCTTCCTCATTTTGGAAATAATAAAACAAAAGTATTAAATTTAAAATTATCATAAAATAATAATTAAGTCAAAAAATAATTTTAACTAATATTTTTTTATAACCAAACACTTATAATTATATCCTTATGTGTTTTAAACTATTATAAAAAAGATATTGAATAAGGCTAACCCAACTACGTGAATAAAACATACATAGGATTGTATTCTCATTCATTTAGAAAATTTACTCCCCTTACTAATGAATTATCCCTTGTTAATACCAGTGCTTATTTTTAAAAGAAAATTTCCCCCTGTCTATATGATTCCCCACTTTGTGACTCACAAAAAATATTAAATATCTTCTATTGTCTATAAATAGTTATGGAATAGAAAATATAATAATAAATAATGAATTTTATCATCTAGAATAATTGAAATCACATTCATCCAAAATAATTGGAAAAAATAAATTAAACATTATATAAGAGAAAAATTTATTCATAAATGTTTTCAAAATAAATAAAACAGGATATCAAAAATACATTTCTTCTCATTCTCTTTCGCATTATTAAATAGATGTAAGACAAAAATATTCATCTTTTTGAATTCACATATATTATCCATGATCTTTTCAAGATATTCCTACTATGACTAGAGCTTCACATTCTATTATAAAACAAATGCTTAATGTTATTATTCATTTAACCCTGAGAGATGATGTCATTGATTCTATCTTGGGTATGATAAAATCTTACAGAAATATAACATTTAGACTCTACTAATTGAAGGGAAGATGAGAATCCTCTCAAATATGTGTAAAATATATGAGCGAAATGGTTGTGGGGAACATTTTTTTACCAGAATAAATGTGAACATTATGATTCTACAGCTCATATTCAATAAAAAAACTTAACGGTTGAGGAAATTAAACTCTTGAAGTTTTAATTTTTTCATAAAAATAGTATGTTATTCATCATGAATCTGATAATGATTTAAATGAAAATTAAATACCAATTAAAATAATTGTATTGAAAATGTGTAATGTAATAAATTATACCTTTTTGATAGTCATTAAAATTTTATTGATTTCATTGTTTTTTATTCAATGCAAATTTTGAATGAATTTTTTTTGGAATGAAATAATTAATTATGAAAAATATGAGTTTCAAAATTTTCTATGTATGAAAAATTGGTGTACATAAATATTATTATTATGAAAAATATTATATAATGAATAAATTAAGTATGAAAAATTTGATTATGGAATATATGTGAACCAAAAATTTTTAGTATGATTAAATTACATAAGGAAAAAAAAGTTAAAAAATAATAAATTATATGTACTACCCAGTTAAAAAAGTGTAACATAATTCAAGGAGATAGTTAAAAAAGATGTTTATATTGATGATTAGTTTATAGTTATCATTATTAAATTCTTCAAAATGAGTTCAAATATATCTGATGGTAATGTTTTTGTAAACATATTAGTATGTTTTTCTTACACTCCAATAAATTGTAAAATTATATATCCATTAATTGTGTGATCCCTAAGAAAGTGATACCAAGTATATATTATTTTTTCATAGTAGTGATGTGAATTATTTTTAAATAGTTTTATGCCACTAGTGTTATCTCATATTATTTTAGTTAAATTAAAACTCATTCAATAATGCATCAATGTGTGTTGCATACACAACACTTGGGTACCAAAACTTGTAGCCACCAAATATTTGTCATAAACAGTGGAAAGTGATATTGAGTGTTTTTATTACAATACTAAGAATCTAATGAAGCACCTAATAAATGATATACTTAGGCTGTACATTTCTATACAGTCTACAACACCCAAAGATAGCATATGAAAAACATTTTAATTAAATATCACTTCTAGATGAATATAAAATTCAAAAATCCATGGTTCTTTTTAAATATTGAAAAATTATTTTTACATCATTTAAATGGTTTTATTTTTTATTTCATTGACATCTTTCACAAATTAATATTTAAAATCTTATGTATCGATGACTGGATGTTAAGTATAGAAAACTTTTTATCATAACACTAATTTTTTTTTGCATCAACAGGTTTCCGAACATCATCTTAATGAAGTGTTATTGATGTACCTAATGACGTATAAATACTATTTGAATTTTAATATAAATAATTTTTAATAAGTTCTTTAATATACTTATTTTGTGATATATATTCCCCTTTTTGTTTTTGATTAATATGAAAACAAAGAAAGAATGTTAACTCACCCATCATACTTATTTAAAATTCATATTTCATAAAATTATCAAAATAACATGTTCAAGATTTTTGAGTTGAATAGAATATAATTTCATCAATAAAAATTTGAATAATCAATTTTTATCATTATGAAAAAATTTAGATCAACTATTTTAATGAAAATATTTTTTTGTAACAAAAATATAGTTAATCTATCATACCAGGATCTATGGGATTGTTTATGTATATATAATTATTTGGTATGATTATAAATATATTTCGGATGTCTTTCGTCTTCAAAACGTGTAGGCTGTTTTACAAAAACATCATATTAATAATTTTTTTAAGGAAAAACACTTTACATCCAATTGAAAATGATTGAAATTAAAGAATTCTACAAAGGATAATAGAAATCGAATAGATTCTTGTCCGGTTACCAAATCATAGGTTTATTTGTAATATATTATCTTCTTTTGATTATAACCATCAGTAAATTGACATTACATATTTCTAACAACGAATCCACTTTCATTATACTTGATTTTGAAAACTCATTTTACTCCAATGAATTATGTTTTTTGGGGTATTTCCCAAAATTTCCTAGCGTTGTTCCTTTTGAATTCATTTAGTTCATATTTTATTTCCTTAATCTCATCATCATCACCTAAATTTTTATCTATATTTTTTGGTTAAAATTGAATCAGGATGTCTGGATTTTCGACATTATATCTCAAAGATCATATAGTCTTACAGGTTGATTTACTTACCAAATGAACATGTCACTAGGATGATTTCTAAGAAACAAATGACTTTGGTTTTGTAAAACATGTTCATCAGAATATGTTATAATTCTTTTGGGTGGAATACCTCAGATTTTTTTTATTACTCTTATCATTAAAATAATATTCTATCAATCATTGATAATGTGTTTTGGAAAACAAATTAGACGATGTTGTTTGGGATTATTTAAAAACATAATTATCAAATATATTAATTTGATATGTACTATTTTCTTCATAGTACGATATTTTATTTTTATAAACTCTATATGAAATTGAGGTAGTGAAATAGACTATGAAAATACCATTATTGAATTGTCGTGAATTTTTTTGAAAATTATATTTTTTATTTAAGAGGAATGGTTTTCATCAAAATACTTTGTCATTTGAAACATTTTATTTCATCATCTCCATAAATTATTTTGAGTTTTAATAATGAAGTGTCTAATTAATGTTCTATTACTTGTATAAATATTATTACAAACTTCTTTAGCCGTAAAGAGTTTAGCTATTTTGTATTCACTCAACATGGTTCTTGTTATGTTTTGAAGAATAAAATTTTTTCATTCAACAATTACATTTCTACAAGTAGTTATAAGAGATGATAATTTAGGTATAATGAAATATTTAAAATAAAAATAGGCTTTATATTTCATTACTATAAAAAATACAATGGTATGTCATGTTTAATCATCAGAAAAAAAAAATTCACATTATACAAATACATATAGTCTTTATAGGAACAAATTTTTCCATGCACACTAAATATAAATCATAAATTGTTATTATTTAAATATTTCATTTTAAGATTGTATGTGGTTGTCTCCCTAATTTACAAGGGTCAAACACATTTGAAGAATCTAATTTTTGGTCTGCTAGAACATTAAAAAGTCATTTAATAGTTAATTTACATAACATCCAATGATTATAATGTCCAAAACTTCTATGAAATAGACAATATTGATCATATATTTCACTAAGTCATGTTATGTAAGGAATCCTAAGGACTTATATATTATTTTTATAAACATTCTCATTCTTATGGGGAGAAAGAATTAATTCATCCTTGTAATTGTGTACTAAACTTTTATAACTCCAACAATTCACAAGGAAAACTTTATCACATAATTGACACGGGTTTATTATTTTGTTCTTAAGATCATTTACAAATAAAACATTTTAAATTACATGTAATTTATGAATAATAATATTAGGAATACCAATAATAATTCCATGAGAAATATCTTCGAAGGTAACTCTTCCACCATTCTCTTCGATAATATACTCATGGAAATATTTTTTACCAGTCATATTTCTGGAACAACAGCTGTCCATGTACCATATATTATTGTTTTTTGTCTTTTGTTTTTTTCTAAAAAAACTATTATACTTTTAGAACCGAAACATTCTTGGGTCTAGATATGATAGAAAATAAATTTTTTGGAATCAAGGATTGTTTTGAAGAATTTTATTTGTGAAATCTAAATGATTGAATATAATTTAACGAACACATATTCTTCTAATAAACTATAAATTGGAATTTAGTAAAAAAGGGGCCATTTTCATGACCAAAATAACTGTTACTGAAAATTTGTTTTGAATGAACATATCTTATTTTTAAATTATTAGCTTGTGCAATGAGTTGTTTTTACATTTTATTAAATCGTTACTTACCTGTGATAATGTTTGATAAAAGTATCTTTAAATAAAAAATTTCATAATTTATATTTATAACTATTTTATTATACACATTAGTATTAGTTTTAGAAGTTATTTTTGATATTAAAACAAATTTTTCGGTTTTTTTCAAAATCAATTAAATCATATCCCTTCAATAATTATATATTTATTTGTCTTTAGAATTAGAATCGATTTATAAAATTACATTATCATGGTTTTTTGAGAGATCTGATTCTTTTTTTGTCAAAAAATGTATTCTAGAATTTTAATTATCTTGTTTATTACATATTTTACAATTCTAATTTTCACATAATTTAGATAAAATAATGACTTATTCATATAAAGCTAAATTTTTATCTTCTACTGGATTATTTTTTTCACCAGATTAAATATAACATTTCTCATCACAATTGTTTGAATTTGAGAACTTATTTGTTAAATAATTAAAATTGTGTACCTTATCTATATGACATTGATATTCAAAAGGTATTCTAGAATAGTTACCAATATTCTTCTATCCGTAACTTTAATCATCTGAAATATCATAAAAATAATCTATTCCACGAGAACTCCATGAGTCATTAAATTTAAAGACATTAATTCATTTTGGATTTTAATCATTTCTGTTATTTATATCTGGAATTCATTTAATTCAATCATAATTTTTGGGTTTGGACAGTCAGGTCTTATATGTAATGCTCATTTAAATTCATAATAGGAAACATTAGAATCATTCTAGTAATTTTTATCCTTGTTACTCTTTTTTGTACTAATACTAAAAAAACATTTGATCATCAATCTTTTTCATTCTTTGAGAGATATTGGAAAACCAATTCTTGGAATATTATAATTCACTTGAGTCATATTGAAGAACCACTTTATTTTTCTTGGATGACTTAACTATCATCTCAGTATTTTGATATTATATTATCTTAAATTATAAGTAAATGAAACTCCACAATTATTTTTTTTTGAAATTATCATAATCTATTGTAAATTTAATCTAATATTGTAAAAGAGTTCCCAAAAGATCACTAATAGTTACATTAGTAATCTTTCATGTTTAATAAAATGATGTTACTTTTTATTCCAATTCATTTTGAATTACATATATAATATTTTCAAAAAGGATTTCATCACCAATACCTATTCATCCAATTCCTGTAAACTATTAAAAATGGTCATGAAAAATTGTTGAACCTTAGAAATGGTTCATCATTTCGTATGTTTATTTCCTGATAATAAAATCTTAGGATGGTCCTTGTTGTTACAACATCTTTATAAGTAAAAAAATGAGTTATCTATACCTTTTACAAAAGACCAGTGGTTTTGTTAGAAGATGAAATATGGATGTATATAAGTTTATTCATAGAACCATGTAAATTATTAAATGACTTATATTTAAATTAATATTTTTATTTATCTATATTGTTAATGGTTTTAAATTCATTTTCAGGAATTTTATAGTATCCAGTCATCATAACAGTTTTATCATCTATAATGTTTATAACAGAGTTCTTCATTCTATCTATCTAGTATTAATAATCATTTCCATTGAAAATTGGTGGCCGTTGGGGACTGACATTGTCAATAGAACCGACATTTATATATTCCATATTTAAAATATATACAAACCAATAATTTTCCATAATAAATTTTAGTGTAACATATATTAATAAAATAAGATTTTTAAATCGAAAATGGAACTGACTTGAAAAAAAATCAACATGGCCGATTAGTGGAAACCTATATTGGATACCAAATGTGAGTATTTGTATTATAGTTAATTGGATATATTACCAATTTTTTAATTTTAATATATATTAAGATGGAAAAAATAAGGGGGGGTTATTATAGGTATAAATAGTTTTATTTTTTATCTCTAAAATAGTTTAGTTTAAAAATAAATAGTCTAAATGAATTCACAAACCCTCTAAAAAAATTAGCTCATAGGTCTGATTAAAAATATTTTGTAATAAGTTTGATTATTATATGAATCCCACTAGTCTTATTTATAAAAAAATTGTACTCATAATGATCATGGTAAGTATTGTAATCATAGTGGTCATGTTAATCAGGGTAAAACAAAATAATTATTATATCATATAGCATTCAAAATTGTACTAACTAATTAACCTTATCATATTCGTTCAAATTATAATAATATAGATCGTAATATTAGAATATATAATAGAAAAATGAATATATCAATGATTAAAATCATATGAAAATAGATGATGAAATGAAATTAATGTAAATGAATACAATTATTTTAACACAGAGTGAAGGGTACCGAGTTAACAAGGATAATAGTCCCATGATTTATAATTTCAAGAAAGTCTGTCTTACCCACACTATGGTATGATCTTGATAATATTATCAGCATCAGTCTATATGCATATCCCTAGGATTCCTCGATTAAAGAAGGTTAGAGGAACCTCTGTATTCTTATATTTGGGAGCGCACAATCCAAATAATATTGGCACCACTATCTTCCTATCCACAGAATCCCTCAATCGTATAAATTTAGATCTGTGTCACAAAAAAAATACTCTTTAGAGTTACAAGAATATGGGACAAGTAGTTCATGAATTATAAACATTCAATGTATTCATACATAGTAGGATTGGCAGACCACTTTCATATGCCTCAAAAATAAACATTATTTGATCTCTTCCTAATAAACCGGTATTTATAGGCCTTCATCAAAATAGTCATTTTGCAATCCAATGGTTGGATATTCTCCGAATATTTCAAAGGGACATGGACTTTGAACACTCAAATATTTATATTAATATACAATCAATGAAATCATTTTAATTTTCATATAATTCACAACATCATATAGATTTAAATAAAAAACATTCATTATGATAATATTTTTTGTGTACGAGAAAAATGAGTCCAATGATTTTTGTTACAATATTTTGTATGATTTATATCATTTAAAAAAATTATTATGAAAGACTAGATAGTGTGTGTGATACAAAAAATATTCAAGGAGAATGATATAAATCTTATTTATTATTGTTATGATAATCATGGAATGAATCGTAAATGTAATTCTTATGAGTATGGATTTTATCTTAAATATTTATGAAAATGATGATGATAAAATATCAATTCAATTTTGTAAAATAAGGGTTTTGATTAATGAATTACAAATTGATATATGATTTCTTATAAATACATTCTTGAAATACTTTTTACCCAAATGGGTTAGTAATTAGGTATTTAAGATAGTGTTTGCAATTTCCAAAATAAATAATAGGAAATTCAAAAAGAGATTTCTAAGATAATATTCCAAAGTACAATGTTGATGATCCACATAAGAATTATATAAGATTTCTGCCTTCATCACACGCAGGGGAATTAAATGTTTCTTTTCTATCATCTCTTGGACTAAACTTGGAGAACCTAATGAACATTCACCAATATCCAACCAATATAACAGTGATATTCATAGTTTTCCATAAAAGGAATCAAATTGAGGCATTGTGATCATGAAATTGTTACTATTTTTTTAAGAAATTTTAACCTTCCCCAGATGGAAATCCCAACCGCACTAATTTTGAGATAAAAATGTGGATCATGTACTCCAGAACTATTATTTATAACTATGTCTAGCCATATGACTATGTTTGGTAGGCCGTTCTCAAATAGACAAGAAACCGCATTGCCTCATGAATTCCTCTCTAAAATACGTAAGTTAACTAATGATTCCTATATGAGACTACAGTAGATGAAACTACATGAAAGAAATATTCCTCCTCCATGTAGATATTTACTAACTCCACTACTTTCACTGTATCAAAAATGTGTATAAAGTGGGATAACATGGTCAGCATATCAATCACAACCCAAATCACATAATTCACTATTTTGACATTAGTCAAACCTACCACAAAGTCCATATAGAATTTATCACACTTACATGTTAGGAGTAGGAGTTTCTAATGTACACATGAATGATTATGATGCTCATTATTAACCCGCTGACATGTATGGTCCTGAGAAACAAACTTAGTAATTTCTCACCTCATACCTGACCACCATAACTAATAATGAATATAACTAAACATTTTAGTTGATCCTAGGATCACATCTCATTGGTAATTATCATAGACCCCCCTCATATCCTTATCTAATGGTAAAGGCACAACGATTGTTTTTTTCAATCAACATATGACACCCTCTTTAGAGAACGACCACTTTGAAAATATCTCCCCACCCTATTGAGTATTTCTAATGCTAAAAAATTTATCATCATGCTATTGATCCTAAAGAATCATTTTATGAAGTGAACATGTCATATAAATGCAGGATAATGAAGATTTAGTCCCTTTATATTGGAATCCAATATGGAACTGTTCCAAGAGACATATCAAATTTTATTCTTCCAAAAATAATTTTACTTCATGTGTTGGGTTTTTCCTCCTCAATGCATTTTTAATGACATTCCTTCACCCTATTTTGTAGGCGACATCAAATTGAAAAAGTACAATTACTCCACAAAATGCCTCTATAAATGAATCATTTATTTTTTAGAGAAGATATAACTCATGATTTTGTGGTTTGAATTGACAGTATATTATTCTACAAAAGGTAATTATGCCAACTCTTATGAATGTTCACTAAAACTATTTTTTCAAGTTCATGAGAATGATAAATCTTCATTTTTGGCCTAATATAATGAGATCAATTTGCCACTATATGATATCATGTCTTAAGAACTTAGCCTGAGCCTGAACTTGATGCATAAGAGAAGACCACATAGACCTGCTCGACCTCTAGAAGGGCTAACACTAAAACAATAGTCAAAAGAAGTTCCAGCCAAACAATGTTATTATGCAATTTATAATACAATGAAATCTTCACTCCCATCTAAGTTAGAGAAATAACTGTGGAATCCGAATTCAAGAATACTTTCACAAATAACTAATAATATTTGGAAAATCCCAAGAATAAACAAATCTCATAGACATTATTTGGATTCTCCCAAGTAATAATGGACATCACCTTACCAAGATCAACTGATATTACAATTTTAAAAACCATGTCTTTGGATAATTTAATTTTCTTAATATAGAAATGAAAATTTGAAGGTGGAAATAAGGTTGGTGATTTATTATAAAACTCAAAACTATTCATAGATGATGTATTTGATCCTCTTTGTAGATGGAGTAGATGATAATGTTGCGTACCAAGTGAACCAAAAGGTTATCCATGTACTCATAGAAAATCATGTTCATTAGGTCTATGAAAAATACAGGGTCATTTATTAGACCAAAGAAAATAAGAAGGTAGTTATAATTTCTATAACTGCTATTAAAGGTAGTTCCCTAAATGTCAGATAATTTGATCCTCAACTGATGGTAACCGGATCATTGGGAGATTTTGGATAACCACTTTTACTATTTCAAAAAAATCAATCAAATCATCAATAAATGTAAAACAATAATTTTTTTTATTGTAACTGGATTTCTCTTTTATTAATCAAATGATAATTGAAAAACCCATTATCCTTTTTAGCGAAGAGAACCGATGCCACCCTAGGTGACAGACTCGGGCATATTAAACCTTTCTGAAGAATAGAATCCTACTGCGACTATCATCCTATAGTTCAACTACAAATATATGTTACGAGAGAATAAAAATTGGATGTGTACTAATAATTAAGTAAATGGAAAACCATACCTCCATTACTTGTGGAAAACAAGAAAAATCAGAAGGAAACACACATTGAAACTCGACAACAATACTAGGGATATCACCGCTCAATGATTCATTCTCTAGATAAGAAAAACACTACTATTAGCTTCCCCAAATCATTATAATATGGTCCATAACTGCTTGAACTTGGGTCCCAATATAAAGTATAGACAATAAATACATCATTGGGTTTTTAAGGTATACCTGTAAAAGATAACAATCAATAAATTATTTATTAGAAATGAACCAATTCATTCTAATAATGAATTCAAGAGGTTTTATGTCAAGGTCCCAAAAACAAAAATCCAACACGACATATATTGTAGAGAAGATAAAAGTGGGACTATAGAGACCCAACTCTCTATTCATTCCAAGGGTTGTAGTGATATTCATTTCATAAGATAAAATACCCATATAAAGATTTGGAAGGAAAAAATTTGGGTTGAAATAAACGAATGATATGAACCAGTTTCAAATCATGTAGTCACTAATGATATTACTATAGTAATGGTACCTATAATAGTTTCTATACCTATATCCACTTAAAATGGAGACTCTTCTACTATGTGAATAAGCATCATTATAGATGCATTTGGATGGATCAATTTTATATGTGGAGCATCTAATTTACCCATAGTTTTAAGAGGGTTTAATATCTTGTTCCACCACATAGTGTAGAAGCGATACAGAAGAATATCTATATTTGTGCTGAACATCTGTAGGAGAAATAGTTCTTGGGTGTCACACTGAAAAACCTCTTATAATATCTTGGATAGAAAATTTCATTGAACTAACAGTTCCACTAGGATAATCATCATGATTCCACATTACCATTGAAGAACTAACAGGTCCACTAGGAGAAAAATGAACTCTAATAAACCTTGTCTGTTTAGCCAGGCCCATATCAATCGTACTCGCCCTATGAAAGACGTTAACATAAATGGGAATCTTATGAATGAATAATTGATAATAGAGATATGTTTGAGGACTCCACTATATTCATTAATAATTCATCCTTTTATTATATACAATATCCGGTGAAAACTATAAAATATTAGAAATGTGATTTGATTACCCAATCATAGTTTTTTGGCCTTCCAAAGCTCATAAAACTCCACAAACTTGGCCAAACCATAGAATCTGGATATAAATAGTCAATTAAAAGAACCATTATGTATTTCCATAGTAGGACCTAATTTTTCTTTGTCCTCACCATCATGTACCACTATCTCCTTCTAGGTTCCTCCACCATGAAGGGGGTACATTTCACCTTGATTTTGTCTGGTGTCTCTAAGAACACAAAAAGACATTCTATCATTGACAACCATTCCTCTTCATGTTGAGGATCAGAAGAGAATTTATGAACAAGTGTCATATAGAAAGTGAACTCCTGAGAACGATTTTTACGAGCATCCACATGAGGATCGACATATATATCCTAAATGGGATCTTGAGGTGGTGCATATCTAAGATATTTGACAATACTTATAATCACCTCATCAAGATTTGGTTCCACTAGAAGATTCAATTTCCACTGTTCAGCAACAACTTTCTCCTAGAACCGATTCACACTGCTTATCGAGGGTATTATGGTACAAAACATCAACAAATATTAAGGATGACATTAGATATTGCTAATATAGACCACCGAGGGGAAAATAATTATAACTTGTAGAGTAAAGAAAATTTAGATCTCACAGTATTGAAATAAAAATATGGAAATGTTAAGAACAAACCCAAAAAAACATTTACCTATATAACATTAGTGACTTAAGGTTCATTGAAGTTCTAGATAGAAATGCACTCAATAACAACTTCCTCCAAAGTCCCTATAAGAATTAAAAAAATCCATACTGACTTCATGACAAAAGCTGAACAACCTCTATTAAATACAACATTGAAATGAACCAAACTAGATACCTCATATCCTGATAACTAATACATCCCTCACGTAGATAGAAGGGTGTTATCAATCCCCATAGGTTTGAGACTAGCACATAACACCATACAATATGTATGTGGGAATGAATTTTCTAGAGAACATATCATATGCATGTCAAGAAAGAAAATATTCATAAAAATGAAACTCAAATTGGATTAATGTACCAAAAGTCATCAAGGTATTAAATCCAAAATTACTACATCCCATGTATCAAAATAGGGAAGAACTACCCATGTCCATAACAGCACAACTCACAAAGTGGAAGGTTCAATAGATAGATCCACCACTGTGAGATCCTTTCCCGTTGCTCGATCCTAGAAGGAGATAATCTAGATACACCCAAAGGAACTAGTAGGATGTGAGATACAAATCCCAATAGGGTATCAACATGTATTCCCATATGACAATTATAGATTAACCAATGATATTATTTCAGGTTATTAAAAATCATGTTTGATAATAATGTTCCATTTAAAAAATTATTATCAAAAATTAAAATAATATAAATACATTAAAAATGCATCAAATTTTATGGAATATTTATAAAATAAAGGTTTTAATAGAAAATTTTAAATAAAATATTTTATATAGTTCTAGAAGGCATGTAAATTAGTTCAAAAACCTATTTTTTTATTTATTTCTCCAATTTAAATGAAGTAAGAAAAATGAACATTTTAAAAATAGGTTCAAATATTCTAAGATATAGGACTCCACACTCTATAGTGGATCATAATAAAATATTTATACACACATCCCTCTAACACTAGCCTAAGGAGATTAGTCACCATCTTGTCTGGTATGTGACCTGATACTGTTATGTTTTAAAACATTGGATATGCATAAAGTGTGTCTAAATAACTCAGAAACTACCTGAGGATTTCATGTGCTCTTACACAGTGAATAATGGGAAATTTATTTTATGAATGTTTAAAATACTATTAAATCCAATTCCTTATTTTCAAATGATAATTTTTCTATTAAAAACGAAAATGATGTTTCAATCAAAAAATGAATTTTTTCCAAGATAAGACCACCAGGTTTCTCTAAAATATTTGAAATCAATTTTCAAAAGATGGAAATGAATTAAAACTAAATTTAATGATTTTAGAAATAGTTTTCCACAATTAAATTGAACAATTTAATTGTTTTTAATTCCATAAATATAAAAATTAGAATTTAAAAATATAAATCAACTAATTTGCACAAAAAGTCCCAAATTCAATGAAAATGGGGGGATTCCCCAATTTTCATGAAGAAAACATTTAAAATCTATATATTCGCAAGATTTACATATTATCAAATAAATTTATTGAAATTATGAGAAAAAAAATTCAAATCACTTATGGAAATTAATCAATAAATTTAAAGTTAAAAAATTCGAGGAAACCAAATTGAACCACAAAACATTTTTTTGAAATCCAACCCTCACAATAATAATTGATTGTTTCCTTCTTCAATTAATCCTTCTGTGATTTATCCGTGGTCAATTTATCCCAAACCCATGACTCTCAACTCTTTTAATCCTCCTATCTTGTTACTATATATATCACTATTATTAATATTATGTTGAAAATTCATTTAAAAATTATATAAAATCTTCTTAGTCTCTTACCCATTGATAAACGATTGTGATAGGTCCCAATTTTCCAAATTCTCGGCTATCATAATATGTTCACAATAAAAAATTATGTGGTTAATATATTCCTTTTATATTGAGTAAATTTCTAAAAACATGACCCTTAACATCATGTTTTGAATTCAGGTAAATTTTATTGTATTTTATAGAAAATACCTCATAGGGACTCCATTATTATTATTATAGAATTAAATTCCACGATACCACACAAATTTAAATCTAAAAATATCCCTTAGATTGAAATCATAATTTCAACTGAAAATTCATAAAAATTGAATAATATATTATTTTTAATTTTAGTAATCTCAAACCAAGACCCTCCAAATCTCATTAAATATTTGAAACATTATTGAATAAAATCATAACAAAAATAAAATGATTTTCAAACTGAGCTAAAAAAATTGAAAAAAAATTCCTAATAAGAACATCTACAGAAGAAATAAATCCAATTGTTTTATGATCTTTCCTTTCTCATCTCCAGTTCTTGTATATTTGAAAATGCCATACCTTTTATGGAAAGATCCCCCAAATCATAATCTATAGTTATAAAATTTACAATTGTTGTATTCATTATAGAGTTACCTTTTAATACGTTGAGTCTTTCAGATTCATATCTAGATAATTAAATTTGATTTCTTTAATTCAATTTTTTCCCATGCATATCCAAGTTTAAACAAAACACAAAATACTATTGAATTATTATTTTTTATTGTGATTGTTATTACCAATTAATAAGATAAATAGATGTGAATATGAAAACCAATATTATGATATATTCTTATTTGATGATTTATATATTGAATTTTTTTATTTTTAATTTTTTGATAAATTAAAATAAATTCATGTAAAAGTACGAAGAATTATTTTTCTGGAAACTTCTTTTTGAATAAAATAGGTTTTTATTTTAGAATATAAATTTATTTGTATTTATAAATATTTTTTATTAATTGAAACAACTTAAATTTGTTATAACCAAAATTTAATTTTTGGACATTTTGTATAGTACATTTTGTAAATATGTCTGTAGCAATGTTATGAGTTAAAACAAGTTAAAAGTGTTATAACCAAAATGATAATTATTAATATAGACTAAAATAAATGTGTATGAAAAATTTTATGGTCATTTATTTTACCTATATCATATAATATTCAAATATTATCCATTTTGGATACATTTCACTTATCTAATTGGTCAATAGATTTTAATTATTAGAAAAAACTGAATTGTTTCCTTTTCGTCATTTTTGAAAGGACACAAACTCTCATATATTCTTCAACAATCAAGAGAATATTAAATCATAAAATTAAAAACTAAATACTTTCATAACAACCATATCCATATAATATATGTCCTTTTTTAACATAATTCTATAATAATAAGTCTATAGGTATAGTTCAATTGTGGTTATCTAAAGAAGAGGTACAATTTATAACCGTGATATTTCAAATAAATTTATTCTTACAAATTATCTAAAACTGTTATATACAAAAAAACATGATTAAAAAATATCATAAATATAATTAATTTTTTTTTTATGATGATGGAGCAATGATTACCATCTTTATTTCCATCAAATGAGAAATTAAAGTATGTATCATATGTATGTGTGGACTACTGTCTCCACATAGTGATATCATACATTTTTCATCAATGATTCCAAAGTATGTTTATAATGAAATATTTCGTGAATTTATGTAATATTATTGGAAGAATTTTTATTATGAAATTAAAAAATATTATTTATCCTTATTTACATATTTCTATTACTAGATAAAACCATTGTTCATTTGAACGTATGGACTACCATCTCCATTAGTGGTGTAATTCATTTTACTATCACTGACTATTATGGATGTTTGTAAATATCTATATAGTAAATAAATATTTTATTTATATCCATTTATAACTTATAGATATTAATTAACCATGATCAATATTAATGGACCAGAGCATTCAACCAGAATATTTTATGATAGAAAAAATAGTTATTACCCTTAAGAGACTATTTTAGTATTTATTTATTAATAAATTGTTGGTGTAATGTTATAGGTGTATCGTATATTATAATATAATTATATATATGATATTGGTATAAATTTATAATAAATTGAAATAAATTATATATGTGTTTCAAGTTATTGTAATTCATTTTATTCATGTGTAAAGACTCTGTATTACATGCTTATTAATTTTTTTGGTGGTTTATACAAAATTTCCACTCATAAAAATTTACAGATAATATTTCGTAAATAACATATAATTTATTTTAATCAGGTTATTCAGATAAATTTTATGTGTTATTACATTTTTAAAGTATCCATTACATAAAATAATCAAGAAAATCATTTTAAATATATTTATTTATATATTTATTTTATCTTTGGTCGACAAACCTTTTTTTATTTTCATAATCCTAGAAATTTATTTTTTAATGTTATTGCATATAACTGTAATGTTTTAAAAGGTCAATTTTAAAAAAAATTACATTCTTCACAAACATTTAATGAGTAATATTTCTAAAATATTTCCAAAACATTCATTTTTTGTCATTTTTCACAAGCTTAAAATTATTGTTTTCTTTTAATTTATATGATAAGAACATATTTAAGCACTATCATGCATTTTATTTAATTTTAGGATTCCATTCAAATTTTTCATAGTTATTTTCAAAGAATTATATTTAATTAATATTCCAAGAACTTGTATTTAGAATTAAATCAAAAGAAAATTATATTCTCTAATGTTTTTAGGGAAATGTTCTGATGATATTTCATATATTCCATCATACATTAAGGGATGTTATTTTTTACAAGGGATATGATATAATGATAACTTAATTATTATGTCTATTGATGGTTTATTGTTATTTTTTATGATATTTTTAAAATATCACTATGTTTTCCATGGGTTATATGATGAATCATATTCAATATTGTTAACATATAAGAAAGGATTAAATTATATGATTGGTTTAACTGAAATTTTTGACCCCTCGAATACATTGGGTAAAGGATTATATCTCATTATAGAGATATAAGAGGGGAATTAATTTCCTCGATCCAGTATGATAAGGGAAACATGTGGTGATGGTCGATCCACAATGAAAATATCCTATTATTAGTTATTTTTAATATATTATATTGCTTCTATGCCTATTATGATTATTCAATACTATGAAATGATGATATAATTAGAATTTGATCTAATAGAACATCATTTATTTGTTCATGAATCCCAAATATTATTACATTCTTATGTAATGACTCTTGATTTAGGTCTAAGAATTATTGGTCATGATTTTATTATAATCACATATTATCATACATTTATTCTTAGTATATTATAATATATTATGAATGAATAATATATCCTATGTTTACTGTTATGATGAATATGAGCACACCCATTATTTTGTTTTAATTTTTTCCAAGATTCAAATAAGCTCACAAAGTTTTTTGACTGTTATGTGAAAAGATTGTGTGAAAAAATTCAATTGAGATTATGTATGTATTAATTAAATAATATATTTGTATATCATTTCTCCATGTACACTAATCCTATACAGTTTTCAGGGATTATTCTTTTCAAGATATATTGAATATTCCTTGAATATGAGTATAATATTTGTAGGTATTCTTTGGTTCTCTATGTTTTTAATATTAGGATAGTTGAAATTTTATTTGATATTATGAATAAAAAATATTTAAAACCATTGGTTTAATTATAAGTATAAGGAATATTCTTTAATATTTGGTTAATTAGAGATTCTGTGGTTTTCTTACAAAGTACATCCCTGTCAAGATTTGAGAAATTGTATGCCACAATGGAGGAAATTCAACTATGGGACAATTATAAAAGAATTATATGAGACATTAACACTATCATCACTGATGTACGATGAGTGGACCAATGGTTATACACATATCTAGAACATCTCAGGGGATACGCTTTCATTGTTTCAAAATCCTATTATGAATAATTATTAATTATTTGAATAGATGTTACTATATATGAAATATGCTAGAACATAGGTTCCATAGATTCAAAATAAGGGTTCATGAGTTAGAAATTATTTGAATCATTTTGAATTGTTTTTTTTTTCTTCTAACTATAATGTTAAGTTCTCATGAAAACTATTCTTTAGGGATGTTCACAATAGTCATTAATTTTTTATAACATTATTAATTTTGATGTTGAATATATTGATGAATTATCATTATAGAGATAGTTATGAAATATATAAATATCATAAAATATTAAAATATATACTCCTACTAAAAGAGATAAATATTCACAAAATAGACAGTTAGTGTTCATGAAATATTATGACTCCTCAATACATTACCACCTTTGGAAGGTGAATAAGGTAGATAGTTATCTATGTTTAAAGAACCATGTTAGTTAATCCATGATGATTTATTAAATCCAATGTAAGTTGATTTATACAATATGGATCATAAAATAATGAGTAAAGTGGATATATATTATATTTATAAAAATAATGCTCAACCATCCATCATTGTGTGTATTGGAAAGTTTCATAGGTGTTATGTGGAATTGAAGAAAATGGTGGGAAGTTTTCATAGTTCAACTATAATTTGAAATAATGATAATGATAAAAAATGGGTATGTTTTCCATATAGAATAAAATTAAAGGAGATACTGGATGATGAACATATTTCATCCTTCCATATTCATCGTGAAAGTATGATGATTTTTAAATATATTATAAAGTGATTCTAGTAGGATAACATGGAATGTTATAATATATTGTTTGTTTCTTGATACCAAATATTTTGGAATGTAATGGATGAGAGAAATATTTTTATGGGTATATTAAAACCATGACCCATACCAACTGGGATATTGTAAAGCTACCATGAATTGTTTTACTAGAAAATCTACTAGATCTAAAGGGTATAATGATATATGTGTTATAGTAAATAACCTTATGAAGTCTGAAAATTTCATTACTATTAAAATAATATTTATACCTTGTTCAATATACAAGGATATACATTAAGTAATTATTTAAATTTTTTATAGTACCATCCCAAATTATATATAATCATGATATTAGGTTTACCTCAATGTTCTGAAGAATAATTCAATAGGATTTGGAGAAAAAGTAGTGTATCAAAATATCATATGATCCTTATGAAGGTGGTAATTTTTATAAAAATATTCAAAATCTAAAATTCATGATGATATACTTCTCAATTTTTTTTAAAAGGAGGTTTGAATCATCATCTTAATCTAGTATAATTTTATCACAATTATTTCTCTCAATTAATAGTTTTGATGACTCATTATGAACCCTTTGGGGTATGATAGGAATAACACCTATGTTCATGGATAAATTTAATGAAACAAATATATTAGGACTTAATCTATCTAACTAATTGACATAGAAGTTTAGAATAATTTTACTACACATCAATGAAAATCATATTATATTGAAAATTTATGATGAATATATTCCCTAAGATATATAATTGAATGTTGTTGAGAAGGAATTGCTATGAAATTATATATGAAATATGGTTACGTGATTTATAAAATTATAATATTAATCCTTAGTTATATAACCCCCTTCAAGATTCATTTTTCGATCAATATGTTATCTTATCCATCAGTGTTCCACTAAAACTCTATCATGTTCTTGATGCATTGCTATCCTAAATTTTATTGGGTACCCTTGGAACATGATAACCAAGAAGGAATTGAAATATACCAAATAGAATTATTGATCCCCATGGGTTGGTGACTATAACCTTATATCAAACAACAAGCATGTTGTAATGAATTTCCACAAAACATAGTGAACATAATACAATAAATTAAATATGCATACAAATTAAATTCCCTTGGGAATAATGTACCAGAAGTAAATAAGAAATTAATATACAACGTACTAAAATCCATGTACCAAAATAGGTAAGAACAACCCATGTACAAAAGGGAACAACTGGCCAACACTATGATTCAAAACCTAGAACCTCCTATAAGAGATTATTTCCCCTAGTTTGAATCTAAAAAAAGATAATATAAATATACCCAATGTGAGAAGTATGGTATGAGATAAAAATCACATTATGTTATCATAAAGGATTACATTTTAGATGAAAATTATAGAGTAACCAATTTAATTTTTTTAATATTATAAAAAAGGATTTAAATTTTAATCCATATTTTATAATATAAAGAAATAGAATTCAAATGAATGAATATACATTATGAAAATGCATTAAAAGTTATGGAATTTTTATAAAATAATTCCTCAATAAATTATTTTTCTAAAATAGTATATTTATATCCAAAATTAAAATAATGAAGTTCAACAACATTGTAATATATTTATATATCTAATGTAAAAAAAGAGAGCAACATGGTCATATTCCATATTGGTGTGAGCGTTATATTCTATAGGTCTAAACACTCTATATTTTATCATGACAAAATGTGTATAAAAACGTCCCTATGACACTAGCCAAAGGTTACTTGTCATCTTCAATTCAGTGTTGTGACCATCTATATTTATTTTTTAGAGCATTATATAAATATAGAGTGTGTCTAAATAACCCCCAAAAAAGGTAAGGATTCCATTTCATAATAAAAAATTAATGATGATAAATTTATTTTTATTCATATTAAAATAAAATTAAATATCATTCCTGCATTTCAAATTCCAATTTTCTATTCAAAAACAAAAAATATGTTGTTAATAAAATTATTTTATTTTGCAAAGATAAATCCACTGAGTTTATATCAAATATTTTTATGCCATTATAAAATGTTTGAAATCAATTCAGAATAAATTCCATCAATTTCAAAATTATTTTACCCAATTAAATTAAAACTTTGAACTGAAATAACTTCCATCAAATATTTCAATTAAACTTATACAATTTAAGTCAAAAAATATCCAAAAACATTCCCCAATTAAATGGAATTGGGTTTGTCAACAATTGTCAGGCCCAAAAAATTTCATATCTCCCAATTAACTAGAATTGGGTTCTATGAAATAAATTGAATTAATGTTGGATAAATTTATTGTAAACAGATAATTGAAATATATAATGCAACACAAGGTTAATAAATTCAGTCAAATGAATGTTACCACCTACCATTTTTATGAAATCCAACAGTCATAATGAAATTCACCAACAAGAATGATGGTACATAAGACCATGAAACCCAATCTAGAAATGAGATCCCATATCAAAGAGCATATAGACATTTATATTAGGATGATATATTGAAATCTCAATGGAGAAGAAAGATATAAACATGAAGAAAAAAGAGAATGCTTACCCGATAATCACAATGCAAGTGCATCAAGTATCGATAGAAAAAAAGAATGGATCTTGTGGGGTTGAAGAGCATCAATATCACCTCTAGAAGGTTTTGGGTTGAGGTTAGTGAAATTGGATTCTTGAAAACAGAAATATATTAGCTGTTCTATTTGTTTAGAAACCACAGTATGTGTGTTACTTGATAACTAATCCGACTACATTTGGTGAAATAATACTATTTCATAAATGTGAAAAAATGTGTCGTTTTAAGTTAAAAACTATACAATAAATAACTAACGATGTCTAGATGAACGTCAATATGTGTAATCATTCACATCATGAATATTCTCATGATGTGAACCTTATCAATGTATGAACCTAGCAACAATTACATGTAGTGTAACATCATTACAAGACATGTAACACAATGAAATCTTTTCGAAATGGAAGGCTAATGATGAGTGTACAACAAATATATACCTTCACTATAATAGGTATCCTCTTAATTCACTCGAAACTCTACCCAGTCAATGAAAAGGGAAAACCCAGAAAAAGTTAATGATGTACCTATAAGATCCTTAATGGGATGTTAAAACAACCCCAATAGAAAAACTTCATGTCCCCATATGGCCTATGAAGAAGATTCCATTTTAACATTATGAGGCCACTACCCTCTAATCAGTTTCTTGAGTTCCCAAAAAACATGATTATCAAAACTATACTACCATAGAACACGAACCAATGGTCTAATCCTGTCGAAAATTTACATTTTCATAGAATCACCTATCCTTATTATCCACTAAGTTATAGATAAATTAGGTTCAGTCTCAAAATCATTCATGATCAAAATGTTAGATGGATTAGAAATATACATTATCATTGGTAGTACATGGAACACATTATGTATTGACGTAAGCTATAGATTAAGTGCTAAATGGTATGAAACATTCCCCACTTTCTCGAATACCTCGAAAGTTCCCAAAAAATGATGGTCAAGATTCCCTTGCTTCCCAAGATGTCGATGACCCAACCGGGGTGAAACATTCGAGAACCCA
The DNA here is from genome assembly GCA_963277665.1 of Viscum album. Taxonomy (NCBI): domain Eukaryota; kingdom Viridiplantae; phylum Streptophyta; class Magnoliopsida; order Santalales; family Viscaceae; genus Viscum; species Viscum album. The sequence continues at coordinate 1,666,057,559 of OY728156.1, forward strand.
GGGTCACCAAATGATAATTCCATGTTGGATTGTAATGTATATGTAGATGGAAAAAATACAGGGTGGGGGGTTAATTGTAGGTTTAATAACAGTAGTTTTTGCCCGAAAAAAATTTATATTAAAAGGATTTGAAATAATGGAATTCAAAAAACCTCAAATAATGAAAAACAATGTTTCTAATGGGTCTAATTAAAAAGATATCATAATTATGTTGATTTTGATATGTATTCTATAGGTCGTATTTAGAAATAAATCATATTAAGAGAAATAATGTTATGTTTCATAATAAATATGTTTATTAGAATTAGAGGAAAATAATATAATGGTTCTATCATAATGTATATAGAATGTTACTAAGTAATTAATGTGATTGTAATCATTGAAATCATATTAAAAATATCATAATCATAGAATACATAATAGAAAAATGAATATATAAAATATTCAATTTCAATTACAATAATAGTGAAAAGGAAATACAAGTAAATTAATACAATTCTTTTAACACAAAGATAAGGGTATCCAATAACCTAGGATAAAGGTGTCTTGATTTATTCAGTCATGAAAATCAATCTTACCGACACTAGGGTAAGTCATCAATAAAATTATCACTATTAGTTTTTTTTCCTATCCCTAGAAACCATAGATTAAGAATGTGATCAACTCCTCTGTCTTCTATGACTTGGAACTCCATGATCCACAATATACCAGAAACACTAGAATACTATCCACAAAATAAACCAATCTTAATAACAATGATCGACATCACATAATGAAAACAAAATCATTCATGTTACTAGTATATAAATAAAATAGTTCACAACAAGTAAACACTCTCATTTTTCACATGTAATAGGTTTAGTAGAGCTATCTCATAGTTTCTCAAAAATAATATTCTTTAATCTCTTTCACATGACCTGTTCTTTGTAGGCCTTCATACCAATTGTTATTTTGTTCTCCAATGTTCATCTTTTCTCTTAAAATTTTAGAGGGACTTGGACACCTATCACTCCAACTGTCATATTGAAACTGAAATCATGATATCATTTGAATTGGTATATAATACCCAAAATAATTTTTAATTAAAGGAAAACATTTCGTTATGATATAGTATTATGAGTATGATAGCAATGAGTCTGATGATATCTATTACGAGAGTCAGTATAATTTATATTATTACAAAATTATTGTCATTAAGATGGGCTAGACAGAGTGTATGGTATAAATATTATTTATTATTTATGATATAAATCAAAATTTATCTTGTTATGATAATAATTTAATGAATCATTATGAAAATTCTCCTAATTATGAATTTTATCATAAGCATTTATAATTATTTTAATGATAAAATGTCAATGAATTTTCATAAAATTATGGTATTAAAGTATGAATGATAAAATTATATTTGATTTCATATAAAAACATTCTTAAAATTTTTTTCACCTAAATGAGTTACATATTCAGTAATGAATAGAGTGTTTGTGATAAAAAATAAGAATATAAAATTAAAAAAGAGATTTGTGGTTTAATGGTCTTCACCATTTTGGAAATAACAAACCATACGTCTTAAATAAAAAATTACCTTGAAAAAAAACATAAGTCAACAAGTAAATTTAATAAACTGTTTTATATATAAAAAAATTATAATTATCTATTTATGAGAAAAAAATTACTTTTCAATATGAAATTGAATGAGACTAACTCCTCTATTAGGATAAAAAATACATAAGGATCATATTATCATTCATTTAGAAAATCTACTCCTCTTAATAAATAATTATCCATATGTATATATCATTTCATGCTTTTAATAGAAAATTATATATTGTATAAATTATTCTCCTCCTTAGTGAGTTAAAAAAAATAACAAATGTCTTATAATGACTGCAAATAGTTAGATAAATTAATAAATATGAAGAAATAAATAATTTGACCATCTAGAATAAATAAAAGAACTTTCATCTAAAATAGAGAGAAAATAGTTAATTAAAATATATGTAGATGAAAAATACAGTTAATAAGGATTTCAAAATAAATATTACAATTTTTAAAAAATTCATTTCTTATTCTTATCCTTATCATTCATTAAGAGTTCTAATATATTAATATTCATCATTATGAATTCCCTTATATCATCCATGTTCTTTTCAAGAGATTCCAGCATAGTCTAGAGTATTAATTATTAGTATGAATTTTTTTCATTGTAATGATATATTTCATCCTGAGAGAAGATTGCATTTTTTCTACCTTGAGTATGATAAAATCTAATACGATGTTAACTTTTAGACTCTGCTACATGAAGGGAAGTAGAGGTTCATCTCAAATAGGAGTGAAATTTATGTCAAACATAGTAGTGGAATCCCTTTATATAGGACAAGAAATTTGACCATTGAGATTCAACATGCCATATTCAATCGAATAATGATCCCAATATTGAGGAAATTGTAAATTTTTTTCAATTTTTTCTTTAGAAAATTATTCTATTCATCAAGAATCTGAAAATGTTTTAAAAGAAAATTAAATACCAATAAATATAATTGTATTGAAATTGTGTAATGTAATAAATTATACCTTTTTAGAGTTTCAATAAAAAATTATTGATTTCAATTATTTGTTATTCATTTTAAATTATAAATGTGAAAAATTATGAGAATGAAAAATATAAGTATAATTTTTTTTAAATAACTTTGAATACAAAAAAAATTTGTAAGAAAAAATTCTGATCATGAAAAATTTCATAGTACTAATAATTTAAGTATGAAAATTTTGATTACAGAAAATATGAGTACAAATTTTTTTTGAGTATGATTTATTTTCTAAAGGAGAGATAAAAAGTTGAAAAATTATCAGTCATATGTACCACGCCCCCCAAAGAGTAACTTAATTCAAGGAGGTAGTTTAATCAAGAAGTATATATTAATTATTATTTTACATTGATCATTAACATCAACTATTATATGCATTCAAATATATCATATTGTAATGATTTTTTAAATATATCAGCACGATGATCTTTCATTCCAATAAATTGTTAAATGAAATCTCTTTTATGTGTGTGATCCCTAACCAAATTGATACCTATGATATATGTTTTACAAAATATTTATGTGATTTTATTTTACTTAATTACATTGCACTACTGATATCTCATAGTATTCGAGTTTTATTAAAACTCATCCCATAATCCATGTGTGTGTATTTCATCCACAACACTTGAGTAAAAAAATCATCTAGCTAAAAAAATATTCAACTTCATTAGTGGAAAGTGATATTGAGTTTTTTTCATACAAGATCATGAAAATAATAAATCACCTAATAAATGACAAGTTCTGGTTATATGTTTTCTATACAGTCTACAACGCCCAAAGTCATGATTCAAAAAACATTTCAATTCAAAATCTTTTATATTATAATAGAGAATTCTGAAATCATTGGTTCCATTTAAAAATGGAAAAATACTTTTTACATCACTTAAATGGTTTCATTTTATTTTTTCTCAATATCTTGAACATATGAATATTAAAAATCTAATGTCTAGATGATTTTATGTTATTTAAATAAAACATCATGTCATACCACTAATTTTTTATCAACTACATTCCCAACATAATAAAGATGAAGTGTTTTTAGGGACCTATTAGAGTAATAAAACTGGTAATGTCATGTCCATAATTTTTTAGAAGGTATTTTATATACTAATGTTGTGATACGTAAGTCCCTTTAGAATTTTTGTAAATTTGAATACAAGGAATGAATGTTAACATTCTCATCATACTCATTTCAAACCTATATTTCATAAAATTTGCCAAATAATTTGTTAATGGTTGTTGAGTTGAATAGAATATAATGTCATCAATATAAATTTTTATAATTAAATTTTCATCTAGATGAATATGGTTGGATAAAATACATTATGAAATATATTATTTTTCACCAAAAATACTGTTATTCTATCATACCATGATCTAGGGGATTGTTTATTTCCATATAATTCTTTGGTATGATTAGAAATATATTCTAGATGTTATTCATATTCTAAACTGGGAGGATGTTTTACAAAAACCTCTTATTGAACATATTTTTTATGAAAAGAACACATTTCATACATTTAAACATGTTTGAAATTAATGAATTCTTCAAAGGAAAATAGAAATTGAATATATTCATGTCTGGATACCAGAGCATCGATTTCTTCGTAATATATTATCTATTTTTTATTATAACATTCTATAAAATGTATATCCTTTTTTCTAACAATGAATCAATTTTCATTACAATTGTTTCTCAAAATCCATTTTAATTAAATAACTACTGTTTCTTTAGGTCTTTCAACAAAGGTCCAAACATTGATCCTTATGAATTCATTTAGTTTATCTTTCATTTCATAAATCCAATCTTCATTAGACAATGCACAATCAAGGATTCTTAGTTAAAATTGATAAAGGATGTCTAGATGTTATATATTATATCACATGTATCATATTGTCCTTACAGATTTATTTACATCTCAAATGAAGATTCCACTGAGATGATTCTAAGTAATAAATGATTTGGTTTTGTAAAACTTGTTCATAAAATTAAGTTATAAGTCTTCTGGGATGAATACATTTTAAAACATTTGTTGAGTATTCCCATTATTAACAGAATATTCTATCTAAATTTGATAATCAATTTTGGAAAACAAATTAGAAGATGTAGGTTGGGATTGTTTAAAAACAAACGGATTAGTTTCATTAAATATGATATTAACTATTTTCTCAAAAGTATGATATTTTATTATTGAGGACTCTATATGCCATAGAGGTAGTGAAATATCCTATGAAAATACCATAACTGAATTTAGGTGAAAATTTATTTAAATTATAATTTTTATTCAAAATGAATGATTTTCATAAAAATAATTTGAAGTGTGAAACATTTGGTTTCCAGGTTGTCCATAACTCATAAGGAATTATTTTAATAAAGGGTCCAATTAAAACTCTATTTATATCATAACAAGTATTAATAGCTAATTCATCCCAAAAGAGTTTATAAATTTATTATTCCCTCAATATGGTCCTTTTTATTTCCACAAGAATAAAATTTCCTCATTCAACAACACCATTTTTATGAGGAGTTCACAGATATGAGAATTTAGGTGTAATTAAAGATTTAAAATAAATATAAGCTTTATATTTCTTTACTATAAAATAGATTAATTTATGTCTAGTGTAACCATCGACCATAAAAAATAAAATGCAATTTCCTCTAGTACATCTATTTTGTGGATGAAATAAAATTCCATGTATACTAAATATAATGCATCAATATATAAGTCTTCACTAATGGATTTAAAGATTGACTTATGTTGTTTTTAAAATTGGAAAGGGTCAAAAACTTTTGATTAATCAAATCTATGTTCTTGTAAATAATTAAAAATTAAATTAGTATTTAATTTAGATAACATACTATGATAACAATGTCCTAAAAATCTATTCCATAGACAATATTGATCTCTTAATTTTCTAATTTAACATATGTTATAAATCATATGGTCTTCTATGATATGTTTATAAACCTTCTCATTGTTGTGGGACAAAATAATTAATTCATCATTGGAATTGTGTACTACACATTTATAATTCCTAAATTTCATATAGAAAACATCATCAGATAATTTTTCGTTGTTTATAATGTTATTCTTTGACCTTTTAAAAGTAAAACATTTGAAATTAAATCTTATTCAAGAATAATAATATTAGAAATACCAAAATTAACTCCTTGAGAAATATCTCCAAATTTTTCTCTTCCACAAATCATTTCAATAATTAACTCAAGAACTTCTTTTTTAACAGTCATATGTTTGGAAAACCCACTATCCATATAACATATATTTTTATTTCCGATCTATCCTTTGTTTTCTTAAAAAAAAATTATACATTTAGATTCCAAACCATCTTAGGTCTAGATATATTAGAAAATAAAATTTTTGAATCGCTCTTTGATTTGATAAATGTACTTTGTGAATTCAAAATGATTGAATTTTATTTATAGAACACTTATTATTCCAATGACCAATATAATTATAACTAAAGATTTGTTTTGAATGAGTATATCTCATTCCACAACTATTACCTTGTGGGAGGAGTTGTTTTTATATTTTATCCAATCCTTCCTCACCAGTTGTAAAGTTTGATAATATTATATTACAAGAAAAAATTTCATACATTTGATTTAGAACTAAATTATTACACACATTAGTATTATTTTATTAAGTGAGTTTTTTTTCTAAAACAATTTTCTCATAAAATAAATCATCAATGTATGTATAAAGCTTATCATTTTTAGAATTAGTAATTTAATGGTTTTAAAAATAGAATTAGTTTCTACATTTTACATCTAATGGTCTATTGAGATATCTGATACATCATTTGTAAGGAAATTAATTCCAGAATTTTATTTCTAAATTTTCAAACATACCTTACAATTATTATTTTCATGAAATTTAGATAATATGAAGGCTTATTAATAAGGCAGTAAAGAATTATCATTTTTTAGATAATTTTCTTCCTCATAAGAAATATAACATTTCCCATCACAAACGATTGAGTTTAATGAAATATTTGTTAACAAATTAGATCTATATACCTTATCCAAAAAACGTTGATTTTAAAAAGTTATTCTTGAATAGGGATCAATATTATTCTATACAAAATTTTCATCATTAGAATAATCATAAAATAAATCTCCTTTACTAGAACTCCATGAATCATTAGCATTGAATACATTCATTAATTCTGGATTGTAGTCTTTTTTCTGATTTATATTAGGATGTATTTCATTTCTATCATAATTTTGTGTTTTTCAATGTTAGGTCATTTATGTCATTCCATTGATGCCTCTAAATCTTATAATTCAACTGTTTCAAATTTAACAACCACTATGTTTTTCTTTGATGACATAACAATCTTCTCAGTATTTTGAGATTTTATTTATCTTGAAATAGAAGTAAATGATACTCCACCATTATTCTCATTGACATTCTCATAATAACTTTCAAATTTAATCTAATATTTTAAATGATTTCTAAAATTATCATTAATTATTACATTATAAATATTTCTTTATCTATCAATTGATTTTATTTTTGATTCCCTTTCATATGGAAATATGTTTATAATATTTTCCACAACGATTGAATCACCTATACCTTTTCACTCATTTCATGTAAACTATTCGAAATTATCATGAACATTGTCGAACCTTAAAAAAGGTTTCTCTATATGGGATTATTATTTCATAATAATATAATCTTAGAATGGATCTTGTTGTTTCAACATCATTAGAAGTACTAAAATGTTTAATCTATAGTTTCTTCATAATACTATTACTTGCTTCACAAGATGAAATACAGTTGTATATATTTCTAGTTATATAACATAGTCATGTATTACATAACTTATAATTCAATTGATATTCCTATTTATAATTATTGGTAAAGGATTAAAAAGATTTTCAGGAATTTTATAGTCTCCAGTCATTATAAAAATGTTATAAACTCTAGAGTTGATTACATTGTTCTTTATTCGACCTCTCTAGTATTCATAATCATTGCGATCAGAAATTGGTGGTCTTGTGGGATTGAGATTGTATATAGAACCGAAATTTTTCAATGCCATATTTAAAAATAGATATACTTAGAATAATTTCCACAATACATGTTAGTGTAATAGATATTTATAAAAAAATTATAATAGGAAATGAAGCAGAAAAGAAATAAAATCAACATAAATATTTAGTGGAAACCTCCCTTTGTTTCCAAATGTGATTATTATTATTACAGATAATCATCTATGATACCAATTTTAGGATTATAATGTATATAAAGATGGACAAAATAAAATAGGGGGTGAATTGTTGATATAAAAACATTTTTTTATCCCTAAAAGAATTATTTTTAAAAATATTTAAACTACATGAATTCCAAAAACCATTTATAATTAAAAAAATAATATCCCATGGGCCTGATTAAAAATATATCTTAATTATGTAGATTTATATATGTATTCCACTGGTCTTATTTAAAAATAATAGTATTCATTGTTAGAATGTTATGCATTATAATCATAGTGGTTAGGATAATCAGAGTAAAAAAAAATAATGATTATATCATATGGCATAAAAAACTCTTACAGATTAATTGAAGTGATCGTAATGATATAAATCATAATTATAAGGATCTTAATATCAAAATACATAATTGGAAAAAGAATATATTTAAGATTAATATTATATAAAAATTAAAGATGAAATGAAATAAAAGTAAATGAATACATTTATTTTAAGCCCAGAGATAAGGGTATGAAATAACCCAAAATAACTGTCCCTTGATTTATACTTTCAAGAACGTCTGTCTTACCAACACTAAGTTAAGTGCTTGATATTATTATCTTATTTAGTCTATATTCCTATACAAAATAGCCATCAATCAAGAAGTTTATTTGAACTACTATCTTCCACGATTTGGAATCCCAAAATCTGCAAAATATTACCACCACTTTCTTCACATCCACAAAATCCCTCAATCATAATCACAACGATATGTGTATCCCAAAGAAAAAAATCTTCATATTTACAAGAATATAGAAAAAATATGTCACAACTTGTTAACATTCAACTTTTTCATACATGGAAGGTTTGGCAGAGCTCTTACATATTTCATGAAAATACATCATATTTTAGCTCTTCCGTATAAGCTGGTATTTATAAGCCTTCTTCCAAATAGTCATATTAGACTACAATGGTCGGATTATCTCCTAAAATTTCAATGGCATTTATAAACATGGAACTCTAATTGTCATAATGAAATAAAAACCCTGAGATAATTTTAATTTTAATATAATAAATGATATCATATCAATTTAGATGATATACTTTTATTATGATATACATTTTTGGGTACAATAACAATGAGCCCAATTATTTCTATTATGAGAGTTATCAAAAATTATATCGTTAGCAAAATATATTAATTTGAATGAATGGATAGTGTGTGTGATATAAATATTATTCATTAAGAATGATATATATAATATTTGGTATTATTACAATATTCATGGAATGAATAGTTAATGTAATTCTCATTAGTAAGATATTTATCGTAAGAATTTATGAAAATAATAATGAAAAAAAATAAATTCATTTCTGTAAAAGAAAGGTTTTCCTGATTGAATGATTAAGAGTTATATGATTTATTTGAAAATCATTCTTTAAAATATTTGGACATAAATGATTTAGTTATTAGGTACATAAGATAGTGTTTGTGATTTCCAAAACAAAAGGAATAAAAAAATAAAAAATAAACTTCTGAGATAAAATTCCAAAGGTCTACTATGATGATAAACATATGATTTATATAACATATATTCCTTTAATATTCTTAGGTGAATGAACTGTATCTTTTCTATCATCTCTTGGACCCGACTTGGTCAATCAAATAACATTCACCATACTCGACCAATAAATTAATGATATAAAAGGATGGATATAAAAATCCTCATATAGAGCCATTATGATCAGAGAATGTTAAATATTTTTATACGAAAAATCAACCATCCCAAAATGGTAATCCCAACCCCATTGATGATGAGAAAAAATGAACAACATATCCTTGAGAATTTTTATAGCTATCTATGTCTGGCCATTCGACAATGTGGGGTAGGTCGTTCTCAAACATACATGAGATCCCACTCCCTCTTAAAGGCCACTCTAAAAGTAACAAGGTAACTAATGATTCCTATATGACACTATAGTAGCAGAACTCCATGAAATCATATTATCTCCTTCATTCAGATATTTCCAATCTCCACTACTTTTTTTGTATCCAAAATGGGTATACTTTGAGATGACTTGGTCTGCCTATCGATCGCAGTCCATATCACATTATTTTTCATTTGGATATGAGTAAAACCATCAAAAAAGTAAATAATAAATTTACCCTACTTCATTGTTTGGATTTGATGTTTTTGAAGTAAACCTGATGGATTATGATGCCCATCCTTAAACCGCTGGCATTTATAGTCATGAGAAACAAAAATATAAAATTTTCACCTTATACCTAGCCACCATAACTACTGATGCATATAACAAAACACTTTAGTTGTTTATATATGCACATATCATTGGGAATTATCACAGTCCCCCATCATATCATTCTCTATTACTAATGGCACAACAAAGTTATTACATTAACATATAACACCATCGTTGGAGAAAAACCATTATGAAACTATCTTCCAATATATTGATTGTTTCTAATGCTATAGAATTTATCATCAATGTATTTATCAAAATGAATTGTTTTAAGAAGATTATAAGTCAACTGAATTATAGATAATAAATATTTAGTCCCGTTCTCATGGAATCCAATTTTAAACTATGCAAAGATAGACATCGAAATCCATTATTCCAAAAATAAATTTACGCCATGTGTTGGGCTATCCTCATCAACACATTTCTAATGACATTCATTTACCCTAGGGTGTAGGTGGTAGAAAATTATGAAATCATACGTACTCTACCCAATTACTATAGTAGAGTATCAAATCAATTTTATAGAGGATATTACTCGTGTTTTTTTGTTTGAATAAACTTAAACATTTTTAGAAAAAGGTAATTTTGAAAATTCTTAAGTGTGTGCACCACAACTGTTTGTTTGAGGTCATGGGAAGGATAATGCTTCTTGTGTGGACTATGATGATGAAATACATAGGAAAATAATTGATCACATTTCATAATAATGTATCCTGAGAATAAACTTGATTTATCATAGAAGACCACATAGACCTTCCAGGAAACTATAATGGTTAACACCAGTGTTGTAATCAAATGATGTTTCAGATCAACAAGTTATTCTACAATTTATAATTCCAAGTAAACATCACCCCCATCTGATTTAGATAAATCATTGGGGAAACCAAATTCAGGATTTCCTTCATGAATCACTACAAATATTTAGATAAGACCACGAATCAATGAATCTCATAGACATTATTTGGTTTCTCCCAAGTCAAAATGGTCGTTTCCTTATCATGATCTATTGATATTCTCATTTCAAACACCACATTTCTAAATAATATCAATTTGTGAATATATAAATCACATTTTCAATATGGGAATATGGTTGGAAATTTATTATAAAACTCAAAACTGTTCTCTTATTATGCATATGATCCTCTTTCTATATGGAGTATACGAGGATGTTGCACACAAAGACAACCTAATAAGAATGATGGTACTCATAGAAAATCCTGTTCATCAGGTCCATGAACATTTTAGGATAATTTTTTAGACCAAAGGGACTAACAAGTTAATCATAATGTCTATAGCGGCTATTAAGGGCAGAGTTATTAATGTTAGATTATTTTATCCTCAACTTCCGGTTACCAGATCAAATAGTGATAATTGAATAGCTGTTTTCCCCTACCAATATTTCAAACAGACCATCAATCAATGGAAATCTATAATTTTTAATTAACATAACTTGGATTAGATTTTGGAAATCATCACATATTTTATGAGAACCATTATTCTTTTTAGAGAAGAGTACTCATGCCACCCAAGGTGACAAACTAGGGCTTATATATCCTTTCTATAGAAAATCATCCAAATGGGACTATCCTTTCTAATTTCAATTGGATCTATATAGAATGTGATAATAATAATTGGTCAAGTACAATTAATTAAGAAAAAGGAAATTTCAATCACCCATACTGGTGGAAAATAAGATAAATCAGAAAGAAAAACTTTGAGAAATATGACAACAATTGCAGGGATATCACACTCCAAAGATTCATGCTCTAGATAAAAAAAAACTAATATTACCTTCCCCCAATATTGATATTAAGGTACATCACTACATGAAAATGGGTCCCATTTTCATATAATGAAAAGAGACACACCATGGGTTTTAGTAAGTTAGACCCGTAAAATATAACAATCTATCTGTTATTTATTGGAAATGAATCAATCCATTGTGAAAAATGAGATCACGAGGTTTCATGTTAGAGACCTAAAAATTTCAAGAAAAATAGACATATAATGATGATTAGAGACAAGTGGGACTATAGAGATCCATTTTTATATTCATTTCAAGGGGTGTAGTAATATTCATTTCATAAAATTTAATACCCATATGAAGATTTAGAAGATTACAAATACATGTTGAAATAAATGAATAATATGGTCCAATATCCAATATAGTAGAAAAAAAAGTTAATGAAATAGTAATGGTACCTCTCATAGTTTCTATACCAATGACCACTTATTGTGGAGACACTTCTACTATGTGAACAAGCATCATTCCAGAAGCAATTTGATGGAACCCTTTTATAGGTGAAGAATCTAATTTCTACATAGTTTTAAGAAGATGTGATGGTCTTGTTCCACTACATAGAGTAAGAGAGATATAGAATAATATATATTTGTTTCTATAACTTCTTTTGGAGAAATAGTTCATGGATGTCTCACAAATAACCCTCTTATAACTTCATGGATTGAAAATTTGAAATAAATTAAAAGGACTTCCTCTATGAATTTTAGGAGTTTTGGAATGAAGATACCATTATGAAATAATTTGCTATTCATCTTGATTCCACCTTCCCTTGAATGTACTGACAATTCAACAAGGATAAAACAAACTATTGTAAACCTTAACTATCTATCTAGGTCTATCTATAGCATCCTCGCCCTATCCAAAACATCAACATAAGTGGGATGCTTCGGAAATAAGACCTAATAATTAATATATGATCAAAGTCTCAACTCAGATAATTATGCCTTATTACTATTATTAGATTCAATCTCAAGTGAAAACTATGAAATATTATAAATGTGATTTTAATAAAAAATCATTGTTTTCTTGGACGGCTCAAGATCAAAAAACAACACAACCTTGGTCAAACCATATTCTATTGATATATATAGTCGATTAAAATAATGTTTCTATAATTAATCACAATGAAATCATGTTTCATTGTCTCTGCCATCATGTACCACTATCACCGTCTAAGTAATTCCACCATGATGGGGGCACATTTCACCATGATCTCATCTAGTGTCTCCAGGAACTCAAACAGATCTTCATAAATGGACAACTATTCCACATCATGTAGAGGATCAGTGGATAATTTAAAAACTACTATCTTCGGGTGAAGGAAATCTGGAGAATGATTTTTTGGTATATCCACATGAGGATTGACAGATAGATCCTGAATGGGAACTGGAGGTGGTGAATATCCTAGACATTAGCATTGCGAAAAATCACCTCCACAATAATTGGGTCTACTAGAGGATTCAATTTCTATGTTTCAGTAGAATATTTTTCCTAGAACTGATTCACACCTCTTCTAAATCGAATGATTGTACACAACATCGACAAAAAATAAGAAATACAGTAGATAATGCTAATATTTTTCAAAGAGGGGAAAGTTATTCTTACTGGTGGAGAAAAGAAGATTTCGATTTCACTATATCAAAATATAAATGTGTAAAAGTCAAGAACTAATAAACAAGACACCATTCCCTAACCACCAATACTACCTTAATGATCATTGTGGAGATAAATATAAATGCACTAAATCAAAACTAAATATTATGTTAGAAAAGATATATAAATTGATTACTAACTTCATGACAAAAGTTGAACAACCACCATTTAATAAAAAATTATAGTGAACCAAATTGGGTAACATAATATCCTAATAACTCATCCATCCCTCTCAGAGCTCTAACGATATTCGTGATCCCCATAGGTTAGACACTAGCACCTAGCATCATAAAATATGTATATGGGAAGAAAACATATCAGATGCATGTCATGAAATTCAATATTCATACAAAAGAATATCCAATAGGATTAATGTACCAAAAGGTATCATGATATTATATCACCAATTACGATAACCTGTGTAGCAATATAGGGAAGAACAACCCATTTCCCTAAGGGCACAACTGGAAATGTCAAAGGTTCAATAGCTAGATCGACCTCTTTGATATCATTTCCCCTTTGCTTGAACCTGGAAAGAGATAATATACAAAAACCCAATGTCACAAGTAGGTTGTGAGATACCAACCACAATAGGGTGTCACCAAGGATTTCTAGATGACAACAATAAATTCACCAAAGAAATTATTTCAATTTTAGAAGAATCTTGTTTGATATTTTAATTCATATTTAAAAAAATCATTTTATAAAATTAAAATAATAGAAATACATAAAAATTGATTTAAAAGTTATGGAGTATTTATAAAAATAAAGGCAAAAATAAAAAAATAAAAGAAAATATTTTATATAATTCCTTAAGGCATGTAAATAAATTCAAAAACATTTCTATATATTTATTTCTCAAATATAAATGAAGTATGAAACATTGGCATCTTAAAAATTACTACAAATGTGCCTGGCTATAGGACTCCAAACTCTCTAGGTGATCATAACAATATATGTATACCCATTTCCTTCTGACACATGCCATAGTTTACTAGTCATCATCACATCAGGGATTTGACAAGATTCATTTATGTTTTAAGATATTTTATAAGCATAGTGTCTGTCCAATAACTCACAAACTACTTATGGATGGCACGTAATCTTAGATAATGAATAATGGGAAGCTTATTTTATGAATGTATAAATACTATTAATTCCCTTTACATTATTTCAAATTATGTATTTGGGATTTAAAACAAAAATGGGGTTTTAATCAAAACATGAATTTTTTCAAAGATAAAACCACTCGGTTTCCCTCAAATATTTTAAATCTATTTTCACAAGTTTGAAATGAATTAAAAACAATTTATGGAATATCAAAATTAACTTCCATAATTAAATTGGAGAAATAATTGAAATTAATTTAATAAAATTTACTATTTAAATTAAAAAATTTATCTCAACCAATTTTCAAAAATAGTCCCAAATTCATAGAAAATGGGGGTCTTCCCTGATTTTCATAAAAAAATTCAAATATATCAATTAAAATGAATAAGGTATTATCTACAAAAATTAAATAAATTAAGAGATGATAAATTCCAATAACCAATTGAAATAAATCATGTAATTCGAGGTTAATAAATTTTTCCAAACTGAAATGATCCACCAACCATTTTTATGAAATCCAACAGTCAAAAAGAAAGTTTATGATGAGAAAATGTCTTATAAAAACTATAAACTCATCATTGAAATAATAACCAACCTCATGGATAATAGATCCATCAATTTTAGGTTGATATATTAAATCTAGAAAGAGGTGGAAGAGTGAACGATGAAGAACAAAAAAGAACAGTTACATAGGAATCACACCACAAGCACAATGACGATAGAATTCCTAAAGAATGGATTTAGAGGGATATGATAGATTCAAGAATTTTTGGGAATTTATTTGGATCAAAGGGAGTGAAATTCGAGAGGGTCCACAAGGAATAGATCATTTGTGATGCCAATTTAAAAACTTCAATTCTATTATTACACGACCACTAATCTCACAACACATCATTATCTTGTTATGTTTCATAACCATAGAAAAATTATCAATTAAAATTGAAAAACATTAATTAAATAAGTAAGGAAATGTTAAGGCTCACCATAATGTGTAACCTTACCTGATGTGAATCTTCTCACGACATGATCTTTATCACACTATGTACCTAGAGACCATTACAAGTCGAGTATCCTAGTTACATGGTGTGTAACCCTGTGGAATCTTGTTGAAAATTATGATTAAAGCATAGAATCCACAATATTTATGAATTTACCATTATAGGTATTCTCCAAATTCACTCTCATCCCTACCCAGTCAATGAAAAGGAAAACCAATGAAAAGGTTTTAAACATACATATCAGTTTTATTATAGGATGTTATAATTCAAAATATATCTTTTGACATAGTATATACATGATCCTTCAGAGGAAATGAACTCATATTTCAAAAAACTAGATAATCACCTCTCTAATTGGATATAATTGGTCAATATTATAGATTTTGGAGATAATGTGTTTTGAAACAAGGCCACTCACCCGATCAAATATATTTCATTAAACCATAAATTTGAGGATGCTATGTGGGTACACGAGGATGTGATGAGTTCGAAGAATCCAAAATTTTTGTGATAAAGTGAAATTAATTAAAGGGATTATATAATATAATTGGGGTAAAATGAAAAAAATAAATATTTAATGATATATTTCTATTTAAATATATTTAATTTATTTGGAATCATTCTTTATATGCGACATCATGTTTAAAAGATACATGATATACTATTTAATTATTATTATTTAACAAGATTTTTATTATATATATGAAGAGTTATTATGTATGAATATGAGTAAATAAATTTTTCAAAATAATTTTCTATTAAATTATAACATGAATTATTTATTATAATTTTCTATAAATGTATATTAAATCATATGAATGTAAAAAAGAGTTGTTCGTTTAAAATATATTATTATGCATGAAATGAGATATTATTTTAATAAAGTATAATAATAATTATTAATGAATTATTTAAATGAATTATATTTATTATATATTCAAAAAAATTATAATTTATTTAAACATTCATACTACACATAGAATGAATATAAACTAAATTTTATTATAAAAATGCATTCTGATGAAAAGTGTTTCGATGTGTAATGATCAATTATTTTAATAAGAATTTTTCAACATTCAAAAATTTAATTATTTATAATGGATCAATTATTTGGATTTATTATATTTGACATTATTTACTATGTTCATGTTTATTTTTTCCATTTTGAATAGTAACTTGGGTAGAAATGTATGTTCCCATAGAAAGAGTTAAAATGGATAAAAAAGGATAAAACTAAAATGATATTGGATAAAATGACATAAAAATGACTAAATAATACATTAAGTACATATTTAAACCCTATATAATTTAGTAGTTGATTATGATTATATTTTATGCCATTTTTCATGAGTGAGACATTTATTTCCAATAAACTATGGAAAAAATCAATGTCTTTCCTTTCCATAACATACAAAATGTTACCACATAATGTCTCTTATATTTACATAAATATCCTAATATATTATCCAAAATTCAAAATAATTTTTTAATATCCCTCACAACATCCTTTAGGTCATGGTTTAATCATCATACCATCTTAATAAGGCTTTATGTATAAACCTATGGTGGTTTCCCAATGAATATGTAAAGTTATTAATCGAGAAGAAATTATTCCATTTCATCTTATAATTTAACAAATTTATTTTATAAATTATATGTTCATGAAAATATTTTCATCAATATAGTTACTTTTTATATTAATGGAACAACCTTTTTCTAACACATTTCCATCTAATGGGAAATGAATGTATCTTTCATGCATATGTGTGGACTACCACCACTATATAAAAATATTATTCATTTTCCATTAGTAGTCACCATGATATATATATAAATATTTATTTATTTAATATATATTATATTTATGATTTTATCTTGGTAAAATTTATTTATCTTTAATTCATTATTTTCACTAAAACATGATAACAACATTCATGAATTGGTACGTCCAACCATCTCCCAGAAAAATGTAATTCATTTCTCCTAATCTACATTTTATGAATAGTTATAAAAAATATATAATGAATATATATGACTATGATAACATTATTTAAAAAATTTAGATGATGTAACCATGATATTGTTCCATGAATCCTAACTTAAAACCCATATGTACAAGAAAACACAAAACAATCAACACATAAGATGGACAATTTTAATAAAAAAATATCAATTAATATGTGTATAAATTTTATAAAAGTATAATATATGATATTATATGTATTTATATTGTATTTTAATAGAACTATATTAAATAAATGTTAATTATTCTTGTGTTTAGAGTCCTTATATAGCAATTCAGAGCTACTGTAAGGGTTTGTGTTATTGTGAAACTTTTTTTTGGATTATCTTTTCAAAAATTCCATATAGATAATTTTTATAATATTATCCTTTAACCCCATTTGTTAACTTATACATTTGAAATTACTAATTTTTTATTTATTTTAGTAGCATTTTCCTCTAATTTTCTACTTTATATGATTAGTAAAATTATTTTATATAAAATATAATATTATTTATTCATTAGTTGATTTACATTTTATTACATGAATATGGTATATAAACCTAATCCATAATTATTTTTTCATTATAATTAGTATACATTTTTAATAAATACAATCCTTAGGTCAATATATGTAGTGTCTTTAGAATATTATACTTAAAAATACACAATAATATCCATAAAAATTGTCTTTATTTAAAAATATACATAGTACTCCTAACACTCATAGGCTATTAAAACTATATGGGACATCCAAGGAAAATACCAAATTAAATGAGGTATCTTGAAATCCCAATAACAAAATAAACATGGAAATAAACTATATCAAGAGATTCCAGAGGCATAACATGATATCTAAATTTGTATTATCATATGAATGGTGACACGACATATATAAAAGATATATACAGATTCTAAAAATGTTGAAAAAATATACAACAATATATCAAAATAATTTGTAATGATTCATAAAAATCCTATTTAGATGGTCTATGTGTATAGTTTTATTTTTTTCCAATATATAATATAAAATCTATGTCAGGGTATGTTGATGTCCTCTATGATTATCAATTAATCATTGAAAGATTAATATGGGAAAAATTTGATATCTATTAAAGTTTCATGATGACAAATCTTCGTGAATTTTTATGTATCCATTAGATCTATTTTATTAAGATAATTGTAGATGTTTAAATATGAAGGTCGATGAACATTTAATGATGACCAAGAAATGTTCCAATTGGAATAAGAAAGTGTAAATTGTATTCAATAAGTGAAGGGTAAAATACGCAAAATCAATAGATAATTATTGAACATGAACAACAATTTAATATGTTTGACATCATGAAAAATAATTATTACTGATAATTAGGCAATTTTTTATTAGTATTTCATATGAATTTGTTAACTCTATTGATGCATATTTAATTTAACAAAAGGATACGAATAAAAAATATGGACTCACCTAAAAAAAAACATGAGGGCCCAACTTGTCCACCTAGTGGGTGGATGGTCTACTGGAGAATATATTGGGTCATAAAGCTTTATAGGGATTACATTGATGTTAATGGGTGAATATGGAAGGGGTGAGGTGATTAGGCTAATGTCAGGAGGTGCGGCCCAAGATCTGCTGGTGTGTGGGGGTGTTCATTGGGATAAACCATATTTCCATATTTGGAGATAGAAGACACATAATGTATTATATATTTATTACCAATATAACAGTAGATTTATGTGGTGGAAAATTTTCAGTTATTTTTTCCATGTATAATAGTTAATCATATATACTTTGACATTCGATATATTCTACCACGATAGTTTTATTGAAGTGTATTTTCATATTGTGCCTCGAAAAACCTTACATATATAATTAATGACCAAAATACCATTAGCAATACCAGTCTCATACATAATAATCCCTTAAAAAGTTTACCCATATGTTAGAAATAGAAACGACATATGTACAATTAAATAAGGGTCATGCTACATTATGTGGGTATGCCACTACCATTACATTTCCATGATAAAAGAATATGATATCTCACATCTATTAAAGAAAACCATTAGTGATCATGTTGTGAAGGATAAGACATGATAAATCATAAAACACGAATCAGAAAGTGTTTTTTATGGCATGAATATTTTTTCTTAATGAATGATATAATATTACACCATTCCTTAATATGTCAGAACTCATGAAGTGTTAAACAAGTTCAATGATTTAAAATTATATTTCAAAAATTATCATCATATTATTATGGGGAGTTAACCATGAATAAATACTCCAATAAAATGACGATTCCATATTTTTTGACAAGAAAGTATCATTTTATTAAAATAATGGAAAACTATGTCACAAATTTAAATGAAGGTTTTATGTATACTTCACTTATAAATATAATGGAACCATGGAAATGAGTACATTATCCTTATTGAGAGAGAGATCTACTTTTCCAAAGAAATAAAACACGAAGAAAACATTGTTTCGTGTAGAGATTATTAGATGGATCTATACTTTTTGTGAAGAAGAAGAATTATTTTGTTTAATTTATACAACATAGTAGGTTTTAATAATATTATTTGGTCCTTAATAACTATTTGCATTTATCTATTGAAGTTTTCATGAATAAAAAGATTCATTCAACTCTTTACAATTTCATGAAGAATAAGATTTGCATAATCACTAGTGGAAAGGCACAAGAATAATTAATTAATGTAAAATTATGCATGATTTAAACCCTAAATTAAGTTTATTAAATGTTATTACCCTTACAATATGTGTATTGAGACACAATATACCCTTATGTGAATGGAAACTACATTATCTGGTATATGTGAAAGGGAAAACAATGCATGTATTTCATCTTGTGATACACGTTCCCATTGATATGCCCATAACATGCTCATTTCAAGGAATCCAAGATTTTTTTATTAATGTGAATGATGAAAATATAATTATAATAAATATCTCATACACTTGTGTTTTGTGTATACATGTTGAGAAATAAAGAAGAGATTAGATTGAGTTATGAATGATTAATCATTCATAAAATAATATCAACTAAATTTTGTTCATCACTTGAACACATGCGATTAATACTCAAATCATTATTAATATAAGAATTATCTTCCCTTGAACTATATAATTGTCTAATTATGAAACATTTTTTATTTTGAATAAAATAAGCACCCATTATTTTGATAGTGAGTTGCTATAGTATTAAAAACAAGTATTAAAAATCTATGAAACAACATTAGTTATTTATGATTTATTTTTTTAAAATTATATAATTCAATTATATATAGTAAGATCCTTGGTATATATATATAAGATATTATTTATATGGATGTAGAAATATATTTTCAATAACTAGTAGTGAAACTATAGGAAAATTCATTTAAGAATTTGTTGTAATATTATAAAGAATGTTGTATCATTTACCTGATTTGGATATTTCCTATTTAAAATAATTTATGACTCGTATTTCCCTTGTTCTAAATAAACAATGTGATTCAAAAATACATGAAAAAACCTTTGGTGGATCATGGAAATGGGTTCTAATTATCATTGAGACGAAACCAAATAAAATATATGTGTTCTTGTCTTTCTTGTTGTATATGAATTACATGTGTATGTAATTTTCAAAGAGTATTAGATTAATTACTATGAATAAGGGTAATAGTATTTGAGTAAGTGGGTATAATTTAAAATAATGTATAAACTTCATAATTATTTGGTACACTGATCCACCACATAGAGTCTCAACACTGTCAATTTGGTTACTATAAGTGGTATCAGAATGTAGGTAATCATATGATTGGGTAAATTTTTTTTATCATAATTAGTTTTTACGAAGTTTATAAGAATTATAGTTGTCATGTGTATAAGAATGTTTCTTATATGGCTGAAATTTTTTCCAATCATATTTAGGATTCCATGATGGTCTCTACCAAGACTCTATAAAAGAGGATGAAGAGGAAAACAAATAGATTGTAGAAAATATAAAATAATGAAGAAAAGCATTAATACCCTTATATCATGTAAATTGATAAAGATCCCTATAATGAAACTAGATCATGTTGGGGAGTGTATGTATAATATTAGTATATCATAGATGTTTAAGACTTCAACTCTGATTTTGAATGTTATATGAAAACTATTACAGATGATGTAGTTTGAATTTTTTTAATCTTATTCCAGATAAAAAAGTAAAACATGGAGAGGAAATTAATAATGTGGGGGTTGATCATGGTAAGAAAATAAAATGGTGTGATCTTTAAATTAGCTTGTAGAATGAAATTATTTATATTTGATTCATTACAATGTAATTATTTCATTAAATGAAAAATAATTGAAAAATAATTTTTTTCATAGAATCCTGAGTAAATTTTTTTTGCTGAATTAATCCATTAAATTGACACATTTCTCAATGAATCCATGAAAAAAAATCATTAATAGATTTATTTAGAAAATTTTTAAGTTCAATGAGATTGAAATTTTAGTGGAATAAAAGGCAATTTTTAATGAATAGTGTATTCAAATGTCCCATTTTCTAGAGGAATCAATGAAATCTAGTAGTAGTGTCATGGAATCACAATTAGGAGTTATATCTCTAGGAATAAATAACCTTGATATCACATTGAGTAGTGGTAGTAGATATAATGAGTAGAATATTAATAAAATTAATGGTGAATAGAAAGTCATGATGAAAAATAGATTAAACTTTGAGGTATTCCCCTCGTATAAAATGAATTGAACTAGAGGATAAACTGATAAATTTCGAAGAGACACATGCTAAAACATCCCATGATCCACAGACGAAGAACTCTACCACAAATGCTCATGAATAGAGTCAATACCATTAAATTTATGTTTCAATATAGACTATTGATGAGGCACATGTCTCTATGGAGGCTCATCTACGAAGTAATAGGCGAAAAAATAAACTATTGGTAAACCTTCAACAAGATTGTGTAGGAAGGTAACTCTAACCCAGTGATTTTAATTTATACTAATGTAGACTCACATTTTAGTTACAGTTCAATGGAAAATCTAGGAAGATTTAGGAATATAAGCATACTTATTAATCCACCCGAATACCAAGGGTCGATACATGAATGATCAAGAAAAATACTTCCCAAAATGATTTTTTATAGATGAAAAAGGGAATCCAAAAATAATAATGCACTAAATCTTTTTATTCTAGAACTATATGAAAACAAATGATATTCATTAGCTAATATTACTGTTGATTGAATTTTTGTACATTAAGAAGATGTTTGAAGGAACAAAATTAAATTTTATAGAGACTATAAAAGTATTAAATATCAGTGAAGTATATATAAATTGATTAAGAAACATACTAAACTAAAGTGTATTCAATAGAATTTATCAAATTTGTACACTAGAATATATTAAAATAACATTAATAGTAATGTGAGTACTAAAACAAGTGTTGTCTCAGAAAATATGTGTAATCATGTGAAACATTCTCATTAAAATATTATACTAATGGGAATAGAATTCCATAACCTAGATAAAATCTATTTATAATGAAAAGTGAACTAAATAAATTTATAGAAAATATGTAATGGAATATATTAAATAGATAAAAAGAACTAAGAAACCACAGCTTGGAATAACTAGAAAATAGTTTCTATGAATTTTATGTTAGCTACGAAAATATACATCCACATTGGATGTAATGTTCATACCATGGAAAATTAGGGAAAATCCATGGAAATTAAAATGAATGGATGTATGGTAAAATCTGGAATAAAATCAACCATATAGAGAAATAAGAATATATTATTAATTAATGAAATTCATATAGAATATTTTGATATGTGTTCCGTGAAATATAACACCAAAATAATGAATAATCAATATTTCATATTGAGAGAACAGTAAATTAATAAATAATGTATAATTTTGTGTCCCAGTCATGTGAATGATATAAAGAAATGGAGAAGTTTGATAATGAAGATCATTGTACAGAAAATAGAAATGTAAAATTGGTTTTTTTTCATGAAAATGAACATTAAATTTATGTGGAGTTCATTACAAAAATGGTAACTATACAAATTTAAATTTTATTTCCGATAAAATATATTTTTGGAAGAATGAGTAATTACAAAGGATATATTGTAATTTTTTAATTTTTTAGAAGTACCAACAACCCTTCTTACCAACATATACATCTGTTTTTACTAACTATCATATACCAATATATCATTTATCATCAATAAAATTCGACGTAATGTCATACAAATATGAAAAGTCATGTAAAAAACAAATGAATATTTTTTCCATTATATATTATTAATAAAAAATATTTTTCAATTAAACAAAAACATTATAATAAATTATTTATCATATAAAAATATTTTAATATTATTTTAATATTTAATTTTTAAATTTTTTAGTTCAAAAAAGTCAATTTTTTAAATATATGTACACATATATTGATTTATAAAATTTATTATTTAAAAATGATTCATAAAAATTAATACATAAAATTTTAAATTTCTAAACCATGATTAAAACTTATATTGATTCCATTAAAATAAATTGTAAACATAAAATAAAAAATAATAATTGGATGTATTGATGATAAGTACGTTATTTGAGAAATAAATAATTTTTATAATAATCATCATAAATCTAATTTTATAATATCATCTAATCAGTAGACATGCGCATGAAGTCTCAATGAGGGGAAGTGTATTCACAAATCTGACACCCCGATAACCCAAAAATTACAGAGGAAATCATGTATTTGTTCATCGCCAAGACATTCATCTCACTCTACCTTATCTTCATATTGTTCAACCTATCAGTTCGTCGACACATGGTTCATACATTATGTATGTCATTGAATCGTTCAACCTTTCAGTTCATCACCCCAATGATCATACTCATTCTACTCATCCCCCCAATCTAGTAACCATTCAAGCACCCTGACAATATTTTGTAACAATTCACCGACATTGAGTCACACCAAACCATTAATCGCAAGCTTAATTCCCTTCAATTAGTCACCCCCTTTTAAAAATGATCACTCTCCCTCTATATCAATGAACACATTTGAAGTGAAAAAATGTAAAATTTATACCTTCATTTCCCGAATCTGGGATACAAATGTTTATTGAATGATAACATCCACATTGTTTGAGGATTTAACAAATTCAATTTTATGATTAATTAATTGTTCATAAGAAAATTTAATTTAACTTAAACATTCCCATTCAATAAAATATTGTAAAGGATAAAATTAATGTAGTGATTTTACATCAGAAAATATTGGATATAGGATTTTATAAATATGAATGTACTATAAAACTCCTTGATTTTTCAATAAATTTAATATTTAATGCATGAAAAAATATTTCTCTTCAAATCACCAAATTTTTATAACTTAGTAATTAAAAAATATTTCAACTTTTGTGATTTTAATTTCAAAAAACTAACATACATGGTTGCACTCAATCAGATATTTTGAGTCTGATAGAATCAACTAAGCATTTAATAAAACTTAACATGCCCTTATCAATAGTTAGAGAACGTTAAGAATAGTATTGAATAGTAATTAATTGTAAATCATGTAAAAAACTTCACTCTAAATGTATAAATATAATTTAGACTTCTTGAAGTGAAAAAAACGATCATAGTATAAGTAGTGGTATTTTTGTATGTCATAAATACATTAATTACAATACTATTATTAATTTAGTATTTTAAAATCGAAATTAATTTTAATAAAATGTTATAAAAATTGTTATTTTATTATATTATGGTTATATGTTCATTTTATGGGACACTGATTAATTTTCCATGGTGTTTTTAAAAATGTTATACTTTTAATGTTGTTTTTTAATAAATTATTATTTTATTTAATTTTTTTTATAAATTATATATTTTTAAAAAATCATTTTTGTGTTCATTTTTTAATTATACATTTCAAAAAATGTTCATGGTGAATTTTTGGGATTTTTCTGAAATACATGAATTTTTAGTCAATAGTGAAATTTGATAATTTACAAATTATGCTAAATAATTGAATTTCAGTATCATTCATGGGACATGGATGATGTAAATTACCATTGGTTAGAACTCACATCCACATATTACTTTCATTATCTCAATAATCAATACTATTGTTTTTCATTGGAAAAATAATAAAATAATGATTAAAATAATGTAAAAACCCTCCTCGCATCCACTATTTCCCCCCTCCCCCACTCCCTCTTCCCTTAATTCCTCTAGGACATTAAGATCCTCAATATTTATCAAAAATACCCATTCCTATTCACTCCCCATATCTAGGGCATCTTTTTCATTCTAAGATACCAAAACCACATCCCTTAAAGATGATATCAAGGAGGTTATTTCAAGAGGTAAACATCTTTGTTTTTCCTTTCGTTTCATTTCAATATATCATAATTTCATATTCAATCCTAACATCCTCTATACAATTGATCCTTATAAATCCATTTTCATATGTATACTAGAATTATACCATGTTAATATAATAACCATTATAAATATTCTTTCTCTCTTTCTCTCTCTGTTTTACAAATAAAATCATCGTCCAAGTGGTTCCAATATAGAACCAATTTGGACGATGAAGTTTCGTTCATCAAATTATCCTTTATTACTAGAAATGAAACCCTTTTAATGGATGATCCATTCAATAATATATGTATTATATCCAACTTATTACTCATGAACCTGTATATGTACAAATTATTAATTTATATGAAACAACTAGTCAATAATGAACAAAATACCGCCAAATAATATATGTGATTTTAATTAATATACCATATAATGATTTATCTTATACCATATAATATATATCTATACATAACCATTAACATTTTTGGAGGTTCTTAAATAGTATTCAATTTTAATTTCGAATAATTACATCCTTTCCACTTGAACATCCATAATCATATTCAAATATTCCGTTCAAAAAACCATGGTAACAAACACTTTATAATGACAAATTTCAATATTTTAAATAATCAACAAGGACATAATGAGAAAAATAAAATAATTATAAATTAAATACATGTATAATAGGTTCTGAATTAATTTATTAATATTTCCTATTTATATTGTATGACCTTGAGTATAAGATCAATACAAATTCAAATATAATAAATGGTTTTTTCAACCCGGACCTCTATCTTCATTCGAGATACATTTATTATTTTATTACATCCATGAAATTATAGTGTATTATTATGTAATACTAATAAATTATTTCTCGGTGTTCTATATATGTTTACCAACAAGAATACTTCCTTATTTTATAGAGTGTTACACATTTTAACAGAATCATTCAAAATTATTTCTAAAATACCGGCCTGATTCATGATAATCTCTCAAATTCATACATATTTTCAATAAAACTCTATAAAATGTTTTTAGAAAACATTTTCTTTATCAAATAGTATATTTTATTATTAGTATACTATCTTACATTATTTCTGGTTTTATACTATTACTTTTCCAAAATAACTCTTCTTTTCAAAATAATAGTGTATTTATCTAAAGAATTACTCGATGATTTTATTAGAGTATCATCATCTGCTTCAGAAATATTGTTGATTTTTATATATTGTTGGGATTAATAATTTAAGATGTCATTTTTAATATTTAATTTAATATTTTATTATTATTTTGACTGGGGATATTATATCATAAAACCATTCACCAATATACTTCGAATGGTTAGTGTTTATGCTTAATGTTAGAGGAATGTTATTTAAATTTTATATGTTTGTTTAAATATGAATGTATATGTTGTTTTTTTATCTCTAGTCATGTGTGGAATGCATTAAATTTTTATGTGACTGGTGCAACCCACAATATCCACACTTTGCATCAGTAGGTCTCATATGAAAAATATATATGGACTTAGTAAAGGCCTTTCCTTTTTTAGATATGGTTTTGGCCATGGTCTTAATCATTTTTAGATATCTTGGACGAGGACATAACTGTATATTTGAATTTTTTGAAAAAAGATTTTTCCTTATTATAAACGAATAAATTCATTGTTTATGAAGTTATTCAACTAGTTTAATACTAATGATTATCTTTTATCATGGAAATATTTTCTCAGGAAATATTATTCCCATAATGTGTTTAATTTTATTATTTTCAAAGGCTTGTATTTAAAATTATTCATCATGAATAATGTTTGTGTTTACATTATCATCCATAGTATTTCTTACTCTTACTGGTCATTTGATGTCAACCCTTTCTTATATTTAATATTCACATGTTATGAAGAAGTAAATATGAATTACCTGCAGGGATGCACTAATATTTGCAGATGCTCCAAATAAAAAATTTATTTTTTATTTCATATGAAGTTGTAATGTTAACTTATATGAGTATATGGATTTCCATATCAACTAAACTATTCATTCCAATGGGATATGATTTCTTGTAATCATGCAAATGTAATACAATAAGACACCAGTTCCGAGAAACTAGGGTTGGGTCTTTATAGTTTGTATCAAATTCAGTTTAATAGGAAACATGGAAACTAGATTTAGATTAGGGAAAAAAATCCCTATGATAGTATTTGGGGATAAATATTCAATAACGTCCTAGTATTATGGTATGTAATATATTATCGGTATCTTGATAGAAAGTACATCCCTGTCTGGATACAAAAGTTTAGGTTGTTCTTGAATATATGTACCAAGGAGTGAAAACATTGAAAAAAGTTTTATGCATAACCCAGGGTGTCTTGGAACATGAAAATGGGCCTTACTATGAACCTAGTTTGACACTCCCCAAGGATATTATTAAGATAATTCACATTTTCATTACAAGCTATTTTGAAGGATATAAATTTATATGTGCCCTCAAAGAATCCTTGTTTATGATTATTGGATTATCCATGAATATGATTTTAATTTATGCTATGTACTTTTATATATTGAGTTTATACTCTCTGAATCATAACATAATCTAGTGTATGATATTATATTGAAATCACACCAACTATAAGAAATGGAAGCCTCATGAACACACATATCCCATGTAGGGATTTTTCTACGAATCAAGACAATGATGTTGGCTCTGGAGCTACGACTAGTGCTAAGAAATGTATAACAATACATGGATGACTCAAAGAGGTTATAAAAAATAAACTAACCCATATAGAGCATCTTGATCCACAATTTGGAAGAGCAATGTTGCATCACTTCATGGGACAACAACCATTATCATTCAACAGGACTAAAAACAAATTTGTAGATGAGTAGTGAATATGTTCTCTAGAGAAGAAATTTCCGTTATTGGGATGTAATGAAAGGGATAAGGTTTTCATGGATTTGTATCATCTATTTAGAGATATGGAACAAAAGTGGTCATTATTTCAAAACAAAAAGTAGGAGGATGAAATATATAGAGATGACATAGAGGGATTTTAATTAATTTTTCGTAGAAAAATACTTACCTCATGAAAAATGATAAAATATAGAAAGGAAATTTCTAAATTTGTGGCCAAAGGAGGATTAGAGTGTTGAAAATTATGAATCTATCTTTACAATTTTATTAATACATGACTTTCACGATATACATAATCTAAGGAAAAATATTGGTCGATTATTTGGTGGTTTTAAACCATTCCACTGAAGGTCCCTAGTGTTTCAAATTTTATCACCATATGAAGATATAGCCTCATGTTCTATCAATATAGACCATCGATTTAATATTTATTATGATTTTAATGTAATGAAAGAGAATAATAGGTCTAATTAATACTCTGTAATAGTATGTAAGGAAATGGGGATGAAGGAAAGAGTTGACTATCAACCTTATGATAATTGTCGTATGAAACAACATGGTGCCTACATTAAAGAATAATGGGTTTTCTAAAAGATTGGAAAAATGAAATCATGTTAGAGATTGTAAGGGGAATACAGTATATATTAATTTTCAATGTTTCAATTTAAGGGAGATGGAACACAATGTTAATGGTGGCCAAAAGCATCATGAAAACATGCCTCCGAAATTTCCAAGGGAGAAGGGACAATCTTACGATATCACCACTGTTGATATTGAAGTTCTTAATGATCTGGTGGCATGAAATTTAATATTTTTCTCAAAAATAACCAATTCTTTATTAGATTATGGATCATTTATTTATATCAAAACATCCATGTTTTTGATGAAAATTAGATATTTCCAATTTTATTAATAAGGGAGTTGTCAGGCTAAACTCACAAGGTAAGTATCATTACAACAATGTTGTGTTCGGTTTTCCCCATTATGGCATGTAAACATTCTTTATCAATGGATTTTAATGTCATACTTAGGATTGAAATTGATATAGTTTTTGTTATGGATTATCTTTCGAATCATGATGTGAAAATTTTTTTCCAGAAGAATGTGGATAGAATTTTTTAGGACGATGTGGAGTCCCTTATATTTAGAGTCGAAATATCACCAACTAATTATCATCTTCATCCACCCCTAAAAGTTCTAATAAATTTAATAATTTGGGAGAAGGTGAATGTAATAATTATGGTTAAGTAATGAAATGTTCAAATAGAGGACTTACCTATTATTCCATAAAATGTAGTTCTGTTTCAAAAGGATTAACTTGGACATCCTCCAGAGCGGGAAATTGAGTTTTTCATTTACATAATTCCTCGTCCAAGGCCCATATCAAAGACACATTATATAATTTATATTGTGGAATTAGTGGAATTGAATAAAACACAAGAATAATTTAGTGATAAAGGATTTATTCTCCCTAATGATTCTCTATGTTGATCCATGATTATTTTCATTAAGAGGAAAGATGGATCTATGAGGTTGTCCATTGACTACAAAGAGATCAATGATATAAAAATAAATAACAAGTATCCCCTACATCACATTGATAATTTATATGATTTACTTCATGGATCCTAATATTTTTTGATGATTGAACTTCAATATGGATATCATAATTTGCTTGTGAGGAAGGAAGAAATTCCAATTACAATATTTCAAAATAGATCTTGGGAATTATGAGTATAATGTAATTCCATTTTGGTTAACTAATGCTCCCTATGTTTTCATGATTCTAATGAATATGGATTTCATTTAATGGCTTGATGACTTTGTGGTGGTATTTATTAATGATATATTAGTATACTCCAAAATCCATGATGATCATGAATACTACTTGAATAATATTTTATAGACTCTTATAAGAAATTTATTATATGGGAAGATTAGAAAGTGTGAATTTTGTCTAAAATCAGTTTCCTTTCTATGAAACATTATCTCTAATAATGTAATATTTATTGATCCTACGAAGACTATGGCTATCCGTTAATGGCCTACTCTAACAAACACAACTGAGGTAAATAGTTTTAATGCTTTAAAAGGTTATTATCTGCGTTTTTTTTCAGAACATCACATGTTTATCCAACATAACGACCACACATAAACATAAAAGAGTTATGTTTAAATGGAAAAAATAATGTGATAACTGTTTCAAGAAATTGAAGAGGAGATTAATGAATGATCTGATCGTAACTCAACCCTCATGGAATGATGGGTTTGTGATCTAGAGTGATGCATCAAAGAAAACAACTAGTTGTGTCCTTATGTAGAATGCTATATTCATTTCCAATGAATAAAAGTAGTAAAAAATTCATGAATACCAATATCCAAATATTGATCTTATAGTTAATAGGTGTACATTTTTTTCAAATATATAGAGACATTATCACTATGTAGAATAATGAGAGATATATATGGATCACAAGAGTCTAAATTATATATTCTCATATAATGAATTGAATTGGAGGTAAAAGAGATTGATCTAACTATTCAAGGATTATGATTGTTCCATTCACAATAACCCAGGAAGGGAAAAAAGAATTTTCCATGCATTCAGATGGATGGATCTAGGATTTCTCAACAAAATGATGATTAAAAGGGATCCTTTATACATTGATCTAATACAGATATATATGAGAATTATAAAATAAGGTGAAATACCATTAAATTTTCAATTGGGTGCTTATCTATCTTTATATGAAAGGATAAAAATCTCTCAACCTGATGATGAGAAACATCAATAAAAAATTAATGCCATGAAAGATGGGAAGTTCGCAGACTTCATATGTGAAGATGGAATTCAATAATTTGAGATGTGGCTATGTGTTACCTCTATAATCATGCTGAAAAGGTGGTTATTAGATGATTCCCAAAGATAAAATTTTACTATACACCCTGTTATAACTAATAATATATTTAGATTTTATTGAACATTTATGGTTGGTTAACATGAAGTTGGATGTTTTTGATTATGAATCAAGAATTTTAGTCTGTAAAAATGTGAAGGCTTAATGACAACCTCATTGATGAGTCATCAATCCTCTACCTATTCCTACAAGGAAATGGGATGTCAACACCATGTATTTTTTCACTAGATACCCAAAAATACATGAATGAATGGTTCAATATGGATAATTGTCTATCAAATTATGAAATCTACACATTTACTCGCTACAAGGGAGGTTTTACACTAGAGAGACTATCAAAAATAAATATGAATAATGTTGTGAGACTTCAAGGAGAACCTATATCAATTTTTTTCATGATCCAAAATTTATTTCAAAATTCTCTAATAATATTATGAATTCTTCGGATACTGAGATTCGATTGAGTACTCCTTATCACCCAAATACTGATGGGAAATTATAAAGGACGATCTAAACCTTAGAGGTCATATAGAGATCACATTCTCTTTACTTCAAGGTATGTGGGATCAATATTTACCATTATGTAGTTTTCATACAATAACAGTATCCATTCAAGTATTGAAAAGTACCATTGGAGCATTGTACAAAAAGATCTGTTATACACCAACTTGTTGGGATGAGGTTAGAGAAAGGAAGCTTGTAGGCCCATAGCTTGTGGAGGAAACAACAATGAAGGTACTGACTACTCCATGTCATATCAAAGCAAATAAAAGTATATTAAAAATCAATTCTGATAATAAATGGTAGGATTTGGCATTTCAATTAACTTATCATGTTTTTTTGAATGTATCTCTATGGAAGGCTGTTATATGATTTTGTAAGAAAGTGAAATTGATCACTAGGTACACATGCCATTTTGAAATTCTTGATAGAATTTGAGTTGTTTCATATCATTTGGCTATGCCACCTAGATTGTATAATGTACACAATGTGTTCCATGTCTCATTTCTAAGAAACTACATGACAGATCCAACACATGTCAGCACTTCTGAAGGTATTGAATTGGAACATGACCTATATTATTGTGAAGAACAAATCCAAATTTAGGACAATAGAGAACAAGGGTTGAGGAATCAGACAACTCGACTAGTAATGATACATTGAAAAATTCATAAAATCTAAGAGGAAACATGGGATCATAAATATATTATGATGATGAACTACCCTAAATTTTTTTGCGAGTTAACATTCTGGTAATTTTGAGGACGGAATTTTTGTAAGGTGGGGATAATGTTTCACCACATGATTTTTCAAAAAAAAATATTGAATGTATGAACCACATAGTCTCTTTAAAACACCACATTTCTTTAATGTAGCTAGTAAACATTATTGTTTTACTTCTGTGATTATGGTTTTGATAAAATGATATATAATATTGAATTCAAAAAGAAATTTAGAGCCTAATACCATCAACATTTTTTTAATGTATAGTAACATACCATTATGAATAGTGTCATACCCATATGGATAATAATGAATAGCAATGAATAGTAATGAATTGTAAATAATAAAAAATAGAATATTTTCCAATGAATGTATAAATTCAATTTATACATCTTATAAGTGATAAATTGATCATAGTATAAGTATCTGTATTTTGTATGTCATAAATATTTGTATTACAATATAATGATTAATTTAATCTTTAAAAATGGAAATATATTTTCAGAAAATGTAACCAAGAACATCTATTTTATTATCTTATGGTTATAAGTTAATTTTATCGGACCTTGATTAATTTTTCATGGTGTTATAAAAAAGTTATAGTTTTGTGTTTTTTGAATAAATGATGATATTGATGAAAAATTTAATTAAAAATATTTTAAAAAATATTTATAAAAATTGAGTTCATTTTTTAATTCTTCTTATCAATAAATGGTTTGGTTGATTTTGTGGGATTTTTATGGAATACCTGAATTTTTGGTCAATAGTAAAATTCGATAATTTACAAAATATGCTAAATAAGTGATCTTCTTCATCATAATAGAGTACTTGATTGTGTAAATGGACATTGCTATAAACTGAAATTAACATATTACTATTCATGGTTACAAGAATCAATACAATTGGTTGACTTTTGGAAAATAATAAAATAATTCTGAAAATAATCGAAAAATCCCCCTCTCCATTACTATAACCCCGCCACCCCAACTACCTCTTATATTCATTCATATATTCCTTGAAGCTCCTCAATGTCCTTCCCAAATACCATCCCATGTCACTACCCACATTAAGAAGATATTATTCTCCCCAAAATACCAAAACTCAATCCCATAAGGAGGTTCCCATGGAGGTTATTTCAAGAGGTAATCATCTTTCTATATGATTTAGTTTCATTTCAATTTATATTCATTTAATATTCTCTACCAAACTCCTCTCTCAAAATGATACTTATAAATCCCATATCATTTATATTTTATAATTATACCATGTTAATGTAATAACCATTATAAATATTATTACTCTATCCTTCTCTCATTTATGAATGAAATCATCTTTCTAGAGGTTACAATTTACAACATTCATGGATGAAAATGTTTAGTTCTTAAATTTCTCCATCATTACGAGTCATGAAATAATTTTTGTGGTTGAGCTAGGATATCATATATTTATTATAACCATTTAATATTCATGAACTAGTGTATGTACATAGTATTAATTTATGTGACATAACTAGTTCATATTAATCCAAATACTGCCACAAAATCTATGGGATTGTGAATAATATTTCCCCGTATGATTCATCCTCATACCATGTAATAAAGTTCTATATACAACCAGTAAAACTTATGTTTTAACATAAATAATATATAATTTCAATTCTGATGAATTACAAACATTCTAGATAAACATCCATACTCATAGACAAATATACCCATCATGAAAACCAACTAAACAAACAATCTAGGACAACAAAATTCATTCTTTTAACATACCAATAATGAAAAAATGAACGTAATAAACTTTGTATAAACTAAATAAAGGTCTAATATGTTTTTAATTAAGTTATTAATAAGTATAATTTAAAATTCCATGACCATAACATCAAGAGAGGAAAAAATTCGGACATATGGTTATGGTTTTTCGACTGTAACATACAACTTCATTAGGGTTGATTTTGTTGTCTAATTACCTCAATGAAATTATTAAGGAATATTATTTACTAGTCATAAATTATGTTTGAGTATTATATATGTGTTTACCAAATGTTATATACCCTAATTTTATGAGGAGTTACATTTTTTAAAAGGATCATTCAACATTATTTCTGAAATACTTGCCTGATTCAAGGGACTTTTCAAATTCATACACATTTTCATGGGAATAATATAATATTTTTTTTTCAATCATTATCATACTAAAATCATTAATTTTATTATGAAAATACCATGTCACATTATTTTGTGTTTTAGAAAAATACATTTCGAAAATAACTATTCTTTTCAAAATAAAAGAATAATTATCCCATGCTATACTAGATAATTTTATATGTGTATTTTCATCTGTTTCAACACACCTGATGATTCTTATATATTAATTTGATTAATCCATTATTAAATAATCTACAATATTTAACTGATTTTTTATTGATTATCTTTAATGTGGATTTTATCTCGTAAACCATTCACCATTTTCCTCTAAATGTTTAGTTTTTATGTTTAATATTTGAAGAGAATTATTTACATTTCATTAGATTGATTCAATATTAATGTATATATTTTTTATGTTTATCTCCATTCATTTGAATAATTAATTGGACTTATTATGTGATGGGTGGGGCCTGCTATATCCCCATTATGCATCAGTAAGTTTCATGAGACAATCATATATGTACTTAGATGATACCTTTCTTATTTTTATATACAATTTTGGACGAGGCCAAAATCATTTTTCAATGTCTTCACCTAGGTCTAGAAAATATATTTAAGAATTATCAACATTTGCATTTTCCTCATTTTGATGATTTATATTCATAGATAATGTGTTAATTTGATTAGTATAATAACCATGATTATATTTTATTGTGAAAATATTTAATCATCTCATATTCCTACCATAATATGTTGAAGATTGTATTTTTCAAAGGAATAATATTTAAATTTTTCACCATGTCGGATTCTTATGTTTATGTTATCCTTACCTACATTTATTACACATAATGATCATTTTTGTTCACCCCTATCAAATAATTCATTCTCTCATGACATGTTGATGATTATTATAAATGACCTGTAGGGATAAAAATATAATTGTCGATGTTCCCAATAACAACTATATGTTTTATTTCTATTCATGTTTTAATTTTGAAATTATGTATTTATATTGATTTACAAATATTTTAAACTATTCATTCCATCGGGATGTAACATTCTTGTAATTATTCCATTGTAATTAAGTAAGGCACCAACTCTGGGAAATTGGGGTCAGGTCTTCACATGTACTCTTAATAATTTTATTAGGAGATTCATTCATAGTTCTATAAATAATGGTTATTTATTCAATATATGGTTACCATAATTTTCTTTATTTGGTGTATGCAATACAAAAAATATGGTCATTTTCTTTATTTATGTATGATTCC
This sequence comes from Viscum album, assembly GCA_963277665.1. Lineage (NCBI taxonomy): Eukaryota > Viridiplantae > Streptophyta > Magnoliopsida > Santalales > Viscaceae > Viscum > Viscum album. Next base: position 1,666,094,068 of record OY728156.1, read on the forward strand.
TTTTCCCTATCATGTGTTAATTCATTATATTCAATTTTTATATCAATGGATTAATAGGTGGTTCATTTTAAAATTTTGAGTCCATACTATTATTAGTTTCTTTAATTCATGTCATTTAAATATAATTAGTTGAAATACATATAAAATTTTATATTTTATATTTAATAGAATTAATATTCACAACCAAATAATTAAATGTTTACATGATTATAAATGTTTCTTAATTATATTATTTTATTTTGGTGTCTTCATATTTTTGGTTAGTTCTCTTGTTCTTGTTAATGTAATAGGATTTTTGGTGTTTCGTGGTTTTACTATAGGATGATCCATGGAATCTGGTAATAATATTTGATGTGATTTTTTGGGATTCATTTTAATTGCATTTCTTATAGAATATTCATTTCCATTTTTAAAAGTTAATGTTGTGTTGAATTGAATTTTAAATAAGGATAATATCAATTGAAGGTGATCTATGTGGGTGAAGAGATAAAAAAATTTAGAATATATAACATAAATAAAAAGGTGTTATTCTTCATTTTTATCTTGTTTTTTTCATATTGATCATCTTGTAGAGTGTATTAAGGATCATGTTTTCGGATAAAATAAGTGATTATATATTGAAGTAAATAACATTTTTTTATAAATTTCCTTTAAAATTTTTATCAAATGGTATATAAATTATATTCTAATGTCATGTTAGTAACCTCATATTTTTTGGTTGTGCTCTAATTCTATTTGATGTAATTAAATTGTTGGGGTTCCATAGTTTTTCTAGAGATTGAAATTTGGAATCTATTTTAGAGCATTGGTTGTATTTTATTTGATAATCCTAGTAATTTTGTTTCTTATAGGACAAACGAGGACTTTTATAGGTTATCACATCAATCTTTTGATATACTATATAATTTTATATTTCTAGTCTATACAATTTTGTGTTTTATAAATTTATTCCTTAAAGATTTAATTAGTTGAAATACCTATTAAATTTTATGATTATATTCAATTGAATTTTTATTTGAAATATCACAATTCAATGATCATGTGATTAAAAACTGGTGTTTCATGTTATTGAATCATAGTCAATTTTAGTATTCAAAACTTATTATTATTATTATATGTTATTTACAATTTGGGAATTTTTCATTGAAGATGAAATAAATTTTTGAGATCAAGAACGATATAAAGTATCTTTTTACACATAAATTACTAAATTAATCAACATAAATAATTTACAATATTGTGTAGTACATGTTATTAGGTATAAAAACTTATTTTCATGTGTCCGGTTTCAGATCCTTTAATGTAATGGTGGTAATTTATAGAGTTATAATATAATTATGATAACATAGTGATATTACATAAAGATTAAAATAGAATATCGTGTAATAAAGAGGATACTCTGGTAATGTTTTAAGAATCACTAGAGTTCGCAAGTATTGAACCCCTTCTATTTATTTATCATTAGTTCTAACCTCGGTGCCATTATTAGATATATTCCTTGTTGTTCAATTTTGGTAGCTATAAATTGAAATAGTTCTATTTTTTCTATGAATATAAGGTTTTCTGGTCATTTTTAGTTTGAGAAAAGGGCTTTGGATCCACTACATTCAAGACTATTGGTTATTCAGGTCTGGCTAAATGTCACATATTCAAGTGACACAAATGTATTTACCCACCTTTTAAAGTGTTTCAGGTATATTTTTACAATATTCCACAATTGTTTTTGATAAAATATTGATTTATATTTAAATTAAAATGAGAATAGAAAAGGTGGTTTCATTGGGTTCTGATTGATTTTAAGTTACAATGTAAATGAATATGATTTTATTAGGTGATCACAAATGCATAAAATGAGCTTGTTACCTCTCCTAATGTAAGGAGGATATTTCTTAGATCATTCTTGTCCTTGTATGAGTGTGCAGATTTATGGTGGATATTTTTTTCCTATATGGGAAATTCACTGCATGTACATATATGTGAAAATATGTAATTATTATTGGAATTTGAAAAATATAAATGTGATTTTCCTTGTAAATGACTGATTTAATGTCCATGATAATGGAAGTGTAGAGGGGACCTATGGGATGATGTATGCATGGAGACCTATTCTCTGGGTGTTATAGAAAGAAACTAATTTTTCATTAATATGATAGTCATCATGAAATTCTACATACATGGTGTATAGTGGGGATCCTCACTCAAGGATATTTAAGACCGTTCCATTCCTAAACTAGTTGAGTTGATGTTGGATGTTAGAGGGGGACTATATCAATAATTTAAGGACATTAAAATTTGATTGAGTTATTGAACTTTTGTTGTAAAAAATTTATTGAGTGGTTTAAATGTTGGAGTCTGAACACCTATAAGATGTTAGAGAGTGGATCAAACTAATTATAAGAGATAAGTCATTCAAGATGATACACTATAGAGTGGATGACATTATAAGTGGAGATCCAATTTTTCATTTGAGTGCTAATTTTATCTAACAAAAGAAAATAATTCATCCCCTAGGGGAATTAATGAAATCATCCTAGAGGATTGGAAATAATTAAAAAATATTACTTTTCACTTATTCAACCCACTTAGTACAACATTGATTAATCGTTATTTAGTTCTCTTTTAATACTAAAATTTCAATTAATATTTTATATTATCTTTTATGAATATCTATTTTTATTCTAAACACCTCTTTGAATTATTTGTTATACAAGTGTATAATTTTCTCAATTCAATTATTATAATAAAATTTATCATCATGGGATATTTAATTCATTATTATGATTTTTAATTTTCTATTAATAAGTAGTAATTTTTTTATTCTATGAAAAAACATTTTCAACCTAAAACTACGTAATTGAAAATATGTCTAATACTATTTGAAACATCATATTTCATATAACAAGCATTATTTTTACAGAAATACTTTTGATAATTATCCTACTTTAGACCATTGTCCCATTTTACGTGTATCATTATAAGTGTTTATAGGCCATGGATTAAATTTTTAGGTGATCATGTTATTAATAGATGATTTTTATATCTTGAGAAAGATACTAGTACTCCACCCATGAAAATTAATGGGACTATTCAATTTACATTCAAATCAACTAGTTCTGTATCATTCAAAAAAATGTAATGTCGTTGTACTAAATGTAATTTTTAGAATAAAATGTTGATAATGAAGTTAATGGGGGTTCACATTTCATGTGGAAATGAAGTTAAGACTAATTACGATGAAGATGGAATGCGATGGAATGGAAGAGTTAGAGATGTGAGACATTTATGAAACAAAAGGTGGAGGTGAAGGCGAAGTTGGAGGAAATATGTGAGATTGCGATAAATGGTGGAATTAATCCTATAGATAGTTTCAAGGATTCAGGATTTTGAATGGATTTTATGGTATTGAAAAGATTTTGGGGTGAGGAATAGTAGGAATCATGATTTCATTCAATTTGGTTTCTTTGAATGGAAATATAGTTTGGAGTTCATATTTTTAACCGACCATCATCATAAATAAATTTCACTTCATGATGAAAATATTATAAAACAACATTGATTTAATTTGATAGGAATTTTTAACATTATATGTATATATATATATTGTTATGTACATAAGAATACCAAAATAGTCTTATTATAGGATTAATATTTGGTACTGGAATCACGGTATCATTCATAAAAAAATCCTTACAGTAGAATACATAAATAATTTGGATAAATCAAGAGTTCTTCACCAGGTTTATTTATGAGTCTTTGGTGAAGATTAAACTTGTGATAGTGGAAATATTCTATTCCTTTTTGATAAATTATTTCTAACCTAGAATCGTCAAGAATATCTATGTAATAAGAAATAAAATTACTAGATGGTTTATATATATGGAATATTTCTTATAAACATACCACTCAAAATGTATTTCATGATTTTAAATTCTATAGAATATAATGAAAATTATGCCCTAATGAACTAATATAGTGAATAATTATTTTTTCCAACTCATATTTATCCTATAATGAAACATGTTTATATGAAATATCAAATGATGAAAATTAATTATTTTCCACAATTGTACCAGACTACAGATTTCAATATGAATAATCATATGCCTTACATAATAATTTCTAAAACTTCAGACAATCATGAGATGGTAACCTTCTCTAAACATAATTAAATTTATTGTATCCACCCATATCCCTGGCCAAATGAATTTATCTATAAATTCCCCATCAATTCTACATTAAGAAGGTAATGCAAAACATAGACTTATTTGGTCAAGTGGAAATAGTTACAATGTGAAGAAAACATTTCTTCGATTCTAGAACATCCTTATAGAATCAAAAAGAACCCACAATATTCCTAATAATCTACATCCACTGAATAAAATCCCTAAAAATGGGGAAAAAGTAGAACATGTGTAGTAAGAAACGGTCCATTTGTGCCATATTTTTTTTACACATTCTCTATAGACTATAATAATTTTTTGTGACATGTGGATGTAAAAATCATTAATATCAAACTAAAATCACTTCAATAAAATATAGAAATTTTTTTACATGGAATTTAATAACTGAAAAATAGGTAATAATCCATGATCTCACCACCTAAAAAATCTTCTAGAATGTATATATGCCGATAAAAAAATGTTTAAAATTAACAATACATACTAATAAATAATGAAATATAAAAATTTAAAGTTCAAATGATAGAAAAGTGATACGAATAAATATTAATGTATGTATGTTTTCTGCTGAAGGAATTTAATTTTTTTCCTTTATTCTTCCTCTCATTTCATATACTCAATTATGTCACTAGGCTCCAAAGTGTGTTCATCGATAATCAAGATTTTCTTTGTATGTGTTTTATGTAGCATAAATGAACTAATTTGATGATCTTATCTTTTTTTTCATCCCTTGTACCTTAGTTACAACTGCACATTAAGATGGTAATGCAGAATATAGAGTTGTTTGGTTATGGGGAAGCAGTCAAAATAGGAAAAACGCACCCTTAAAATACAACAACATACTAATGTTGCATAAAAACATAAAACTAATTTTAATGATGAATGAATGTACTTTAACCATGAATGATGTATTATTATCAAGGTGAATGATAATTGCTTAAAATATATGTCATCCAATCAATGATAACTATTTCATTCATAAAACTATATAGTAGAAAGTCACTAAGAAGTTAATAATATCCATGTAACAATTGTGAATTGTTTTAGTTTCCAACCAATTGATATGATATCTATATATGAAATGAAATGACTTTTATTCAGAATAAAATATGGAAACTTCGTATGCAGTTTCAGAAAGAGGATATAAGAGTTCTCTATTATTTACCAGAAATGCTCAGCCAGAGAAAATGTCCCTGACCATTTATTAAAATAAAGGAAAAGTACATAACGAATGCACAACAAGCCAGAAAAACAACTACATATGACAAAAATCATAATCATCCCCATATCCATGACCCATTACTTCATCTGTAGTATCAGACTCCCTCTCCAAGCACTCATATTGTGATAGAGTCTTGAAATACTTCCTTCTGAGATTTAACTTTTACAAATATAGGAACTTCTCAGAATATTGAATCCCTCTACCCTTTCCAACAGAGGACATAGTTTCCATCGACTTTGGAATAGAAGAGTAACACTTACTCTGATTTCTTCTTGGTGAATCAGTCATAACATCCTCATTCTTCACCACATTCTTCTTCCAACAATGAACAATATCAATATAAGAGATTCAGGTCTTATCACTTGTATTCTCATTTTCACTATCTTATATGTCCCCCATTTTCTAGATAAATGGCCCTCCTGATAACCATCATTTTCTCCTCAATATTACTCAATGAAACTATTGATATCAATTATTGCTAAAAATTGCAAGTTTTCCCCACATTTTGATTTACTCAGTTTAGAAAAAGACTCCCTCTCCACTGCCTCCTCAACTTCTCCTCTGTCCATAGTGACTACAACCTGAGAGACACCACCTTCCACCCCCCTTATACCTAGTTCTCTATTATTATTATTTTTACAGTTTCAAATCTTTTAGTAATTGGGAATCATGTATACTAAAATAAATACAAATATAAAAAATATGATAAAAATGACGATGATTATATATCGAAAGTAATCCTACAATGCACTCAATCAAAAGAAGTATTGATAATTAGAAGTATTACACACATTGAAACCAATAACCGGTTAAAATTTTTCACGATATACTATAAGCTGTCAAAAAAACTTGAATCCTCTCTAAATAATAGATTCATTCAAATCAAGATGATAGTAGAAGAAAATCTCCAACATAAAAATTATGAGGCAAGCGCTAATGATCAAAAAATACTTGAAAACACCGTAAACAATATGTTATAAAATGGAAAATGTAAAATAATGGAATGAATAATAATATGAAATTTAAAAATTAACTTAATTTAATTAAAAATTTAATGTAAATAACTAATTGATAATCCACACCAAAAAGTAATCTGATTTAGTTGATTATAGTTTAATACATACAAGTATTATGTGGGTACAATCGTAGAGGAAGAATGAGGTTGTTAAGAGTTGGGAGAGATTATATAATAGATTAAAATTGGATTCAGAACAATAATCAAATAAACCAAAAAATAAAAGTTTAACAACATGATGGGAAATTAAAATGAATAAGTTAATGTAAATAGATAGGAACCAATTGAAGTGTCAACCTTATTCTCAATCACATCACTAAATTTATTTTCAGGACACTTCTCTCACTACTTCAAGAGGAAATAATCTATCCCAAAAGATCCTCCCCTCATTTTTAAATTGTTTCTGATTCATGGGAATCACCATGTAAAAGAAGAGTCATAGTACAATTAGATTTAGAGATATAATGATGGTTCATAGATAAGATTTCCACTATACCTATTGATGTGATGCTTTGTATTGTAGAGTGATATGACTCTAAAATAAGTGGAGAAGAACACCAACCTGATTAATTGTAACTCAATAGTGGGTTGTTCCAGTTAGTCCAGGCTCCTTTATCATAATGCATGACATTCATATATCTCTCTCATGCTTCATGGAACCTAAATTATTAATAACATGAAAATGATACATAAAATTAAGAATCACATATCACAATTTGGAATATTCCAACTCAATGAACAAAATCAATTAAGAGATATGAAAAAAGATAAAAGTCATAAACTGCATCCAAAAACATAAATAATGGAAAATATGATGTAATTTTTTTAAATTAGATATGGATAAATTTCATCATACAAGAGTGGATGAAAAGAGAAGAATTTCATAGTAGAGTTAAAATTGTAGTCAACATTTTAAATTAAAGTTACCATCACTGGTCTATGTGATAATGACATCTAGTATCTAATTAGTGTGCTTCATGTAGATGCTGGTTTAGATGGAATAATATTTTGAAGACATTTTAGTCCTAGAAATGTCAAATTATTGTGAATATTTGTAGTTGTAGAATGAAAAAAATTGAATTGTTTAAAGTGAACAAAATTTATATAACACAACATGTATTTCATTATTTTTTGAGTTGCCCTTTTTGAAGCCATACTTCTGTACATGACAATGTTTCTTTCATGTTTGTATTGTTTATATTTTTATGTAATTGTCATGGAGTTGAACATAATAAGGTTATGCATTACTATGACTAGAGTACATGTAATATCTTTAAAACCTAAATAATATGTCTACTGTGTATGTAATCTTTGACAAAAATAAGGAAAAAATGAAATCTATATTTAAAATACACAAATGGCACTTGTAATCCCAAATATGAATGGAATATTACTCACACACACAACAATATAGATGTCTTTGATGAATTAAATAAATAAATAAAAACCCTGCTGAGAATGATAGTAAAGAAACAATAGCCGAGCATATTAGGGTTAGGGGAAATGAGGCAATATAATAAGAGATATATACTGTTAATGCTTTAATAAATCGTTTATAACAGCAATTGAATACGGTAAGACAATAGGGAGAATACTTGGATGATGTAAGTAAAACATACCTGCAGTGGAGGTCTAGTTGGGTATTTCTTATGAGTTAGGTTTTTCTAATAGTATTAGTTTAATGAAGAACTTTTTTTCACAGTCCACATTAGTGGTACGTTAAGTAGAAAATGAAATGGAATGAAGCAGTGAAACCGAAGGACAAGTGAATGGATGTCATGAGATGGAAGAGTACTAATTGGAGAGACTGATAATAGGAAAATTAGAGATAAAATCATCAAGGATTTTCTAGTTAATGAATGAAACTATGGAGTAATATTTTTTTATCAAGAACCTAATTGTGAAGATAGATGAGTTTATGTGAATGGGTTCATTGGTGAAGGATATGTCATAGTCGAACATGCATGACTCCTCCATCTTCAATAACCTGTATTTATTGGTTAATTAATGTGAAGATTGAGGGAGGAGAATGACAAGACTTCTGATGAAATGAATGTTGAGTTAATTTTCATATGGAACCCTACAATGTCATATGATGGATTAGAATAAGGTGATCGAAGCAGATGAAATTGTCAGAGGAATTGGTTTTCATGGGTAACTCATTTACAGTAGTAGACAAGGAAATGATAGGTGGATTTAGAGGAAGAAGTAATTGGATGTAAATATAGAGATATTGTAATCATGTTGAAACCCTAGAAAATCAATGGCTAAGAGCGAGCTGGGGAGGGAGGGAAGATTTTGAGGGGGCAGAGTAGCACAGAGGTAAATCATGATTTAGGTCTATCGAAATTAGGTGGTAGGAATTCAGGTTGGGTGTGCGTGTTAGGAGTAAATTTTTGTGGGAGAGAAACATGGTGGAAAAAATCCTACCTTAGTTTATATATATATATATATATATTCTGGTTGGTTGGTTTAGGTGAGTTATGTTTTCATTTTTACCTTCAACTATAATGTTTTTCATTTTTAATTTTTCTAATCTTTTTTCATGTTTCAATAAGTATTTTGGTACATGGGTTTTTATTACCATTTGATAAACCATTTGTCAAACACTAATTTCTTATTATTATTTCATGTTTTCATTTTTTTATATGTTTTTTTTCTTATTATTCATATAGAGATCCCTATAAAAAATATTAATGATTCTATTTCTTTATGATTTTTTTTAAACTTATTTAGAAAAAAATAATTTGGTGTAATGCTGGATTTTTCATTTATTGTTAATAATATTTTAGGATTAACTTCTCCTTTGATATTCATACTTTTTCTACACATACACCCCATTCTTCGGTAACATATAGTTCATTCCTCGGAGTTAGTAGGTCATGGTTTTTCATGGAAGTGGAACTAACTTCATGTTTCAATGACATCTTCAGGGGATTTAATAATAATATTACTTGAAATATGAACAGCGAGGGAGGCTATTAGCCACTTTTTCCTTAATTTAACACTATATGAAATATTTTTAACTATTCAATTGCCATTTCGAAAACATTACAACAGTCACTCATAGTGTGATTTGAACATGCCAAACTCAACAGACCCCCTTCAGAATATCCTGAAAAATTAAACAGAAAATTTTAGTCTACCAAAATGAATGGTGTTCTATTTTTTCCTCCAAATATATTCTTTATTATTCTTTATTTTTTTTATTTTTCCACATTTAATTTAGTATTTGTGACACTAACATTTTTATATTATAATTTATTATAGAATTTTATGAAATAAACAAAAATTAATTTTTTTAAATCTTGTTTATTTTTATTAAATGTTTTTATTCTTATTTATTATATAGTGCTACCTATAAAAAATGGTAAGCCTTTAAGATGATTTACTCATATTTAAGGTTAATGAAAAATATGTTGTTAAAAACATTATATCGCATGATCATATTTTATAAAACATGAGAAGTATCTCTTTAAATAAGGATTTTTATTAACTTAATTCGTCGTTTAATATGGATTGAAAATTTTTAATTGTTGATATTCTTGTACATTGAAATTACTAAAAGTAATCATGTTTTTTTAGGTATTCCATTTATTTTTCTTAGTTGAATCATTTATTCCAATGCTCTGTTGTATCATATTAAGGATCACATATTCAGGACACTGGTGAGGTAACTCCCATAATCATAGAATTCCCAAGACTATATGGAAACCATAAGTCTTCCGGATTTGAATATATGAAGGGGTTGCATCATATGATATATTTTAATGATAAATGTTATAAGGTCCAATTACAGAATCCACCACCCCATGTTCCACTGCAGATACAGTATAAAAATAATTTCCCTAAGCAATGTCAGGAAAAATGCTTCCTAATATTGAAAAAACCTCCCAAACACTACTTCCGCCTCGGGTAGGAACAGATGGGGGTTCATGATTCAGAAGGAAGGGTGGATTTCACATGGGTTTATAAGAAAGTTCTCGGGAAGATCTACAACTTGAGCTTCAGTGAGACATTTCTATTTCCCAAAGAGTATATAGGCATATGAAATTTAGGGGTAGATGTACATTTGCAAATACACCTATTGTGTAGGGTAAAAAATATAGATTATTTTTTAAGGGTGTTATTTAAAGTTCTATAATTTTGAAAAAAATTTAACATGCTTCTAACATGTTTAATTAATATAATATAAATTTATTGTATATATAATGAGTTTAATTAATATAATATAAATTTTTAACATTTGTTGTTTGAATATCCATATATAATATTGAATTGAAAATTAAATTTAAAAATAGATACTAATTATTGGAATTACATATAACATATGGAAAGGTATATATGGATAATATTATCAATATTTATCAATAGATAAATATTTCTTATAAATATATTGCTAATCATTTTAAACAAAATATATATTATCATTTGTCATTATTATAATTTTAAAACAAATATTTTAGCTATTATAAAAAAAATTTAGTGAAATAGTTAAAAAAAATTAGTGACAAGAATATTTTTGTGGCTAAATTTTTGTACCAGTATAAAATTAACTTATACCAATATATATACCACTTCTAAAAAATGGTATCTATTTTATAAGGGTTATAAAAATATGAAAACTCAATTTTTTTACATAAATTTGGTGGAAGAATCAAGAAAAATATACATAATGTAATATATTTTATTACCCTTCTAGCCTCTCAAGAAGATATTTAGAAATAGAAAAAAACAAGAGGCCTAGGAAGAAAATTAAATAGCATAAAATTTGAGGAAAAATCATCAAAAAAATTTAAATGTATGAATGTAAATATTCAATGCAGAAAAATTATTCAGAAAATATAAATAATACGCAAGCATAAAGACTATCAATCACTATAAATCACTAAAGAAAATATTATATGGGTTATGTGGAAATACTCATCCTTATTTCACTTATTAATAAGCTAAATGTGTTCCACATTATTCACTTACTTATTTAATAGTATTTATCTACTTAAATTGAATGAAATTAATGTTTATGATTATTTTCAAGATGTTATCTAAATAAAAATATTCAATGACATTGGGTTGTAATGATATATCAAGATAATTTTTTTTAATTGTATTACATTAGGTGATCATCTAAATTATCATGTTAAAGACCATATTATGAAATATTTTCCCAGTAATATTAAGTGAATCCACCACATGAGGGGGAGAAAACATAAAAGAGATTCATCCAGAGTTAGTTGTCAAAATATCTAGATGTTTAGGTCAAATATATTGACGATGAAATGAACATACCCCAATTATACATCATTTTATAATATTTATTAAATAAAATATTAGTATAAATGGTGATTGTAGGATGACGAGTAAAAATATATAAAGTGTGAGTAAATTATTTTTCCACAATAATTTGATGATGAATTTGTTAAGTGAAGTGGAAGGTATATACTTCGTCATGGTCAACATTGATGATACATCACAAAGTATGAAAAATATTTATATAATATAACATGTTTATCAAATTAATAGACATTATTGTTTTATTAGAGAAATAGATATTTTTATCCACAATAGGAAATCCCAGGTAGACTTATAGGTGACTAACTAAAACATCATTTATATAGAAACATGTGGTATCATCCATCTCATTATTCTTAAATAAATTAATCAATTATTTTTATTTAAAATATTATAGAGAAGATTCATAAAGTTTATTTAACTAAATTGTACTGAATACAAATCCAAAGGGTGATATTGAAATGACAAAGTTTATTCCCAATTTGTATGCTTGTGATTTTTTGTTATTATTTAATAATGAATCAATGAGAATATATATTGAATTGATCTCTAATTGGTGAATAATAATGGAAAGATAATGATAAATGGAATTTTAGACATATTGAATATGGTGGTTGAACATTTAATATATTTTTATGGATTAATTAGATGTCATTTACTAAGATAATATAAATGTTTAAAATGTGATGATTATTTGACCATTATTGTTCAATAATACATTTTCCCATTTGAATATGGGAGAAAACATTGTATTAAATAATTTAAAATTTATATATGAATCATATTTTGATTGTTCTAGATGATAAACATAATTCAAGATGTTTTAGACCATGCAAACTAATTTTAATTTTTAATAAGTTGAGTATTTTAGTTTTAAATTGTATGAGAGATGCATAAATATTTTGATTGGTGATTAATTAAATTTATTGATTGAATTTTCCAACCAAGGACCCTCCTCGAAACAAACAGGTGAGATCCAATGGTGTACCACTTGGGAGACTGGTGTAATCACCTATCCAATGTAGTAGATTGGTGTATAATGATCATATAGATTCCCACATGTGAATGTGCAAGGATGTCGGTGAGTGGGCCTATGTAGGGAGTCATTGTCCATGACGACCTCATATATGAGGGGCTTAATGTTTTGAATCATATCACTAACTTAAGAGATATTGTAGACATAATGGGTAATATATATTGTTTCCGATCATATGCAATGATCAATGTGGGACAACAACTTAAGGGTTACTATTACTGTATGAAAATGTTATAAATATTACCTACTCTCTTTGACCTATTTTGTCATGTCCATTAAATCAAATAAAAACATCATCTTAAACTATTATAATACCTTAATTTTTTAATGGATAATTGGACATTACCATATGCCAGACCTTCCCCTACACAGCATACCCTTACACGGTGAAAAGATATGTGGGTAATGGAACCCCACTGATACACATATATAAGTGTGATACTCCCTTTACAGAGGTATACTACTACCCATAAATGGTCGAGACTGAACATTCTATGATCTCATGGTTGTCTATGGCCATCTCCCGTGATAAAACCCTAATGAAGAGGTGGTGATTAATCTTCTGAAACAGTGTATAAAATCTCAATATTTGTTCCATATATATGTTTAACGAATGAGACACAATCATTCCATTCATGTTAAATGTTTATATCATGAATACAAGCATGGATTATATGTTTTAAAATCATTAGGCACACAAATATCATCACATGTACATGTGTTGTTCATCACAAAGGAAGAAGGCTATTATGTGAGGATACAATCATCTTCAACTTAATGAATGTTTTGGGACATTAAAATGAAGGAAAACTACATCAAAAATATGAATATCTACATATTTTGTTCTTTATAATAACATATATTATAAATTCAACTTATTGGTATTTTGGTAGATATATCAAATAAATATATACTATAAGTATTCTTGATACTGTTTGACACTGACTGAGAGACAGCTCTCATTTTCAAATAAAATAATCACCATAACACACTTATTTTTGTAATACAAGATTCGTCTAAGCTCTATACTTATTTGAATTAAAACCCATATACATTATTCTGAAAATGAGATGGTTTTTGTGAGAATTTTTCATTACAAATATTTTTTTCTATGACTATTATTTGGTTGTATCAGAGAATAATTTTCGTAGAACTATTCAATATTGATTCAATAAGAAGCATCACATACTCACTTGAATGAAAGAATAAACTATTAGAATAAAAGTATTATTCCACTTGATGTAACACTATGAGAATTTTATTGAAATGTCTTACCCATATATGCAATGGATTTAGAAAATATCTACCCTTTTGTGAAAGGGAAAGGAACCATCTATTCTATGAATAAAAGGAAAAATTTTGTGCATTTGATCATGAAATATATTCCCATAAAATGGGATAAAAAAACTAATCAAATTATGTAGGTTTTGTGTCCGATGTAATATAATGTCTAACTGTATTCAAGACATAAATTAATAACAAATAATCATGGGTATTTTTTATTTGATATGGTATTTCAATAATTGGTTGAATTGAGTTGTGTAATATTAATATTTAATTAAATAATATTAATGAAAGTGTATGTAAAACAAAAAAACTGACTAAGGATGACAAATTAATTTTTATATGGTATATCGTCATTATTATCTAATAATTGAAGAAGAAGGAAACACAAATTATTCTAAATTTTACTGTTATTGATTAATTTTACAATGATTTTATATAGAGGGTCAACAAGCATTATATTTCCATGAAAATGATTGGTTTTATATGGTATGTTATTTTCTGAAGAATATATTATTAAATTTTATATAATTAAAAAATAAATTTTCGTATAAGATAAAATGTATATGTTTATTGAGAGATCATTTTTAAGTAATAGTGGTTTTAGTACAAACAATTCCATTTTTAAATAGGTGGAACCTATATAAAAACACAATATACTTTATAATAAGTTTATATTACTTATCTAATTTTTTTGGGAATTATACAATACTTTAAATCACTACTATATTATAAATAATAAAAATCCATGAAATTAAAATATTTTGACAACAAAAGGATCATTTTTACTCATTAAGGTAGAGCATCATAAAATTTATGTGTTTTAATATTTATTTTAGTAACTACATTACATAATTATGTAAATTGATAGTGGTATTATAAGATCCATCACACATAAATGAGGAAGATGATAAAGATTAATAAGGGCTAATTAAAAATGTGAGTATAAACATGATAAATGTTTTGAAAACTAATTCACACCCCCTTGCTAAGTGTCCCTACAAGACCTATATATTCTCTATAGGTCACTCCCATAACCATCGCCCTAATGGAATCGATGTCCCATGATGGATTATTCTCACTCCATAATATATTACATAACTCCTCATGAGATATAAATAAACTACCAACAAATTATAGAACTATATAACATTAGGCCCACCGATCATATAAATTTAAATAATTCATATTCATTCAAAATGAGAAAAAAATTCCATACATAAATCATTAACCTAATCAAACCCATATGAAGGTAGTTCGTATCTTAATTCTTGTTGAAGCCATAAACAAATGGTCAATTATCTGGATTACCAAGAGAAAAAGGAATTACATTAATTTTGACATTTATAATATAAAACGGGATAATTTTCCTGAAAATTTATTTATAACATATAACCTCCATTAGACACATCTATTAAAATAAATAATAAAAAATTACCACATGAGTGGTGCTTTGTGAAGTTAGTAAATGATAATTTTAAAAAAGGAAAAACTTGTTAGTTTTTAAAAAACAGGAATTAAACCTAGAGGGTTCTCTATAAAAAGTTTAGTTTTATTTAAAATCTATTAATAGTGTAAAATTATTTTATGGGGATGTTACTTGACATTAGACAATAAATATGAGATTTAAAAGGAATGACATAAAGATCATACTTAAAAAGAAATAGAGGAGTATGATCCCTTACCTCAAGTCCGACTTGACTCGATCGTTCTTTAACGTCGTGAATAATAAACTTGAGTTAATTTATAATTTATTAAGATACATTTTCAAGTTCATTATTCCTTTTATATCAATTATTGAAATGTTATAAACATTATGTAATCATTTAAGTTAATAATGTTTGTTTTGTCGATATTTTGTTCTTAAGTCAAAGGCGGACTTCTTACAATTACTTGTGGTTTGTGTGGTCAATGGTTCATTATATCCAGAATGATATTCATGATTTGGATATCATATATATAATATATATCCAGAATATACATGTATTTATAATATTACATAATCATTTAGAGGTAAGAAATGGAATGCATCGTTCATGGAGACTGTAAGCCGTACGTACGCATGAACGCTACTTTCATTTCTTTATCATATTAATGGAATTAAAACTAAATGAGAGGTATGTATATTTTAATTCCAGAATTATATTAATCATTTATATGTAACATAAATTATATATATTCATTATAAATATTTACTTATAATAGTACATTACATTTGGGGATAAGAAATGAAATGCACCGTTCCTGGAGACGGTAAGCCGTACGTACGCATGAACGGTACTTTCATTTCTATCTCATACATTAATGGAATGAAATATTAATGATATAGTGGTATATTATATTTCCAGTATAAAATCATATATAATAACTTTAAATCCATCCTTTATACGTCCCACATATGTAATTAATGAATCACATCACTTTGAATGGGCGGTAGTCCGCACTTCCTTAAATGAAGATATCGCGTTTACCCATAATGGAACCATAAAGGTATGCCATAAATGAAAAATACAGAAGCTTAATTAAAACATAAACATATTATATATCATATATTAATATAGTGACATCTTAATGGCCACCTTTGAAGGTGTTATATGAGTGTTGAACAATCATCGTTTCGTGAGGCAGAAATTCACCATCCACGGAAACAGTATGTTCTTTAACCATTAGATGAAGGTGTGTGTAAGTGTAGCTCTAATAATTCTTATAAAAACATCCTAGTATATTTAAGATACTGTATTTGTTACAAAAGAAATGAATAAAAAGAGTGCAGGGGTTGGAGAGGCAAAATAAAACAAAAGGACTCAAGTGAAGACATTACCTTAAAATCGGGTAACTCCCTTTGGTTTGAGCTCAAAGGCTTCCTTGGGAAGACTTATGCCCAATGTGAGCCTTCAAGGAGTAAGAGAGGGAAGTGTATAAAATAAATGGGTAGAGTTTGGCCGAGCCAAAGGCTTTGGGAGTTTGGGTAAGGAGGTAGAGGTGGGGGCCTTTTATAAGAGGAGAGGAGGGGCAATCTTGTAAATTTACAAAATGTTACATTATTTTCAAAAGCGTTTCGGATTTTAAAGGTCCCACATTGAGGTATTTCGAGGATAAGGTGATAAGGGTTATACATCCACTCATCCAATAGGTTTTGGACATGTTTAGGTCTTAGATATTACATTATCATTCAATTTTATTTAAATTGTTAAATATTGAGGTCATCGCTGCATCATCATTATGTCATATATAATATATTTTATTTAATGTCTAAAAATTATAAAAAAATATAATTTTGTAGGAAATATTTTTAGCTTCCCAATTACTATTTATAGTAAAAAATATGACTTGTATAACCCCGTGTAAAAATTGTTTTAGTAAAACACTTCATGTTTGTGTCATTTTTTACTTTAACATTAAATAAAAAGGTATTTATGTCTTTTTCCAAACAAAGTGGATCCATGGGGTCCCCAAGTTGACCCATGGATTGTCTTGGTCGTACATGACACATACAATTAGGGTAGGACATGTGTATAGGTCATTTAATTTTATTAAAACATTATTCTTTCCTTAAACTACACTAATTAACTCTAATCGCGATTAAAAACATAATAATTTACTATTCACCAAAAAATTATTTTTATCCCATTGAACCACATTTTACTTCTTAATGACAAGCATGTATGTTGGATTTTTTAAATTAAAAACACAAAGATGAAAAATTTTCATTTAAACTGAAAAATTAGTTTTTATAAGTACCACTTAGTGGTTTCACTATTCATCAAAAATTGAGGTTTTTCAGAAAATTACCAAAAATTCACCCTAAGATATATTTGATATTCCAAATTCAAAAATGAGGTCTATTTTAAAAAATTCAAAACACATAAGTTTCATTAATTAATTTAATAATTAATTGCCACTGTCAAAACAAATAGCGTGTTTTTATGAAACAAAATGTATCAAAAGATTGACACTAGTTTAAGTCCGATTTCGAAGTGAAATTAATTCCAAAAACCACAATTGGACTAGATGGTAAAAATGTATTATAATTTAACTTTAAAACCAATTAAAAAGATAAACTAATCATATAAATAAATTAGATTAAAAAGAGGTTTTTAATTAAAATACAACATTTTTCACTATTCATTAAAAATTGAACTTTTTTGGAAAAATACAAAAAATTTACACAAAGTAAATTTTAATGTCCCGATTATAAAGAATAATTTTATTTTGCCAAATATAACACATACCATTCTCAAAATATTGATTTAAAAGAGGTTCTCCATCAAAAGTCGGTTAATCGACCTTTTAAAGAATATTAGAATGTTTACGCTTCAAATTGGATTCATTTGCATTTTTAATTCTCTAAATTTTATTGTAAAATGTAAAAATATTTGACAAACATATATAATAATTATAGGGATGATTTTATGTAAAAAAATTTAAAGACATATGATTAGATAAATCCAAATACTCTTCTATAACCTTTATTCGAACCTCTTATCATGTTTAGATAAAATTTATTGTAATGATCCTTGAAAACTAAAAAATTATTTAATTTATATAATTATAATATTATCATCATATATGTACTATAAAGAGGAACTAATGTGATTAATCATTATAAAAAGGTAAAACACATCCCATATATCATTTTCCCCTTTTAATTTCTTCGTAAGAACCAGGATAAAATACACAGTGATTTTTTTCAAAAACATCTACGTGTAAATATTTCCAACATCATTCATCGTGACTCGTCCCTTTCATCTTTCAAATTATGACACACTATGAAAATTTATATATATTCAAAAAAATCATTCATCCCATTCCCCCTCCAATATTTATTTTATGTACGTCTATACATTTTTTGTTTTCTTGGGATAGATGAATATAGTTGACCTATAAGCATAGTTTAGTATCTTCTTATTTATATTTGCTTTTAATGTAATTTTTTTTCAAAATATCACAACTCCTTCCCCACCAACATTGAACTCAAAGGTTCCACCCTTCATCCCATAACCCCCTTCTTCTACATCTAATCATCATCCATTTTTTCACTTTTACACATCACATGTATTTATTGATGTGTAATCAATTTAAAAAGATATAGTGATATTCCATTCTTCGTGTTCCCAAAGTCAATTGATTTTATGTCGAAGAAGAATATATTCCCCTCAATCATCAATATATATAAGGTTACAATATCTTTTCAAATTAGTTATTCTCTCACTTCATTTTCCTTCCCCATATGGTAGTGTATTGAGAAACCATAATAATGGAAATCTCTATCAAGTTTTTTCACATGTTGATCTCCTTCTACATGAGGTTATATAGATAGATTTTGTATTCTGTTTATATATCATTGTTCTCTTTGTAATGAAAAATTATCTATATTTATAATGAAAAGGATAATGTGGATAACATAAGGTCACATGTCATATTGTTATACTCATGAAAATTCAATTTTCACGAATGATATACCATCACATTACAATTAAATATGAGTACATAACTCCAATATGTTTTTGATGCATCAATGTAGTTCAAACATTCTTCCTCACATGTGGGTATGGTGAGTTAATGATTTATAATTATAATGTTCTTCATCACATTGAGACTCTTTTATCACTTATCTATCCTAATATACATAAATCCCATTTATGTAATCTTGGTTTGGTCTTTTTAAAATATTTATTTGTTTCTCAAAAAATCACAGAGAGTTCCTCAATAATCATAGAAACATTTTATATCTATAATAGATGATATCCTAGGAAAATATTAAATCACCATAGTATTAAAATGGTATACAAATGACACCTTACACGTACTCACATTCCCCATGTATTATACTTACTCTATATTAAAATTATATATACTATAAAATGTATATAAATTATCCCATCTCAAAGAATTCAACACAAAATTAAAATAATTCTCATGTTCCTCATTGATTTTGGGATATTAATGAATATCATCTATAAATACTAGAATAATTTTTTTGAGGTAATAAAAAAGAATCTATTAACTAATACATAGAAGATTACTAGATCCTTGATGAATCGAAATAAACTTTCAATGAATTGGGAGTTATTATAACTTGTACAAGAGGAAGTACTAGAAATAAAAACCTTCCTAATCATCAAAGGATGATATCCTGATGAAAGGTCCACTTTTGATATGTAATGATCTTTGTGTATCTGATCACATAAATCGTCAATCTATGGAAAAAGATAGTTTTTCATTATCAGTATGCTTTTTAGATCACGGTAATCACAAATACCATGCATTAAAAAATCATTATTCTTGAATGATGACTACTGCATGACATGGAGAACCACATAGGATTATAATTCCCATGTCCATATTTTATTATAATGAATTCATAAGTTAATATAGTTTAATAGTGGGAATTATTTATATATTCTTAGATATCTACATAGTTATAATTATGAGTTCAATTGAGAACTCGACCACACTTTTAGGAGGAAAACCTAAAATTTACTCACATAATAAATTAGTATAATCAGTTTAATGGCCATGTAATCAATATGGGTCCACTCCGTGGATTCAATCATTTGAGCTTCACAATCATGGACATAAGGAAATAATATCAATGTTTTTAAGAATACTCTAAAGGATTTTCAACCTCATTCACACACTAGTATTGAATCAAAGGGTCATTCAAGAAATATAATGTGATTTATTTATCAAAGTAGTTGATGTGGGATCTATATAAATATGAAGAATTAATTCCTCGAATAATTTCAAATTATAGTAAAGCTATTACGATATGTTTCATAAGGAGATTCCTCATAAAGATATTAAAAATGTATGAATTATATACTTGATCTGAAATAATCACCCATTAACAGTTACATTAAAAACATAACCTCCTTGTTTCATGTTGGTGTCTAAATAGTTGTACTAAACATTGTTGATATGAAATAATGATTAGTACTAGAATCAAATAAAAAATTTTCTATACTCTAATTAATAATGATTGTACCTATTACCACATAATTTCTTTAATCCACCTCTATAGTGGTAATATCATAATTACCCCCCTTTTCTCTTAGCCTTGGGTATCGTCTTCAATGGATATCTTAGTAAACTAATGATTAATACATAATGTTTAAAAGTTTACATGTCCTTTTAAGTAAAAACATATAATATTTTAAAATGATTAATCAAGAAAGTATTTTTTATGATCAAATATATGAGAATATATATCTCAAATTTATAAGAGATGGATTGATTTACCACATTTCCAGACATGAAACTTTTCCTAGTCCCCTCGAGACTACTCTAGGATATCTATTTCTACACTTTTTAAGTGTGGGATGGGGGATTTTCCTACCGAAATGTGTTTTACCAAATGATCCCGATGATTTTAACTACATTTTAATCTTTTTAAATAGATTTCCATGAAACACATGAGAAGAATTAATTTCCATATAAACTGTGAGGGAACATAAATAAATTTTATCACTATTAATGTCCTGAATTTACAAGTCTCTTCAATAAAACTAATTTATCTTACTAAAGAAGTGGTCAAATTTTATTTTGATGCTATGTATTAAATCTGATGTTTTTTGTGAAAGCCATATGAATTTTACCGCATAAGATATGATATATTTGTAATCCTTTTACATGAGTTCAACGAATCCCTCTATATTTTAGGATATAGAGTGATATGGAAATGATTATTGAAAAAAAAACATCTTGAATATATCCCACTAAATATATTATATTTCCATTATGGTCTTTTAATTCTTGATCAATGTCCACTATTTATCAGCTTTCCCCTCAAAGAGAAATATATACGATATTTCAATATTTTTCTTTGTAAATTTATGTAAATATAATATATTAAAAATTTAGAAAATCTGTTATTTATTGAATTTCATATCAGAAGAACCCTATAAATTGATGGTCTTAAAATTTAATGGTCTCAATAATAAGTTGATATTTCAGAGGATGTTTGACAAGATGTAATTTATTTTAGATGAAATTATTCATTTGTATAATAACCTCAATGATGTGGTCAACATGGGATCTCATCATATTACGAACTAAATTAGGGAAATAAAATTTCCCATCAGATATTTTTTTAATTTTATTCCTCCAACATCTATATATTACCTAAAATAGAAAAAGTCTAGTGATGGTAATAATTTGATTAATACATGTATAATTGGAAAACTATAAATTTATAAGAGGTTACTCATAAAAGGTGTATAGAACCAAACATATGAATCTATATGTTTAAATCAATGATACCCAAAGGTAAATTACTTTTAGTTTATATATCCCAATTAGGTTTCATATGGATTATCAAATCCTTCATAAGGGTTTCTGAAGAATAATTGAACTAAAAAAAGTTTGTCACCCAATACTCTTTATTAAAGTATTTAGTTATGAATCTATGTCATGCACCATGTCATGGATATTTTAATACCACACATTCCCTCTTAATGATTAAAACCCATATTATAATTATTCTAAAGGCTATATATACATTCCAGTAGTCATACGGGGTTGTATTTTCTATGAAGAAATAATATATAAACATTTCAAATATTTTGATGATTAATTAAATTTCTCCTAAGTGATTTCAAAATAGGGTTTTCAAAATTTTCAAAAATAAATAGTGTTTATTTTGATAATAGATATAGTGATAAAATCCTTATATTCATTTAATTTTATAATTTATAAAACACAATTACAGTAAATACAATCTAATGATCTAGAGGTATAATGTCTTTGGATGATTATAATGGAATATACATCAAAATTGGTGAAATTCATTTCGATTAGAGAGGATTTCTCACTTGATCATCATTCCATGATATATATAATGAAAAAGGTAAAAATGCATGGAGTACCACATCCATTATATCTTATTTGGGATTCAAGGTTTAAATTAATGTTTCGGTGAAGACTTCAGTAGGATCCAAATATTGAGTTATGTTTCATCATAGCATATCATTCTCCAACATATGAATAGTCTTAAGGAAAAATTCTAACCCAGTAAGTAATATTGAGAGCTTTATCAAAGGATTTCAAAGGTGGTTGGGATCAACACCTACCTTTGGTGGAATATTCTTACAACAATATCATTCACTATAGTTTTCATATGAATCATTATGAAGCCTGTTGTGGAATGAAGTGCATAAATATTACATCCGTGGATATATTTAATGAAATAAACCTTCTAAAAGTAGACATTATTGATGAAATGGATGATAAGGTCTGATATATTCAACAAAAAAAGCTCATAGTTGTAAAATTTTTAGGTTGAAAACTGATAAAAACACCTTGAGTTTAATGTGGGTGACACAGATTATTTTAAAATATCTTACAAGAATACAGTAAAGTGATTTGGAAATAGGGGCATGATAATCCATAGATGTATTCGTCCCTTTTGAAATTATTTATCACGTTGGGAAGTTAGCTTACCGATTGAAACTACCCCATAATCTCTCTCATGTTCAGGATGTGTTTCATTTATCTCTACTAATAAAATAAATACCAGATCCTTCACATGTAATAAATTTATATGTAATAAAACTAGAGAAAGTTCATTATTTTGAAGAACTACTGATAGAGATTTTAGATCGTTGATAGAAATGTTATGCCAAACAAGACCACCAACTTGGTTACAGTTATATTAAGGAAACAAAAAAATTTGTAAGCTATGTGGGAATATAGGGATGTGATAAAGAAGAGGTATCACCATTTGGAGGTATTGAGGTGATGAATTTTGAGGGTGAAATTCCGTTTATTTGGGTATAATGAAACACACAAATGTTTTAATGAATTGTTTTCATTAAATAAGTTTAAATCTTCAATTGCTTTAATTGCATGAAAATTGGAGTTTAAAAAACTAAGAGACTCCATTTTTATAGAGTAACCATTATAACATTTCCATTAGGTTATTGAGAATGAATTAAAAAGTTATAAAAATATAAGTTGAATTAAGTGGCTACAAATTATTTATAAAAAAGAAATATTTTAATTAATAAAAATAGGATAATTATAATTAATAAATTAAATTAATTAAATTTGTATGTTTTATATTTAACAAAATATTTTTAATATTCATCCACAATTTATTTAATTCATTAGTTATGAATAAAAGCTAATTTATGTATAAAAACCAATATTTTTCAATTGGGTAATTTTACTATCTTTTAATGGAAGACCATTTTTGAAATTAGTATTTTTTGAAACATTAATACTTTTCATATGAAAAAATAAATACTATATTTGGGCGAGGGATAAAAAAATTTATATTTGTTAAATTTAATATACTTTTCTGATAAATTTCATGTTTTTTGTGAATTGTAAAAATATATATTTAATTTAATGTGAATTTTTTTCATCTGAATATTTATATTTAAAATTTTATTACTGAATGGTATTAATGTATAATGAAAATAAATTTTTTTATTTAATATAATTATTTTAATTGGAACTAATTTTACACAGAATTCAGATATAAAAATATTTCAATCGTTTGTAAAGTTTTTATTTTTAAAATATATATTCTGATTCTGATAGTGATGTTGATTTAGATTTAATTATTAATTTTGTAAGTTGGTGTATAATGTTCTACAGAATTACAGTTTTACATACCGACTTTTATTGATGATTTTTAGAGTTTCAAGTGTCTAGATTATGTGTTTCTTATGACTTTAGAAACCTACTAAGAATCTTTAAATAAATCAACTATAAAAAATTCGGAATTAGACATCTGTTTATTAAAAAAATTCCACTAAGTAATAGTGGTTCTTCTTCTAAAATAATAATATGAGACTATTTTCATTTATTGACGAAACAACCAGATTCAATTTGTCTTCATCGATTTTTTGATTCAATATCATGATGAATAGTTTCACTCCATTATCGTTTTTCCCGAACATCCCACTCATTCATTATATTATTATTTCATTTATTTTGACATTTCACATTTTTATTATTAAAAACAATGTATTATATTTTTTTATCTTTCTTTTTTTATTTCAGTGCCGGGATTATAGTTATTATGATAAAATTGAAAATGAATTCAAATATACTTCAACAAAATTTAAAAATACATATACCTGTACTCTATTCTTTTTCAACTATTTTAATGGTGTATTCATATTCTATGAACTATTATTTCATTATCACACCATTACATTCTAATTAAAATTTATTCAACGTTACTGTTTCTTCTCAACTTTTATAGATATTAGTCTCTTATTAAAAGAAAGACCTTTAATTGAATATGTCGTGCAATATCATGGACAAGTACTAGTTATATCTTAATTTAGCCTTGATTATGATGGAATTGTATTGTTTAGGAACCATGTTTTTATTCTTCCAACACTATAATTTAAAAAGGAGACATTGGATGAGGCACATAGTTATTCATTCTATATTCATGCTAACATCAACAATAAATATAGGTTCCTAAATGAATATTTCTAGTGGGATGTGATGAAAAAACATGTTTATGAATATCTCTCTTGATTCTTGGGTTGTCAACAAGTTAATACTGAGAGACAAAATTCAAACAAGATGTTATTACCATTAACCATAGAAGAATAGAAATGGGAAAATCCATATGGACTTTTTTGTCAGAAATTCAAAAATAACTAAATTCTATAATGTAATCATTGATCCCCTTAAAAAGTCGGTAAAATTCATTTCTATTAGAGAGGATTTCTCACTTGATCATCATTCCATGATATATATAAGGAAAATTGTAAAAATGCATGGAGTACCAAATCCATTATAACATATTGGGATTCAAGAATTTCATTAATGTTCAGTGAAGACATTAACAGTCTTCAGATATTGAGTTATGTTTCATCATAGCATATAATTCTTCTGCATATGGTTAGTCTTAGAGGAAAATTCAAACCCGGTAAGTATTATTGAGAGCTTTATCAAAGGATTTCAAAGGTGGATGGGATCAAAACATAACTTTGGTGGAATATTCTTACAATAATATCATTCACTATAGTGTTCATATGAATTCATTATGATTCCTGTTGTGGTATAAAGTTCTTAAATATTACATTCATGGATAAATTTAAATAAATAAACCTACTACAAGAAGATATTTGTGATGAAATGAATGATGAGGTATGATATATTCAAAAAATCAAAAAATAGCTCAGAGTTGTAAAATTATTATGTTAAAAAATGATGAAAACACCTTGAGTTTAATGTGGGTGACACATATTTGTTTTCAAATCTCTCCCAAGAATATAGTAATGTTATTTGGAAATAAGGGCATGATGATCCATAGATGTATTTGTCCCTTTGAAATTATTTTTCATGTTGGGAAGTTACCTTACTGATTGAAACTACCCCATAATCTCTCTCATGTTCATGACCTGTTCCATATATCTCTACTAATAAATTAAAGACCCGGTCCTTCACATGTAATAAATTTATATGTAATAAAACTAGATAAATATCATTCTTTTGAAGAACCACTGATAGAGATTTTATATCGTTGATAGAAATGTTATGAAAAACAACACCACCCACTTGGTTTATGTTATATTAAGGAAACAAAAATTTGTTTAAGCTATGTGGGAACTTAGGGATGTGATGAGGAAGAAGTATACTCATTTGGATGTATTGAAATGATGAATTTTGAGGATGAAATTTCATTTTTGTGGGTATAATGAAACACCCAAATGATTTAATGAATTTTTTTCTTTAAACAAGTTTAAATCATCAATTGCTTTCATTGCAAAAAAATTTGAGATTAAAAAAACAATGAGACTCCCTTTGAATAGAATAAGCATTATAACATTTCCATTTGGTTAGTGGGAATAAATAACTATGTTATAAAAATATAGGTTGAATTCATTGGGTATAAATTATTTATAAAAAAAATATAAATAAAAAGGAAATATTTTAATTAATAAAATTAAGATAATTATAATTATTAAATTAAATTAAATAAATTTATATAATATATATTTATTAAAATATTTTTAATATAAATCCACATTTTATTTTATTCATTAGTTATGAATAGAACCTAATTTATATATAAATACCAATATTTTTTAATTAGGTAATTTTGCAATCTTTTATTGGAAACAATTTTTGAATTTAATATTTTTGAAACATTAATACTTTTCATATGAAAAAATAAATACCATATTTGGAATAGGGATAAAAAAATTTACATTTGTTGAATTTAATACATTTTTCAGATAAATTTCATGTTTTTGTGAATTGTAAAAATATTTATTTAATTTAATGTGAATTTTTTTCATTTTAATTATTTATATTTAAATTTTTTATTATTGAATGGTTTTAATATATAAATAAAATAAGTTATTTTATTTAATATATTTATGTTAATTGGAACTAATTTTACACTGAATTCAAATATAAAAATATCTCAATCTTTTGTAACATTTTAACTTTTAAAACTTATATTCTGATTCTAATAGTGATGTTGATTTAGATTTAATTACTACAAATTTTTTTTCTTTGAATTTATAAAATCTGAATCTATATTTTTAATCAATGTGTTCAAATTATATAAACATATTTTTTTTAACTTTTTGGAATTAGGAATTGCTACTTCGTTATTTTTAATGTTGTAAAAAGGTATATCAAGTAATTAAGGGTGAAAATAATATTACAAATTTACCATAAAAAATATTATAATATTATTGGATGTTTTTTTTCACATTAATCATCCTTTGGTAGAAATTGTATCCTTTAGAATACATTAGGATGAGATTAGTGCATTTAATATATAAAATTTGAAAAATGATAAATATGGCTTACTCATATGTTAATAACTATATAATTTTTAATATAAGGTTATAAAGAATATAAATTAGAATATAAATTATCATTTGAAATATAATATGATTTTATTTATCATGGTAATTTATTTTTAATTTTATGAAAATAAATTATTACCTTAATGACTTGTACATTGATGATGCAGAAATTTTTTAATTGCTGAATAAACGATATATTTTTTACTAAAATTAAAAAAACCACTACAATGCACAAAAACATGACCAAATTTTATTGGTTGATTATATATTGACCATAATCCTCCAAAAATAGTGTTATTGACCATTTAGAGTCAAATAGAAATTACGTTGACACTTATAATATTTATTTTAGATGATGTTAATGTTGTTAAATTCATGTTTTAATAAAAACAATATTTTTTGGAATGGTATTTTCAAGAAGATGTATTATAATATAAATATTCCACTAAAATATATAATAATCATATTCATTATAGTATTTTGATTTTTTTTCTATTCCATAAATAAGTATGTTAAATAATTACACAATACTGATGATATCATTATTTTATAATTAGATATAATAAATAAATGATATTAAAAATATTGAAATGAATTATATTTATGATAATAAATTTATCCAATGAATTTTATAAATTTAATTGAGCTCATATAAATATAACAAATCATTCATTTATAAGATAACTTGTTATCTTTATATTCTTAATAATCAAATAATAATATAGTATAAAAATTGACAATATTGATTGTTTATCAAAATAATGAAAGATTGAATTATTAAAAATGAGAAAACGTTTTAAAAAACATATAATAATTAATAATTTTCTTTAAATGTTCTAAATTATTCATTTATAGTCTAATTTACATCAAATATGTAAATATTGTACCCTTTTAATATTTAAATAGTTATTACCTTAGCTAAATTGAAATAAAATAACTAAGTGTTAAATGAAAATGTTAATGTTTTAATTAACATAAAATATTCCATAAAATTTAGTTGATGATGTCATTAAAACCTTACCACATGCCATATTTGAATCTAAGACATTTTGGAGGTTTTAGGATTCCTTTTAAATTTATTATAAATTCATATTTTAAAATTTCCAATGGTTCCCCGATAACACATATAAAAGAGAACCTCCTCTATAACTTATTCATAACACATTGATCATTGAAAATATACCACAAACTACCTACTTCCCTTATATACATCCTTATAAATATTCTAGAGGTTCTGGTCTTCCCAAAATACCCACATTAAATCCTATAAAATGCTATCTAGAGGGAGCTGTCCAAAGATGAGGAAAAATTCTTCACCGACTCTCTTATGATCATTTATTTTTATAATTACTAAAACTTTTCTGTTTTAAATATTATGTAATAACATTAGTATAACCTATACATAGATATATTTTAATGGTTATAGAACAATGATATTCCACCTTTTTTCTATCCTACAAATACTGAAGTCACTATACGTGCGTACGTATGGTTATTGTCACCACTTCATATTGTAATATGTTTTTATCTACAACATTACTTGGGAGGATATAATGAAGTAAATAATAATTATAAATTATTATTATAATAATATATTTATTCTAGAATAAGGAATAGTCCATCAACTTCCTTATCTTTAATGATTAAAGGAATCATATCAACTCTCGTGTGTGTGTGTACGACCTACTATCTCTATGATTTGATGTTATTCATTCTATATAAAATCCATTTAGGATAAATGTATATAATGAATAAATATTATATTTATTATATTATTGTCATTCTATAAATTATATAACTATAACCAATGAATAATAATGTGAAATAATTTCAGAAAACATGCATAAGAAAATGATGTCCTTTATAGCCGAATAATGAGTATTAATGAAATATTATTATCAAAAGGTTTATAATATTATCATATATGATATCGTAAATTTTTTTATGATTTTTCAATAAGGCAATGATATTATTTAAATCATTATATAGGACGATCAGATAAATAAAATGCATATCAGATCTAATGTAAGAAGTAATTTTGCAAATCTCATTATTATGTGAGATAGTTTTTATGTTATTATTTGCTAGATTATTTCTATCATCCATGTCCATGTATCCTAATTATGTATTAAAAAATATTTTTTCAATTATTTAAAAAAAAAATTAAGTCAAATTTTCCAATTGGTGATTTTTTATTAAATTGTGTGAAAGGAATATTGTGTCCTTTTCATGGCAAGGTACATTTTCACTTTCTGAAAAAAGTACATGATGAATGTTTTATTTTAAATTATATAGAATCAATGGATTTATAATTTTTCATAACTCTGTATTTCCATGAATCAATATTTATATGATTTAACCACCAATTTCAAATAAATTATTTTTTTACAGTTATTTTAAATTTTGTGAAAAAACACATTTATGAATAAGAAATGGTATTTTTCTCAAAAATTAATTTCATGTATTTTGTCAAAATTATTTTTCCACCTATGATATAATTTTTTAATAATTTAATGTTTCAGTTATAAAATCCTTATATTTCTTATTATTTGACAAATTTTATTATGTAATGTTATTGATGAAATCCATTTTTTATAGGGATTATCTTATTATAGAATATTGTTTTTGAAAAAATAATAATCCATGTGATTACACTGTGATGAATGATTTATGTTCCTATGGAACAAATAATAATGATTTAATTATTAGATTTTTTGGATCTGTATCTCTCCCAAATGCATCAGGTTAATATTTAAATATCATGAGATTGATAGGGATGGAATGGGAAATGAAATTGGTTCAGCAATACATGACAATAATATGGGGCTAGCTCGGTTTAGTAATGTAATCTGTGCACTATGATGGTCTCAGAAATGATCCTTGTCCTAAATGAAATTATTATATATGATTATGTGTATTCCAAAAATTACATGTTTTATTTTATGACATATATGAATAAGTTCATATATTCATTATAAACATTTTTTCTTATTCCCTTGACTTGATATCCTAATATTACATATGTAAGAAAATATTTTTAAATTCAATGTTCTTATATATTATGATTATGATATAATTGATATGTCCCTTTTTCACCCTTCTTGAGAATCCGAGATCACCCTTTCTTATGATTATTTTTTCTAGGTCACGAATAATGGAATCATGTAGGATATGTCTTAATGTGGTCTAGTTAAAAAGGAATAAGAAGCATACAATTTATATTTATTATGAACCATTTGTTTCTGTTTCACTATTTCAAGAGACACCATACCTATACTATTAGGAGGTGGATATTTTAACTTTCATAATGTATATTCTTAAATTTTAATGTGATATTTATGTATATAAATTATGGGTCGTTATAATTTATTTTTCATTACAGACTCCCAAATTCTATTGCAAAATAATATTTTATATGATGACTTCTGATTATAAATGATTAATTTTTAGGTATTAATATCAACTGATAGTCACATGGCCTATTAAATTTATTCTCATGATATGATTATATATTATTAAT
This sequence comes from Viscum album, assembly GCA_963277665.1. Lineage (NCBI taxonomy): Eukaryota > Viridiplantae > Streptophyta > Magnoliopsida > Santalales > Viscaceae > Viscum > Viscum album. The sequence continues at coordinate 1,666,125,408 of OY728156.1, forward strand.
TATTTATATCTTCCATATACACTTTTCCGAGCTTTTGAGCTCACACCTTCTTATTATTTATATTTATCATAGGTTTTGAAGAAGGGTACTATCTATTATAGGTTTATAAGTGTACCTTATGTAATGAAATATCATTGTTATAATAATTTTTTTTTCAAAAAATATTTTTATATATCCAATCCCTATGTACAATAAAGAATTATATTTTTGGAAACATATGATTTTGATATATATTGAATATTAAAATAAAAGATTTAATATATATTTATGTTTTACTTTGCTCTCTATAAGCCGTCCACATCACACACAAAAAACTCTATAGTTCTGTCATGACAATGTCTCTTTTTGTAAAACCAACTCTTGGATTTCCCATGACATTTTACATATAAAAAACTATATTTATGCTTTGATGGTTTTTATTTTTTGATTTATCTTATCTTTTATAAAACATCCATACATTAAAAACAATATATTACTCAAAACCATAATCTATTATAGTTTTATGTACAATGATTCATTAGGATGTGATCATCCTATATCCAAATAGTTCGATGATTTTCTAAACATTTCTAATTACGGTGAAACCAATTCCATAATCTTGTAAAATTAGCATAAATAATATAAAATTATCTTCACCATACAACAAATACTGATACCATAAAAAATTATTGATCTTGCAAATCGATTCCCATAACATATATGTATGTCAAGTTATATGTACAATTTTTCATTAATATAGTTACTATATAGTATTATATACATCTACTCTTAATCTTCCATACCCATCATCAAAATAAAATTCTATATATGTTTATTTTAAGAATCATTAACCGAATTTTGACCCCATATATGATATCCATATATTTCTTCTCATATAAATAATTAAATTTGTATCTCCATATATCAAAAAATCCAAAACATATTATCAATAAATCAAAAATAAATCCTCATTTTTTGAATATACGGTTTGTAGAAGTATTATAATTATCCCTTAATAGTTCACCCAAGGTAATGGGAAGATGTATTATTTCATCAATATGAATTTTTTGTGGTTTAACATGATATTAAATTTTATATATTTTTTTGTTTTGTTCTTCACCCACAAAATAATAATGTAAATCCACAAAATTCATGTTTTTTATTCATACAAATCATATTCGACACCAGAAGTAGAATTACTTATAGATGTAGTTTGTGATAATTCTATTTTTTATGACTAGAGTATTGGAATCTTTATGGGTAATTATTTTTATTTTGGATAATTAGTCCCATTTCCTACACATTAAATAGACGAATTCGAAGGTTTTGCTAGAGAATTTTTATATTGATTGGATTTTTCTGTTGCATAGTGTACCTATGTTGATATTTTATAATCACATGCTTGAATTTTTGGAGTATATGATGATGGATATAACAATATTGTAGTATTATAGTTTTTATAAGTACAACATCCCATCCCGATATTTATGGTCTCACATAGAGCACTATTATAAAAAAAGGATATGTGAATGTTAAATGTATTATATTATAAGAGATATAGGTTAGAGATTTTTCTTCCAGTATAGTTAACTTATAATAATTACTCCCACAATAATATTGGAATGTTATAAATAGAATCATTCTATGAGGGACAATTTAGATCCCCCATGAATAGAAATGATTTTATATAGAGAAACATTTTGGGGATATAATTCAGCAAGAGTATGACAAAGGAAACCCAATCAATTTACGATCATATGAGTATAAACTAGAGTTAATAGAAATCATATTCCTATCCTCAAATTATGGAATAATAATACTAGGTGTGTGACCATTTTTTCTAATGAAATTCATCATTCAAATGGGAATGGAGATTTTTAAATAGTAATATGCATTCATTAATGTTGATAGAGTCTATTTTTATTTTTTAGTGAGTATTGGAAGTGAAAAAATATCTTCATTTACCACCACATTTTGAGGTTTTTATGATTATTCCCATGATTCCAACAATTTATGATATCACCATTTTTAAATCCATATCATATATTGGGGTGAATTATACCTAGAGAAGGATTAATTTTAACTAAAAATACTATAGAAATATATTATCATTAGGAGTTTATTTTCTATTGTTTCAATATTTCTCTAATCCTTGAGTTGTGATGATAAATGGGTGGAAAAAGTGAATAACTGGGTAATGTATGAGCAGATGCTAGAGCAGAACCAAAAACAATTGTCATGAAGTATAAATATATATTATCAATGAATAATTATTTATTACTTGGGGAGGATGTTATATAATGACATTAAATTTAATGAGACACTTTTATTGTATATTGTATCATTTCTAGTCATTGTTTTAGAAGGAAATTCAAATTTTTTATTTGGATCTATGGATATTATGGGTTCTTTTCTTAGTACTATGTATGTGGTTGAAGGAATTGTTTTTGGGTAGTTTACACCATTTTTATAAATAATTAGTGGGTGTTTGATGAGTCGTTTAAGTATCCAAGAGCTGATGTTTTATATAATTATAAATCAATAACATCAGGTACACAATGGTGGAACACTAGGTATCCGATTTGAATATATTGGGTATATGAATTTGGTAAGGTACATGATGGTTGTTGGATTTGTATCATGTGTCGAGTAGTCCCATGGGTTCCCAAAAATGGAGAAAAAGGTAACCAGTTTGGTATTATGTGTTTTCATTCTATGAGGATGGACTCAGTAATTTAAGAACCCCCCTTGTTATCTTTAACTACATGACCAATATGTATGAGGAATTTCGTTAGACTATCTTCCCATGTATCTCTCAATAGAATCCCCTTATTTTCACATGATTTTATATTTTTCTAGTGTGTGTTTAATTAATCTATTTTTATGTATTCATCCTCTTATTTCTAATATATTTTATTCTTTATTCGTATGAATTTTGATTTTTTAACCAACATATTATGAATTATTTCACTAGCTAATGCCGGAATCATATCTCATGCACTATGTTTTGTTGTACAATGCCTAGATGATGTTGAAAGTGGGTAAATGTCACACATATTAACTATTTTGATAAAGGAAACTCATTGGGTATGTTTTACAAAATGTTTTATCCAAATTTGGATTAGATTAATGACTAACTATATATTTAATAACATGACTTTTGGATGGACGGATTTCTAGAGGAGTGAAATGATTCTTCTAGATGTTGTTAGTCCTGGCTTCATGTATTCAATAATCCTTATAGTTTTGTTGTAACCTACGAATAATTGTATTAATATATATTTTAATCATAAATGTTTGAAATTTATTAATTAAGAATAATTTATGATTCATCACATCATTATTTGGTAAAATGGGTCCTATTATATTTTTTATATAACAATAATTACCATAGTAAATTTTTAATCAAGGTTATTATAGATAAAAATGAGTAACATAAAGTGGTTATAATTTTTATAAAATAAATTGATAGAAACAACATATATAATAACATATTTAGGTTTATATTTATACAAAAATGTATAAACAATAATCCCTTAACTTTATCACCTAACATCCGTATAATCCCATGTTTACCCTTCACCTACCATTCTATTATTTAGAAGAGTCCCTCTTTATCACCTATAAATGGTAATCAGTAAAAAACTATTCATGGAAAACTTATAATTCAAATTATTTTATAAATAATTTCCATTTATTATTAGCTGAAGTTATGTACCCCATTTTTCAGCCCCTGGCTATATGAATTTCCCACAAGACATCAAATTTACAGAGGTCATTCAAGATATGAGTCATACACTCAATGTGAGTATAATATAATCTATAACTCCATTTTCTATTTATTTATACTCAAAAAGTATTCTAAATGTACTAATATTTGTAAAATAAGTATTATTATAAAAATTAAATATTATTATATTTATACAAACCCATTATTTACCTTCCTCTCGCTTATTCAATAAAATGAAAGCATATCATGCTTGTACATACAGTTACAACCTCCTTGAACAATGTTTTTAATTTATCATCATAGTATTAAATGTTTTTTTAAAATAATTTATTAATAAATAATTACTAAATCTATAACATAATTATTATTATGTAATGTTATATATTTATTCACCTTATTTTCTTTTCATCTATTAAAAAATGATTACGCCTCTTTTGCGTGCATGCTATCTATCAAATCTATGTATCATGTGTATCAATTTTCATCACCTCATTACTTGTACTAGAAAAACATATTTTAGGAAATATATATGATTTTAGTGATTAATATATGTGATGAAAAATTATTCTTAATGGATTACATTAAATTCATTGATCAATATAATGTAATATGTTGAAATCGATAAATTACCCAAAACAACTTTGCTAGTGATTTAATATTCACAATTAACGACTCGAAGTCCTATGTAATTAGACTAAAATATTATAAATCCTTATTAAATATAAAACATTATATTAAATAATCTAAAAATCAATAACAATTTATTAATTTATTAGAGTCAATATTTACCTTAAAACGCTTAGAAAATTCAATTACAACAACTAACTTCTGATGATTAAAAAAAGAGAAAACTAATAAATTTGTAATATATGATCATAATTAAAGATTATAATATGTGTTATATATTAATAATTTCCCCAAATAATTTATTATGAATTTTATTTATATTATACAAGTGGTTAACGAGCTTTGGTGAAAGTTGAGAGTTAACGAAATTGTTTTTTCTCCTTAATTTCCCTTCCCCGAAAAATTCCTCATTTTTGATTATATATTAATTTAAAGGGTGAATATATTTCTTCTTATTCATATTATATCATTATTGGTATTTAAATTTCAATTCCATGATCTCACTTTCATTTCCTTTCTATTTAATTGTTTTTGAAGTCGTAAGTTTTTTTAACTCGTTTTACATTACTTGAATCATAATTGTTCTCCTTGAACCTAATTATTATAAGTTAGGTACAAAAAAATATTATTGAATTATAATATATTTTCATCTCATCTCTCTAGGGATTTATATTTCATTCTCATGAACTCCTTTTTAGGGGGTTTTACCTCAATCATTCTTCATTGATATACTTCACTCTTCATTAAAATAAAATGATTTTAAAAATAAATTTTCATCACCATTGATGGTCTTTACTCATTTATATACATTTTAGTTAAAATTTAATAAACTTAATTTATGATATTGAAAACCATATATTAATTATATCCATATTATTCTTATTTCACATATCCTATATTTACATAATGTTTTATTACCCATTTTACAATGATAGTTTCAATAAAGGAACTTTAAAATATTAAAATGCATTTTCAATTCACCTTCATTTGTTTTATCACCCAAACCAAATTTACCATTTATTACCATTATTCACATTTAAAGGTGCCATTATTGAATCATTTTATATTATATTTTTTAAAAAACATTCTTCTAAGAGACATCTTTAATATTATTTTATAATTTCACTCAAAACATCTCCTTTTTTACTATAATGTCAAAAAAAATTGAAATATATTTTTATGTGTTTTCTTCCCTCTTCCACTTTATAAATAAAAAACATAATCCATATATTGGAGTAATGATTCATTAAATACCCTTTAAATTTGATTATAAATACCCATTCCTTATGATTAATTTTTTGGTATCTATCTATGTACCTTTGGTTTTCATTTTATGTGATATCATTTTGAAATTATGAAAAATACATTTTTATTTCCATATGTTATTTAAGATATGATAATTGGTTTTTTATGTAGAACACAATTTTGATGATGGTTATTAGTTGAAGGTGGGGGTCCAATATTTCCCTATAATATATTGGTTGGTGTTTTTTATCCCAAGAGATCAAGGCGGTTTAGAGGTTATCATCCTAAGCGTAATAGGGTACCCATGTTATTTTCCCAATCCCATGAGGGTAAGGTAGTTGATATTGAAATATTAAATGGTTATATGTGTTTTTGGAGAATCCCCATGAGGGTAAATAGGTTGTTATCCCAATTCAAATAGGGTAAAAAAGTAGAAGTCATAGCCTAATATGATATATGAGTATTAACCCAATCCCATGATAGTGCACAAGTTTATTGAATAACATAAAAATTGTACATAGGTTGTTAGCTGAAACCTACTATATTATTGGAATCAGATTATATTTCAAACACCCCTGAGTTATTATTTTCTATAATTATGCATATTATATATTTATTGGTTATATTTTTTTTGTTATTATTCATAGTAAATGATTCATATTTCATTATTCCTTAATCTTATGTGATGGTATTTATTTATTCATTTGATACATCATAATTTTCTCAAAATCATCTTGTACAAATCTTATTATTTCTTGAATATTTATTAGATATTAATCTCATCTTCATTTTTTTTCATTTTCATACACATTAAATATTTTTTAATCATTTATATGTTACCCCTTATATGTTTTTTCATTTAGATTAATTTTTCTCTCTTTGTATGAAATTATAATATTTGTATATATATTTCTTGAGATAGGAACTTAGACGATGTGAAATTTAGAATCATTGTGTGTACGGAAAAAATTAATCAAATATAATAAGTGTTTGTATAATATGAATGAAATGGGAACATAACATCACATAAATTCTAGGTCATATAAGAACTATGAGGCCACAAGATGAGTCTCAAACATATCGTTTACCATAGTTGGTGTATTAGTTTTGATGTCACCTGACTTCTTGTAAAATACTCCACCCAAGGGGAAACAATTTATTATAATAATTAAATTCAATAGCTTTACCTAGAACAGTGGATCAAATAACATCCAAAAAGGGAATCATTTTTCAATTATGAGATATCTATTGAGTTCTGAATGGGGTGTTTTCCAAGGTGCTTCAAAATAATAGAGGGGGGGGGGATTTCAAATTCTTCACTGAGCAGGGATTCTATATATAGAATAAGGGGTTTCCTTAATTCTCTCTATATCTCTCTCTCTCATTACAAGGCATCCTTTCCTCCCTCTCCCAGTATTATTATTCATTAGACATTCACCGAATCGAGGAACAATCTCTACCATAACCTTGGAAGATCAAATATGGAGACCCATGATTGAATCATCAACTCTAAACAGATACTTAGAGGTAGGATTTCATCTATTTTTACACTGCAATTCATGGTTCTGATTAAATTTCATTTGTTTCCAACTTTTCTATCACTTTTATTATCATCTGGGATGGCCCAAAAATAGGACCATCAATCCATGCTGGAAATCCATTGGTTTTACACATATTCTTCATTTTTATTCGAGGTGTTAGTCATAAAATTTATTCAACACATCAAAAAATTAATGGATAATTGATGAAATGTTATCTATGTGGAGATCACATCCTAGGGATTCTGAAATATTGTCTAAAATAATTTTTAGACACCTAGTGTGGTCGTGGTGGCCCCCAGAAGGGTCCACCAGAGAAGAATCACTAGTTGTAGATGACAGTGGACCAATGAGGCTATGGCGTGTGGAACCCGACTGACTAGGTGAGGTAGGCGGAGGTCAATGGGGGGTTGGGCACGACACGGTCGGTAGAGCAGCGGGGCCGAGTGAGGTCAGCTACTGGAAATCATGGTTATGTGAACCATGGGATTAGAGGAGGCTAGAGTGGAGCAGGATATGGTGAGCCGCAACATCGGCAGATGGTAGGCCAATAGGTTGGATAGGCGGGCGACCATGGAATCACAGACCAGTAGTGATCAACATCGTGCAGGTCACACGTTGAATCTTTTCATAGGGGGAGGAACAACAACAAGGGATGGATGATGTTGGGAAGTGAGTCATTCTAGACAAGATAGGACCACCATACTTGGTTGCAGAGTGTGGGCTATGCCACATGATCAGGTAACGGGCCGGCCTAGGCAGGGTGGAGCTGCCGGACCGGGATGGTCAATCTTGTTTGGGCCCATGACTATTTAAATTCCTCTATCTTTTGATACAAGACTCCTAATTGCATGATGTATGTTGAAACATTATCCTTGAGTTGTGGTAGACCAATTTCATTGGTTTTTGAATTTTAAACTTCATTACCAATGGTGTGTGTCATGAATTCCATCTTTATTAATAATAATTTTAATTATTATTCAGGGTTCTAGATGTAATGTCTGCAAATAAAGCCCGATTGACAAGCCTCCGGAGGCACTGTGACCATAATGTCAATAATATTATTATATGATTAGTTTGGGAATTTTAATCCTTGCTATCTTTTCCTAGTTTCATGAAATTCCTAACATAAATAATAATAATTTATTTATTTTTATTTTGGAATCTTACATCGGACCTATAATGCAAATGGGAGGTTTGTCTGATGTGCCATCAAAGGCACTACAACATTAGTCCTTTTGAAATATGTTTTAGAGTACATTCAGGCCTTGATGATATAATTGAAGCATGGGCCCCACAGGGATCGGTTCAAACACATTACACTGAAATGAAACATTTTCACCGAGTATACATTTGTAAAGACCCGTAAAATTCAAGGGAAATTTTTTCTTAAATTTCTTTAGAATTTTACAAGAGCGCGGTTTCAGACGGCACCTGATTCCGAGGCCCGGAGTGCCCGGAATTAATTTCTGAAGTTTGGCTCGGGTACGTTCAGTGAACGAACGAGCGGGAATTCCTAACTTTTGATCCGGTGCTCGGAATTGAAATCTGAGGGCACCGATGAACTCACAGCGCCGATATTCGCTTAAAGAGACCTTTTCGGGAGTTGCGTTTGTTGCGAGTTGAAAGTTAGTTTTGGGGTTTTTCAGTTAAGTTAAATAAAATTGTGTAAGACAAATTTTATTTTTAACTTATTAAAAACCTACCAAAGGAGGTTGGAAGTGGGACCCACACCCACTTAACCTCCCTTGGGAGGATTAAGTGTGGTGGGGCCCACACAAACCCCTTTTTTCTTTTCAAATTCCCTAACCCCTCTAAACCCCCTCTTAATTATGTAACTCTTCCTTATTTTAATAACTTGAGTTACTTAATTAATTTAAGGGAGTTAAACCCCCTTTTTGAATTTCAAAACTTTGAAATTCTTTTGAGTTATGTGTTAATAAAATAAGATGTAATCTTATTTGATTAAGGGTTGTTTGTTTTTTTTCCCTTGAGAGCTTTTTGAGAGCTCCTCTTCATCTTCAAGCTCTGACGAAGAACGAAGAACGCTCAAACTCCGACGAAGAACGACGCCTCTCTTCTTCGTCCTCGGTGTCAACAAGAGGGAAAGCCGCTTCCTTCACAGACCTTCTTCGTCAGCAAACGAAGATCCGCCAACGACGTGTCTCTTCGGGCATAACTCTTCGTCAACGGATTTGACGAACGACGACCGCGACACCCGACCTCCGCGACGCCGTCTTCCGCGGAGTGTAACCGAATCTTCGAATCTTAAACCCAAGGTAGGGGATGTTATTTATTGATTATTTTATTCCATTCTTGAATCATGGATTTTAGCATGACTAAACGTGAGGCTTTTGGATTTTCTTTAGTTATGTTATTATTTTTAACGTGAGGGGGGTCGGACCGCATGAACACGGCCGAACCCCCCCTCCTTAGTTCTCGTTTTATTCATGCGGGTGGAAGCAAGTGGCGTGGTGCCGTCGCACCACGCGGATGAACATGCTTATATTTTTCCGCAACGCCGCCGCGCTACGCCGAGGAGAGTCTTCAAGAACGCGACGCCGTCGCGCCGTGTTGGAAGGATTCCGGGCACGGCGAAAGGGGCGCGGTGCCGTCGCACCGCGCCGGACGACGACCACCGCGGCCGGTTCCGGGCCGCGGCGGGACGAGAAGACCGCGGCCGGTTCCGGGCCGCGGCGGGAGAGGAGACCGGCGGCCGGGCCGCCGGCGTCGGAAGTCCAGGGCGGGACCGGAAATTCCGGTCCCGTTGGTAAAAACCGGCCGGCCAGCTGGCCGGCCGGATATCATAAAAATCGGGGGAATAAATCCCCCGGCCGGTTCAACAAACCCCCCTCTTAATGAGGGGGGGGCGGTTCAATTAAAGAGGGGGGGGGGCAACAGCCCCCCGGTTTTATCAAGCCAGCCCCCACTTGCGGGGGCCGTTTTTTTGGCAAAGGCACGGCTCAAGGCCGTGCCGCCTTGAAGAAAAACGCGGGGCATAGCCCCGCATGCCAACCACGTGCGGCGCCCAGCGCCGCCGCCGCGGCCCGCCGCCGCCGCCGCGGCCCGCCGCCACCGCCACCGCGGCCCGCCGCCGCGCCGCCGCGCCGCCGTCCGCCGCCGCCGCCCAGGGGGGGGGGGGGGTCGGGCCGGGTCGGCCCGGACCCGGACCCCCCGTTTCGGACCAGATTCGGTTTTTGGCTCATAACTTGAGCCTCGGATCTCCGAATGACGAACCGTCTGCGGCAACGCGATCCTTGGATCGAGACGGTCGTTTCGGTATATCGCACTCAAGGTTTCGGTTTACTTTGAGTTCGGCCGGGTTAGTTCGTTCACGAAACCAACCGGGCCTTCGGAGCGGAAACGCTCATATCTTGAGCTACGGACGTCCGATTGACGTGCCGTCAGTCGCGTAGTGTTCCTCTTAGTGAGACGGATCTTTTGGCATACTCCGCTTGAGGTTTGGACGCAGGTGGAGTACGGTCGGGTTGGTTTTGCCTTAAAAACCAACCGGGCCCCGGAGACGAAAATGCCAATAACTCTCAGACCGGGCGTCCGATCGACGCGCCGTCTGTTGCGTTGAGTTCCTTTTGACGATACGGAACATTTGGATACATCAACTCTGGTCTTTGTGACAGTTGATGTATCAGCCTCTCGGCTCGTGGAGCGGACCCTCCGTACGAGCTTGCTGTGTGCGGGAACCCTAGTGCTGGCTGCGACTGTTCTACTGCTACGACTGCTACTGTGGATTTGACGACGACAGTACAGAGATCCTGTGTGGATTTGACGACGACAGTACAGAGATCCTGTGTGGATTTGACGACGACAGTACAGAGATCCTGTGTGGATTTGACGACGACGACTACCGCACTCAGCGATCCTACGTGGATCAGTGCTACAGGTTCTGTGTGAGCCCGATCCTGTGTGGGTCCTTGCGCTCAGCGGTTCTGTGTGAGCCAGCGCCTACAGGTTCTGTGTGAGTCCGATCCTGAGTGGGTCTTCTGCGGGGGTTAGTTACCTATCGATCCTTCGTGGGTCCGACGACTTAGATGGATCAGTGATCATCTTTATCGTCCTTGAAGAAGTATACCTGTGTGAGCTGAATCCTGTTGTTTTCCTGTGTGGATTGTGTTGTGCAATCCTGTGTGGATTATATTTTGCTTTCCTATGTGGAATACGTATACTTTCCTGCGTGGACTGAGTTGTACTTGGGCTCGGAGGTTGGAGCGTATTTTAATTAATGACTTAGGTATATGTATGGGCATATACCTAAGCAGTGTCGGTTGTTACTTCATGATTGTACTTTTCTTCGTGGTTTATCCTTTGTGGATTTGAGAGACCTTCAGGGGTCTCGGGGTCCCTACTGAGTAGCTTATACTCACCCCTGCATGGGCTTCGCCCGCACTACGTTGTGTTGGTTGCAGACGACGGACAGCGTTGACCTTAGCTGAGGCTTGCAGAGCGGGTCGGTACCCGGAGGTGGACCACTGGGCGGGACGTGCTCGGAGCGGACGACGGGACCCGTGTAGCAGAGGAGCTATCTGTACCCACCCATCAGGTGGGATTTCCGGTGGACAGCTCGGAGTTGCGGCCTTTACTTTTCAGTTGTTGTTTTTCCCTTTTCGAGTTGTACTTTACTTTCAGTTTGGGTTTGTATACTGGCCCATTTACTTTCCCGCACTTTCAGTCGTACTCTGTTTGTTTAGTGTTTACTTTCCGCTTGTTTACTCTGTGGTGTGTGTTTACGTTTCAAAGGCAATGCCTTCCCTTTTTACCGGGATTTACGCCTTGGTGCTAGTCGCCAGCCCCTGGCCTATGGAAGGCGGGCTTGGGGTAGTCACGGCACGGACCCCGAGGGCGTGTCGTGACAAATTGGTATCAGAGGAGTTCGGTTCTACCGCGAACTCTGATCTTTTCTATGTGAAGCAATAATGTTTAGCGTATTGAGTGTGGTTATCAGTCCAGGGAGTCCAGTGTTTGTGCGGCGGCCGACGTATCCGTACACCAGGACCCTGACTTCTGATTTCCGACTTAATGCATGAAAACATTGATTGCGTGTGTGTTTCAAGTTTTCTTTGTGATTACTTGTGTCAGCTCACCGGGTATACTGATCTACTTTATGAAAGTCTCAAGTTTTCCTTGTGATTACTTGTGCCAACTCACCAGGTATACTGTTCTAACCGTGGCAGACCTGTTTCCTTTTCAGGATGGCCCCACGACGGCAGCCAGCTAGGGTTCCGAGAGTCGAGCGAGACGACAGCCCACCGAGCGACGAGGCTTCGGTGCAGGGCCCTTTGTCAGCAGTGGCACCGGCGGTTGCTTTACCCGCCGATCCCCCGATGCTTCCAGCAGCAGCCGCTGACGATGCACGTCTCCTCAGCGCACTGCATGAGTTTCAGCGCCAGCGACCGCCCAGGTTTCGCGGGGAGACGGATCCCCAGGCAGCAGAGGACTGGCTGGAGGCAGTGGTTCGAGTGTTTAGGCTAGTGAGGACACCAGCAGACCTCATGGTGATCCTCGCTGCGAGCCTACTACACGCAGCAGCAGGACGATGGTGGAGCTTGATGCTCCAGGTGCACGATGAGGCATCTCTTCTTTGGACGGACTTTGAGAGCATCTTCCGCTCGGAGTTCTTCCCAGCCACCTTTCGTGCAGTGCGTATCCAGGAGCTTCTACAGCTGCGGCAGGGCAGCATGACGGTCGCTCAGTACTCGGCGAGATTTACCGATCTCTCGCGCTACTCGACCGACATGGTACGGGACCCATTCTTCCGGGCCCGGACCTTCGAGCAGGGTTTGAGACACGAGATCAGGGCATCGCTGATCTCCCTCAGCATACCGACTCAGACAGGAGTACTGGAGCGGGCCCTTCTGATCGAGAGCTTCCTTGCTGAGTCTACACCAGCACAGAGACCCACCGCAGGACGGCACGTGGCAGAGTCATCTGCAGCTGGCAGTCGGCGAATGACTCAGGGGTCCAGACAGACCAGACCTCAGGGCACTGGCTCAGCAGTGCAGGGCACACAACGCGGAGCCAGTCTTTCGAGTGGAAGACAGTGCTATGCATGCGGCGGGCAAGGCCACATGGCTCGTGACTGCCCGACCCGCCATGCGGAAGAGCAGCAGACGGTTGAGGAACCACCTAGGCAGAGGCAGAGGTTCGACCGTGGCGGTCTGCAAGGAGGAGGCGGACGAGGCAGAGGAGCTGGAAGAGCAGCTGGTGGTGGCCGACGCTTTGAGGCTCTACCACCACCACCACCAGGAGGTCCACCCCGACCGCAGGGGAGAGCTCAGCTTCAGGCAGCCGAGGCCTTCGATCATGGAGCCCTGGGAGCCGATGGACAGGAGCAGAACTAGTGGATACATCCTTTGTACTTCTGGTTCCTTGTTGCTTTGGAGTAGCGTCTTGTATTACGAGCTGCAATAATAAAAGACGCATACCTTGTGATGTTTTCGTTCCTGTCCTCTATCGTAATGTTACTAAGAGGTTCCAGTTTTGGCTGTTGACTTGACCCTCACTTGTGAGACATCTACTGGAGGAGACCCAGTTACCACACACTGATGCCGACAGTGTGACTCAACCCTTAGAGGCGAGAGTAACGGTTGAATCTTTTAGTAGTAGCGTCGAGGCCTTACGACGTCATCCTTAGTATGGATTAGTATCATCCATGTTAGGATTGACTGTTTTAGGCAAAGAATGTGGTTCATCCAGGGGATGAGACTAGATTTCTCTTTTCGGAAAAAGAGAAATCTTGCAGCTCTAGTGGGACCTGAGATGGTCCAGGTCATCCAGGGGCGGATGAGTACAGCTCAGAGCCAGCAGAAGCCTTATGCTGACAGGAGGCGGAGGCCACTGGAGTTCGAGGATGGCGACCACGTCTTCTTGCGGGTCTCACCTCGACGTGGTATTCGGAGATTTGGCCAAGGCGGCAAGTTATCTCCGCGCTTCATCAGACCCTTCCAGGTTCTCAGCAGGATTGGCGAGGTGGCTTATCGCCTGGCTCTACCACCTCAGTTGCACCGGGTGCACGACGTCTTCCACGTATCTCTGCTGAGGAGATACGTGCACGACCCAACGCACATCATTGACCATGGGGAGCTTGACGTTGACGATGGGGCGACTTTTACGGAGGTCCCGGTGGAGATAGAGGATCGACAGGAGCGGGTCCTACATGGACGATCGATTCCTCTTGTGCGCAGAAGATGGCGGCACGAGAATCTCTAGGAGAGCACAGGGGAGCGGGAGGCTCAGATGCGTGCTCAGTATCCTCTTTTGTTTCCCTAGTTTTTGATGTAGCTTTACGGGGACGTAAAGCCCTTAGGTGGGAGTAATGTAAAGACCCGTAAAATTAAAGGGAAATTTTTTCTTAAATTTCTTTAGAATTTTACAAGAGCGCGGTTTCAGACGGCACCTGATTCTGAGGCCCGGAGTGCCCGGAATTAATTTCCGAAGTTTGGCTCGGGTACGTTCAGTGAACGAACGAGCGGGAATTCCTAACGTTTGATCCGGTGCTCGGAATTGAAATCCGAGGGCACCGATGAACTCGCATCGCCGATATTCGCTTAAAGAGACCTTTTTGGGAGTTGCGTTTGTTGCGAGTTGAAAGTTAGTTTTGGGGTTTTTCAGTTAAGTTAAATAAAATTGTGTAAGACAAATTTTATTTTTAACTTATTAAAAACCTACCAAAGGAGGTTGGAAGTGGGACCCACACCCACTTAACCTCCCTTGGGAGGATTAAGTGTGGTGGGGCCCACACGAACCCCTTTTTTCTTTTCAAATTCCCTAACCCCTCTAAACCCCCTCTTAATTATGTAACTCTTCCTTATTTTAATAACTTGAGTTAATTAATTTAAGGGAGTTAAACCCCCTTTTTGAATTTCAAAACTTTGAAATTCTTTTGAGTTATGTGTTAATAAAATAAGATGTAATCTTATTTGATTAAGGGTTGTTTGTTTTTTTTCCCTTGAGAGCTTTTTGAGAGCTCCTCTTCATCTTCAAGCTCTGACGAAGAACGAAGAACGCTCAAACTCCGACGAAGAACGACGCCTCTCTTCTTCGTCCTCGGTGTCAACAAGAGGGAACGCCGCTTCCTTCTCAGACCTTCTTCGTCGGCAAACGAAGATCCGCCAACGACGTGTCTCTTCGGGCATAACTCTTCGTCAACGGATTTGACGAACGACGACCGCGACACCCGACCTCCGCGACGCCGTCTTCCGCGGAGTGTAACTGAATCTTCGAATCTTAAACCCAAGGTAGGGGATGTTATTTATTGATTATTTTATTCCATTCTTGAATCATGGATTTTAGCATGACTAAACGTGAGGCTTTTGGATTTTCTTTAGTTATGTTATTATTTTTAACGTGAGGGGGGTCGGACCGCATGAACACGGCCGAACCCCCCCTCCTTAGTTCTCGTTTTATTCATGCGGGTGGAAGCAAGTGGCGTGGTGCCGTCGCACCACGCGGATGAACATGCTTATATTTTTCCGCAACGCCGCCGCGCTACGCCGAGGAGAGTCTTCAAGAACGCGACGCCGTCGCGCCGTGTTGGAAGGATTCATGGCACGGCGAAAGGGGCGCGGTGCCGTCGCACCGCGCCGGACGACGAACACCGCGGCCGGTTCCGGGCCGCGGCGGGACGAGAAGACCGCGGCCGGTTCCGGGCCGCGGCGGGAGAGGAGACCGGCGGCCGGGCCGCCGGCGTCGGAAGTCGAGGGCGGGACCGGAAATTCTGGTCCCGTTGGTAAAAACCGGCCGGCCAGCTGGCCGGCCGGATATCATAAAAACTGGGGGAATAAATCCCCCGGCCGGTTCAACAAACCCCCCTCTTAATGAGGGGGGGCGGTTCAATTAAAGAGGGGGGGGGGGGGCAACAGCCCCCCGGTTTTATCAAGCCGGCCCCCACTTGCGGGGGCCGTTTTTTTTTGGCAAAGGCACAGCTCAAGGCCGTGCCGCCTTGAAGAAAAACGCGGGGCATAGCCCCGCGTGCCAACCACGTGCGGCGCCCTGCGCCGCCGCCGCGGCCCGCCGCGGCCGCCGCCGCGGCCCGCCGCCGCGCCGCCGCGCCGCCGTCCGCCGCCGCCGTCCGCCGCCGCCGGCCGCCGCGCCGCCCAGGGGGGGGGGGGGGGGGTCGGGCCGGGTCGGCCCGGACCCGGACCCCCCGTTTCGGACCAGATTCGGTTTTTCGCTCATAACTTGAGCCTCGTACCTCCGAATGACGAACCGTCTACGGCAACGCGATCCTTGGATCGAGACGGTCGTTTCGGTATATCGCACTCAAGGTTTCGGTTTACTTTGAGTTCGGCCGGGTTAGTTCGCTCACGAAACCAACCGGGCCTTCGGAGCGGAAACGCTCATATCTTGAGCTACGGACGTCCGATTGACGTGCCGTCAGTCGCGTAGTGTTCCTCTTAGTGAGACGGATCTTTTGGCATACTCCGCCCGAGGTTTGGACGCAGGTGGAGTACGGTCGGGTTGGTTTTGCCTTAAAAACCAACCGGGCCCCGGAGACGAAAATGCCAATAACTCTCAGACCGGGCGTCCGATCGACGCGCCGTCTGTTGCGTTGAGTTCCTTTTGACGATACGGAACTTTTGGATACATCAACTCTGGTCTTTGTGACAGTTGATGTATCAGCCTCTCGGCTCATGGAGCGGACCCTCCGTACGAGCTTGCTGTGTGCGGGAACCCTAGTGCTGGCTGCGACTGTTCTACTGCTACGACTGCTACTGTGGATTTGACGACGACAGTACAGAGATCCTGTGTGGATTTGACGACGACAGTACAGAGATCCTGTGTGGATTTGACGACGACAGTACAGAGATCCTGTGTGGATTTGACGACGACAGTACAGAGATCCTGTGTGGATTTGACGACGACAGTACAGAGATCCTGTGTGGATTTGACGACGACGACTACAACACTCAGCGATCCTACGTGGATCAGTGCTACAGGTTCTGTGTGAGCCCGATCCTGTGTGGGTCCTTGCGCTCAGCGGTTCTGTGTGAGCCAGCGCCTACAGGTTCTGTGTGAGCCCGATCCTGTGTGGGTCTTCTGCGGGGGTTAGTTACCTATCGATCTTTCGTGGGTCCGACGACTTAGATGAATCAGTGATCATCTTTATCGTCCTTGAAGAAGTATACCTGTGTGAGCTGAATCCTGTTGTTTTCCTGTGTGGATTGTGTTGTGCAATCCTGTGTGGATTATATTTTGCTTTCCTATGTGGAATACGTATACTTTCCTGCGTGGACTGAGTTGTACTTGGGCTCGGAGGTTGGAGCGTATTTTAATTAATGACTTAGGTATATGTATGGGCATATACCTAAGCAGTGTCGGTTGTTACTTCGTGATTGTAATTTTCTTCGTGGTTTATCCTTTGTGGATTTGAGAGACCTTCAGGGGTCTCGGGGTCCCTACTGAGTAGCTTATACTCACCCCTGCACGGGCTTCGCCCGCACTACGTTGTGTTGGTTGCAGACGACGGACAGCGTTGACCTTAGCTGAGGCTTGCAGAGCGGGTCGGTACCCGGAGGTGGACCACTGGGCGGGACGTGCTCGGAGCGGACGACGGGACCCGTGTAGTAGAGGAGCTATCTGTACCCACCCTTCAGGTGGGATTTCCGGTGGACAGCTCGGAGTTGCGGCCTTTACTTTTCAGTTGCTGTTTTTCCCTTTTCGAGTTTTACTTTACTTTCAGTTTGGGTTTGTATACTGGCCCATTTACTTTCCCGCACTTTCAGTCGTACTCTGTTTGTTTAGTGTTTACTTTCCGCTTGTTTACTCTGTGGTGTGTGTTTACGTTTCAAAGGCAATGCCTTCCCTTTTTACCGGGATTTACGCCTTGGTGCTAGTCGCCAGCCCCTGGCCTATGGAAGGCGGGCTTGGGGTAGTCACGGCATGGACCCCGAGGGCGGGTCGTGACAACATTGTGGGTGATCAAGTAGTCAAAACTGAGTGTTTCTCTGAGTGGATTGAAATTGAGTGAACTATATAGCATGTTTCAAGACCGATGTGTGAGCCCCAGGGGACGTATTTTGAGTGAAATGCAGAGACATGTTAATTTTCAATTGGATGTCCATTTGGGTTGAATTAATAGTCAATAATGTATGTTTTTTACAAAACATACAATGTCATGATCCATATGAATGTTTTAATCCCTGTTCATGTTCTCCTTAATTGTGGAAACATAAATGTAAAATCGGTGGAAGTGCCTTTTGACATGTTTTAGGAGAACCCATGACTTAGTTTAACCTAGACTCTTGTGATATTGGATAATATGTAAGGAGATATGTGAAAAAATGTTCTAGAGCTATTTGAGAAGGTGTTTCGACGTAAGTATGCTTTTGGCCCTCTGGATCAATGATGATCATCGTGCGCTCAATGAACATTTTACTTGGTGCGTCTAAAACTATGGGTGTATTTTGGAACACATAAGGGTTATTATTCATTGATTAATACTCAATAATGGTATGGTACACATCCAGGAAATGAAGTGGGGCCACACGACGTGTGGGCCCCATAGGCACTATGTACCACATTACGAATTCTTCTATCTCTTGTAACTATATCTAAACACGGATTTTGGCAAGAAAGTTTCCAATCATTAGAGTTTTTCGCATATGATTTGACGGTTTCATCCATACTGTCTTGTGAGTTATGATGTCAGACGTTTCTAGAGTAGAGAATATCCAGGGAGACAGCTGATGGCTACAGTAGTGATGCTTTTCCAAGAAGTACCATCCAGTATGGATGTCCAATGTTTCTCTATGCTTCTCTGAGAAGAACCAACTAGTAGGGATGGCCAGTGTTCTTCAACGTTCTTTCTAAGAGGTACCATACAATAGGGATGGCCAATGAAATTTTGGGTTTACCTTTAACTTGGATGGGTAGTGGATTCCAATTGACGTTGGCGTGGAATCCCCATGACATGTTACAGTGTGGGTAGCCTCTATGACTATTACTGGAGGGGAATCCTTCTGAAGCCAAAGTGCATTGGTAGCCACTTCTAATTTCATCATAGTGGAATCCCCCTATTTTATTAGGGTGTGGGTAGCCTCAAAGAATAATATTAGAGTGGAATCCACCTATCATAATAGGGTGTGGGTTTCCATAAATTTGTGACAAAATATCTCAATTGTGCAATAGTTCAGAGACATGATTTGATGTGTCTTTTGACTATCAATTAATATGGATGCCTTTCCAACCAAAATGAGTCCTTGTGATGTGACCTAAAAACGTGAAGTTGACACATAACCACCCAAATGAGATTGTATCAAGCTGTGATGATTGAGTCCCATTGACAAGTAGTTCAGAGAAGACTTGTGGGATGGTAGACACTGATGGTTACCTCTATAACTATTGGTGACTCAATGTTTTTTGGATAATCTAGTGATATGGAGACCACATACTTTATATTTTGCGATTATTTGACTAAGAATATATATTTTCTATTTCCAGTTCTAATTCCTCGGGTTCTATCCACTCTCATTCATGGAGAGACAAAGAATTTATAACATCCCAGACCGTTCTTACATTACTATTACATAATTTTAAAGATAAGAATCATAATAATATTTCACAAAGAGGATCCAATGTTTTAGTGTCTTGGGAAAACTAGGAACATACATAACAAATACAAAATTAAGCATAAAGATTTATTTTATTTCTTCTTCTCTAGCTTCTTATTGGCATTTGTCCTCTCCTTAGTACATGTAGCCACCTAAGGATATACAAAAAAAGGGTGAGATAGAAGCCCAGTAAGAGGATAGATAATAACCATATAGCATGTGGTGAGAATAATCATAACATAGGCAAAATATCATGAACATGACAGGAGTATAAATAAAAGACTTGAAATTTGGCAATGTATAAAAATGAAATATCAAGTCTTAGTGGTTAAATACCACACATACTTTTGAACCAAGCTAGAATCTTTTTCACAAATCATTACAAATTTACTCAAGAGATTCATCACATTACCTAATTCATTAGAGCGCTATATAATTCCAGGCGCACCCATCATTTTGAAACATTAATATCGCGCTATATAATTCCGGGCACACCCGTCACATCATAACATTATCATTATCATGGTTGACACATGGAACATACATCAAAAGTGAACATAACTAACCCATGGTATGTAATGGGTTTCATTCCATAATAATACATTCATAATCTTTGGGTTCCCAAATGAAAGAGGATACAACATACATGATACAAGAACCATCAATCTTGAATGAGATGTAAATGGTGTGTTCTTGAAAGAAGAGTTATTTTGGAAAACATTTGGTTTTTCATAAAAACCAGTGACAAACATGTATATCCCAGATTTTTAAATATTATGATGACAAAAATATTTTTATGGAGTAACCATTTCAAAAGGAGTGGAAGAGGGAGAACCTGATGGATGAATTTTGGGTTTAAGATTTCCCCTTACCTTGTATCTGAATGCTTCCTACTCATTAATGTCCTATATAATGACATTATATTAATTAATTAGAAATTAAAGAAAATTTTATACATTAATAGGGTTCATTGTGGTTTCATTATTCCATTTTATGTTCGTTTGTATGACTAATAGTTTTTAAAAACATTGTTCAGGGATGTTTGTTTTTATGGTTTTTCATGGGTGGTTCACCTGTATTCATAAATTGATGATCATGTAGAACAAGGGAAAACATCCAGAAATGATATTAAATGTAATTAATGATATTATAGGAGTATTAACGATCTTATAAAGAATTATATTAGATCCATGTGGATGAAGCATTAGATAAGAATCAAATGATGATTTTTTGGGTTAATTTGGGTGGTTTTTGGATCATAATGAAGTTTTTTTAATTTATCACTTAGTAATATGGTCATAAGTTAATTACAGAACATTAAATCGGACATAATAAACCTAAAATATTATGGTTCCATTATAAAAATGGTATCATGACCAGATCTGAAGGATGAAATGGAAGAAGAAAGCATGTCGTTCTGGAAGGTGATAAATTAACACCTCACGAACAACGTTCTCTTTAATAAAATACAAGGAAGTGGGAAAGCGGGTTGGATGATATAATATACCATTAGAATCATAAAATTACATTAAATTTATAATAATGGAGTTAAAATACCATTTGGTTGAGGATAAGTGGGGAGAGATCAACAAATGAACTTGAACTTGAAAGGAAATTAAAGCAGAAGAGGGAGAGAAATTACCTCTTGAATCCTTCTCGTGAAAACTCCTTAAGGGCCTAAGCTTGGTCTTTTGATGAGACAAGAATATCTAGGACGTGTGTTAGGGGATAGGTAGTTTGTTTGGGAAGAGTATAGAGAAGGCTTGGAGCTTTAGAGGTGTGATGAAATGGGGGCGTGAAGGGTGGCTTTTATAGTGGAGAGGAGAGGGGTTTCCTTAATATAAAATTCATTAGTTTATTAATTTCCCCTAAGACAAGGAATAGTGATTTTTGGATGACCAATAATAGTAATTTTTTAATGTTTTTCCGAACCATGTGGGTTTACTTCAGAATATCATCATTGATTACTCAATTAATCCATTATTTATCATTTATTGTGAATTGTAGGATTCTACTATTCATAAAAAATTCAAGTCTTTCAAAAAAATCTTCAAAATTTACCCCAACCATTTTTATAACATGTAGAATCCAAAAATTAATTTCATTTTTTCCGAAATAATTTTCTAAATAATATTGATTTAATATTTAATTAAAATCATAATTTACATAAAAAACAGTATTTAAAATTAAAACCAATGTTATAGTTGTTTCAAAAATTACGTAGGGTTTTATAAAATTATCTAAAAACTATAATACATTTATTAATTAATTTATTAATACATTTTAATGAAATAATTTTTATTTTAAATTATTTAATTATTTATAATTAATTATTCATGACCTACAAAATACAAAAACGTTTACTAAGGTCAAATTGTCACTTTCAATGATGTCTAAATGTTATTTAATTATCCATGGGTAAGGTTAATCTTATGTTGGATTATTTACTATTCATAGGGTTCATATTACTATTGATAATGGTATTCTACTATTCCTAATGGTACATTACTATTCAGCAAAAATTATTTTTGTTTCATTAGACTCCAAAAGACATCTAGAACAAAACCGTGTATGTCAGATTTTTAAAATTCCAAATACAGTGTGACAAAATTATGTTTAATTGTCACTTAGAGCTTAGTAGTTCATTATGTTGTGTTTTCATGTGATTTTATGACATAAATATAAGATGTTAATTTCCATTGGAATACTTTTGGTCAATACATTCTTCCCCCCTTAAGAAATTTCACCCCCGAAATTTCACTTTACACAAACATGTGAGTGTAATTATCCTTCATTTCCACTTATGGTTCCCAAATTGCTTCTAATAACTTACGGTACCTCCATAATACTTTGACAAGATGGGTTGTCTTGTTTCGTAGAACCTTATCTCTCTGATCCAAAATCATTAATGGAAGCTCCTCATTGGATAGATCATCTTCTAGCTGCCCCATCTCTGAGTTTAGTACATGTGAGGGGTCTGGAATGTACTTCATCAGTAGTGATACATGAAACACATCATGAATGTGAGACATATTCAGTGGAAGTGAAAGACGATAGGACACGACTCCTATGTGGTCAAGGATCTCAAAGGGGCCAATGTACCTTGGGATTAGCTTCCCTTTCTTCACAAATCACATGACTCTCTTCCATTGAGATATTAGATGGAAGACTTTAGCTCCAACGTCAAACACCAAGTCCCTTTGATGGTTGTTAGCACAGCTCTTTTGGCGACTTTGAGCAGCTTTGAGGTATTTCTAGATGTCCTGAACCCTCTCTGTCATCTCTTGAACAAGATCTAGCCCAAGTAGCTTTTTTTCCAACTACATCCCAACAGGATGGAGTTCTATATCGCTTCCCATAAAGAGATTTATATGGACCCATCTGAATAATGGAGTGGAAGATATTGTTGTTTGAGAACACAACCAATGGGAGATGCTAATCCCAACCACCTTTAAATTCAAGAGAGAAGGCACTTATCATATCTTCAATATTCTGAATAGTTTTTTCAGACGTGCCAACAGTTTGGGGGTGATAGGCCATGCTAAAATTTAATTCAGTACTCAAAGAATGTTGATGGAACCTGTAAACCATAGATGTCAACCTTGGATCATGGTCAGAGATAATTTATAGTGGAGCACCATACAGTCTCACCACTTCCATCACATATATCATTGCAAGTTGTTCAAGAGAGAGATCTTCCTGAATAAAAAAAACGGGCAGTCTTGGTGAGTCGATCAACCACAACCCATATCACATTATTTCCCTTTAACATATTCAAGAGACCCGCGACAATGTCCATATTATCATTTTCCCATTTCCACATGGGTATAGGCAATGGAAGAATCATACCCTTGGACTTTTGTCGCTCAGTTTTAACTTGCTGACATACCAAGAACCATGATATGTATTCTCCAATCTCATTCACCATGTTATCCCACTAAAAGTGTTCTCAGAGATCACAATACATCTTGGTACTCCCATGATGGATAGAGAAAGTTTAGTTATGTGAATTATCCAATAGCTCTTTCTTTATCCTGGGTGATGAAGGCACACAATGTCATGTTCCAAACCGAATCACACCATCATCTTCCATATAGAACATTATCAACATCCATTATTTTACTGAGTTCACCCTCTTTCGTATCTCCAAATCATCCCTTTGTTCTTCCTTAATCTTCTATTGCATGTATGGTAGCACAATAATTTGGGAAAGGTAGGATGTATCCCCTACCCTTATGATTTCCAAATCCATCATTTTCATATCTAAGAAGATAAGGTCTTTCTCAATCCGCATCATGGATAGTGTAGTAGGTTGTTTTCTTCTTAAAGCATCAGCTACCATGTTCTCCTTTCTAGGATGATTTTGAATAGAGAAATCGTAATCCATTATTAGCTCTATCCATCTCTTTTGATTCATGTTGAGCTCCATTATTTTGAATATATACTTTAGGATTTTATGGTCGGTGTATATGTCACACTTCTCCACATAAAGGTAGTGCCTACAGATTTTCAAGGAAAAAATCACGGCTACAGGCTCTAGATCATGCGTCGGGTAGTTCAGATCATGGATCTTCAACTATCGTGAGGTGTAGGCTATCACATTATCATTTTTCAGGAGTACACAACCCAATCCTTTCTTTGAATCATCACTGTATGTCACAAAACATTATCCACTTTTTGGTAGTGTTAGTATAGGTGCATTGATCTGCCTTATCATTAGTCCCTTGAAGCTTCCCTCACATTCTTCCATCCAGACATTCTTTACCACTTTCCTTGTTAACATAGTTAGTAGGCTTGACAATCGTGATAGGTTTCTCACAAAAATTCGATAGTACCCAGCTAATCCATGAAAACTACAAATTTATGTGACACTAGATGGCCTGGGCCATTCCTCAATCCCCTTTGGCTTTGAAGGATCCACATAAATTCCATCACTTGTGATCACATGTCCCATGAACGTGACTTGATTCATCCAAAAGTCACAGTTTCTGAACATGGCCTAAAAATTTTCCTTTCATAATGTCGACAACACAAGTATTAGATGTTCTTCATGTTTCTCCATGCTGTTGGAGTAGATTAGAATATCATCGATAAACACAACCATAAAATTTGTGAGGTAACGTATAAAGAAACTATTAATAAAATCCATGAAGATTTTAGGGGTATTAGTAAGTCCAAAGGTTATCGCCAATAACTCAGTGCCTATTCCTTGTTCGGGAGGTTGTCTTTTGAATATCTTACTTCGTCACCTTTACCTGATGATATCCAGAATAAAGATAATCCTTTGAGAGGAATTGAGCTCCATATAACTGGTCGAACAAGTAATCAATCCATGGTAGAGGATACTTGTTCTTTATGGTGATCTTGTTGAGTTCCCGATAATCGATACACATCTACATTCTTCCACCCTTCTTTTTCACAAAGAGCACTGGTGCACCCCAAGGTGATGCACTAGGGTGTATGTACACTTTTTCTAGATGATTTTTCAGCTTCATCTTTAGCTCGTCCAGTTCAATAGGATCCATCCTATAGGGACAAATTGAGATAGGAGTCGCTCTAGGTATGATTTCAATTGAGAAATCTACCTCACGATCTGGGGGAATTCTTGGTAACTCTTTGGGAAATACATCATCATATTCCCTCATGATGGGAATTCCTCAAGGATGGAACTTTCCTTCGACTCAACCCTTTGGGCGAGGTATGCTTCTTCATAGGGAATAAACACCTACACCATTGAAGGAATTTTCAAATGAGATTCGTGATCTTCATCGAATTTGTAGAGGAGCATGGGATGGTTCGAAATATGAAAAGATATTTCATTTTCCTGATAGTTGATATGTGCTCTATAAGACGAGAGCCAATATATTCCCATTATAGTGTTGAATTCCACCAAGGGATGTATTATGTGATTTTATAAAAGAATATTCCCACATACGCTAACCGGAGAAGAGTCAAACACTTGGGTTGCAATGATTGCACCACTTGGTGTATTTACAAATATCTCAACTTTAAGGTTTTGGGGCTTCGATTCTATAGTTCTAGAAAACTTGAAAGATATAATGGAATGCCTAGAACTAAAATCAAATATTACTTTTCCATTCTTGAGTGAATAAGAAACTGTACCTTGTATGACTTTATTATCATGCTCCACCACCACAGTATTAATGGAATAAGATTTCCCTTGTTCCTTTGGATTTGGTGGTTACTGACGCAGATTACCCTCGATAACTCGAGGTTTAGTGCACTAGTTCCATAGTGACCTAGCTCCTTACAGTTATAGCATTGGACAATTAGTGGTTCTTTCCTTTCATCGGCTACATCTCCTTCCTTTTCGTTCCATTTCGACACTCATGTGCATGGTGTCCTTATTTCCCACACTTGAAGAATTTTCTCGTCCCTTTGAGGTAGTTCCCATTGTGAACCTTCCCACATTTTTGGCATGTGTGTTGTTGATTTTTCTTCTCACACATATCATTAGATCAACCAGCTCAAAACTCCATCTATATATTCATATCACCATATTTATGGGACCATTCTCCAAACTCTATATCCACATTGAGAGCACACTGAACAACTACTTCATAACTCTCAATGTCTCGAATTGAAAGAGGCTTTCGAAGGTGTGGTATTAATCGGCTAAAGAATCTATAAAATATGATATCATTATTGAAAAAAAAACATGATGTGTACCTTGAAAGCATTGTGAAATTCTATATATAGGTTGTGATATATTCTCTTTCTTTTTGCTTGATCTCTATGAATTCTCTCCCCATATTTGTGCGATGAGTTCATGGGTAATAATTATAAAGAAAAATTATCTTAAAGACATCCCATTCCATCTCTTCAATTTACTCCCTTAGCTTGGTGTTCTAAATCAAATCCCACCATTGATTAGATTCTCCATCTAGATGATAAATGGCTGGAGTCACCCTCTTCATCTCAGAACAGTGAATCACAGAAATGATCCTCTCCATGGAGTTGGGCCATTGTTCAGAAACTAGTGAACTGGAAGATCCACAAAATGTCGGTGGTCGTTGCGGGATTAAAAAATTCAACAGCCAGTTCCTCACTCTTTGGTGAAAGAGGATATTCCCCATTATTATGGTTATTCATCATATCCTGATATAATTGGGTAAGCATCGCCATGATGTTTTTAACTCCACCTCCCAAATCATTGGGGATGTCATTCGGGCAATCGTTGCCTTGGCCCTCGCAAGAGTTGTGGGCCTGATTTCTCATGGTTCCCACCATTTTCTAAAATATAAAATGTTAGAACAAAACATAAGTAAACATGTCATTTATAACGTATTTACATAATCAATTTGTACCAAAAACATAACATATGGTATTTCTTATGTAAATATTCTTTTGTGCATATTTATACTTAGTCTCATGTTATAGGTATTCTCTGGGGTTCACTAATCTTAATTCCCAAATTAACTTAAACATTCCTCTGATACAAACTATAGTGTCCTGGCCTTTTCGTACATTACTATTACATCATTTTAACGATAAAAAACATAATATTATTACAAATAGAGGATCTTAAGTTTTATTGTCTATGGAAAACTAGGACCATATGTCAAAAATATAACATCAACCATAAACATTTATTAAATTTTTCATCTCTATATTCTTATTGGCTCTTTTCCTCTCCATAGTTAATGTAGCCACCTGAGGATATACATCAAAAGGGTGATCTAGAAGCTTATTAAAAGGATAGATAAGAACAATATAACATGGTGTGAGAATAATCATAACATAGGCAAAAGATCATGAACATGATAGGAGCATAAATAAGAGTCTTGAAATGTAGAAATTCATAAAAATGAAACTTCATGTCTTAGAGGTTAACTACCACAAATACTTGTGAACCAAGATAGCATCTTTTCACACCTCATTACACATTTACTCATGAGATTCGTCACTTTACCCAATTTATTGGAGTGCTTTATAATTCTGGGTGCACCCATCACTTAGAAACATTCATATTGCGCAATATAATTATGGGTGCACCAGTCACATCATAACATTATCATTATCATGCATGACACATTAATAATACATCAAAAGTGAACATAACTAACCCATGGTAAGTAATGGGTTTCATCCAATAATAATACATTCATAATCATTGGGTTCCCAAATGTATGAGGAGACAACATACTTTATACAAGAACCATCAATCTTGAATGAGAAGTAAAAGGTGTGTTATTGAAAGAAGAGTTATTTTGGAAAACATTTTGTTTTTCATAAAAACCAGTGAAAAACATGTATATCCCCGAATATTAATGATAATTATGAACAAAATATTTTTAATCAGTAACCATATCAAAAAGAGTGAAAGAGGGAGTACCCGAAGGACGAAAGTTGGGTTCGAGATTTCCCCTTACCTTGTATCTGAATGATTCCTTCTCTTAAATGTCCATTATAATGACATTATATTAAATAATTATAAATTACATAACCTTTTATACGTTAATTGGTTTCATTCATGTTTCGTTATGTCATTTTATGTTCCTTGGGATGACTTATAATGTTTGATGAAATTTTTAGGGGATGTTCGTTTTTATGGTTTATCTTGGGTGGTTCACTTGCATTCATAAATTGATGTTAGGGTAGAACCATGATAAACATACAGAAATGATATTACATGTCATTAATAATATTACAGGAGTTTTAATGATCTTATAATGAATTATATTAGATCCATGTGGATGAATCATTGGATAAGAATTAAATGATGATTGTTTGGGATAATTTGGGTGGATTTTCGGTCACAATGAAGTTGTTTTAATTTATCACATAGTAATATGGTCATAAGTTAGTTCTAGAACATTAAATAGGACATTATAAATATGATATATTCTGTTTCCACCATATAAATGTTTTCAGGACCAGATCTGAAGGTATAAATGGAAGAAGAAAGCATGTCATTATTGAAGGTGATAAATTAACACATCTTGAACAACGTTCTCATTAATAAAATAAAAGGAAGATGTAAAGGGGGTTGGATGATATAATATCCCATTAGAATCATAAAATTTCATTATATGTATAATAATGGAGTTAAAATACCATTTTGATGAAGATATGTGGGGAGAAATCAAGAAATGAACTTGAACACGCAAGGAAATTAAAGGAGAATCGGGAGAGAAATTACCTCTTGAATCCTTCTCTTGAGAACCGCCTTATGTTAATAAGAATGGTATTTTGATGAGACCATAATCTCTTGGACGTGGGGGAGGAGCTAGGGAAGGTGTTTGGGAAGAGTTTAGAGAAGTCTTGGAGCTTGAGAGGTGTGGGGAAATGAGGGTGTGAAGGGTGGATTTTTTAGTGGAGGGGAGAGAGGTTTCCTTAATATAAAATTCATTAGTTTATTAATTTCCCCTAAGAAAAGGAATAGTAAGTATTGGATGTCCAAGAATAGTAATTTTATCATGTGATCCTGAACCATGTGGTATTGCATCAGTAGAGCATCATCTATGACTCAATTAATCCATTATTTACCATTTATTGTGAATTATCGGATTCTACTATTCATCTTAAATTATAGTTTTTCAAAATAATCTCTAAACTTTACACCAAACATTTTTTCACACGTAGAATCCAAAAATAAAGTCCTTTTTTCAATAATAATTTTCTAAATATGATTAATTTACTATTTAATTAAAATTATAATTTACATAAAAAATCATTTTTTAAAAATAAAACTGATTTTACAGTGCATTAAAAAACTATGTAGAGACTTATAAAATAATCTAAAAACTATAATTCATTGATTCATTGTTTTATGAATACATTTTAGTGAAATGATTTTTCTTTTAAAATAATTAATTATTTATAATTAATTATTTTTTAATTAGAAAATAACATAACGTTTACTTAGGTCAAATTGTCACTTCCTAATATGTCTAAATTTTATTTAATTATCCATGGGTAAGGTTACTCTTCTATTGGATGATTTAATATTCATAAGGATCACATTACTATTCATAAGGATATGTTACTCTTCCTAAGGGTACGTTACTATTCACAAAATGTTTTTTGTTTCATTTGACATTAAAAAATATCTTGAACAAAACTGTGTATGTCAGATTTTCAAAATTCCCAATACAGAAGTTAAAACATATGTTTAAAGGTCACTTAGCACTTAGTAGTTCATTATTTTGGGTATTCATGTGATTATATGACATAAAGATAAGATGGAAATTTTCATTGAATAACTTTGGGTTGTTATAGATGTGCAGGTTATGCCAGGTGTTATCTGTGTCTAGCTTTTCATGGTAGGATAAGCATATTCACATACTATTGGTAGATAAGACAGGACAAGACGTTCATCATCTCGCCTTTTCTAGATCCTAGTGTATGGATGAACTTACATCACTTTCTTTTTGGGTGAGCTATACTTCCTTTTATTGTACCTTGTTCTCTCTACTACTCCCCTTTTCAACACTTATATTGATGCTCCCTTGAGTGTTTGGGTAATCTTAATGAGGATTTTTATTCACCCATTATATGTTTTTTTCTAGCACATGGTGTTCCCTTGTAGAAAATATACTAGAAGGTCATGAAATCAGATGAGAATTGGGATATAGGGTGCTTAAATTGCATTTAGTGGTCATGTCATGGGATTTTAGAGTTGGTTTCTCCTAGCTATTTTACATTTCCTCTTGTTGATAGGTTGTGGAAGTTTTCTTGTTGGTTGGTTACATTTCCCCTTTCCCCTAAAATTTACATTTCTATACTTGTAATATTTATAGGATAATTCATGATTGATGTTTATTTATAGTATTATTGTATCTTTTGATCCTTTTTCCCCTATATGTTTTGATTGGGTTGGCTGCATGTGTGTGAACATGTTCATAGTAAAAGGACACCCATAGTTTGCATATCCTTCAATGATAGTTTCCAAAACCTACCCTGTGGAGGCTGGCATGGGGTAGTTGTGACTCGAGACCCGACATGGGTTTGATCATGAAAAAGTGGTATCAGTGGTGGTTAATCCCTTGCAATGTTGTTCAAACCATCTGTAAATATGGATTTGTTGGGTTTATGTAATCAATGTCGATGTGCATAGAGGGAGGAACTCAGTCCAGGGAGCCCAAGGATGGTACGAGTGGCTGATGTATCCAATCACAAGGAACATGATTACCCACTTGTTGACTTGGATGCTAGATACACCTATTACAGGGAACAATGGTATATGAATCATATAGGACTAATTCATTGATTGTCCTTCTTGAGTCATCTACCCATAATTGTTGATATATATATATAAATGTGTGTGTTCATTAAACCATGGTACTAAATGATAATATTCAGAATTTATTCGTGAAAATTCATATTACGATACTAGGTCTAGTTAGTGTTAAAGACCCTCTGAGCAATGATGCCTCAGTTCAGAACCTATCATGTGAGCCCATTTCTCCTATTGGGATGGTTGCAACACCCCACCTATTGAGAAGCACACATCCCTATAATACTAGGTTGATGATGTGTGTTGGGTGAGCACACTTCATGAGTTTCACTGATAGAGACAATTGGCATTCCATGGTGAGACAAACCCTTAGGAATTATATGTTTAGTTATAGTCAGTGGTATTACTCTTTTGGATTCCACATATACCATCAGATCATATAGTGGCATTGGTGGATATCCTTTTCCATAGAGCAGTTGGTTGTTGGTGGAGCATGGTTACTCAGATACTCGACATGTCAGAACACTCGTGGGACGACTTCCAGAAGCTGTTTTGTGAGGAGTATTTCCCTTCCTTATTATTCCACATTGGACATCAAAATCTCCTATAGTTTCAATAGGGAGGGATGATGGGGATTGGGTATGTGACTAGATTCACAAATCATGCGCACAAGTCCCTGGACAAGCTATTTAACGGTTAATTCATAGAACAGAAGTTCAAGAAGGGAATATTCATAGAGATCCATGATATCATAGTAACCTTTTACATCCCCACCTATGTCAGTGTGTGGTAGAATGAATTTGTGATATATATATTTATATTATCGGAATGTCAAACAATTAGGTGTGTTAGTGATCACAATATAGTTGAGACATCTTTTGAATCTAGAAGACATTAGTCGATAAAATATCGATGTAGGTGGACTCCCAATAATCAGTCTGAGGAACATAGTCATATGAGGACAAGGTAGCATAGAGCATGGGGGAATCCATGGGAGGGATGCTACTATTCTTCTGACAAGAGTTGTCTCTTGGAATGAGACATCCCGACAAGATGTGCTGAGAACACTAGGCAGTTAGTAGGTGGACAACCATGGCATTATCATTTCCATAATCAAGGAGGCCCCCAGGGAGTTCATGCTAGAAGAGGAGAATGAGGAGTTGGAGGTATGGAACAACATTTTGAGTTCATTCCACCATAACCACTAAGTAACCCATGTCAGTCTAAAGAGATGGATTCTTAGTCGACAGACAGGCACAAGCTTGGGATGCCTACGGTCCTGCAGTGCAAGAGAATACCAGAGGTACTCCATGATTCTTTTATAGTTTTTAGTAGATAATGTTAGTCAATTTGTAATGTATTCTTATCTCCCTGCTCATTGGTTCTAGATTTACTGGGGTGACACAGGGATTCGATGTAACCCTGTTTCAGTGTTGTTTGATGTAGCTTGAAATTCATGAGGAAGTAGGGTACTTCCCCCACTGAGATGTGTTTTTTTATATGACAAAAACCATGAAGGTCAATCAAAATTGCCTAATGTGGATAATATCAAGGTGTGGTTGATGAATCTTTCTTTCTTGTGCGTTTAAATAGGAGTTGTGTTATGGAGTTTTAAAACATGTCCTGGCATTTTCTGTGGAGTTTTTCCTAAATGAAACTTTTTTCTCGGCTTATCTCTCATGTGTGTGGCAGAGTGTCGGGATTTGGGATTACCCTCCATCCATAGTATATGAAGACATAAAGGGAATTCCATGAGATTTCCATGTCTATATTCTAGTATTTATATGAGTTTACTCAAATTCACTATTAATTGGTACCTTGCGTGCCCAATGTCATCATTGATACAATAGTTTTCAAGTACATGTTGATGTGATAGAGACCCTAAAAAAGAACTCCATGACTCAATATATATTGCTAAAAGCGGTAGTCTTCATCCTAATAATGTTGAAACTCTACCTTCTAGGAGGGAGCATTGTTGTTTTCACATACCACCAATGTCTCATGTACATCTCCACCCAGAGAGACATAATCCTGAGGCGGTACCGCTATTTGAAGATCATACAGGACCGAGACATCATTATAGTCTGTGCTCTTTGGGGAAAGTAACATTTTAGTGGATGTCCATAGTAGGATGTCCTAGGATCTCCAAGTGCTGGATGTTATAGAGTAGTTAGATATTCTGAGGCTGATCCCCGTGTATCGTGATGGAAAAACATTCCTTTAGTCAATGTTGTTGAGTCCATCACATTTCAAGCAAGTAAGAGAGTCTCATATGTGATGCCCCATCAATGAAATCTTGCATGACTAGATATACATCAGAATTTCACCAGATTCATATTTTGATGTAGGGAATCTTGAGACTGTATTTCTGGGAAAATTTGTGTATCTAGTTGTGATTTGAGATGTTTTATCACTTGGTAATAGAAGTAAACTCTTACATGAGATTCTTCATTCCATTCAGGACATGGCATGGAGACGGAAATTTGTCCTACCACCATACCCTACCCCAATAGCTGTAGTGGATGCACATTGTCTTAAAAATTTTTCAACTAATGAAATAGATGTGCATTTTGATGCACATCATCAAAATATGTAGATCTTATGAGGACGGACCATCCCTTTGGTTTCGTGCAATAGCAACATTGAAACAAGATTGTGGTTTTTAAGAATTTGAGTCGGGAGTGAGCACTGTTCCCCAAGTTATTTTCTCTAGTTTGTTTTATTTGTGGATGAATATATTTTAGGTATTCATATAGAGATCTATATATCACCTTTTCAATATTTTGAATAATTTTACCTTTATATCAAGCACTAATCACCTAGACGACATGCAATTTCGAATCCCGGTGTGTCCTGAATAAATTATACAATAATATTAATGGTTTTATACTTTTCATGCAATAGTAATGTAATATATCATAAACAGTATCTTGGAAAATAAAATCAAGGTCATGGTAGAGTCTATAACATGTTTTTTTCCCTGGGCGGGGAATAAAATTTTTAGCTTGGAACTTTTTGGAAGTACAACACCCATGGGAAAAATTGAAAATAAAATAAATAAATTTTATTATTTTATCTCAAACACAAAATCAAATAAAATTCAAATGGGGACTTGAATTTTGAATGCCGACACCACTATTGTGTTTATAATGGTGTTTCATTCATTTGTGTGACGTATAAAGAGGGGGCTTGGGAATTATGGATTCCCCACCATACAAGAATTCTATAAATATATGTCTAGGGAATGAGAATTAGGGTTATCCCTAATTCTATATCTCTATATCTACATAGACTCTCTTATTATCTCTATAATTTTCTTCCTTTTACCATCACTGGATCGAGGAGAGATCTCCTCCAGAACATTGGCTGATCGAAGATGGAGAAAAATTATAAAATATTCAACGCTAAAAAAATCTTTCGATGTATGACTTATTATAGGTTTATGTTCTAATTCCTTATTTTAATTAAATATCAATTATTTACAATATGTTTTATTATTTTAATTATCATCATTGATAGATGCATGAACACATCCAACAATCCATGCTAGAAATCCTTTCATTTCATCATTTTTATTCTACAATCTATAGGGAGTTCATAGTAATTTTCATTCAATGTGTCAAAAAATAAATGATTCATCGTTCTAAGGATTGGGCTATGGAGATCACGTCTTGGGGATTCCAATAGAATGTATGAAATAGGTTTCAAACCTCTAGAATGGTCATTGTGGCCCTCGGAAGGGGTAACCGGAATTGAACCACCGATGGTAGCCAGCGGTGGCCCATGTCGACAGCGACACGTGGAACCCGTACAATTGGGTGAGGTGGGTGGAGGCTGGAATGGCATAGGGATTATTGTGGGCGGCGAATCGGTTGGTATGAGTGAGGTTAGTTTCTAGAAAACATGATCATAAGAGATATTGGATTGGTGGAGGATATTGTAGAGTGAGCTCTGATGAGCCACGTCATTGGCAGATGATAGGATACTCGAGCGGACTAGTTATGGACTGGGGGACCACTGACCGTCAGTGACCGGCGTCTTGTGGGTCACGTATTGAATCAATGAAGAGGGGGATGACTATCCATGAGGTCTGGTTGTTTTTGAAAGGTAGGTAACATAAGCCTAGAGTAGGAAAGTGGACCGGGTAGTGAATCATGGGCCATGCCACATGACTAGTTCGCAGCCTAGGTGGTGATGACTAGAAGAACAGGGTTTTCACATCTTGTTTCAGGCCCATGCTCTTTATATGGAAGTATATTATGACAAACGACTATGACTAGAATGATTTCTACCGAAAAATTGTCTTTGAGTTGAGTCGGACCGTTTCCAATGTTTTTGTTAAATTTAACATTCAATCCTGAAGGAGGGGTGGAGTGAAACACATTCTTTTTAAATAATAAATGTAATTATTATTATTCATGGTTCCTTCTATAGGATGTAGCACTTACAAATGCAGTTCGATTGACCTACTCTGACCCTGATGTATAAGAGGATATTTTAAGAATAGTACGTGGTTTTTAGAAATGTTTTTGATGCTCGGTTACACAAAACTCTTATGTTTAATAATAATAATAATTTAATTCTTATTATTCATTCATTATAAATTTGACCTATCATGAAAAGGGGATGTCCATTTTATGTGTGATCTGAGGTGTTGTCAGCCCAGTCCTTTTGAGAAAATTTTGATACATCATTCATGTGTTCATGATATAGTCAAGGTTTAGACCACATGGGGGTCCGATTCACTAGCTTTACGGTGAAAATAATCATTTCGCTGGGTATATTTTTTGGAAAATCAAGTAGTCAAACAAATGTATTTTTTGGGAGGATCGCAATGGAATGATCTGTATAACTTGTTTCAGGACCCATTCATAGGCCCTACATGATGTATTTGGGAAGAAATGTGGTGATATTATACTTTATCATAGGATGATTTTTTGAGGCAAATGAATTCCCAAACTTGTGTTTTTTTCACAAGGAACACAAGGGAATGATTTTTTTGAATGTGCGAAGCTTTATTCGCGTTCTAATTAAATGTGGAAACGGTAATGGAATATCGGTGGAATATCTTTTTAATGTGTATGAAGAGAACCCAAGGATGGGATAAAACTCAATTTTTGTGAGTGTGGATAAGAAGTATGAATAAATGTGGTCTTATTTTCTCAATTCATTTTTGGACGTGTGATAGTGAAATTAGGATTTTTCCCATCTAGATCAATGATGAGCTTCGTGCGTTTTTTGGCCTTTCGACTAGCTGTATCAAGTACCATGGGAGTAATACGACATTCCTAGGGGTACATATTCTCATTTTAGTACATGAAAATAGTTAGGTTTATAGACTTGCAATAAGGTAGGGCCACACAATGTGTGGGATCCTCATACAGTGTGTACAACATTACGAATTCATCTATCTCTCGTATCTCCTCGTAAACTCATATTTTTTAATTAATGTTGCTTATACTCTGTGTTTTCTATGTAGGATGTGATGGATCCCTTCGTAGGGGCTTATGAGTTACGATGCGAGGTGATCTAGGTGTGCTGCCTCTATGGGGAGACACTCGATGACTGTCACAATGATTCTTTTATGAGAGGTTACATCCCCCATGGATGGACAGTGTCGCTCGATTCTTTTTCGATAGTTTACGTCCAACATGGATTGTTACTATTCCTCAATGTGTCCTCTATAAGGTACCATCTATCAAGGATGGAAAGAGAATTTTCAGGTTTACCTTAAGATAGGATGGGTAGTGGGTCCCTGTCGACTTTTAGAGTGGAATCCACCTAATTGATCAAAGAGTGTCCAGATTCTATGAATACAACAAGAGTTGAATCCCACTGAAGCATTAGGGCATGGGTAGCCTCTATGAATTCTAGTATAGTGGAATCCACCTGATGTATCAGGGTTTGCGTAGCCTCTGTGGCTACTATGAGAGCGGAACGCCACCTTAAATACTAGGGTGTGGGTATCCTCTAAATTTTGACATGATCTATCAATTGTTAGATCGTGAAAAGACGTTCTATGATGTGAATTTGGACTCTGAATAAAGAGGGATTATTTTCCAACAAAGACATTTCTTGATTACGTGACATAAAACTGTGTGGGTGAGATAGAATTCTCGAAGGAAGACAATATCAAGGTGTGGTGATTGGGTCCCTTTTACACGTAGTTCAATTAATAGACGTAGGATTCGAAGCATTGATGGTTACTTTTAAAACTATTGGCGACATAATTTTCATGGGATGAGTTGGTGATATGGAGATTCACATAGTATATTATTTGGTTTTCTATAAATTAGCATATATATATATATATATATATGTATACATATCTCTTATTTTCAGTTCCCATTCCTTGGGTTTTGGGAACTCTCCTTCTATGAGAGGAGTGAATTCAGGGGGTATCCCACATGATTTCCTTCTCTAAATTCTCATGGGTGGAAAAGTCTATAATCATAATATAGTTAGATAATACATGACGTTATGTTCATCTTTTCACCATTTCTAGATCCTAGTATTTGGATGAGAATACTTCACATTATTTATGGAGGTGAGCTATTTTCCCTTTTACAGTACCTTGTTCTATTAACTACTCCCATATTCAGTACTTCCCTTTATACTCCCTTGAGCCTTCAGGGAAACCAATTGACTATTTTTTATACTCACCAATTCTTGTTATTTTCCTCACACTTGGTTTGCCTTTGTAGATGACGAACTGGTTTATCATGACATGAGAGGAGTTAGTAATAAATGGTTCTCGGATTGTGTTTAGTGGTCATGAAATGGGATTCATAAGCATGGATCTCCTAGATGTGGTACAATTCCACATATTTCTAGGTTGTGGTACTTTTTTGGTTGGGAATGTCTTTTTTAAATTTCCATTTTAGTTTACATTGATGTACTTGTAATATTTGGAGGTCGATGAATATATGTGATTTATTTATAGAAATATTGTTTTGTGGTTAATTTTTTACTCTCCATTTTTTCATTTATTTTTTAGTGTGTGTGTGTGTGTAAATATTCTTAGGTAAATGAATCCCTTTTTTGTGCCTTTGGAACTAGTCCCCAAAAACTAACCTATTGAGGCCGGATTGGGGTAGTTGTAGCTCGAGCCCAAGCATGGGTCAGGTCATGACATTTTAGCCCACCCCTTTCTTATTTTTTTTTCATTCTATACATTATGAAGAATTTTATAACCTATAATACTCTTAAGTGTATTTCAACCTTTAGTTATAAGAAACTTCCCATTGTTATCCATTTCATAGAGGTTTCTGAAGAGAACACACAAACAATAAACGAGAGTATTATCCTATCCCAAACCATTTATTCTCCATATTTATCCTTTAAATATATTATAAAATAATACAAAAAGCAATGTAACATTATATTTCAGAAATTTTATTATATTTATGGAATAACAATTATATATCCCTCTCATCCATTCAAAAAATGAAAATCCCACCTTTACATATATTTACATTCAACAAACTCCATGTATGACATGATATTTTCATTACCAAGTTATAGGTATTTTATAAAAATGTATTTAATGAATAAATATGCGATATATTACATAATTATTATTATCTACTGAAAAATCATAATTTAGATTATTTCTTTTCATTTGATTGAAATATGAAAATGTTACTTCTCTAAAAGTATGAACTACCACCACAAACAATGATGTGTTTTGTTTTTTATTACCACATTACAATGATTGTTACAAAATATTATTTCACGAATATATATGATATTAATTATTAATTTATATGTTTATCCCATGTTTCATTTTTTTCAATCATGTCAATATGTTGATGATAAATAATATGACGATTGTTTCGACAGTTCTGAATTTCCAAAGGCATTTCAAGAAGAAGAAGTGAATAATGAAAACAATAAGTTATTTATATGAAAATATTACATTTAATTGGGAAATGAATATTCCATTCATGAGGATTTTTAATTTATGAATCCATCCAAAAGTAAATGTTAATATAATTTTTTCCAAAAAAATAAATGATAAAGATGAAAAGAAGTTTTCAGATAAAGTTAGATTCATATTTTATTCCCTTAAATTACATTTGATACTTATTTTAGTTATAAGTATTTATATAAGGACATATTAAACATGATTTCATGATTATAGGAAATCCTTATCCACATAACCATGGGATTATGTGGGATTGATGTAAACCACATCCATGGAATCTACCCTGGAATGGTGAAGGGTAGAATGAAAATGTGGTCCATTTATAAGGGCCATAGAGGACATAATTCTCTTCCAGATCACATGAGAGTTGAGGTAGAACCATCATGTTGGGTGGAATAGAAGTAGTGAGAGATGGAAAGTGGTTTTTCTAGTGGCAGTTCATTACATTTTTCAAGGTCACAAAACACAATAAAATCACGCCTCTCATAGAAGCAGAGTTTCCAAAACCATAAATCATATGAACCCAATAATTTGAAGAGAGAAAGAGGAAAAGATAGGTTATTTCATTATTAAGGTGATCACATGAACCCAATAATTTGAAGAGGATTCCCAATACCAGCATTACTGAAAATATTATGGAAGTACCCAATCAGATTTGATCCAACTTGTTCATACATCAAAACCATAAATCATCCTATAGTGCATTACCCTTCAATATCATTGATTAACAAGTGGTTCTAGTATAATCAAACCCATTAATGATAGTTGGAAATCGTATAAATATTGATCTATATCATTTATAGGGTTTTTATTTTTTATTTATATCAATGTTCAACAACTAAAGGTATTTACGATCATTGAATGTTTTGTGATTATAATAGAATCTATGAAATAAACACATGTAGATCACCACAAGGAGTAGTTCTTAGTACCAAACCTTGTAATAATATTGGAGTACAACTATGTGAATTGTCATATTCATTATGAATGTTTATATACCACAATAGATGAGTTCCTCTCAATTAGTTCATAGGTTTAATAGAATGATGTGCTAACTAAATGAATGTAAAATTTGGTAAAAAGATTGGTTTAGTGATTCCCCACATATCAGGAGCCCTATATGATCCATCAAGTATATATAATATTTAATTTATATAATTATTAATGGATGAGAAAAAAAAAATATTACATTGTAATCTGTTGACATTAGTAAATTGCCGGAAATAATATCATCAACAACTTCATTTTCATGAATGAAGAATAAATCTCTAATGGAAAGAAATTAGGAAATTATAAATCATTAATGAACATCGATTTTAGTATAGTAACTAACTAATAAATTTATAATAAATTATTATAATTAAATATTTGAAAAAGTATTATATATTAATAATGTTCATGAATTTGTTATTAGTATTGTTATTTTCATTATAAATTCTTTTAAAGAACATCTATGGAATTTTATAGTTTAGGTAAATTTTTATCATTTTAATTTCCTTTCATCAAGACATGCTTCTTATTTTGTAAATATTTTTATTTATATGGATTTTTCATTTCATATTTGAACAATTATGAAATTATTATTATCATATTCATGTAATTTAATGTCCCATTATGAATTATCACTATCAAGTGAATTTTATTAAAAATATTAAAAAATATTAAAGTGTAATTATGAACACAATTTATATTCACTGAGTTTTGATCGTTTTATATGAAATATAATTTTATATTTTGCATAAAATAATAATTATGAATGAATTATATAATTCATCATCTCATGTTTGTTGGGATTTTTATTTCTTTCTCATGAACTCCGTCTTAAGGGTTTTTTCCTCAATACTTCTTTGTTGAAAATTATCATTCATAAAAAAAATATATCTTTGATACAAATAATATCCAACCTATCTAATATATATTACCTCATTTTACATATTATTTACTTCGACAAATATTTACCTTCATATTTTTAAAAATAAATATATATTATCGTTTTTGATAAACATATTTATCTCTACCCCTAATTTTAAATAATGTACAATTATCAGTTATATGATTTTGGTTTTAATAAAAATATTTTAAAATATTTATATGGACATTCCATTAATGTTTCTATGTTTTATTATCTATACAAAATTTCCATTAGATAACCTTTAGGTCTTTTGAAATGATCTTATAAGGCCACTTATTAAAGCATTAATTAATCCTGAGGTATGTTAGTAATTTCACTTTATTTCACATTGAGGATATTTTCATGTATAAATCCTTAGACAATTAGGCCATAACTCATTCCTGAAATCCATAATATAAGAAAGTATAAAATTCAACTCAGTATTTATTTTTATCAGAAAAAAATGTTTAAGAAACATGGTTTCATTTCATGTTTGTATGTTATAACTTTTCATTGATCCCATAGATGACTCTATTAATCTAAAATTAATGTGAAAAACATTTAAAACCATGAGATGAGAATAAAATTATCTATATGGGATACACAAATATGGAAAACAATGAGTCTTAAAAAAAATTTAAACCGTGAATACATCACGCTAATGTAATCATTTTCACCATTAAGACACAGTTGATACATTTCATTGAATATATGCTCATTTATTACCCATTTGGTATTAAAAATTTTACCTTTAACACTATATAAATAAATATATAACATATAACGAAACCTTTTGACATTATCAAAATTTAATATAATAACCATATGATCAACTTCCACACAAATCACTAAATAGAATATCCATATGGTCCACTTTCATACCCAATGAATCAGATGATATGATGAAAAAAATTGTCCTTGGTTTATCACAGAACCACCCATAATTGGTTTATCACATTACCAAAAATCTTTGGTTTCTCATGTAACCACATATCAAATGTTCAAGAACCACTATATAAACATAACACATAAAATAAGTCAATTATAAACATTTCACTGGTAAAATTTCATTCTCAATCACATGAAATCATTTTAAGATATTGAAAAAATAATACACTTTAAAAATTATTTCCAATATCAAAAAACACAAATAATGAATATGATATTTATTTTCAATTTAAAATAATAAACTCTTATAGTGGAATCCAAATATAAGATAATTATTATCATAGAATAGAAATCGTTGTCAATATATTTGTTAATCAAAAAAACATGTTTTCATTTTGCAATGAAAGTAAAACTCTTTATAAAAAATATATTCCTTTTGAAAACTTTGAATGAAATTCATGATATACATAAAATTTCTTGTATTATGTATTTTATCCAAATAAATAAATATCTAAATTAAAATCATGAGGAAAATTGATTTGATAATAAAATCCTTAAACGTTGAATGTGTGACATACCACATTAAACATTTAAATTTTAGTGCCCATGAATTAGTACATTTACGAGAACAATAAATAAAATTAATATAGATAAAATGTGGATTAGGAAGTCTTAGTGTAAATTTATACACCTTATAAATTAATAATTCTTCTTATTATCATGAAATTCCTCAATGAAAGGAGATTGAGATGCAATCCCTTACATTTTGTTTGATTGGTCATGTATGTTATTTGTTCTTCATGAATAATATATATAGGTTAATTTCTACTTGTTTCATAACCTTTTAAATTTTATTATTCCTTTTTTATCATTAATAACAATTTTATTATAATTAGTTAATTATTTGGTTTCATGTTGGGAATTTTGTCTTTATACGGTACTCGAGTCAGAAATGAACTTTGTATGATTTTAGTAGTCCAAGAGGTCAAAAGTACATAATATATAGAGTAATATTAATTAAATTATTATAATATTAATACATAAATTATTATTTATTATCCCCCCATTATGTATGTTTGTAAAAAAAGAACAACATTAATCATGTTGATGATAAGCTTCATGAGTGACGTTCTCCATTTTTCATTGATCGTTCTGAAAATAAGTTAAGTAATATTTGATTTTATTAGGAATATAATAAAATAATTAATATCAAATTGAT
The DNA here is from genome assembly GCA_963277665.1 of Viscum album. Classification (NCBI taxonomy): domain Eukaryota; kingdom Viridiplantae; phylum Streptophyta; class Magnoliopsida; order Santalales; family Viscaceae; genus Viscum; species Viscum album. The sequence goes on from OY728156.1 coordinate 1,666,168,218, forward strand.
CATTTAAATATATATATATATATATATATATATATATCATACAAGTTACATAATGAATAAAAATTAGCCACATAGCATCATGGATGTGATAGTTCACAGGTACACAGGAACGACATTATTATTTTTACGCACATATAAAATAATAATATAATTGTTACATAATTAACTTATAATGATTAATATTTCAGGAATATATCATAATATAATTAATTAAATTATTATAACTAGTTTTGAGAGACATTTATGGAAAACAAATTATATTGGTTCATTGAGGTGATAGTTAACACGTATGCAGGAATGATTAACTGATTTCCGATTTAATGGGAGTGGAGATGGATTTAGGTGACTATATTAAAATAATAAATTTTCACTATATTTATGACACTGGTGAAATTATATCATGAATGTATAATGATGATTTGATAGAAAAGGAAGAAGAAACAAAATAGAAAACTAATTAAATAATAACATTACATTTTCTTTGGAATATCGAGCTTCTTAACACGGTAACACCTATAATGAAGGTGTTTTACATAAACTAAGGCCTCAAGAATGTAGGGACATATTATAGAAACATTTTTGGATGGATCTGGTCTGAAAAAAAGGTTAAGGAAATTTGAGTAATATAGAGTAACGTGTTACTTTTTATAGGAGAGGGGAGGGTATCCTTATAATTATTAAAATTGTTAAATTAATTTAAATTAAATTTAGATTCAAAAAGGCACCAAAAATGTTTATTTTATGTATAATATGATTTTGGGTAAAAAAATTATCATAAAATTATAATTATTATGATATCAATATTTTTTTACTCTTTATCTTCTTTTCAACCCTTTTTAACTTTTATCGTTTTACAATGAAATTTACACTTTGAGAGTTTAAATACTAACAAAACATGAGAAAAGTACCATGAATGAGTAATTAATTTAATTTAAAGAGTTTTTTAAATTTTTTGGTTGAATATTATATTTTTATGAATTTTATTTCACTGCTTTAAAATTTTTAAATTTTATGTTATGAATTATGTCAATTATGACACTATTAATCACTATACCTTTTTTTAAAATAATACCATCATCATTATTTAGAAAAAAATATATTAAATAAAATATAACATGTCATATTAATCCATAAAAATAATCAATGAAATAAAATATATCATGTATTATTTAAATATTATTAATATCATTTATTTGTTTCTTTATTCAATAAGACTATTACCAGTCATCTTAATATCATAATTATATTAAATTATTTAATTAAAAAAATAATACTAAAAATACCATGATGTAGGTAATATATTTTTATTGATATGAAATATTTATATTCTATGATATAACATGTATAAATCTATATTATTAAACATTAATCTTTAATGAAAAATGGGTAAAAAATGACTATTCATTGAATATAATATCATAAATGCATTAAAGTCATCCAAGGGATCTTAAAATAAACCAAAATTTTCCCATGGTCAGAACAAACTTATCTAATTAAACTATGAAATGTTTTTTTGGATGTTTTATATTATTCTATTATTATTTTTACCAATATGTACTCAATTTTCCCTTTAATTGTAGATATTAAAATAACCACTATAGATACTATTCATGTTGTCAAAAAAAAACGGATCGATTTGCATAATTTTTTTCATATGATAAAAAATATGGAATAAATTATTTTAAATTCAATAGATTGAATCAGTATATATTAATTATAAATAAATCCCATCGACAGTGTGACAAACATGTTTTTAAAGAAAAACATTCATAAGTTCACATAGTTTTTCAATTAAATTATAAATTGAAAAACCAATAAATGAACTACATTGGATTACCTGATAAAAATTAATATAATTTTAACTTAAACCCATGTAAAATGATTATCTAAAAATATAAATAAACTAGATTAAAATGTTTTTTTAATTAAAGTGTTGTAGTTTTCCTATTCATTAAAATATGGATTTAATCAGAAAAATACCAAAATTTCAACAATAGTAAATTTTATTTTCCCACATTCAAAAAAGAATATTATTTTTTAAAATAGAACATATATATGTACCCAAAACAGGATTTGTAATGGGATCCCAATCAAATGGAGACAAAAAAACATTTATTTGGAAAATACTAATTTAATCTGAAAGATTGTATTTTTTTCTTATATAATGTCTAGAATACATATAAAACGAATATTAAATAATAAATTAAATACCATAAATATATATATAATTAATAAAACCCATCATGAGTTGTTTTATTATTTTAAAAACTCAATTATTATCACATTTAAATTTTTTCAAGAAACATTTTCTTTTATAAAAAAATATTTTATTTTCATTTATAATTAATTGATCAATAAATAAATAATTATATTCATTTATTGGGGAAAATTTAAAAATCAATTAATATTGTTGATTCCTACCATTTTAACAACTAGTTTATTAATAAAACATAACAATATTTAGTTGTTTTCTTATGTTTGATGTGGTGTACCATTACACTACAGAACATTTTGTTTCATTTTAAAAACAAGGTATGTTACATTCTACCCAGTTTTTGAAAATTCATACTCAAAATTTTAATTTGGTTTTGGTAAATAAGTGATTAATTTTTAAAAAATGCATTATTACAATCCCATATCAGAAAAAGGAATAAAAAAACTTCCACATGAAATGAAATTAAGGAAATTATGAAGGTTACCTTAGACAAAAAAATTCCTAGGTAATAAAACAAATATATGGAAGGTAAAACTAATTATCATGTTATGATGGATAAGAATATAAAATTTTGTAAGGAAATAGTGAACGATCAAAAAACCGTAACATTTTGGTGGGTTAAACGGGCTTCGATTTCATAGTAGGGAAAGTAAATGGAAAACCATGTGGTTTTATTATCCTTTTTATATATTTGTGGAATTTATTAACAACCTATACTTAGATCATAAGGAAATACACTTACTTGACTAGTTGAGTTTTATCTTTATATCAAATTGCACCTCAAAATCATATTTTCCTCAATGTGATGCTTGTTTTGGAGGATTTGTTTATGCATGAAACACTACAATCAACCCAAAGAGAATCCAATAATACAAATATAATTTACTATATGTTAATCTTATCTTTAATCATTAACCAAAAACAAAAGGATAGGTTATGATCAAATAATTCCTCCAAAATAATAATTCATTTTACTATGAAAAATAATTTTAATCTAAAACATTCAAAAGTAATACACTAAGTATAATATAGACCATTCAACCAAAAAAATTCCGTAATGTTCATCAATATAATCTAAACTATTACTGAGACACAAAAATTATAAGGACGAATCATATAATTTTCACATATGAAATTTATCATTTATCTCAAAATAACATCAAACACTCTTAATGTCTCCTACTAAAATTTAATTAATCTAATTACACATTTTCCCTAATAAGTTAATCATTTCCATATATAACATACTTCCATATAAGTCAAAAAAGTATAGATTCATAAAAAATAATATTTAACCATTACTCATCAAAAAAATCCTATATTATTCTATTTAGCTAAATTATGTAATGATCCCATAATAATGAACTCCTTCCAAAATAACATATTTCACTTAATTCCTAAATCATTTACCAATACCAAGGATATCAATTTGATAAAACATAAGTTCCAAAAATCAACTTATTAAATTTTTTTATCAAAATCTAATGAGGTCATACTAACCATGACATTGCGTAGGCCTGTGTTAGGTGATGCACCCTTATCGCCCTTTAGTTGTGCATTCAATCCCCAAGAACTCTCTAAATGCAACGAGTTATCACCTATTATACAAGTTTTAATTTATATAAGAAATACATAATTATTAGAACATTCTCCAAAAATGATATAAAATAATCATTAGAAAAGTAACATGTTTTTTCCTCAATGTATATTTAATACCTTTATTATTTTCCATCCCAAAAATTAATAACCCATAATTAACTCAAAGGTGAATGTCTCCAAAAATTAAAATAGTCACAAAAAAATATCATAAAATATACCCTGAAAAGGTACTGTAAAACACTAATCTTATAATAATCCTTAATATTATATTCTTGTGATGATATACCTAACTCTTTATAAAACATCCTAATATCCAATGTTGTTTAAAACATCCTTTGTTACCAACTATAAGGCCCCACCATTATAAATTAATTAATGTTGTGTTGATTCAATAATTTGACGTTATTTCAAATTTAGGATCATTTAACATTATGAGATTTAGATAAATATTTGATAAATAATACATAACAACTTAAATATTACAATTCTGACTCTTCTACTAGCTATCAATTTTTATTAAAATAAAAAGTGTTTATAAAGAAACATGGTTTTGTTACACTTTTAAGCTTCATAAATTTTCCATGATCCCATACATGACATTATTATTCTTTAAATAATTTGAATTTTTTTATAATTTGGGATTATTAGAAACAACTCAGTAAGGGGTACACAAAGAAAGAAAACTGTTAGTCTTGAGAAAACATGTAAACCATGAATACCATATCATAAAGTAATACTATTCACCTTAAAGAAGTACTAAATACACTTCACCAAATATAAGAACATTGGTTAACTTTTTTATTAAAATATTACATTAAAACACATGGAAATAAGTACATAACATTTAAAGGTTACTTGGGAGATATTAATTCATAAAATGAATAACCATACATTCGACTTCCACACATATCACTTAATTTAATAACCATATGGATGACTCCCATAAAAATTCATTGGAGGTTATAATATAACCACCTCTCCTTTACTTATTATGGAAACACAAATATTGGGTTTTCCCTTTTGTAAAAATGTTATTGGATTATCACGTAACCACCAATAAAATGTCCAGGTACCATTATATAATCATATAACATAAAATATGTAATTATTAAACATTTTAATCAAAAAAATTCATATGTATTCACAAGAAATCATTTCAAGATATGGAAATAGTAGATCCACTTTAAAAATAATTTTAAATAAAAAATCACCCAAAAAATGAATAAGTTATTTATATTACTTTTAAAAACAATAATCATTATAGAAGAATGAAAATATAAAATAATAGTTCTGATATTAGATAATTCATTGTCGTTGTATACATTAAAACAAAAACATTCCTTTTATTGTTTTGTAATGAATGTAATTTTTTTCCAAAAAAGAAACTTTTGTCAAAATTTAATGAAATTAAAGATATCCATAATTATTTTATGGAATAATCCTTTACATCTATATATATAAGTTTGTAAATTAATATCACACAAAAAATATTTCAAAATTAAATATATAAACATTCAAGGTGTCACAAACCACATTAGAAATAAAAATAATAAAATAGATGAATTAAAAAATTTAAAAAAACAATAAATAACATTAATATAGATAAAATATGGATAATAAATGTCATATTGACTATATATAAACATTATAAAATTATAGTTTTGTGCATTATCAAGATATGAATCAATAAAAAGAGATTGATACGGAAACCCTTACCATGAGTTTGATTCATCATCTAGGTTTCTTGTTCATCCTGAATAATAATCATAGGTGAATTTTTAATTGATACAAAACATTTTAATGTTTATTATTCCATTTGCATCATTAAATACAATGTTATAATAGTTAGTTAATTATTTTTGTTGATGTATGTCATTTGTCGATATTTGGTACTCGAGTCGAAAATGAACATGGTATGATGTCAATATTCTATGATGTCAAAAATAAATTTCTATAGAATAATTTTCATTAAATTATTATCATTTTTATACATAAATTATACTTTTAAATTAATTAATTATGTATGGTTATGAAAAATGAACAACGTTATATTCATGTATATGGTAAGTCGTATGCACGCTTGAGTATCAATTTCCATTTTTCATTGACTGTTATGGACTACAGTTTTTTAGTTTTTCCTTTAAGTAGTTATCATAAAATAAATTATATCTTAATAAAAATTAAACTCTGGTTATATATATCATACATGTGATATGATGAAAAAAAGGAGTTGCATCGCATTGTAGAGGTGATATTTTACATGTACACCAGAACATCGTTATCATTTTAATGTGCATTGAAAGTATGAAGATAAATAATATATTATTATATTATAATGATTAATTTTCCATGAATTTCACATATTAGTATTAATTCCATTATTATAACTCGTCATGTCAGACTGTTATGGAAAATGTACTAGATCGGTTAATGGAGGTGATAGTTCACATGTATGAATGAACGATAAATTATTTCAAATTTAATGGAATTGGAGATGGATTTAGTTGATGATAATAAGATAATAAAATCATATTTTTTTTAGGATACTAGAGTCATTATTTCATCATCGATAAATAATATTTTAAGTAACTGGAAGAAGTAATTAAATAGAAATCATTAAATAAAGACATTACAATTCGTTCAAATGATTACACTTTTTTACACCATAACACCTCTAATGATGGTTTTCATCATAAAATAAGGCCCCAAAAAGTGAAGAGAGATACTATGAAGTTTATTGTGATGATAATTACTGAAACAAATGTTTTGGAAGTGTGAGTAATAATGAAGAATGGGTTTTTTTATATGAGAGGGGATAGACACCCTAGGAATTATGAAAAGTGTTAAATTAATATAAATACAATTTATATAAAAAATGGTCCAAAACTAATTATTTCGAATATAATATTATTTTCGGTAGAATAATTATAATTAAATTAAAATAAAAAAAATTTCATTTTTTTTAATCCTTTAATTTCTGTTTTATCCCCTTTTAACTCAAATCATTTTATCAAGTAACACAAATTTTGAGAGGTAAAATAATTAACTAATCTTGCCAAATGACCTATGAATGAGTCATTAATTACATTTTTATACACATATCAACATTTATGTAGAATAATATATTTTTTTTAAAACTATTTCATTTAGTGAAATATTTTATATTTTATGTTATGAGTTATTACATTTTTGACACTATTCATTATTAGACATTTTTAAAAATTAAAAACAACATGATTCCATCTAAAAAACTAAATTTATTCAAAAATCAAATTTCAAAGATATCTTGAAAATTCATAGATGGAATCAAATAAATAAAATTATATCTTTTTAATAATAATAATATCATTTATTTGATTCATTGTTTAATGAATCTATAACAACATCATCTTTGTGTCGATGATAATATAATTACATAATTTATAAAAATTATAAATAAATTTACATAATATAGTTAATACTTATATATTCATATGGACTATTTATAGTGGATTAAATCCACTGTATAACTCCACATTAAAAACCCTTACTTTTAAAAAATATACGTTTACCAAAAATGACTATTCATTAAAAATAATATTATAAATGTATTGAAGTATTCCAAGTGGCTCAATGTGGTATTAAAATGGAACCATAGATTATCTTATTTGGAATAAAATAATCAAGTTAAATGAGGACATGATTTAGGGTATTTTTATATTATTATAATATTATTTTTACATTTAATTAACATATTTACCCTCAAACGTGTAAATAAACATAATTACAATTGTTTCTATTCGTAATGTCCAAAACTAAAAGTGATATATTTATAAAAAATTGGACCCTCTCATTCAAAATTTGGAATCAATATTTTGAAATAAGAACATATAATTTCTAGTAGTTAATTATAAATTAATTGGTTACACAGAATAAAAAATGAGTATTTAAATTAGAATACTAAAAAGTTCAAATCATTTTTTATTTAATTTTAATTCAAAATAGAATAAAATCATCTATATTGGAATACCTTATAAAAACAGATATAATTATACCTGAAAATCATTGAAATGTATATTGTAAGAGTATAATTAAATTATATGAAAATGTATTTTTGAATTAAAATGAAGTAATTTTAACTATTAGATAAAATGTTAATATAATCAGTGAAATACCAAAATTTCAACCAATGTATGGTTTTATTTACAAAACCACATTAAGAAGATTATATTGAAAAATAGAACATATAAAAGTGTCAGAAAAATAGATTGAAAATGGGTTTTCCATCAAAAGGTGGAAAAACATAATTTTTTTAAAAATTATTTCTTTTATCCAAAAAATGGAATTTGTTCTTATATCATGTGTAGAAAACATATAAGATGAATTATAGGAATTAATTAAATAAATAAAATATACTTTTCATTAATAAAACCCATCAATAGTGATTTTATGATTTTATAAACTCACTTATTTTCATTTTAATAGTTTTATTAGAAAATTAGTTCTTTTCATTAAAAAAGGGTTTATTTCCAATTATAACTATTTTTTCACAAAAAAAATTATTATATATATCAGTAAATAACATTTTTAATTAAATTAATACTACTTATTTTCCCCAATTTAAAATATATGTTATATGGAAAGATAATAAAATTTAGTTATTCTCTTAAGTACGGTTTGGTGTATTGTGGTCGCTATCGAAAATTGGATTCCAATTTGAAAACATAGGATATTGTAGATCTATTATTGGAAAAACATTATAAAATATGTTTTAAAAATAATATTATACAAATATTCTTAAAAATTATTTTTTAGAATGACATATAGCATCATAATTTAATAATAATGTTAAAAATTCATTATGAAGTATATTTTTATGATTTTTCATCCAAATTACTCTTTATCATAAGAATATATCCCTAATTTGGATTTCTATTTTGTGTAATACCCTCTAAAATACCTTATAAAATCACTCATTTTAATTTATTTATAATTTTAATATCTACTAATCAAATTATTAAAGAAATTTTATGTGATACAAATTGGAAATGTTAGATAACCAATTTTTCATTCTATGAGTTCTTTATAACATGATCAATGAATATAAAACACGGTACACATATACAAAAACTTATTTTATATTATCGGTTGGTCCTATATATCCCTCCAAATGAGTTGTTTTATGTTCTGTATCTGATGTTTTCAAGAATTTATTAGAATTATTAGACCAAGACAAGTGGGTAAACATATTGTTAACCCAAGACCTAGTTGGTATAAAAGATCATAGGCAATCAAAAACTGGGAACATGAGTTTTTAGAACATACCCAAGAGGGTAAAATGGTATTATACCAATCAAAATAGGTTGTAGATATATAAGAGTAAGCCTATGTGGTAATATGGGTTGTTAACTCAATCTCAAGAGGGTAAAAAAATTCCTAGTCTACGCCAACTATGTTCTATGAATCAGGAAGCAATGCATTATTTTATAGGTTATTATTTTTTTATTCATATGACATATTTCTGATTTAAATATCTTTTTATGCAACATGAAATAGTACTAAGGCCTTTGGAACCCCTAATTTGATCCCCTGATAGAATTTTGTCAATTAGAGATTATATTACCATATATTATTCATTTTGAACAACTATTATTTTTTTCATGTATATCATTATCATATATTTATCCTAGATAAATGTTTTCTCATATGATTATGCTCTAACCATTTATTACTAAATGGTACATTTTTCCATTACATAGCATTTGATCTCATCGAATTCTTATATTTTCCATTCTCTGGTTAAAATATGAGTATAACCTAGGAGATTTATATAAGTGGATTTAGTATAGAGCCATAATAGATCAATGTTCACAAGAATATTTTTATATAGAAAATATTCGTGGGTCTAAATTTATATGAATATGGTGTAATAAAATATGTGGGTTGAGTTGTTAGTAAAAAAATTATTTTTTATCCTTAAAATATACGTAGGTTAACATGTTTAAGAAAATTGTATTCAAAAAACTACTTTTGTATTTAAATAGAAATTGAACATTTCCATTGGTTCTGAGTGTAACAATATCATAATCATGTTTATTAGATATTTAATTCCATTGTTGATAATAATAAAAATAATCTATATTAACAACATGCAGATTGATAATCAATAATTAGTAGTTATATAATAATAGTTTAAAAAAATTAATAGAAAAAAATTATCAGAGTATACACAAAAATACCATAATCATGATGGTTACGATATATTAGAGTATTACCAAAGGCATCATTATAAAGATTCAGTTTGACAATATAATTAAAAATATAAATGTGAAGGTAGACTGTAGTACATATTTATTACATGTAGTGAAAAATACAAACATGTTGTAAATAAAAAAATAAAAAAGATTACATTTTTTACCCAAATATAACGGTATCTATAACCTATGATACTGGTCCATTTTTTTTTACATACAATATTGTATGGATACCCCTCACTATTGAAGGCCCTCGATATGTTGATATGTGTGTCTTGTTATCCATGTGAACCTCAATATTATTATTGGTCTATCATACTATCATCATGGGTCCTTGATATAATGATCGGTCTATCTCGAAATCCCAATGATCCCCAGAACGCATTCACACAATTAGACATACCAAATTAAAAGCAAAATAGTTTATGAAATTTCAAGGATAAAGAAAAGAAATTCACGTCTAAAACGTTCAGATCTCTCACACACTATCAAAAAACTTCTAGATTAATCATGCACAATTATCTAAAAATGATACTTTTTTATTGGTGATTCACCAAAATTCATCTTGAATATCCAATGGTTATATTTATTTGATAATTTCACATTGAATTGGACACCTGTAAATGAAATCCTATAAAAAACCGAATGCTTGCTTTCATTTTTACACAATTACATTGGAAAAATATTCCTTACATTACAAATACATATTCTGAGTATAATAATACAATAGAATGATAATGGTGATATATTTCATGATTATTGATATGATCTTTATTAGTATCATTTTCTGTCTTCATAAGAAGAATTTTTTATAATGAATGACTGTATAGAAATTCATTTAATTATATGAAAATGATGAATCTGATATTTATCATATTTAAGATTTGTACGTTAATTAAAATAAATTAAAATAAATTTAATATCATGAGTTCTAATATCTCAATGTATGTATGGTAAAAGAAATTAATATATAGAAAATCATGATAAAAACTTATGATCATGAAAATTTAGTAAATAAATTTCAATGATAGTGTTTTTGAATTACAAAACAAAATTAATTGAAATGTAAAAAGTCGAAATTTTTTACTTTATAATCATAACCTTTTTGGAAAGTAGAAACTAAAAAATGAAATGAACTAGAACATAAAATACATAATGCTCATTGGATTTAATAGACATTGTATTTAGGAAAATAATAATTTATAACTCCCCTGTGACTTTGTAAGAATTCTAAATATTATGTAGAGTGATTAAGAATATTACAAATATACTCCCCTTGGTTATACGATCTCCCCCACTCATGAATATCTCAAAATTCAAATATAAATACATTCACTGAATGCATTTATATTATTTTGTTTAATAATCTCCATTATTTAATGATTTATCATCTATTAGATTTCTAATATGAATGTAGACTACATTTATGTTACCTAAGAAATATTATAAGAAAAAATATATTAATCAATGTAAAGAAATCCATAATAATAAAATTTTAAAAGGGACGATAAAGTGATTTATATATATACGTGGTTTTAAAAAAATAATATTTCAAAATGATATTTCATTTTTCAATTTTCCATCACAATTTTTACAATTGTCTTCATTTATATGAATTCTATTATTTATTCCTCCAATGTGGGTTTTCGTTCTTCTTGAGCACTAATATTGACATATTAGGACAAAAAATGTTTTTCATGAAGTTGATAATTTTCTTCCAAGAAATGATTCTTTCATCCAGTAACATGAAATATTTTAGCCCAATCTTCATTCTTATATTTCGATGAAATTATATCATATTTATATCTTTTGTGTTTTAGGATCTCAAAAGTCAAATATTTCAATTTCCCTTTCAAATATTTTACTTCTATAGACTGATTATCTATAGTTTCTCTAAGTTATTCCAAAACATTAATTTGTGAAAAATGAATATCGGTAAGTATCTTGATAGCATCTGATGTTTCTTTCAACACCTTCTTAAAAACATAAATATTATCATCATGAAGTTTAATTTATTCGTTAATAACATTTCACTACCCCACAACCATATTACAAGATATACAATCAGTATTATATCATTCTTAGATAATGTTGAAGTCAATATTTAATCATATAATCAATTATATTAAATCATTGAATATTCTGATCTTACCATGGATTTTCATAAATCAAATCCATCATGACATCATTCCCTGGAAATTATATAATTTTTCTTTCCAATCATTCTACATCTCAAATCATATAATCACACCATTTTATGTTATTATATTCATGAAATCTGATTCTGTTTCAATTTCTAGATGATCACCAAGAACAGTTTTAGTTCAAAAAATTATTATATTATCTAAATTTAATTGGAGACTGATTTCTCAATATTATCTTATTATTTCCTATCATCATATTTGGAAATGATTTTAATGAGCATTGATTTTTCAAAATTCATTAAACTCTGGGACTATTTTCCTTTCAATGAAGATGTTTGTTATTTAGAAGCAGATGCTAAATATTTTATAATTTTTATGTTTTGACCTTCTTAAGAAGGTATCTTCAACTGGATTTCATCTTAGGATATTATAGAACATTTATCCAAAGGGAATTTTTCAGCTGAATCTTCAATAACATTTTCTAATTTCTTGATATTCATCATCTTCATCATAATCTTTCTAATTCCCATTTCCATTTTCTCCATCACCCTTAGCATTTTAAAGAGCATAATGATCAATATTTTTAAAATCACTATCTTATTTTTATACTCTTTATTTCCCCTTCCCATTATAATTATTATATGGAAAAATTGTATTGACAATAAAATTTTATTAAAAAACAATTCACACAGTTGTATTTTGTTTAATGATCAGGATAGAAGGTACGATAAGTTGACATGATGACTTTTTAACATATTTCCTTAAAAAATAATGAACATGACCAGTAGATAATATTTTATTTTTATTCTTACTCATTTCATCTTATTATAAATTTTAGTTAAAAAAATTATTAATGAAATGGTTTTATTAGGGCCAATATTGAATTAAGGATCTTCTGCGTTCTTTTATTTTTTTCTTCATATATTTTTCCAAGAAATCATCATCCACATTATTCTGCTCCATAGTTCATATAAGATTAATAGACTCATATCTCCTTTTACATTCATGAACATCATGTTCATCTTCATTTGATTTCTTCATACAACCTTGTTTAGAATCCATATACTGTATGTATATGAGACCATTTTTTAAAACACTTCTCTAATACATCATTAAAATGAAATTTTATCCTTTTAATTATATCATCTCTTATATAAGGAACCATTATTATAATTGGATTTTACATTTTATATATCATGAGATACACCATACATTTTAACAAAAAACATACTCCGAATTTGTGGATATTTAATGATCATGGATTTTATGGCTTGGTTATTTATTTTTCTAAAAGTTAGAAAGTAAAATTAAATCAGATTGATTTATCATATATTCAATTGAAAAAAACATCTCAGACATTAAGGGTTTTTATATCACTATTTATTAATTTTATAAAACCATGCATCCAAATATCCATTATTTGATTCTCAGGATTTAAGGGATAATCATTCCATTTTTTATTTCATATTATTTGAATAAATAAATCCAATGATCTTTTCAAAATAAATGATCCACAATTATCATTATCATTAAAATAAGGGAAATATGCATCTCATTCATTAAGAATACTGATGAGTCTTGCATATTTTGTAATCAATATATTATACTCATTTCCATAAATCGTAGAAAAAATTCCTCTCTTTATTATCTAATAATAAATCACTTATACTATAAAATTATTGAATCTCATAACTGATAAGAAGATCCTGATTTTTATCAGCTTTATCAAAAGATAAATATTCACAAACATGAAATTTAATAATAATTTTATAAAAAGAATCATATTTATCATAAAATACAATATTTACTATCCTTTATAGAAAAACGTTTTTCATACAAAAATCCAATGAGGGCCTCAAATTCAGGGTGGATACCAATGGTTATGATAAGAAGTTATAGGAATTCTTTCTGGACTGATAGATTCAATCAGATGAGTTTTTTGGATGGGGAGAAACCCATCGAGGTATGAGATATGATAAACTCTATATGGAATACAGAAGGGGATACCCAATATATATGGTCAGGAAAGTGATAGTTCACATTCAATTATCTATATTCAAACCATTTAATCTGATGGTTGTAAATATATGGAAAAACTAAAAAATTAAACACATAAAGTTCTTAGATAAAATATCTTATTAATATAGAATCTGATATGATTTTATAAAACATTTTTTAAGAAACAAATTTATAAATTGATATGTAATAAACAATAATAAGAGTGTAATGGATATAGTGTAATAGAAATACAATTTAAAAAAGAATAGCATTTGGATTTGCAATATTTTATCGATGATAGTAACCTAAACTTCAATATATTGAGAGACAAGTTTTCATACGAAACATATTGAGTACCAATATATTTGGTACAAAAATATTATGTATGAAAATTTTTAATATTAAACGTTGAGTACCAAATGTTTGAGTATGAAAATTTTGAGTATGAAATGATTCTTAAAAAATTCCAATATATAAACGCCCCATGAGAAATAATAATATAATGTAAGAAGATGGGTAAAAAAATAATTATATATGAATGATTACATTATATTGATCATTCATGTGTTCTGTTTAATATATTAACATCTATAGGATGCTTAAAGTTTTTTTAAAAATATCACCAAATTCATCAGTAATTCTAATAAATTGTTAAATGATATGTCCTTTTAGAGTGTGCTCCTTAAGAAATTGATGCATAATAACTATATGTTTTTTTGGGAGTGGTGTTCGGGTACATACATATTGCAATGAAAATAGTGTTATCTCATAGTAATTTATTTTGGGTAAAACCCATGCAATAATAAGTTATAGTGTGTTGCATCCACAACAATTTGGCACAACAATATCCAGCTACTATATATTAAACATCAAGAGTGAAATGTTAAACTGGGTGTTCTTTATTACAAGATGAAGAAACTAATTAATCCCATAAGAATTGAATGGTTCTGAAAGCACAATCAATTTCCATTATATAACAACCAATGTACTCATACATAAAATATTATAATTCCAAATCATTTCAAGAATAATAGAAATAAATTAAATCCATGGTTCCCTTTAGATAATGAAAAACTTGTTTTCCTAATTTTATATGGGATTACATTGGATATAACTTGATTTCCTTTACATAATCATAGATAAAACATTAATTCTAGTTGACTAGGTATGAAATATTTTAAAAATATAATCATTCTTCTAAAACCAGTTTGATCACCATGTTTCACATCTTCCTCAGGGTCAAATGTATTTAAAGTTTTTATTGGAGTACTAATATTTTAGTGTGGTTGTATCGAAAATTTTTATTGAGATATTTTATATAATTATGTTGGGATATATAATTACTTTCTCTTTTTTTATAGATTTTAAAAATAATAAAAAATGATAACATTACAATCATACTCATCTAAAAATATGATATCATAATATCCACACAAGAATCTATATTTTTTATTTGATAATAAGTTTTCGAAAACATATTTTTGGATGTTGGTTTTGTTATTTAATAACAAAAGGTTTGATCACATAAAATTAAACATGTACAATTTCTTCAATAGTAGATTTGTTCTTGTTAAATACTCTATATGATTTATAGGTAGTGGAATAATCTACAAATATACCACCATAAGATTTAGGTTGAAATTTTTGTATGTTATATTTATTATTAGAGAATAATAATTTTCATCCAAATACTATAATGTAAGAAACATCTGGTTTTTCTCACATCCAAAACTCACAAAAATATTTATCATTAAAAGGATGAATCCAATATCTATTTTTATTATAACAATAGTACTAACCACTTCATCCAAAAAATGTTTAGCAATTTACAGTTCACTCATCTTGTTTCTTATTATTTCTTGAAGAATGTGATTTATTATTTCAACAACACCATTTTTATATGGTATTCTAGGAGCTAAAATGTTATGTGTAATTACTTTTTCACTACAATAAGATTAAAAACTTGAATTTAACAATTATCCACCATTAAAAACTTGAAATGTTATAAAGGGTGGGTCTTTATCATTTTTAACCTTAGAAACAAATGGTTTGAAATAACATAAGCCTTATAATTTAATGGCTAGAATATTATTCCATGTCTATCAAGATTATTCATAAATTAAAACAAATACATAGTATTTTCCTTCAATACTCCAAATTTTCTTAGGACCATGTAAATCCATGTGCACAAAATATAAAGCATCAGAAGTTGATACATCAATAATAAATTTAAATCACATCTTTTTTTTCTTACAGTATTGACAAGGGTCACGATCTTTTGAAGTATTCAATATACGCTCTGGTAGATCCTTTAAAGTATTTTTTTAGTCATCGTACACATATTTCTAACATTTTAGTTCCCCATACTTATATTACACAGTTAATATGGATTTTCTATTTCACTTAATCAAGGTTATTCTTGGATCCTAACTTCTTCAATGATTAGGGAGTATAAATACCCTAGATGAGGGGAAGAAAGCATGAATTCAACCATGGAATTGAGTAATTGACATTTATCATTTCTAAAATTCACAAGGAAACCTTCAACACATAATACACTTATGTGTAAAATGATATTCATATGATCTTTAACAAATAAAATATTTGGAATTAAATCAATACCAAGAAAAACTATATTACCTATACTGATAATATAATTGTGAGAATTATCTTTGAAGCTACCTTTTACACCTTTCAGCTTGATGGTATATTAAAAAATTTATTTCTTTCAATTTATATGATAGGCACAACCCCTATCCATGTACTGAGTATTATTTTTTCATACATTCATTATTTTTGTGAAAAAAAGATTACGAATTTGAAACCGAAGTATTTTTTTGTTCATAAATGTCAGATTATTTTTTGGGAATCCTTTTTTTTAAAACACACTTTGTGGAAACCATTAGAATAAAATTTATTTTAAATTAAAATAAATATTCCAGTGACCTCTATTTCGACACTTGGTGAAAAATGGGTCATTTTTTGGAATAATGTAATTTTTAATAAATACATGTTTTTATTAGTATATCATATTATAGAACTATTACCTTGAGGATAGATATTTATCGATATTTTATTGAAACCCTACACCCTATAATTAACCTAAGACAATTTTAATATTAAAAAATAATTTTCTCACCATAGTTTATTAAATAAATTCATTTCATCTGTACAAATTGTTTCATAATTGACTTCTCATTAATAGTTTCTCACCTATTCTATTAAAAAACCCTTTTCAAAACCAATATACATATTATATTTTCAGAATATATATTTTTCAAGTTATTTTGAAATATCTGATAATTATTTTGTAAAAAAAATTATCCTTCATTTATTCTTATCATATTTCTACATAAATTTAATTTTTATTTTAATTGAATTTAGATAAATTAGAATCCTCATCTTATGAAGGAAGAATATTACAGTATCTTGAAGAAAATTCATCAATCAAATATGTATAATATTTTTCACTATAAGATATCAGATAATTTTCATATAAAAGTAGATTTGTATGGTTCTAAATAGTTTGTACCTCACCCATTACAAAATATTCTAATTGTGTACTCTGTAAAGAAGACTGATGCTCCGTTTCTAGGAACTATTCTTATCATAAGAATTATCTAATGAATATATTACACTTACACTTCATGATTTCTTCTCTTTATGTATTTTCATCAAATTTTCCTAAAGAATTATTCTAATTCCATTTAGAATTATTATCCTTCATGTCTTTCATTGTTTTTGGACATTTGGGTCTAATCTGTCAATCATTATTAATCTCATAACAAGTAACTTTAGAATATTTATTATTATTCCTATACATGTTAAAATTCTCATATCTATACTTAAATTAAATCATACCAAAAATTTGATCATCCTCGATGTAAATTAGGTAGTTCATTTTTATAACGCTCAAAAGTTTTTGAATTTGATTGAATAAAAACATTATTCTTTCTTGATGATCTAAAAATTTCTTGTTCATATTGAGCATTAGGATGTAAGGTAGATTTTAAAGAAAAGGAAACATCGCCATTTTTTCATTGTTTTTTCATCATCTCTCTTGAGTCTACATTCTTATTTCATCAAGGATCCAATAATATCATCTAGAGTTATATTAATGACCTTTCATATTTCATCAATAGTTTTTCTCCTAGATTCCCATTCATTGGACATGATATATATAATTTTCTCAATGAGAATATCATAAACTAATTCTTTCTCAAAAAATAGCTTGTATACTATTAATAATTTTCAGAAATCTCTAATGCATCTTATCAAACTAATTCACCTTTTACGAATTAAAATGGTTAGCAATTAGCTTAAAGAATTTCTCTTCTCATTTCAACAACATTTAATGTGACAAAATGTGAAACCTCTAAATTCTTCCAAATACAATTATATACTTCACAAGAAGAAATAAAAATATCAATGTTTATTTTCATTGACATAAAAAAGTTTTCATTACTTTTTAATTATATAATATTCCTACTTTTTTGGATTTGTAAATTCTTTAGCTTTCTTATATGATATTATCAACCACCATTCAATTTCAAAAAACTATCCACCCAATACTGATAATAAATTTATTCATTCAATATTTCCTATATTCACATTAAAAAATATAAGAAATTGGTGTTTATTAATAATTTTGATTATCTATTGATATAATATTAATGTCTTTGATGTTTTAAAACTGATTTTTTCCAAATTACAAGTTTGAGTAATAAGAATTGATAAATGAAAGGATTATAAAATATTGTAACTAATAAAAATTAATCAATAAGATAAACATTTTAGTAATAAATTTAGCAGTGGAACATTCTCTGATAATAATTATTGGATAGTAATGTATATGAATATAGTTAAATACAAGAGGGGGTAAATTGTAGGTTTAAAAAAAATACATTAAAAAATGAATGGATTTTTTTACAATGTTAATAAAATTTTATTCACAAAACCTCTGATGTATTTAAATGACATTAAGAGTTATCCATTTTGTTCTATAGGAAAAATAATTAAATCAAGATGATTATGATATGTGTGTCCTTATTTACTAATTTTCAAATGATTCAATCTTAATAGTGCATAGAATCATAATATGTATAGAGATGTAAAAAAAATAGAGTTTATGTGTATGCATAATTGAAAAAAATTCATAGTAGACACAAAAATATGACAGTGAGAGTAATATGAAAAGTATCAAAATATGTATGCACTGTGATAATAAAAATAAAAAGAGATACAGGAAAAAAATTTGTCCTTTTTTTATTAAATGGAGTTGAAAATAAATACATTTTGAAAACATCAATAATATTACAATTAAATTAACCCAAATAGAAGGGAATATCAAAACCTTTCATAATTATCATTTGTTTTAAACTTAAAATAATGAATATCATTACTATAATAGGAATGTCCCTTTATATAATGATCGTTCTGTCTTGCTATAACTATGATCCCTTGATAAGATGATCATTCTATATTGATATAATTGTTAGACATTAATACAATTATTAGTCTATTTTGTTATCCTAATGATCTCTTGAATGTATTCACATAGTTAGGAATACCATATTTATACCAAAAGATTATATGTAATTTCAATTATAAGAACTAGAAATTCACGCATGAAATCTTCCATGTTCTCACACACTATCAATAATGGTCAATAATTGTTAAGCTCTAAACTCTTAAAATGAGACATTATTTATATGTCAATATCCATTGATTATCTTGAATGTAAAATAATCATATTTCTCCTACATTTTCACAATGACTAGAAAAACTAAAAATAATACCATGGTAATGATTTCAATTCCACATGTCATTTTGTTTTACACCATTATATTGTAATTTGTTTTCTTACATTATGAATATGTTTTCTGAGTATGATAATACACATGAACTAGGTTGAAGGGGTGGATTCCGGTGCACCCGGACCTTCTAGGTGTGGGAGTCTTCAGAACCCATCAGGGCTTCATTAACGACTGTTTTTCCATTATATTCGGCATGCTCATGCGATTGAGGCAGAACTATGGGTGATCATTAATGAAATCATGTACGCTGCTCATTATGGTTGGTGTAGAGTATGGATTGAATTTGACTCATATGTTGTATTACAGATTTTAAAAGATCGATCCAGGAATGTTCCATGGAATATGCTTCCTGTCTGGATTTCATGTCTCATTCTTGCTGAATGATTATCCCTTGATTTTTATCATGTTTATCATGAACAAAACATGGTTACTGATGCCCTCTCCAAAAGGGCAATCATGGAGGTTAGGCCCAGTTGGTCTTTTGTTCTGCAAGCTTCTATGATAGTTTGGTTAGGAATGATCGAGATGGTGTTCATTACTGAAGGATTTTTAAGGATCTCCTTTTCTGAGTTGTATTGTACTGTTTATCTTTTTCTATACAAATTTTATGGGATAAGGCTTCTATGTAACGCCCCGACCCCAGTTACCTAGATTCGGTTCATTATTATATAACATTGGAATGATCACAAGAATGATCAAATCTCGAAAGACTGATTGGTTTAGTATCCTTGGAAACAGATGATATATTCATAAAGTTTTACATTACATCATAAAGTAAAAAACTACTAAAACAACATAGTCTCCGTATTCTACACTCATATCCCCACATAAAATCCCTGCATGTCATTCATAACTCACTTCTTCACATCCTGGGAAAAATAAAACATAAAAAAGGGGTGAGATCAAATGCCCAGTAAGGATAACAATATAGCGGAATCTTTCAAAAATAAGCACAAACATTTAAGGTAATTCATTACTAAAACAAAAGCCTTTTAAGCTTGAACTTCAACATAGTATGGAAAATGTAAAATGAAATAATTCCATTTACTTATTCACATGGATATTTTATTAATCGAATAATCACATGCAATATCAATATCCACTTTCATAATGATGGAATGCATAATGCCAGACTATCATAACCACATAGCCAAGGCCTCGTGCCAAGACTACAAAATATATTTTGCCAAGGCCTTCTTCCAAGACACTAGTTTGTCTCATGAGACCAATAGATACATCGAGGAGCTATAGTGGGCTACACCCATCAAATATTAAGTCCAATGCATTCCCATATGAAAAGGTTTAAACATAACATAAACATTCGTATTAAAACTAGCATACGAAATGTCAAAACTTTCATCATAAACTATGAATGGTATAAAAATATGATATCCACAGTCAAACATATAAAAAAACCTTCAATACAATATAGAAGTTTTGTATCATAATAAATCAACTTCAAATAAGCGTAAAATCCATAAAAGGATGTTGACATAATTGAAATCAAAACTCTTTTTAATGAAATATCTCTTTCTATTTTTGAAATAATTTAATAAAACATTTTCATTGAAAATATTTTTATAAGCTTGTAATGGAAGCTTAGACGATTTTATAATAGCGGAAAATTACCACACCCACCGTATAAGTTAAAATATCATTCATACCTTAATTCTGTCAAAAAGGTTAAAAGCACCTTGTTTGGAAAATGACGGAAATATTCCTTTACAAAACACTTATAAAAGTCAAAAAAGGGTATAAATGACTTTAAACCATATTCTTTGAAATAGTTAGAATGTTTTGAAATACGTTTTTATGAAACATGGATGTGGATGATAAAGAGATACCAGTAGATTATTACGTATAAACAACCTCAGATAATGAAGAGATTGTGAAATAACCCTTACCTTGTACTTTTCCTTATTTGGGGTAGGTTAACCTCATGTATAATAGTGAAATAATTGTTATTAAATTATACAAGAATCATATACATTCATATGATATCATATATGATCTTTTAACAATGATTTGTTAATAATATCTTAGTATTATCATTGTTTCGGGTGTTAACTTACTCATTTTATTTTATATGTTATGTTACATAAGACATTTTTGTAATGGATAGGTTGTATATTATTCATATCCAGAATGATATCATGTACTTCAAAATTATATTTAAATCCTGAAATGATAATTATACTTGAATGGATACGATGGAGAATGAATCTCATCACGTTCGTGGAGACGGTAGTTCGTACATACGCACGAGCGACAATATCATTCTTTCGATATTAAAATAATATATAAATGGATGGTATATCATATATACAGAATAATTAACATGTTATTTTTATTATTTACATGAGTTACACATCATTATTATACCCATCCAAATAATAATATATTGAGTAACAATTACACCACGACGTGGAGACGGTAAGCCGTACGTACGCACGTATGGTGACATCTTATTCAAAGGGTGGATAGAATACTGAATATGGTTGTATAATATTTATAATAATATCACAGTATATATATGATACTGGAGTTATTATTTTAGAATGGTAACAACAAAGGAAGAAGATGTGGAAGAAGAAAGGAACTTGGAAAAAGATGGTGAAATCATTACCTCTTCTTCGGTTTCTTCCTTTTGATTTGATCAAAAGGGCTCCATTGGTTGGCTTTATGATCAAACTAAGGCCTCTAGGTTTTAGTGAGGGAAGTTGGGAGAGTATTTGGCAGAGTTTGGATGAACCAAAATGCTTTGAAGGTGTGAAGAAATGAGAAGGAGGAGTTCCCTTTTATAAGAGGGGTGAGGGGCACCTTTGGAAAAGCTTGAAATATTAATTTATAATAAATTCATATTCAGTTTATAATGGCTCAAAAGTATATTATTTAAATGTTAAGGTGGGTATGGGTCGAAATCCACTAAACCAATAGAATTTAGATAGTTTTGAGTACTTATATTAACCTTATCTTTAAGTATTAACTCTTAGTTAATTAGTTTCACTTTTACAATGTCTCATTGTATTTTTATATAATATGGGTAATAAACTTACTATATATATCTAATCGACCAACAAGTGGTAGATTAATGATACAACTATCATGATATAAGTCTCTTGGCCGATTCTTATCTTTTTAGGAATTTAATTTCAATTAATACTATAATATTTGTTTTAAAAACTCTTTTATGTCAATTTTGACACTATTTAATAGTTGATTTTTGTGAAACTCATAACAGAATGATTACTTCGAACAAATTTAATAAAAGAATTTTTAACATGTCTAATTAACTTATAAAATTGTTTTAATTCATAAAAAGTCTCAAATTATATTTATTTGTGTATTTATAATATCAATTATTTTAATTTTTCACTATTATGGTAATTACTCCATCATCATTGTGTCAAAAATAAATTAAATTATTTAATGTATAAAAATTTTAAATTAAATATCATTATTTATTAAATCTTATTATCTTTCTAATTAAAATTTATAGTCGAAAATCCAACATATAAAACCATATGTAAAAATTGTTTTTCTAAAAGATATGTGCTTGTGTCATTTTTGTACTCATTTTAACTTAATTAAAATAAAGTGTCCCTATCACCTACAAGTGGATCCATGGGGTCCCAAAAATGACCCAAAGATTCCTACGGATGAACATGTATCAAAAAATAAGGTTAGGACACGTTTTAGGGTAATTTAGTATTATTATAATATTATTTTTTAACCCTTATTTACCGGATTTACCTTTAACCATGGTAAATAAAATATTTACCGCATTAATTATTCAAAATGCCTAAAAATAAATGTTACCTATTTACACAATTTGAACATCCTGATTCCAAATAAGGAATCCATTTTTCCAAATTCAAAACACTGAAGTGGCAGAAATTAATTTACAATTAATTCCCGTTGATAAAACAAAGAGTGTTTTTAAAAGATAATAACTATCAAAAGATTGACAGTTGTTTATGTCCGGTTTAATTGTAAAATTATGTCCAATGACCAATATTATATTAAATGGTAAAAATATATTTTAAATATAATTTGAAAACACTCAAATTCATAATTTATCACAATTAATTATTTTGATTAAAAAAGATTTGTTAAATTAAAATTTAGTAATTTTCACTATTCATCAAAATATTAAAGTTATCCGAAAAGTACCAAAATTTCACCTTAGGCTAAATTTGATATTCCGAATCCAAAAATGAATTCAATTTTGAAATATAAAATATATATAATTTCAATAAGTTGGTATTACTATTAATAAAGGCTAGTTTGATTGGTTATGCTATGTTAGAACTCGGTGTTGCGTACAACACACACTATCACATTATTCAAAGAGAAGCATACCGTAGATGCTTGGGGTGTTACATTTTCCCCTCCTTCAAATAATTTCGTCCTTAAAATTTCTAGAATACTTATCAAATGAAAAGGCTCGGGTGGTTCTTCATCATATGTTCCTCGGGTTCCCACATTGCCTCTTCTATCTTATGGTTTCTCCACAAGACTTTTACCAGACATGTCATCCGGTTTCTCAGTACTTGTTCTCTCATATCAAGAATCCTTAGAGGCTCTTCGCAATAAGATAGATCAGGTTCCAGTTCTAATTCCTCATAGGTGAGTATATGCGTTGGGTCAGGCACGTATTTCGTCAACAGATATACGTGGAACACATCGTGAACTTTGGAGAGACTTGGCGGCATTGCCAATCGGTAAGCTAAAACCCCAATTCGTTCTAGAATTTCGAAAGGTCTGATGTACCTGGGACTCAATTTACCTTTCTTACCAAAACATATGACTTCCTTCCATGAAGATACCTTCATAAAAACATGATCACCAACTTTAAATTCCAAATCCTTCCTTCGATTATAGGCATATCTCTTCTGCCTACTTTGAGCTGCTTTGATGTGATTTTAGATTACCTTCACCTTTTCCATTGTTTCCTCCACTAGTTCTGGGCCTACAAGTTTTCTTTCACCAACTTCATCCCAATAGGTTGGTGTATGACATATCTTTCTGTATAAATCTTCATATGGTGCAATCTAAATACTCGAATGAAAGCTATTGTTATAAGAAAATTCTACCAGAGGTAAATATTGATCCCACATACCCTGAAAGTCAAGTGAGCAAGATGTCAACATGTCTTCTAAGGTTTGAATAGTCTGTTCTGATTGTCCGTCTGTCTGAGGGTGGTAAGAAGTGCTCAAATGAAGTTCAGTATCCAGGGATTTCTGAAGACATTTCCAGAATCATGAAGTAAAACGAGGATCACGATCAGAAACAATCGATAGAGGTACTCCATTAAGTCTCACAACTTCATTAATATATAGTCTTGTTATACGTTCCAGGGGTAGATCTTCTCTTATAGAATAAAACTATGATGACTTGGTAAGACGATCAACAATAACCGATATTTCATTGTTCCTTCTAAGAGTCTTTGGTAGCCCCATGACAAAGTCCATCGTAATATTGTCTCATTTCCACTCCAGTATGGGAAAAGGTTGCATAACTCCTCTAGGATGTTGCCTTCCCGCTTTCACTTGTTGAAAAGCCATACATCTTGACACAAAATCAGAAATCTCCCTCCTCATGTTATCCCACAAAAAATGTCCCTTCAAATCCCTATAAATTTTGGTGCTCCCAGGGTGTATAGAGAAATTGGAACTATGAGCATCATCCAGCAATTCCCTTTTTAGATTGGGTATATCGGGAACACAAAGTCTCTTCCCAAATTTCAAAATTACATCTTCATACACAAAGTCCCTCAGTATCCCTTCATTCACAGCTTTAATCTTCTATTGAAATTATTCATCATCAGTCTGAGAACTCTTAATCCTTTCTAGTAAATATGTTTTGGTAACCATTTGAAAAAGCATTGATGTTTCACCTTCCATGGTTATTTCCAGGTCCATATTCACTAGATCCATGAAAATTGGATCCTATTAAATTCTCATATTGTTCAAAACTCCATGGTATTTTCTTCTCAATGAATCTGCCACCTTGTTTGCTTTCCCCAGGTGGTAGTGTATTGTACAATCATAATCCTTAATTAATTCAATCCATCTCCGTTGCCTTATGTTTCGTTCTTTTTGTGAGAAAATATACTTCAAACTCTTGTGATCAGTATAAATCTCACATTTTTCACCATTGAGGTAGTGCTCCATATCTTCAAAGAAAAGATCACAGCTGCTAACTCAAGATCATGTGTATGATAGTTTTAATAATGAATTTTCAACTGTCGTGACGCATAGGCAATAACTCTATCATTCTGCATAAGGACACAACCAAGTCATTTCTTCGATGCATCACTATAAATAACGAACCCATCATTCCCCGATGGTAGATTCAATATATGAGCATTGACTAATCTTCTATTAAGTTCATTGAAACATTCTTCACACTCTTTTGTCCAAAAAAATAACCCCTTTATGTGTGAGCTTCATTAATGGGTTAGCCAAACAGGAAAAATTCTAGATGAATCGTCAATAATAACCTGCCAAACCAATAATACTACGTAGCTCAGTTATACTCGTCGGTGCTGGCCATTCTCGAATTTTCATAGTCTTAGAATGATCAACGGAGATTCCATATTTGGAGACAATATGGCCAAGAAAATAAATCTCATGAAGCCAGAACTCACACTTGCTAATCGTCCCATATAATTCATCTCTTCTTAGAGTCTTCAGGATAATGCTCAAGTGATTTTCATGATCTTCGTAGCTTTTGTAGTATAGAATGATATCATCAATAAATACCACCAAAAATTCATCAAGATACTCCTTGAATACTATATTCATCATATCCATGAATACAGAGGGTGAACTAGTCAAACCAATAGGCATTACTGATAACTCGTAATGCCCGTACCAGGTTTGAAATGCTGCCTTTAGAATGTCTTCCTTCTTTACACACAACTGATGGTATCCAGATCGAAGGTCAATATTTGAAAAGTATTGAGCTCCATACCGTTGGTCAAATAAATCATCAATGCGAGGTAGGGGATACTTGTTCATTATCATTATAGCATTGATCTCCCTGTAGTCGATACATAACCTCATAGATCCATCTTTCTTTTTAACAAAATGAACAGGGGATCCCCATAGAGAAACACTAGGGTGAATAAATCCTTTATTACTCAATTCCTCTTTTTTGTTTCTTTAGATAGACTAACTCTAAAATGGCCATTCTATAAGGGGTCTTTGATATAGGACTTGATCTAGGAATTAAATCAATGGAAAACTCAACTTCTCGTTCTTGATGATGTCCAGGTAAATCTTCCAGAAATACATTTACAAATTCTTTCACAACAGGTATATCCTCTATTTGAACATTCCTTTCCTCACTAACAGTTATTTTATTCTCGTACTCCACAATAAATGAATTTTGTTGAGCTACTAGGGGTGGATCTAAATAAGAATTAGGTGGTGACGATTATTCTCTAAAGATAAGGTGTTCTGTATCATTATCATCAAGAATCGTAACCTATTTCTTCTTACAATAAATCTCCACATCATACTCCGAATGCTAGTCCATACCAAGGATTATATCAATCTCAATCATAGGAATGATGATGAGATCAGAAGATAAAGAACATTTATGTGCTCTAATGGGGATTGATTCGCAAAACCTTTTTGCAACGATACTTCCCTTAGGAGTTTTAACTGACAAATCCCTTGTTAAATCAAATTGGAAATATCTAATTTTCTTAGCAAAATGGGATGATATGAAATAATGCAATGATCCAGAATCAAATAATGCATTTTCTAGACATGAGGAAACCATTAAATTACCTACCACTACGTCTTTTGGAGCTTCTACCTTAGCAGTAGTGATAGAATAAGCTTAGCCTTGACCCCTTGGCCTTTTCTAAGGTAAGTTCTCCTGATGCTTAGGACATTCATTTGCATAATGCCCCATCTCCCTGCAATTGTAGCACTGAATGTTGGTGGCTTCCTTCTTCTCCTTGTAATCACGAGCTTGGTGGCCTTTTTCACCACACTTGTAACAGA
Organism: Viscum album; assembly: GCA_963277665.1. Classification (NCBI taxonomy): domain Eukaryota; kingdom Viridiplantae; phylum Streptophyta; class Magnoliopsida; order Santalales; family Viscaceae; genus Viscum; species Viscum album. The sequence goes on from OY728156.1 coordinate 1,666,196,244, forward strand.
CTCCTGTTCCCTTCAAGCAAGTACCAGGGTGTTTCTTACCACATTTACCACATGATGGATATTAAACCATTCCCTTATTCCCCTTATTTCAATTACTAGATTGATCAGCAGGCCTCTTCTTCTCTTTCTTTTCTTTAAAGTCATAAGACATAGAGAATTCATTTTCTGTCTTGATAGCACATGAGACAATGTCTTCGTATGATGCAAAGGATTGTGAGACAAATGCTCGACGGAGAAATTGTTTTATCCCATAAAAGAAACAATAAATCTTACTTATTGGGTTACGTATATAATCTCCATCATACCATTCTAACCTTGTAATTTTATTCTCATACTTTGTGACATTCTTATCCTCCTTTTGTCTTAGACCCATAAATTGCCTTTCTATATCTGCTCGATGGTCCCGAGGAATGTGTTTTTCTAAAAACAGATCTTTGAACTCCCTCCATTCCATATTTGATACTTCATCATCTTCCTTCGTGTTTTGAATCAATGACCACCATTGATCAGCATCTCCAGTGAGGCGGTAAACTATCATGATAACTTTTACCCTTTCACTACTCCCCAAAGCCTGAAATATTTTCTCTGGGGAATTTCTCCCTTGCTTAGCTACTAAGGGATTTGTACTCCCATTGAACGTTGGTGGTTGTTGCCTCATGAATCGATCTAACATTGATCCTCCACGCTACAGATCAAGGTGCTCCATACGGGTAATGTTATTATACATAACCTGAGTGAGTTGTCCTAGTATGGTGATTAGCTGATTGGCACCAGTTGCATCACCAACTCCACTATAATTATCTTGAGCAGGAGGGAAATCCCTACATGGAGTGCGTGTAATGATACGGTTTCCATTTCTTCCACTTGGTGCCACTTCTAAACAATGTCATAAACTAGATCAGTTTATGAATCAAAATACATAATTCCATACTTATAAAACACTTAACATAAGTTGAACTATTTATGTATATAATCCATAATCATAAAAATGTTTTCTTAGAGGAAGTATATACTCATAAACCCTTCATAATTATTTGTAAAGAAAATGAGAGTTATCCTAAGCATATCCACTGTGAGTGTCGTAACCAAGAGTGCAGCAAGGCCCGTTGTCGTGCACCAGTTCCCGTTCGAGTCTATCTCAAAGCGGTGTTTTAGGGTTTTACACCTAGGTACATCTATGCCAGAGCCCCCTCTACCTGCTCGTATCCAAACAGGGATGTATTTCTCGTAAAACTCACAAAATATATACAATACCAAAATTATATGAAGTTCTTATATACTAATCCTCAAAGTTGATATTAGGTCTACGTGCTCTAATCAGAGTTTATCTAAATATAGCTTCCAAGGTTTGTACTAAAATTCCTCTGATACCAAATGTAACGCCCCGACCCCAGTTACCTAGAGTCAGTGCATTATTATATAACATTGGCATTATCACAAGAAAGATCAAATCTCGAAAGACCGATTGGTTTAGTATCTTTGGAAACACTGGATATATTCATAAAGTTTTACATTACATCATAAAGTGAAAAACTACTAAAACAACATAGTGTCCATATTCCACGCTCATATCCCCACATAAAATCCCTGAAGGTCATTCATAACTTACTTCTTGAAATCCTAGGAAAAATAAAACATAAAAATTGGGTGAGCTGAAATGCCCAGTAAGGATAACAATATAGCAGAAACATTCAAAAATAAGCATAAACATTTAAGGAAATGAATTAGTAAAACAGAAGCCTTTTAAGATTGAACTTCAACATAGTATGGCAAAAGTAAAATGAAATAATTCCATTTACTTATTCACATGGATGTTCTATTAATCGAATAATCACATGCAATATTAATAACCACTTTCATAATGATGGAATGCATAATTCAAGACTATCATAACCACATAGCCAAAGCCTCGTGCGAAGACTACAAATAAGATTTTTCCAAGGCCTTCTGCCAAGACACTAGTTTGTCTCATGATACCTACCGATGCATCGAGAAGCTATAGTGGGCTCCACCCGTCACATATTAAGTCCAATGCATTCCCATATGAAAAGGTTTAAACATAACATAAACATTCGTATTAAAACTAGCATACGAAATGTCAATACTTTCATCATAAACTATGAATGGTATAAAAATAGAAAATCCACAGTCAAACATATCACAAATCCTTCAATACAATATATAAGTTTTGTATCATAATAAATCAACTTCAGATAAGAGTAAAATCCATCAATGGATGTTGACATAAATGAAATCAAAACTCTTTTTAGAGAAATATCTATTTCTATTTTTGAAATCATTTAATAACACATTTTATTTGAAAATATTCTTATACGCTTGTAATGGACGCTTCAACGATTATATAACAGCGGAAAATTACCGCACCCGCCATATAAGTTAAAAAAACATTCTTACCATAATTCTGTCAAAAAGGTTAAAAGCACCTTGTTTGGAAAACGACGGAAAGATTCCTTTACAAAACTCTTATAAAATTAAAACAATGGTATAAATGACTTTGACCCATATTCTTTTAAATTGTAAGAATGTTTTGAAATACATTTTTAAGAAACATAGATGAGGATGATAATGAGATCCTAGTAGATTATTACGTATAAACAACCTCAGATAATGAAGAGATTGTGAAATAACCTTTACCTTGTACTTTTCCTTGGTTGGGGTAGGTTAACCTCCTGTATAATAGTGAAATAATTGTTATTAAATTATAAAATAATCATATACATTCATATGATATCATATATGATCTTTTAAAATTGCTTTGTTAATAATATCTTAGTATTATCTTTGTTTCGGGTGTTAACTTACTCGTTTTATTTTATATGTTTTGTTACGTAAGACATTTTTTTAATGGATAGGTTGTATATTATTCATATACAGAATAATATCAAGTCCTTAAAAATTATTTTTAAATAATTAAATGATAATTATACTTGAATGGATACGATGGATAATGAATCTCATCGCGTTCATAGAGACGGTAGTCCGTACGTACGCACGAGCGAAAATATCATGGTTTTGATAATAAATAATATATAAATGAATGGTATATCAAATATAAAGAATAATTAACATGTTATATTTATTATTTACATGAGTTACACATCATTATTATACCCATCCAAATAATAATATATTGAATAATAATTTAACCACAACGTGGAGACAGTAAGTCGTACGTACGCACGTATGGTGACATGTTATTCAAAGGGTGGATAGAATACTGAATATGGTTGTACCATATTTATAATAACATCATAGTATATATATGATAATGGAGTTATTATTTTATAATGTTAACAACAAAGGAAGAAGAAGTGGAAGAAGAAAGGAACTTGGAAAAAGGTGGTGAAATCATTACCTCTTCTTCAGTTTCTTCCTTTTGATTTGATCAAAAGGGCTCATTAGGTTGGCTTTATGATCAAACTATGGCCTCTAGTTTTTAGTGAGGGATGTTGGGAGAGTATTTGGAAGAGTTTGGCCGAACCAAAAGGCTTTGAAGGTGTGATGAAATGAGGTGGAGTGCCCTTTTATAAGAGGGGTGAGGGGCACCTTTGGAAAAGCTAGAAATATTAATTTATAATTAATTCATATTCGGTTTCTAATGGATAAAAAGTTTATTATTTAAATGTTAAGGTGGGGATGGGTCGAAAACCACTCATCCAATAGAATTTAGACAGTTTTGGTTACTTATATTAACCTTATCACTATGTATTAACTCTTAGTTAATTAGTTTCACTTTTACAATATCTGTTTGTATTTTTATATAATATGGTTAATAAACATACTATATACATACAAGAGACCCCCAACTGGTCCATTAATGATACATCTATCATGATATAAGTCTCTAGGCCGAAACTTAGATTTTTAGGAATTTAATATTAATTAATAATATAATATTTGTTTTAAAAACTCTTTTATGTCAATTTTGACACTATTCAATAGTTGATTTTTGTGAAACTCATAACAATATTATTACTTCGAAAGAATTTAATAAAATCATTCCTAACATGTCATATTAACATAGAAACTTATTTTAATCCATAAAAACTCTCAAATTCTATTTATTTGTGTATTTATAATATCAATTATTTTATATTTTCACTATTATGGTAATTACTGCATAAAATTTGTGTCGTAAATAAATTAAATTATTTAATATATAAAAATTATAAATAAAATATAATTATGTATTAAATCTTTTTATATTTATAATGAATATTTATAGTCGAAATTCCAACATATATAACCCTAGGTAAAAATTGTTTTCCTGAAAATATATGCTTGTGTCATTTTTGTACTCATTTTAACTTAATTAAAATAAAGTGTCCCTATCACCTACAAGTGGCTCCATGGGGTCCCAAAATCGACCCAAAGATGCCTATGGTCGAACATGTATCAACCAATAAGGTTAGGAAACGTTTTAGGGTAATTTAGTATGATTATTAAATTATTTTTTAACCCTTATTTACCAGATTTACCCTTAACCATGGTAAATAAAATATTTACCGCAGTAATTATTCAAAATGCCTAAAAATAAATGTTACATATTTACACAATGTGAAAATCCTGATTCCAAATATGGAATCCATTTTTCCAAATTCAAAACATAGAATTGGCATAAATTAATTTAAAATTATTTCCCGTTGTTAAAACAAAAAGCGTGTTTTTAAGAGATAATAACTATCAAAAGATTGCCATTTGTTTATGTCTGGTTTAATTGTAAAATTATGTCCACTGACCAAAATTATATTAAATGGTAAAAATATATTCTAAATATAATTTAAAACAACTAAAATTCATAATTTTTCACTATTGTTTATTTTGATTAAAAATGCTTTTTTATTTAATATTTAGAAATTTTCATTATTCATCAAAATATTAAAGTTATCTAAAAAGTACCAAAATTTCACCGTAGGCTAAATTCGATATTCTGAATCCAAAAATGAAGTCCATTTTGAAATATAAAATATATATAATTTCAAAAATTAGGTATTACTATTAATAACGGCTAGTTTGATTGGTTATGGTGTGTTAGAACTCAGTGTTGCGTACAACACACGCTATCACATTATTCAAATAGAAGTGTACCGTAGAAGCTTGGGGTGTTACATTATACTTGTCTCTCAGATCTTTTGGATACATTATGAGTATTGATATGAATTTTTTGGATACCAAATTCTGCTTGAATATATTGATTTATTCAGAAACTAAAACTGGATAGAAACAATATTTTTGATCTGGTAATGATGAATCTTATATTGATCGTAATTAATATCATTAAAATAATCCTAATAAAAATAAATATGTTTAAATTATTGAGACATAATAACTTAATGTATTTATGATAAAATAAATATATATTCTTATAGATCATGTTAAATAACATATGAACATGAAAATCTATTAAATTAATTTGAAAGATGATGTTTTAGATTTCCAAAACAAAAGGAACAGAAAATTCATATTTTTAACTTTTGAATCAATTAATATCTAAAGGTACTAACCCATTAGGTAATGGGAGTTGATTTATAATTTTTCATATGTAATTTTTGTATTCAATAATTTTATTGACTTTTGATTATGTCAGCTCACATAGTATCAATTATGATGTATAAAGTATTTTTTTAAAATATTTAGTAGTGTGGATCTATGGGATTTAACACCCAAATAATCTTATTATATTTATTGAATTTATTTAATTTAATTGATATCACATGTTCCACAAAACAATGCGTTTTAAAAAACCCAAATATATTATAAATATTATCTCTTAAAATTGTTATTTATAACCCTACACTTAAATTTTTAGTATTAATAGAATTTTGTTTTAAAAAAATCACATAAAAATATTTTATATAATAAAATTATATTAATAATAACATAATTAATTTTTTGTGATGTATTGATATGCTTCGAAAATAACATCAATTGAAAAAATGATTTGTGTTGATTTTAATGAAAAATAATAAAATTATGATTTTAAACATTTAAAAAATGTATTCGATTAAATTTTATTTTTTAAACAAAATTTCAATATGATCTTAATGCTAAATTTTGTTAATTTTTTGAATATATTAAATTATTATAGAATATTAGAAAAATGTTTTTTATTAACATCTATGTGTTCCTCTAATGAAATTACAAGATTCCAGGTTTTTTAAAAATAATATAAATTTTTATTTAGATTAATTGTATTATGAGTAATCTAATTTTTGTCAATAATATCCAATTAATTTTTAATTTTTATAATAAATCATTCTATAATAATGAATCATTTATCATTGCATGAATAAATTTTTTTGTCAGAACAATTGGAATGATTTTAAATTAAAATTTTCATATTATACTAATAGAATTTTGATAATTTTATTCCAAATATGGAATCACAATAATTAGTATTATATTATAGGATAAAATTAATTTTTGTTCAAAATGAATAGATAAATATTAAAATTTGATAATTGTGGGTGAGTATAAAACGAGTTTACTAGGGTTTAAAAAAATTGATATAGGGTAAATGAAATAATATTTTCCCAAATTATATTTTATGGCAGTATTTACCACTTATATTATTTTATATTCAGAAAAATCATTTTTGGAGCATTGTGGCTTGTTTAAAATGTGTGCTTTCTTTTTACTTTGATAAACTCACATGTGTTTCCTCCCCCCCCACTTATAAAATGGATCCCAATCTAATCTCCTCTCCATGCTTTCAAACCCACTTGTTTAAGATAATTATTAACAAAATCAAATCCTTGTTTGACTAATTAAATTATAGTGTAATTTGTTTTATTAGGAAATAATCTTATGAAGGCTTTTTGTGCTAACCTATGTAGGGTTGTTGATGATAAGGAATCATTCTTAATAGAGAATTTTTATTTAATGTATTTTCCAACGATTCGTAAATCATATTAATATTCGATGATATAGTAAAATTAGTATCTAATAAATATCAAGATGATATTTGGTTAATGTATTACCCAGAATCTATCTCCATTCCATAAAATGGGAAACAAAACAATTGATCCTATGTACGGATGACCATATCCTTTTTAAGAAATGTAATTCATTTTCAATAACTGCTTTGAATTGGTGTATATAATGAGGAATTCAAATTAGATATATTATATTCATTAATTGTGATATATATTTATAAATTTATATATTTTTTACCTATAAATCAAATGGTTTTGAAAATAAAATAATGATGGAATTCAAAGGAAAGTATCAAAATCATTGTGAAATATATACTATCTTTCATTCAAGATCAAGGTTTTGAAGGAACAAGAAGAAAATTTTATCAAATGTAACATTAAATGTTTCATTTTTTGGATCGGAGTTCATTAATCCATTTATATTTTATGATACATGAAGAAGGTAACCGATGATGCGAAGAGAGAGTATGTTTCCTAGAATGGAGCATTTACACCCCTATGTTTGAAATTTATGGAGATTATAATTATGCTAAAAAATTCTATATATGTATGTTAATGAATATGGTCACTATTTGAATCCTCTTTAGCTGAGTGAAAATGAGAAATACAAAGCGATCACTATTTCAATTCTAGAGTGTGATACAAATGTCTTGAATGGAACATATACAATATAATATAGAAGTATAATGGTCATATTTGAATTTATATCTTCCCACTATTTTATATTTTTTGAATTTTATAAATTTTTTAAAAATCTACCCTAATGATGAGATGTTGAAATAGATAATAAATAACAAAACAGAATGATGGAATGCATGATTTCAATAATTGTTCCCAATCTTATATTAATTTTAATATGATTCCTTCAAATCTTATTAATCTCTATTTTAATTAATTTTTAGTTATATTAGGAATATCTTTTCATTAACTAGAGAATGACCATATTAATTGAGGAGAAAGCGAATCCACATTTGGTATTCCAAAACAAACTATGAGAATATATCCATGTGATGAGAAATATTAATATTTATTGTGAACTAGATCCATTTTATGGATCATGATTCACATTAAAAGTAGTTCATTATCTCATATGGTTGGGTAGATACTCAACATCAATTATATGTCTATTATGGTTGAGTTTTTATGTATATCTGAAGTATTTCCCTAGTTTTCCATGAACACAGAATTTCTATTTCTCTGTATAACACCAACATGGTGCTACACCTATTTCATAGACTCCCTAAAAAGTGTCCCGAATTGATTTGTAGTAATTGTTTAAGACAATATTAGAGAGTTTGGAAAATGTATTCATTCAAACATGTCTGTCGCCATAATGTTCATCTTTTCATTTTGTTAAAAATAATGATTTTTTAAAGTGAATATGAATTGATTATGAATAGATGAATATGATCATAATCATGAAAAAGTATCCTCAACTTTGTATTGATATATTTTTTGATAATCTAATCATAGATCAACAATTTCCTATTTTGACTGTCATTATATATGACATAAATTGATGGTTTAGAATGAATATATACCCAATATATCATTTTTTCCAATGTATGGACACTACGAGTTTATAGTGATTTAATTATTACTTATTAATTCTCACAATATCATGATGTATTAATTGAAAAGAGTCTTGATTGACTAATTTGATCATTTTGTTGTATTATTATACGATGTTTTCATCATTTATGCAACATTCAGGAATAGGGTGGTGATTACTTAATAATTTTATTATAGAACTTTGAGATAGATAAACTATATAAAAATATTATAAATTATTATTTTGGTTAACCATTGGTCATTTAGGTTCATATAAATCATGATAGGGAATTTCAGTAGATCTAACAAATATAGAGGCTTTAGAGCATTGGCGCAGACCTACCATAGTGACTGAGATCCACAGTATTCTTGGTTTAACAATATACTGTTAATGGTTTGTCAAAAATTTCTCATGATAATATCATCCCCTAACCATGTTATCTCATATGGTAGCTGAGTTCTTCTATATAGACGAATGATAGTGAAATATTAATGAAATAAATTGAGGATGAGTTGGGACATCTGTACATATATGACACTACAATAGAGAAGGATTTTTAATTTGTAATTATGCATCTATGAAATGATTATGATATTCTATTATCTATAATGACATTGTAAAAAAAATTCCTCATATAAATTTATTGTTGATGAGTTTAATTATCAATCTCGTAATTTGGATTCATCTCGTGATATGGAGTTAGGTGCAGTAAATTTTTTCATTAAAGATATGGAGGAATTATATTTATGTATAAAAGTGTGATATGTATATCAATGAATTTTTTAAGGTATTTTTTTGTAACATATTTAGTTGAATATGAACCAAAGAATATGGTTGAAGATGATTAATGATTGCAATATCTCAATAAATTACCACCATGTGAATAAATATGGTCGATGCTTTAAGTGAAGAAGATCATACAAGCATATTTATGATGAGGATCAAAACTAACTGTTTAACTATATATCCATGTGAGGATAAAATAGGATCAAAAAAGAATATATGGATCTATAAAAGAAGGTGAGATATTTTCCTAATATTAACTTCTATCATGATAGAATGATAATGTTCTAGAACCATGTAATTGATCCATCAATAAAATAAATAACAAAATAGATTTTAGATGATGGTCATATTTTATTTTTTACTATTCATCAGAGATGCAATTATATTTATGAAGTTATAAAATTATGTTTCTTGTGGGATATCATGAAGAGAGATATTACATAATTTGTGTTGATGTTTTTGGTTTTTCAATGTGTTAATGTTGAGAGACAAAATTCTATGGGGCTATAATGACCATTAGACAAACTATAATGAAAATCAGAAAACATCACCATGGATTTTGTCATTGGAATACGTAGAACGTTTAAACGGATTGATTCCAAAAGAGGCATACTAAATTTAATTACAAACTAATCATTTTTTATAATTATCCAAGAATATTTCTTTCTAGATTAGAATTCCAGAATACACATTAATTAATTGGTATGGTTGCATGAAATACCACATTCAACTATACCTGATTGAGATTTGAGGATTAGATCGAAGTTATATAGAAGTCATCTGTAAGAAATTGATATAGAGTTTAGTTTTAGCACAATGTAACATCCTTTGATATATGGTACGTATGATAAAAAATTCACACCCTAGATGATATATTGAGTCCTTTTTTAATGTATTTAAAAGGTGGTTTAGATGAACACCTTCATCTAGAAATGTTTTCATGATATAATAACTTTCCCTAATAATTAAAATGATTACTAATGCATATATATATATATATAAATTAAATTAGAAATCAAACATAGTGTGATGATGTTAGAAAATTAAATCTATTTGAACCTATATTGTCTATTGAAATGATAGAGAATGTTAGAACTATTAAATAACACATTTGGATAACAAAACCACTACTGAACAGTTACGTTAATGACATCCAGGTCACCTAAAAATTTAATATAGGGATAATGTGTTCCAATGAATTTATCCAAGAATTAATTTAATGATATTCATATGGATTGGAAGTCTTTTACCTTGATTTTTCTGTCCCTTAGATATCCTAGAAGATAACATGATGGTAGCTTATTGACTGATACTTCCACAAAACCTCTCTCAAGTCTATGATGTGTTTCATGTATGCCTCCTGAGAAGTATAAATACAATATTTTATTTTAATAAACAAAAACTTCACACCAATGGAGAATTATATTTCCTATAAGGATGTTTTTTGGAGATCAGATTTGTAGAGATAATATGCTACAAAAGAAGACCACTCAGCGGAAAATTATTTGATGCAATTTTTTTTGAAAATGCTATGTGGAATCCTATGTATATAATAATGTAGAAGAATCCATAATTTTTATATTAGCGTGATTAGTTTTTATGGATAAATTCATTTTAAGGGATTTAAATTTTATCACATATAATTTTGTGATTTTTTATGAATAATATAAATTTCTTTTTTATCTTATATTACACAAAAACAAAGTTTTAGAGAACCACATTATACTATTAATATTATTATTATTTGAAATAAATAATTATATCCAGTCAATTAAATAAGGAAGTAAAATAGGATAAAACAAAAATTTAAAATTATAAATAATAACGTAATTTTATATTAATTTTTTTTCTTTTATAAATACTTTTAATAAAAAAATAATTTCTATTTATTTCTGTGAATAATTAATAAATTTGAATTATGATAAATTTGAAATATTTATTTTAGAATATTTTATTCATTTATTGAAATTCACCATGTCAGTATTATAATTATTATAATCTTTAAGAATTTTCTAAAATCATTAATTTTTTCATACAAAGTGAAAATTATTAATTTTCATAAAAACACCTCGTTTGGTAATTGAATATGAAAATATATTCTTCTAATATGATTGAAAATTTTATTTTGATTAATATTGTTATTATTAAACAAAATTATATAATTTTAATCAAATTAATTATGAAAATTGACATTTAAATTTTATATAGCTATGAAAATTTTCTTTTCAGAAAAGCTCATTTCCATCAAGTCTATTGGGTTAATTTTATATTAAAATTTACTTCTTTAATGAATTGAAATTAAAAAATATAATTCATATTTCAAATCATCATCATTGCTATTATATAATAATACCAACTTAATTATTGTTAAAAATTAATATAAAAAATAGTAAAAATTATTTACCATGGTTAAAGGTAAACATGTTTCCCAATAATTAAAATAAATTGATAATGGATAAAATGAACTAAATATGATTTCAAAACCCATCAAATGGATTTATTTTGAACTTATCTCAAATTAAATTTTATAATGACCCATTTTTGTATTCTTTTGGAAAGTTGAAAACATTGTAACACCGTTTTCTTTTCAAAAAATCCATGTTTGTCATCTCCCCCACTTATAAAAGGGAACATTATATCCTCTCCAATTCAATCATAGAATACAATTTATATGACCCAATACCTAACCCAATCCACAAATATATTCCATAACTATATCCTAGAGGACTAATATTGGTTAAGAAACCATTAAATGCAGGGTTTTGGTGATAACCTACTGAGGTTGGCCGATGAAAAGTTTTGGTTTTTGGTCGATCATGTTTATTATAATTCATCTAACTCCTCCTTCAAATATTATTAAACTATGATGATATATTAGTATTATTATATTACATATAATTATATCTTTTGTGTTAATTTATCATATAACAACTATCTCCCCTATCATTAAATGGGAAAAAAATTATAATTCGTGTGTACAACAGACTACCACATAAGGGACCGATATATTTATTTTCCTACCACCACCTCACATGTGTTGATATAATGATGGATTTAAATTATATATAATATTAAATTATTTTTTACTTATTTAATTAAAATCTTATATATAAAATTTTATTTGTCACTCTTTTGGAATATGATAATGTTGACCATGTGTACAACTGAATCTCAGTATTCAAAGTGATGCGAATTAATTTTCACTTTTGAATTAAATAGAAGGTAATATAGAAAAATTTATTTAACATATCTGATATATTTGAAACAAAAATTAATATATAATGGTGATATATTATTAATCATCAATTTAATTCATTGAGAAATTAGAAAAAATATTCATGTGTATGTATAATCTATCATCTTCAAGAGCATTGTATTTCATTATCTATCTCTTAAGTGTATAGATTTATATAAATAGATATTCATTTATTATATATTTTATATATATCATGGATATCATTATAGGTATTATGTAACCCTAATCAATGTTAATGGAATGAAAATACAAAAAAAACCATATATGTAATGAAAATCAAATATTATCCAAAACACGATTTTAAAAATAAATTATTAATAAATGGGTCATAAAAGGTTATAAGAAATAATTATATGATATTATATATTTTTATGTTATATAATATATGTATAAAAAACCAATATTTATTATATATTAGTGTTTAATGTTTAAAAATGAATTATAATCATAAGGTAAGAGAGTGAAAATGATAGTTTCCTCAGGAAATGTTCAATGTGATCATTCGAAATAATTTTCCTTATAATATGTAATCTGTTGATGTTAATTAAAAATTACATCTTATAAAATACAATGATTTTATCCCTATTCATTATTTTTTTTTATTTTATAACTATTTTTATTATGTTTTTATGAAACCCATTCCTTTTCCATGGGTTACGCTATGAAGATATATAATATGATTATGAGACGTATTTCTTGTATATGGTTTATAGTGTGAAGATATTTATAATAGACATAATTAATTTATATAGATTAGGATATGATCAATGTTTTATGATCTTTAGGAACACATATGTAAGTATTATATTATTAGCAAGACTTATATCACCTTCTATTTCATTGGGTAATGATTGATATCTCCTGAGATCAATTTGACTAGAAGTCGGAGTGAAACAGGTTCAGTAAAAGTCTATGTAAAGTATAATTGTCTTGGATGTGAATCATGAATAGTACGATGGTCTAGCGAGTGAACCCAATCCAATATTATAGCCTTTTATGAAATCCTATACTACTAATAAAATCATATTATATGATTATGTGTTTGAAAAAATATATGTCTTACTAGAATTGTATGTTATCATGATTCATGTACATTGATAACATTTTGATTCATGTATTATGAAATCCATGATTCATGTTTATGATCTATGGAATGTAGTGTACGGTTTATAAATGTTATCCTTATTTTCATTTAACCTAATGTTCAGGTTCTATTGATATCTCCCTTGATTAACCATATTCTTCATCTAAGACCACCCTTTCATATGGTTCTATAAATATTATATAATGAAATATATTATGTAGGACTAGTAATAGATGGGTTATAGTTATAATGAAATTTTTGGGAGATTATATTGTTATCTTATTAATAAGATCATCATTTTTCCATTTTTCCAAATGAACTAGGCCTAAATTATTCTCGCATTGATCATTATGTAATGTAATGAATATGCATATAATAAGATGTGAAATATTTGTTTGAAAAGTGAATGTCATTACAGGGAACCCTAAAAATTCACATGTGTTAGGAAGGAACCTTTTTTCAGGATCTTTATATGGATCGATATGTATTTGAGAATTTCCTCACTTGGGGTAGGATGACTAATTTGACAAATACGATTTATAAATAATTTTTTTTGGACTGGGTGAGTGTAAATAGGTTGTTGTTTATTGGAATCAAAAATAGATTATTCATTTGAATTATAAATAGTACAATAATCCTATTTTGTTAGGTATAATATGGGAGATAGATTAATTATGGAATATAGGCATGTGGATCATTAGATGGGTGTTTATTACAATAGGATTCATATTGATGTTTATATTTAATTATGTGATTTACAATTTATGTATTAGGTGAAATAATCTAGTGTATTAATTAGAATAGATTAGTATATATCTATGCGATAGTGTGTGGGGATATGTATTAAATGATTTTATATATATCATGACTATGTTGATGTATCATATCAGTGGATAAAAAAACTATAGCGAAAATTTATTAATTTTTGTATTTCATGGTTTAGATATGTTATGTATTTCCCCAATAGGGTGCTTATGCACAATGAGGTCAGTGTGACTAGAACTAGCTATATTTTTCCTTCCCTGAATTAGTTTCCAATATTCGAGATCAAAATTTTTTAATCATTCCATGAAACATTTATTATAACTTATGTTGTTATTTTACATTGTTTAGGATGCATTATGAAATTCGAATTTACATTTAATTACATGATGGTGTTCATGTGGCCAATTCTAGCTATATATCCCCTTTCCCAGATATGATACCTTCGGTATGTTTTTCCTTTCCTAATGAATTCTCTATACATTTATAATATAGTGTACATCGGTCTTGTAATGTTATGACATTCCTAGATAGAATTTTAATATATATTTTTACCTGAAGAACATGATTACATTCATGGGCAAAATAATATGGGGTCGGGTGTTGTGGTATCTTGGTTAGCAAACAATCACCTAAATGTCTTTATTATGTTGTATGTTACAACTTGTTCATTTTTTAATATACATATTTGATTATTATTGTTTATACGAGACAATTTTTTTGGAACCTATTTGTGATTAATGCCCAAACATTTTAGGGGAACCACAATGTGTATAGAAGGCATTATGTTTATTTTGATGTTATATATTTTACATTGTACATGGAAGCTGTACCTATATGCATTTCCAAGACTAGATCGAGGAGGTGATGATGTTTTTGTAGTTTCATATCATATGGTATTATACTTATGGTTATATTTCATTTAATAATCCAAATGGGAAATCCTTTGATGAGTATTGTATATTTATAATGTGTCTATTGGATACATCATATTGATATTTTTTATTAATTGTTTTCCTTTAATTATAAAACCTTAAAATTAATCAGATACATTATATTTATTTGGATATCTACATGTAACTGTGAGTTATTATACTATGATTACACCCCCCATGATAGTTATAGAGTCTCACCACTATGTTATCTTCTTTTGGGGTGCTGAAGTGCTTTGTTGAGGTCTTTTGGTGCTTTTATTTTGGATGTTGTTTGGAAATGATTGGGTTGAGGCATTACACTTTCTCCCAGATGTGTTTATTAATTTTTAATGGAATTTAGGAGTTATTTTTTTCTTAAAAGGTTAAAATACATATTTTATATAATGTTAAAATACTTGAAATTTAAATGGATTATATAATGCAATCAATTCAGGGGTTTAATTTTAAGTCGAATATAAATATTTTTTTGGAGAATACGGAGTTATTAGATGATTTATTTTTGTTTTAATAATAACAATAATATTAATTTTCATTAAAAAGTATTTTAAATACATGACTATATAAATTTTGTTATAGCTGAATTTGTGGACATGAAAGAATATATTCCTTATTTATTTAAAGATAGGGCGATAACTTTTAGATAATCTCATATGGATAATCATGTTATCACTAAGGGAGAGGTATGGTTATTTCGAATATGATTTTGGATATTTAAAAAAATTATGATATAAAATTACTTCCTTCCATTTTATATATTTTTTTTTCAGTAAAAAATTACTCTCACAGGTTACTAGGAACCTGAACAGGTGTATAATTAATATCAATGTGAGTAGCTAGATAATTCCAATATAGTTTTGGATTATTGGAAAAAAGCATCCTATGAAGGTTCCAAAATACGAAAAAATTTATCTAACCCATCTCTTTATGAAAAATATCATCGAATGATGAATCCATATTTTCTATGGTTTTGATGAAATATAATATATTAATATACCCATATAAATACACAAATTGAATACATGATTCTATGAGTTACTACAGTTTGATTGTTCTTGGATGTAGACAATAGGAATATATCTAGAACATATCCATTCACACATAAATTAAGTCATTGGTTCGATATTTATTTTATATAAATTTCTCCTCGAAATTAAATATTAGTTCAAAGGTGTACCTTCTTACTCCCTCACCAATATCGAAATGAGAAATGTTATTCTCACAAATAATTGGCACTTTATCATCTAGATAATTTATTTTAAAAATTTTCTTTTATATATTTGACATTAATGGTTTGTTTGTACTGAATATTAAAAACACAATGTTTATACATCAAAATAATTCCAAATATAACCATCATTAAATGCATTATCGTATGAAGAAAAAACTACAACTTCATCACCAAATAATGTGGTCATAGGTAGAGTTTCTTTCCCAGAAGAGTATCCATCTATATTTGGAAAAGGATTACATATGGACTCACATTCCTGGTTACATCTTTCAAACCCGTATTTACTCTCAATCTATTTTCAATATATAGAACATATACTACAACGAGAAACATAGTTGGTATCTTAAAATTTTTCGATGATCTAGTATTTATGTGTTTGGGAAGCCTAGAATAATCATTTTGGGTTATGTTCTTCTAATAATAGTTAATATTGTATAAACATAAATAAAATCATCCCTTCATCATATTTTCATTCTAGAATAGGAATAAGTTGTTGAATTCAAATCCTCCTTATAAATTGAGGAGTCTTGGTAGTGACCATCCACCACTTGATATTTATATTTGTATGCGATCCAAATCCATGACATTGGTCTAAAGGGTAAAACATATGCATTTTCCCCATGGGATGTTCCTTTTTTAATTTAATCCTAATATATTCTCATCCATGGGTATCATATGTACACAAACTTTAATCAAATAGTATATGATGTCTATTCTTTTTCTTATCCACCAATGAATAATATTTTATAGTTATCTCAATCAATGTCACAAACCAGCCCGAGTCGACCATGAACAGGTCACCAAGGCCACCACATGACATGCATGAGAGGCATTACCGATACTCCCGGGATGGCCACAACCACTTAGTGAATCAGTTGAGTACACAAGGGAACAATTACTCCCAAATATAATCATTCAAAAAAACAACATAAAGAAATGATCAATCAAAAATAAATTTACATATTAAATGAACTGAACATTATTTGTATAAAAAACTAAAAGTATAATTAAACCAAAAACACAACAAACCAAACCTGATGAGAAACTAAATCCATATCACCCCTCTTTTCACTGTCCAACAAAATGATCATACATCTTCCACAGTGATCAAACTAAAGTTGAACCCTGCACATAGGCTAATCCTAGAAGAATACTATAAGAATGAGTATTAAAAATCAGTAGGTTAGCCCAATATTATATTCCCAATAAACATCTGTTAAATTAAAAGAACCATAAATTTAAGGATTTTAATAAAAGATATAAATTTTTGTTTTCCAAATGAGGACCCATGCAATAAAAAAATTACATGATAGAAACATGGATGTTTTATAAACATTAATTCTAGAAAAAAAATTCAAAGAGGTGAAACAAAAAAATGAAAATAGTTTTCAAGAGGGATGAATTAAAGAATGTACAATTTTATTTAAATCACACACACTACTGAATTTACCAACCAAAAACCCCATATTCCAACAGTTAGTACAAAATAACCAATGAGAATAAGTCACATGAATACCCCTAGGCACTAGTTAGTTGTGATCCCCAGGTATCTCGTATCATTGTGAATGTAATCATAATAAATATCCATTCTAATGCACAATAGCCACTATTAGGGAGAATACAAATAACCTAGTGGTCACCTAACAATTGTATTATCTTAATTTATTACTGTCTTCATCATCAATCATGTTACGTGAAACAGGGGAAAAACTCTACTGAATCACTAGCATACTAGTCCATGTCCTTTCACCTAGATACCTATGTTTTCCCTTTTTCTTCTAAAACAATTTACAAATCTATATAATATCATTTAATCATATAGATTCCATTTATAAATCAAAAAGACATAATAGATTCCACACAGATGTCTAATATTTCTTTCATGGATCGAAAAACCACAAAATTTTTCATAAAACAATATCATTAAATATAATGAGGCCTTGCACATAAAATTAATTTCCAAATGATATTTCATGTAAAAAACCCATAAATTCCATATAAACCCTGATTTTGGATTCCGTCAACCCAATTAATAAATAAATTTCATGAATTTTATAATTTCCCAAAATTATAGAGCATGAAATACACAACGAAACCAATTTTATAAGAAAATAAAATGCATAACGGGCCTTTAAGCCATTCTCAAAAATAACATTTCAAAAAGGAATACATTAAAATTTTATTAAGGAGGGGTATAAACACCATTTAATGTAGCAAAACACTTTCATAGATCCTTTAAATCACTCAGGATACATATTCAAAACACAACCATTTTTATAAGGATGTGAAACGGTCCATTTTTCGGCATCTCGGGCCAAAACATGTTGTAAATCAAAAACCATTTGTTTCTAAATACAAATAAATATTGTAATGACTTATATAATGTCCATAAATTAGCTTTTTTCATTCTTAAATTTCATTTATAAATCCAAAAGATAATTTTTTAATCAAACTAACACTTAAAATCTAATAGGGAAATTTACCAAACACACGTCATGCACTTTAAAACAAATTTCTTTTAAGCAGTTGACAGAGTATAAAAAACAAAATGAATTAAATATTTTATAAAATATACTGGAACATATTAAAAATACCATAAAATAGGTTCTAAATCTCACAAAATTGTTTCTAATGATAGTGAAACATTTCTAAAACACTTGGTGTGCACTTTTATGAAAATACAACACTACCTTTCACAAAAAAGGCTTAAAAACACATTTTTTCACACCATGAAAATTTCCCAATGTCTGAAATACAAGTATAAACAAATATATAATATTAAAATAATAAAAAAATTATGAAACATAAATGATAAATGCATATTCAATGGATATCCTACCTCAAATCCATGGCGTACATGAAAAACACATCCAGTATCACCATCCGATGGTTTAAAAACCATAAACTTTTGACAAAAATACCTAAAAAAACTAACAACCCATTGCAAAGTTTGGGATAACATAACCAAAGGTCTATCATGAATACGTGATATTATAAAAGCGCGAAATAATTATTGGAGTAAGAAGAGGGAGGAGAAAGGGGAAAGAATCTCACCTTTTAACTATAAATCTCTTTTCTTCCATTAGATCTACACCCATATAGAAACGTGAATTTCTTGGAACATAATGGAGAGGCTCCTAAATTCATGACTAACAATTAATGAATTTTTGTGGTACAAAGAGTAAAAAATAGAATAATTAATCTATGAAACAATTTACCTTCTACATTCTAGACGATTTGATGAAACCTAAGAAGTTCCTCACTAATGTAAGATTCACAGGTCCTCCAAAGAGGAAAAATCCATAATAGAGGTATGGATAGGTACTTTGGATTAATGTTTTATGTGGAATCACTAGATAATATAAAAAATTAAAAATATATTAATGAATAATGTTTTTTATAAAATTGGAAATTGGATCACCGACTGGCCCAAAACCCAAATAAGAATCCAAAATTCACCATGTTTAGTAATTTTTAAGGGGTAACAAAAGTATATTGTGGTTTAAATAATTAATTTTAGGAAATTTATAATGTTTAATGGGTGAAAATATGGAAAAAAGGAGTTATAAAAGAAATAATTTTGGTTTCTAAAACTCGGAATGAGATCACAGTTTTCCCCAATCATGAAGCAACCACTATTTCTCAAAAAAACTCATAAACAAAAAATGGGGAACCAAAATAATGTTCATTAGACCTATATGGTACTTCAAAAAGCTATATTAATCTCAAAAAACTCCTTGAAAATGGATCGAGATTTTCAAGGAACTGGATCAAAACCATGACATGGAAAGAAAAAAATTCAGGCGTGACAATTCTCCCCACCATTAATGCTTTCCACCCCTGGAATGACATAAAACATTTATAATGACAGTAAAAAACATACATATTCCTTATAAACATTATAAATATTCCAAATATGACTAAATATCATTCACCAACAATGTAACTTAATAATCCTGCCATAAGAAACACCAACTCATAACTATATCTATAGAATCAATGGAAAGATCTAGCCACCACCACCATAACTAAGACAAGAACTAGATTATTGGGCCTTCTCCCAAAGAACCAAATGATAAACCAAACCATAGTTCACTCAATAAATACAATGACTTGGGGTTGACGCTGGAATGAGATCCCCACCATTAAATAAAAACTACCTTCCAGTAAATCCTAAAAGAAAGATCTTCTAGACCCATAGTGGATGTCCCCACCATTAGAGAACAACTAGAAATGAACAAAATAATAATAATTCAAATGAACTATATTTGGGAATCAGCTGGACATGAAAACAAAAAATCTCTCACAACAACATACAAACACAGGTATATAGGGTTAAAACAGTAACATATAAACCAACAACACCCGAATGGAGGAGAAAAGAACTGGGCCAAAACATTTGGCATAGATCTGGACCCCCACCACTAAGTGTGGGGAGGCAAGGGGAACCAATAATTATTCCACTAAAACAATAAATGAAACAAAGCAACTACCAAAGACTATCCACCTATGAACATTTAACCCGAAGACCACACTCAATTTTTAGAGGCAGTCTACACATGGACATTGATTAAAAACCCACATCCATAAAGTCATAACCATAAAAATTGTCTGAGGGGTAAGACCACAATGATTTTTGCGAAAAAGGGAAATTCATAGTAATAATCAACCATAATAAATACATAGAAACTAGAAAGTCACAATGTTGTAGGCTGGGGCCTCATAAAGATCCCAACTCCTCTAGAGATTTCATGACTATGTGAAAAGATTCACTTAGGGGCCTATGGCTGGAGCCCGCATTCATGAAGCTTCTATTGCACCGTAGTCAGGTGCTAATTCTCAAACCAATAATAAACCCACTTTCTCAAAAAAAACACCTTCATCTAATTAGGAACTCATAGATAAACATCAGAATTTTGTCTCACGCCGAACGAAGAGCAAAATGGAATTGAAATATGAAAAAACACTTAAACATCACTGAATACAACTACTATGTCCAAAAAATTATCACAACATTAAATCACATTAAATAGATCCAAAACATCTCACTATTCATATAAATGGGTAAAGGCATCATCTTAAGAGTTGTATTAAACATTTGAAATGAATCCTTAAGCTAGTAAACATGAAATATTTCTTATGGAGAACTATCCATGGACACATCATAACATCCAACACCTCTTTAGAAACCCAATGAACATTACTCCAAAACTGAGACACCAACAAGATCTCGTCTCAAGATACAACAAGAGTATAGAATCTAGGTCAGAAGGAAGATTACTTAATAAACATCTCTTCTAGGAAATCGAAAAACATATCCACATAACCATTGTTTTATAAATAATGGCAACAATTTTTCAGCTCAAAAAACTTTTGAAAAACAAACTAATTTGTTGGGCTTCTACATTCACTAATGGTGTTTCATCAAGTATCACCCACATGTACATTTCCATGCCACCCAGGATCCCAACCACGAAGCCATATAGTTCATCCTTCCAGAAATCAATAAAACCATTCATGTGAGCATCCCTTAAAAAAACAATATCTAAAAAACAACATCATTCAAAAAAATCATATTCCTTCCAAAGGAACCCTAACCACCAAGTCAAAATCCCTTTTTAGATTTCACAAAAAACCCACATTTCATCAAGAAACATTTTCTTAAATAACATACCCGTTTTAATTTTTATGAACTTTTAAAACAATGAAACTACTCCAAGCAGCTGCTTCCCATTTTCTAAAATTCTGCAAGGTATATTTTCATAATTTTAAGGACATTGAGACCAATAACCATTCTAGTAAAACACCTATCACTGAAAACAAATTTAAAAAAAACTTATCAGAGTCAAACTCTTTTCAACAACCCAATACACCCTATTTAATGAAAATATTCATAATCACCTTAAAATTATTCACACATTCAATGAATTTTATTTCAGCAAACCTCAAGTTTAGAATAGTGTAAATCCAATCCAGTTAAATCATTTAAACATCCCCAAAAGAATTGTTTCAAAAAAATCACAACCTTCCAAAACAATTCTTATAT
This sequence comes from Viscum album, assembly GCA_963277665.1. NCBI lineage: Eukaryota > Viridiplantae > Streptophyta > Magnoliopsida > Santalales > Viscaceae > Viscum > Viscum album. The sequence goes on from OY728156.1 coordinate 1,666,218,849, forward strand.
TTAATTTTTGAAAAACATTTCCCATTTCTCAAAAACCATACTCCTTTAAAACACATTTTTACAATTCTCACACATGTATTTTCAAAACAAAAAACTATAATTCAAGAAAGGTCCAAGACACTCAAAAATATGAACTATTTTAGGTGGGTGAATTGACCATATGGTTTGCAGACATATGCCAAATAGAACACCTACACAGTGAAACTTATTAAGATAATGTCCCATATCCACATGTCTTTCAAGGACCTAAGATCTCACCAAGGCCATTATTCAAACTCCCCATGTCATATCCCAACACCAGATAGTCTAAAAGATCAAAAGACGCTAATAAAACAATACTTCCCATGGAATCCCGAGAACTGGAATGAGAAATAGTTCGTGAAACTCTCCCCGCACGTACCCCTAATGTCCCAACAATACTACTCAATTTACCATGACATTCCCAAAATAAAAATGCTCTCTAAAAAATGTATCTTCTAAGAGCTGACCACCTTTAATACCATTTTGTCACGAACAAGCCTAAGTCGACCATGAACCAGTCACCTAGGACAGCCCGCGACAAATCCCAAGACGCATTTCTGATCCTCCTAAGATAGCAACAAGAACCGAGGGCATCAATTGTGTTCACAAAAGAACTATTTATACCTATATCTAATCAATCAAACAATCAGAGGAATGAAATGGACACCTGAAAATACATTCACATAAAAATTGAACTGATCATTATTTTTAAAGGAAAACAAAATTATAACTACAGCAACAACTAAAATGACCAAACATGCTAACCAACTAATTCCATGTGACCCCAATATTCACTCTCTAACAGAATTATCACATATCTCCTAAGGCGATTGAACTCAAACTGAACCCTGCACAAGAGCAAAAACTAAAATAAGACTATAGGCATGTGTATGAAAACTCAGTAGGTTAGCCAAATATTATATTCCCAATGCACATACTTTAAAATAGAGGAAACATAAATTTCATGTTTTAAATATATGATATATAATTTTTTTCAAAATGAGGTCTCATGGTATAAAAAATTTACCAGACCAATACTTTCATGTTTTATATACAAGAATGCTAGTAATAATTTTCAAATAGGTGCAACATCAAAATGAAAATAGTGTTCAAGAGGGATGTATTAAATAATGTACACATTGAAAAAAATCACACACACTGATAAATTTATAAACAAAACACACTATATTTCTATGTTGATTACAAAATAGCCAATGAGAACTAGTCATAGAATACCCTTAGGAACAAGTTGGTTTGGAGCCTCGGGTACATCGAATGACGGAAAAATTAACCACAAGAAACATCCATTCTCATGCACAAGATCCAATTTTAGTGAAAATTCCCAAAACATAATGGCCCCCCAGAAAAATAATCATCATAATTTAGTTAGTCTTGTAATATTAAATATTACTATGTTAAATAGGTTATAAACCCCACGGGATCCCTAACATACTAGTACATGTCCACCCAATAAGATTCCAGGGTTTTACCTTTTGCGCTCAAAAAAGTTTCACATCTATAAAATACAATTTCATTGTGATGATTCCATTTAAAAATAATAAATTACTCAAATATCCCACACACAAGTCTCACATTTCATTAACGGATCAATAAACCACCTAAATTTTCATAAAATAAATTCATGCAGTATAACAAGGACTTGCAAAAAATTTTCATTCAAAATGATTTTTTGGAAAAATACCCATAAATACCATATAAAACCTAATTCGGATTCCATAAAACCAATTAATCAATCAATTTCATGAACTATAATATTTCCCCAAAAGATAGAACGTGAAATACACATGGAAACAATTTTTATAAGAAAAACAAAATCCAAACTAGCCTTTAATCTTTTCTCAAAATAGACATATGAAAAAGGTATGAATTTATATTTTATTAAAGTGGTGTATACACAAAATTTATGGAAGAAAATAACTTTAATAAATACCTTAAAACACTCAGGTTACAAATTCTAAAAACATCCATTTTCATAATGATGTGAGACGGGCCATATACTAGCTTCTCGGGACAAAACAAGTTGTAAACCAAAACACATTTATTTGAAAACCCAATTCTAAATTTTAGAGACATATATAAAATATAAAATTACAATTTTAAATCTTACTATTCTTTTATAAATCCAAAACTAATTATTTTTAAATCAAAATTAACACGTAATAGACAACCGAGAAATTTACCGAACAGTAGACATGCCCTTTAAAACAAAACAATTTATTTATAGAATTTGACAGGGAATAAAACATCAATTGCATGCCATATTTTATAAAAGATACTATAAAATATTAAAAATACCATAAATCAGTTTCTAAACATTACAAAATATTTTTGAATGATAATTTAACTTTTAAAGAAACATTTGGTGTGCACTTTTAGGAAAAAATAACACTACCTTTCACAAAACAAGGCTAAAAAACCATTTTTCACACAAAAAAAACTATCCAAAGTCTGATAAATATTATTAAAAATATATATGTAAGATGAAAATAGATTAAAAATTATGAATCTTAAATGATAAAGGTGTGTGGAAGAGATCTCCTACCTCAAATCCTTTTTGTAATGGCAATACACCCCCAATATCACCATCCAATGGTTTATAAACCCCAAACCTATCATAAAAATCCCCAAACGAAAAAACCCCCCAAAACATGGTAAAAATAAATCCTAGGTTGATCATGAATAGGGGATATTATAAAACCATGAAATAATTAATTGAGGAATAAGAGGGAGGAGAAAGGAGAAATAATCTCACTTTTCAACTACAAAACTCTACATCTTCAATAAGATCTACTACCTTAGAGAAAAAGTAATGGATGGAAATTATTTGAGTGGATACAAATGTCTAAAAGAACCAGTGAAGGAATATTTGTGGCAAAATGTATAGCAATTGAAATATTTTTTATGAAACAATTTAGCTTCCCTATTCTTGACGATTTGAGGAAACCTGAGAACCTTCGCCTAAAATGTTATTCATATTAGATCCAATGAGGAATAATCGATATTGGGGGGGAGTCTAGGTACATTTCCTTCGAGATTGAGGTTTAATCACCGATATAAATTAAAAAAATAAAAAGAAATAAAATAAACAAATTATTTTCTTTAAATGGGAAATGTGCCCACAGGTTAGCCCAATATCTAAATAAGTAACTAAAATTCACATTGATTATTAATTCAGAAGGTGTCCAAAAAAGATAAGTTTTAATATTGTATATGAGGATAATTATGATGTGGAATGGGTGAAAATTGTTGGAAAATAAAGGGTTAAAAGAAGAATCAAATTTGGTTTTTAGAACAGGAAATGATTGCACAGTTGGCCCAAATGATGAAGTAACCACCCTTTTTCCATAAACTCAAAAACAAGAAATAGGGAACCCAAATTATGGTTATTAGAAATATATGGCAGTTCAAAACACAAAATTAATCTCATATAATAGCCAAAAAATAATCAGTATTTTCAATGAACCAGATCCATACTATGACATGAAAACAAAAGATGTCTGGTTTGACAATCAATTTATAAGGGGTGGGTTAAAAAAATGAGCCTCATGGCTTAGTTCTAGAGACACAACAAATCCATCAGTAATTGAAGACTTCGTGGTTGAAATTATTTTCTATTGAGGCTAGTTGATCAAATGAGCCATCGGTGTAACCCATGTATGGCCAACACTATCATGATATAAAGAATAGGTGATTGAAACAAACTGGTTGTAATCCTTTAACAACGTCTTCCTACCAACTGAGAGTAAGTATTTGAAAACAACACCTATCAATTTAATTTAAATCCATATGAAATAGATTAAATAAAGGAAAATTACATTGTTTTTTGATACAACTAGCCTGGGATCTTTCTCGTAGGTCACCTTTGAAAGGACCTCACATGATCCATTCCTGTCTGGTTTAACAAAGTCATTCACATTAGTAGATAGAATTGACTATGATGATGTTCATAATAAAAAATTATGAAAAGGAGGGATCATTGAAGCATTTTAGGTTCTTCTAGTCATCTAGGGTCAACAATATATCAAGAAATGATAGACCGTTCACTATCTCCCCTTCCCTTAATTATACAAATCTAGGTTTCAATAGACTTGGACACCTATTGGAGAATGTTGAATAAATAATCCACCATAATTAATGAATTTGGATAAAATATAATCACATGAAAAATCTTGAAAACCAGTGTTAATAACAATTGAATTATTCATATAGGCTTGTTGGATTTGACCATGCTGATTGTAGATCCCGTAGAATCTCATCACAGAATCAAAGTGCACCAAATTCATCCGTCTATATTAATTCTAGCTATCAATAAAGAACAAATTCTCCTGAGATTTTTAAGTAATTACATCAAAAAAACTTATTGGAAATATAGGGATACAATGTGAGTGGGACCTAATTTCTAAAAATAAAAAGTGTCCATCCATGTTTTTTATCACTGGAAGGGTCAAAACATTTTAGAAAACCATTAGAAAGCTAGGAAGACCTATCCCAATATTCAAGGATTTTGGACCCACATAAAATGATACTCAAAATACCACTAAAAAATAGAATCTTATGATCTTTAAGGATATAGGGGTCGAGGAAAATGTATAAAAAATATTTTTTCTTATAAAAAAGAATGAAGATATGTTGGGGTTCCCAAATCCCCATCACCATCTGACCCTAAAAATACCTTGATTTATAGCTGATCTAGTATAAATCATTAACTAATTGTCAATTACAACTACAATGGACCACCAATGGGTATTTGAGATATATTTTTGCTTCAGTGAACTCTAATAGAGATAGTGGGGCCTTGAGAAATACATGACCATGTGAAGGGATCTTGGAAAAGAGATCGATTCCATAGAAGATCAGGGAGAGTTTTGGTATGTGAATGTAGGTAATGGGGGATACCAGATCATGAGATGGTAAATAAAACTCCCCCCACTCTAGAGGGTGAGTAGAGGAAGTTGTAGCCATTATCATCAATCCATCAATAACCTACATAAATGTCCCAATAGAGAATAGTAATCCCCAAATTTTAATCCTCTGTCTTCATGATTTGTATCTCAATCAATGACTTGTTAAACAAAAATATGAGTTTTATTCAAGAAATAAGGATAAGAATAAAAATATTGTTCTTGTCAGAATGTTATTAATGTGTATTTAATATACTAAGATATGCTTTTAGTATATTAAAAATTACATCTGCTTTTTGATGGTTCAAACCAAGAATTGATGGAACATGATCACATATAACAATCATTGTCTTTAAATGGTTATTTTGATATATATTTTATAGAAACAAAACATTTATTTTTAGTGATATTATAAAGATATTTTTATATATCTCTTTTTATATTTTCTATAATTAAATTATTAATTTTTATAATACCATGAATATATTATACCATTGGGTATATATTTATGAATCATATCAAATGATACTAATTTTACAACATTTTGTGGGATGATTTAATAGTCACGTTACAGAGAACATTACTGGGATTCTATAATCCATCTATATTTTGATTCTCTTATAGATTGATTTGTAAAATAAAATTTATGTTTGAAATATCATTGAATGCCGTTTTGTTAAATATTTGTACAAAATAGACTAATTTATCGCTATAGAATCCATTGGGGGTGGCAATAATAGGCTGTGACAACTAATTCATTCATTATTTAATTAATATGATATAAACATGGAATGTAGCCCCGATCAAGGACATATAGAATTGATCAATGCATTATATAAATGGTTTATATAAAACAAATCAAATGATATGAGGGATTGGGTACTAGCATGAGATCCCTACCCCATAGGTAATATAGACCACCCATGGTCATGAAAGAGATATTCACTAAATTCCTATATCATATATCCTGATAAAGTGGTATCATAAATAAATTATTTTACATGGAAAGGGAATATCATCTTATATGATATGTAGATATCATTTGGAACATCCATTATTGAATATTCCTAAATGAATTGTACTGTATGATCCAGAATATATCCTATTATTAAAATTATAGATTAAAAATTAAGTGGTAAATATTCATATCGCTTAAATGTTAAATACCATTAATAATGGGTTTCATATGTTGAAATTGATCAGAGTTATCTCACCCATGTTGTTACAAATAGTTTATAACAATATTCATAACTAATGTCTTCCATAATGTATTATTTACTACCTTGATGACTTGAGTGTTCATTGATTGGTTATACAATGATGACAAACACCCTCAATATAGTGGTTTGAGCTAAATAATATTCATTATGATTCTACCAAATTCAAAAATCTATCATGTTTCAATATTTTTCATAAGAAGTTATAATATTTCATGTATTATTGTTGGGTTCCAAACAATTATGATCTATAATTATCTCACCTTGTTGATATTACATAGAGGAGTCCATCCATTGAATGCCTCTTTGGGTACATTAACAAATTATTTCATTTGGAAAAGATATAACCAGTCAATGGTGAATGGTACATGATTACTATTATTAATTTATAGTTTACATGGTTTCATGTTTCATTCATAATGATATTAGGATTTAGTTTTCCATATTTTCTCCATTCCATTAATTGAGTGTCAATAAAAATTATGAAACCCATATATGTTATTAGAGACGTACTATATTTTCATATTCATTATATAATGATTTAAAATGAATAAACTCGATGATGTATTGTATATCATATTTGTAATCATAAGAAAAAAATGAATTTTTGATTTGAGGAATTTAATATGATATCTGTTGTTGTCATCAGTTGTTGAATAACACCAGGCAATATAATATATTTTAGATTATGACACATGAAAATTCCATGTTTCTTATCATAGAGTAGGTTACAATATCCATGCACAAAAATCATTTATTACATAGGTCGTTGGTTAACAAAATTTATTATTATTAGTAATAAAATATTAATGGTTACACTAGAAGTGGTTTTAGATTATTGATATTTCTATAATTGTCCCTGATTCACCATATATCATTGACGAAGACACTATTGATGAAATATATTTTTTTACATTTTAGTTATGAATTGTGTATCATAAGTTTTAAATAATTTTCAAATTATAAAAAAGGTATTTTGGGATATGTATTACCTTTGAAAGAAGTTTATAAAATAATTTATTATCAAAGTCATAATCAAGGTTAACTAAGTGTTTGCGGGGAATTAAATGAATTAATATCCATTATATCAATTATAATAATTAATATCAATTTTTAAAATTCTATTTAATATATATAATTTAGATATAATGTGATTAGATTTATAAAAAAAATGTAGTTAACAAAGTGTTTATAACGTAGAAAAGAAATAATAAATTTAAATGTTCTTATTTTAAAAAATTTAATTTTTTATTAATACATAATTTGAAATTTTCATATTTAACCCCTTCATTGAAAATTTTATTAGACCAAATAAAAAATATTTTCGATTAATGATATGATCAATGTTCAAATAATTCTACTTATGTTATCTTCATATTATATATATATTATGAAAATTTGAATAGAAATAAAAATAATTTATATTTCTTTTAATATTATATATTTAAAAAATTTAATTCCATCTAATTAATAATATGAATGAGTTCATAGATTATGTAAATGTACATTTTTAATATTTATTAAATTATGGAATGTCTATAATTCATAATGAAATTATAATGTTTGAATATCTAGCTTTATTTATGAATTTTTTAAGATACATTATTTCTTATTTAAATTTATGAATTATTCCATTAATTAACAGATTCCTAATTACCTTCATGAATTTGTGTATTTTCTAGTTTAATTTCATAAAAAATGTCTATGTTATCACCCATGCATATAAGGATATATATTCAAGATATGATAGTGTAATTTGTATTTTTCCACCCTATCATTGGATTATCATAGTTTATATACTTAATTATTTAGTAAATTATGATTTATACTCATTAGGTGTTATAAGTATGATGTAATTGAGTCTAATTTTGGGAAATGTATCATTTTATAGGAAGAACATGTGTTCAATTACTCGTTTTCTTGGAGAAATATACGTTGTCTGGGTCATCTATCAATCCCTCCCAGCTTACTCTTCCATGGATTTCTAATTTTGTTGGATTATACGCATTTAATATAAAGGGTTTCATATACCATATATATTAGGGGAATTTGGATACCTATAAATATTTTTTAATTTTATTTTATAATTTTAACATAAGATATAAGTTTTGAAAAGAGTTACACTTTTATATTGTTTGAATATATATATATATATATTTATTTATTTATTTTGTACGAGGTAAAGGATTCCTACCTAAATCATTAAAATTAAGTATACATGTAAATGTAATAATGAGATAATATAGTGATTTTAAATCCCTTTCAATAATCTAAATGTTACATTCCTTCAAAATCGTCACTTTTTTAGATGTTGATTATTCTACCATTAGGTCATTTTATAGATTAGTGTCCATGGATTATCTTGTATATGAAAAGAATGTAATGGGTTACCTTGATATGATTATATGTATTCTCTTTTAATTTTATTTCTATTACACTTATTTAGGATAAAAAAATTGGCGTAGGTTACAAGAGGGTGAAAATGGATTTTATCTACATGAAGGATTAAGAAAAGTGTTTTTCACTCAACCAACAAAGAATCATAGATGAATTGATTAGGATGATGAATTATAAAAATAACATTATTGTAAGAGAAACCCGACATAGTACTCATTTATTTATGAAATATTTATATTTTTACAGTAATGAATATAATCTATATTAAATGGGTTTTTTTACTGGATAACATTTAATAAATCTATTTGAAATATAAATTAAAAGAAAGATACTCATATGATTGAATATTATATTATAGATAAAATATATATTAGTTATTAAAAATATCATTGAGATGATATCTAGTGAAAATTGAGAAATAAGGTTAGAAATCTCTAAAGCTAGTACAAGTCATGAAAATTATTAATGTCCTGGATCATCCTATGTATTATATTTAAATATTATATATGATTAATTTGAGACAAGAAGCGGAGATGGTGTGTCATTCTGAGGCCTGGGGTGCCCATACTTAAAGTATGAAATATATTAAAATGTATTAAATATTGCAGAACTGATTTTCCGAAAAAAGTAGAATAATATCTCAATGGTTTCCCAAATAATTAGTCCAAGTTGACTTTTGATTTTAGAGAAATGAATTTAACCTAGGTGACGCCTATCCTCGGCCGCTGCGGGTCAAATGCAAAAGATAATTTTTCTATGTTTAAAATATAAAATAAATAATGATTTATTTTATATTCCTGTTTTCTAGTGACACAATGAAATTTCATTATAATTATTCTTTTAAGAAGGGATCCATGGTTAGTATCATGAACCTATATCCTCTAAGAGGATCTTGAGAGTACTTGAAAGTTTATCTTGATGGAAAATGATGACAGATCATGGATTGTAGATCAACGAGCACCGTTTATGAATAATATCACCATAGTGATTACACGTCAATCAATCCTCAATACTGAACGATCCAACCCCAAGGTAGGGTATTCTATTTAAATTATTTATTTATTCATAATTATAATTAATGTTGATGAATATCAACCCACAAACAGTTTTAACCTCATTTCTATCATTCTTATATGGTGTTTGATTACAAGAATTTGGGGATGATTATACTTTTTTGTTATCATGAATGTTCTAATAGAATGTATAAAGTTTGGAATGAAAAGTGATAGAGGATCATTCCTTGTGTTGTAAAAGGATTATTTTCTCCCCCCAAATCCTTCGTGTTATTCATGTTATTCGCGTTATTTTTTGTTTATGATCAAACAATCGTTGCATGTTTGTTTTGTGGTGATACGATACGAAATTAAGCATCAAACATTGTTACGACTCTCCATAGGTTCCATGATAGTTTCAGAAGAACATAGAATGACAATGGATACAGATTTCACATTCATCATTGAAAATGATGAACAAAGACTATATTTTTTTCTGAGTTGATTCAATCCCTGAATCATATCAATTTAGTGGGAGAGGAATCATATTCCCCTAATCTGGAGTCTCTCGACAAGGAGTGACCCAAAACATTGGTCGGAGCAGTGGAGGAGATGATGGAGTGAAAACAAATGTTTTTTTGGAATTTCCCGACAAACACAGTCGGTAGAACCCTATGTAGTGAATATGGTTTTCAGAAGCTATGAAGAGTCACCCGGTGTATGGGTCCTTCCCTATTAATTGGGTTGTATCCTATATTATAAATAGATACTTGATGGAGTACACAACTTTCCTACAGGGTAGGTACACTACTACATTCCCAAACCTAGATCATAGACATGAGTTACCTAGTGTACTGGTACACATCAAGGAGAACATAGGTTGAATCCACGCACAAGAACATAGCCTGCATACACAGAGCAGAACCAAAATTGTATGACATAGTATGTGAACATTTCTATATGCCTTGTCAACATCTTATACATGACATGATATAATGACACATACCATTGAAGAGAGGTAGTACTTGGGGTTAAGGAAAATTTTATGCAACCCAATTACACTTCATGCAACCCTTCCTATGTGGCTTGAATCTCAAGTTCACAATGTAATGTACAAGTTTATAGAGGATTGGTGACCTATCTAATTCCATTAATGTTCATTTGGTATAGTTTCCTATTCCAAGGCGTATCAACACTTTAGTAGGACTTCCATCATTGAGTATTTGGAATCCTCTCTAAGAGGCCGAGACCAGGATGCTCTACCCATTCTAATTCCTTATGTAGAGTATTTGTAACTACATGACCAATACTACCATGTTTCAATCCTCTAATTAGAAGGTGAATCCTTATGATTCATGGTATGACCCTATGAACCTAGTAGTTATCCTCCTCGGTGTATCACGGTCTTCCCCACTCATTGTGTGCGTTCTCGTAGAACAAGTGTATCCTATTATGTGTTTAGATATATCATTGAATATCCCTCATGAGAGTTACTAATGAATATTACATCTCATGTGGAAATCATTAGTGCTATTAGACTCAGAAGTGGGTTCGCTAGGATTTTTTCTCTATGGAATCACTGAACTAAATCTCTTGTTATGATATGTGTTAGTTGATACTTACCAATAGACTATGGTTCCATGATTGAGTATGTCTAGATATTCTTGTTATATGTGTTTTAGGGATATACCGTGCAGAGATTAATGTATCTTCTTTTTTGTAATTATTTATGGTTTCGGTGTGTCATACTGTGTATTTTTATACTCTACCTAAAAATGGATTTTCAATAATGTGTCATGTGAAATGCCGACAAGTGACCTTTGTACAGATTCTAGGGATTACTAGAATCGGATAGAGCATTGTGAGTTTAGGTAGGATTATGTGTTCTTTTTTCTTTGAGCATTAGTACTAATAACTATTTTTTTAGGTTGTACATCTTAGTTTGTAGACTCTTTCTTTTGGTTGGATTTTAATCTGGCCCATTTTACATTAGTGCAATTTTATATCCTGTCCAACTATGTTTGTTAGATTTAGTGTTATGGATGAATTATTTTCATTAGTGGGGTTTACATGTTAAAAATTGTGTCTTAGATAGGAATCTGTGTACACTTACATACAAAATGACACCCATTGTAGTGATATTCCTACTCGGTTATAGTCAACATCCCATAGCCAATTATGGGTGTCCTTGGGAAGTTGTGACCTGTGACCCAATGGGATGCTTCATGAAATAGTGTTATCATATATCATCAGTTCTACCATAGGATAGAGATACCGTGAGCTAGTTTAGGGAAATTATGTTATGTGTTTTGAGTTCAAATTTCATGATAGAGACTCAACTGTTTGTTTGGATGGATAATGTATATTTATTAAATGATTATGAGAACCGTTATTTGATATTGTACTTGAGAAAAATGGTTGGAGGGAAAATAATGGTGAATGCATCATATAAGAATGGGTTATGTTTCAATGTACTTCATGATTCATCTCCATATATATTCTCATTCAATTTGGTACTTCTTGTTTCCTTACAGGATGCCTCCAAGATGAATACAATATTGGATTCAAAAACATTATCACTAGAATGAACCCCCATAGTGATGTGACTTCTATAGAGGGACAAGTTCCAAATGTGTAACCTGCAGGTGGGGGAAATGTTTTACCACCATTAGTGGTGTAACATGTGGTACCTATTGTACCAACAAACGAGGAGCACGATATAAGCATGCTTGATGATTTTTAGATAAGGAAACCCCTCAGGTCCTATGGTGAGCCCAACCCTCCAGCGGATGAGGAATATCATAAGGTGGTGACAAAAATTTCCATCTATTTAGGAAACTAATGGTCTAGATGGTGATACTAGTAGTGAGCCTTCATTTGGTTTCAGTAGGTTTATAGAATATTTTTTCCATTAAGACTCACAAAGAGGAGACTCATTCATGGATAGAGTTTGAGAATATACTTAGGGAGGATTTTTATTCGGTTATGTTGATTGATGTTCATATAGAATATATTCTTCAACTCCAATAGGGTATCTTGATGGTGGCTAAGTTTTGATCGATGTTCAACAACCACTCTAGGTTATTGATGAATATGGTCAATGTCTAATATTTATGGGATAAAAAATTCATGCAAATAATACATCAAGAAATATGATATAGTGTTATAACTCTTTTCATTCCAACATATTATAGATTATTTGAGAGATTATTGGTGGTATAGATATTATTGTATGAGTTGATGTAGGAAGTGACATTCAATAGTAAGCTGACAGGAGTAGAGAACTTAGTAGTGGGAAGCCAACATCAGATACCAGAATCTGGTTGTGGTATATGTTATAGGCATTCCTATGACATGTGATATATGTTTAAGGGATCTTATTCTTGATTTAGTCAGTATTGTAAGAGGTGATGCAACGCATGTGATGACACGAGACATCTTACAAAATAGTTTACAGCCAGTAGACCTACAGAAAAAGACACAATGGATGGAACACCATGGAAGAGGATATGAGTGGAGAAATTAGATCCACCTGGTGGAAGATGTGGAAGAGGTGTGTTGAGTGATGTAGAAGGTAGAATTTGTTTTGACATTAATGTACCACCACCCCCGGGAGGTCTCTTCCAGGATTAGGGAGATATAGGACAGTGGAATGGGAAGCTATATACGGTCGTTACAAATGACCCAGGGACTCAATTAATGATCTAAAGTTAAGATATGTTTTTTTCTACCTTATCATTCATAATTGTAGACACATGTTCATGTCATTATTTCATTTCCACATACCCAATACGATATATTATGATTCTGATAAAACCGCTAACACAACCCTTATCCCTAGAGATACCGACTAGAGGATAATTGATGATCACACATAAATAATGATAGTCTGACCATACCATTAAATGATAGAATTTTGGTTGGAAAATCTTGGTGTAAGTGGAGATTACTTATGAATACATTATTTATGTTGATTTGTTATCTTCAGTCCATGATCATATTTAATTATTTATACGTGATGGTTTGGGTGTGTCCGCAATGATGGGATGATCTATTCTTTTGTTGGAAAAAAGGAAACCGAGGCAACATATGAAAGGATCATTTGTATGATGGTGCGTCCAATCAATCATGAGTTGTATACAATTAACCTTAGAGTTGTATATGTTATGAGCTATTAGTTACTAGTAGTAGTGGAAGAGTATGAGGTTGTCTTTCAAGAAGATTCATTTAGGTTAACTCGCTGGTGGGATATCGACTTCGGCATCGATTTAAAGCCTAGGGTGGAAGTGATATTATCACTAGAATATTGGATGGTTACCACAAAGCATCAAGAGCTAAGGTTGCAATTGGAGGAATTGTAGAGGAAGGGCTTAGTGAGGCCCTAGGTTTCACCAGGGGTGGCCGCTTTTTTGACATAATGGTAGACGAGATCTTGACATTGTGTGTGGATTACCAGAATGTGAACAAGATTTCTATAAGGAATAATTATCCAATACCGTGGATCAATGACCTCATAGATCATTTGATAGTGACATGATGGTTCTTGATGGTATACATATGATTAGGCCATCAAAAGAGGTGACTATGGTATGAGAATATATGGAATATATCTTTTTGGTGCTTCTATGCTCACAATGAGTACTTGGTGATTCCCATTGGAATGAAGAATTCCCCAATAGTTTTTACGAGACTCATAAAATCGATCTTCCATTAGTATATAGTTGGTCAATTGAAGTTTTCATTGATGAACTCCTTGTCTACTCAGCGTCTGAGGAGGAGCACGCGAGACACCGTTAGATGGTTCTGTACATACACCAAGAAATCTATATTTATGGTATATTCCCAAAGTTCCAATTCTAGGTTTAGGAGATCCAATTTCTTGGTACATGTTATCATAGAAGATGTAGTGGTTGTGGACTTGACCAAGGATGAAGTAGTGTTATCCTATGAGCCACCTAAGAGCAGGATGATGGAACATAGTTTCCTTGAGCTATTAGAATATTACGAGATATTCCTACCACATTTTTCTTGGATATCAGTACCTATGATATCTTTAACTTGGAAGAGATTATCTTTCATATTAATAGATAAGTGCACGCATGATTTTCAACAGTTGAGGTAGATTTTGACAAGCGATCGGATCTTGAGATTATCAAAGCTGGGTGATGAGTACGTAGTGTTCTATGATATATCTAGGACTAGAAATGAGGCTTTCCTAATGCAGAGACATGAAGTGATTATTTATGGTTCATGACAGTTGAGACCACATGGGAAAAACTACATGAACCATGATCTTGAGTTCATAGCACTAGTCCTTGCATTGATGATGGGGAGACACTACATGATCGGTGAGTGATTAATCTTATACTCTTACCACAAGAGTCTCAGATATATATTCTATAATATGTTTCTGAAAATTAGACATATGATATGGATAGTGTTAATCCATGACTATGAATTTGATATCATCTGCACTCAAGGGATGGGAGATGTGGTCAGAGATGCTCTTAGAAGGATATATTGTTCATAGTTCTTGAATTGGTCATCAGAGTTGCTATCATCATTAATATTATCATTTGTATATGGATATCATACAACTTACCTTAAGTTTATTTCTATCACCCCTCCACTTTTACAACATGTTAGGGAAGCACAACTGGGGGATACCAACTGTGATACCCTATGTAATCAGATGTCCATAGGTCCTTCTCCTTATAAATATTCCCAGGGTGGGGGAATTTCATTATTTTAATAGGATGGATAATAGTACAAGTGGAGTGGGGGGGGGGGTCTTATGGGAGTATCATGAATCTCCATTGGAAGTACATCTAGTTGTAGAAAATATGCTCCGGTTCCTCTGATTTCATTATAACAGTACATGGATGAAGAAGGTATCGACGAAGATCGTTTCTTGAGACCTTTGTTCAAGCAGGTGAAGGCTAAGAACCAAGTTCCAGTGGGATTGCATAAATACATTGAGGTGACACAATGGATGTGGGATGTGATATCGATGGAATTTTTTATGGGTTTACCACATATGTCTAGGTGAAACACTAACATCTTGGTGATCGTTTACTAACTGACCTAGTCGGACCACTTCTTAGTTGTATGAGATAAGAGTTCAGTAGAGTGCTTGGGATGCCTCTACATTCAAGAGATAGTTTGACTCCCTATATTACCATCAACAATAGATTCTGATCGTGATGATCCTTTAACATCCTAGTTGTGGAATGGATTAAAAGAGGTGTTTGGGACTCTGTTACACTTGATCAAGATAGTTCATCCCTAGAAGGATGACAAGACGGAGCAGACCATTCAATTCTTGGAGAATATGTTGTGGGATTCCATGTTTGATTTTGGCCATTGTTAGGAAGATCACACACATTTAGTGGAATTTTCATATAACAAAAACTACCACTACACCATGGGTATGGCCCCATTTTAGGCATTGTACGAGAGACCCTAAACGTCACCACTCTGATGGACTGACCTAGTTGAATTAGCATACATGGGCCCCTCATTTGCAAAAGATATTAATGAGAAGGTGCAGATCCACCCTGAGTGGATATAGACTACACAGAGATGTCATAAATATTATGTTGATAAATGTTGGAGACCATTGGATTTTTTGAAAGGATACCATGTCTTCATTCGGGTCTCACCTCAAAGTGTTTTAATAATATTTGGCTAGGGTGAAAATTATTAACTGAGAATTATAAATCAATTTTATATACTATGTAGTGTTGGCAATGATGTGTAAGAATTTGTTCTAACCCAATAGTTAAACATGGTACATGACGTCATCCACATGTTGCAGTTGAGTAGGTACATGAATTAACCAATGAACAACATTTATTAGGGAGAGTAAGACATAAACGATGGAGAGACCATTATTGAGTACCTATTAAAGATTTATGATATGATGGTGATGATCCTTCAATGGTGAGTGATTCCCTTGGTGTCTTTCCTATGGCAGCACATGAGTCTCCAAGAGAGAATATGGGAGGAGGAGGCTCATATTTTTGTGTTGTACCCACATTTGTTAGTATCACACTTTTTTATTTTTGGGGACATAATTACCAAAAGTGGGGAGAATTTAATGTCATAGATTTTTCAATTTATCTTTTCTAAATACAATAATAAATTAAATCGATACTAGGGTCTGAGATTTCATGTGATTCCCTAGCCAAGGGTTGCCGAAATAAATGATTGGTATATATTAAAATATATTAAATATTGTGTGAATAACTTTCCTGAAAAAGGGGTTTGACTTTTAAATGGGTTCCCAGCATAGAAATACGACAATACCATTGCATTCAGGGTAGTGACATCACCCTATGTGAGTCCTAACACTGGCCAACATAGTTCATATTTGAATGATAGTTTATGGACATTTTAAATGATAAAATATATATATATTTATTTTGTTTTGACGTTTCATAGAAATACAAAGAAGTTTCTATTCAAGTATACTTTTAAGCCATGATTTAGTGTTAGGATCATAATGTGTGAACATATAGTCAGATATGGATTGAAACTGATGAATTCTATTGGTGTAAAATGATGATGGATCTTGTTCTAGAGATTAAAGGGTGTCATTATTGTCAAATCTCACAAATGATGATGATATAACGATCAAAAAACTTCCTCTAATGATTTGACCATGCAGTGTTGTGAGTTAGATCAATTAATTCATTCCCCATTCATAGAATTGACTATGAAAGCAGATCAACCCACAAACATGTTCACCAACGCTTCGATCATTCTTTCTGGAGAGTTTTATTATGGTAACTTCTGGATGATTATAATATTTTTTATCTTGATCATTCTTACAGAATGGATTGAGGCCGGAACGAACAATTTCATAGGATCATTTTGTGGGATTTCCTGTTAAATTTTCCTCCATAAAAATTCAATACAATTTTCAATTTCATCATGTTCATCTTTGTATACAAAAAATCATTACACCTTAATTTCATGGCTCAAAAATACAAAATTGAATATCCGGTATCGATATGACTCAATTGAGTTGTTATTATGGGTGCATTAGAAGATTGAACAACGGTGGGTTCTGATTTCATTTACATTGTTGGAAATGATGAACTATGATATGTTCGAGTTGGTGTCGTTTATCAAACTACATTTTACATTATGATAAACATGTATCAATAAAAAACATATCATATAATGATTGTTTTTCTTCATGACAATAAATGTGATATTGTCCTATGGATAACTATTTCACTAATGAGTCAAAGTGGATCCCTCATATGATGAGAACTCGGAAGGGCCATCAAACTATTCATGAATATATATTCTACAACTGAATGATGTTATTTGAGGGACACAAAAAATAAATTTCATTAGGTATGAGGAATCATAACACATTTAGGCACCATCCAATGGGGTGCACCCTTGGTAATATCAAAGAGGATATTATGATAATGTGACCCACCAGTAGGAAATATACATTTCTTAGTGTAAATTTGGAGTTTCTATCTGGAGACGTGTGTATTGGTCCTAAGAATTTAAGATTATTATTAATGGGTATTGCCACTCTCAAACATAGACGTATTGTTGAAAATAGTGACAAAACATTGTTCGCAGTGAGCTTGGATGTGTTGGGTGCATCACAAGTAATACTACATAAATAGATTTTTTGAGAAAGGATTATTCACATCATTTCCATAACATATTTTGATATCACATGACCTTTAATGGAATTGATATAGCTAAATAAATCCATGGTCGTTGTTAAGAATGAGAACGTTCAATTTCGGGAGTTCATGGAAAGAATAATCGAGCAGATTGGTTGACGTGACTCACATGAAACTCTATTGATTCAAGATATCAATAAAAATGGATTACATTACATGGTAAGTATTTGTAGGAGGTGACATGTGGTTGTGGTGTTAACTTGTTTCCATAAGGGTTCCATGGCATGTTTCTAGATTATAATCTTTTACTTTTGGTGGGCGCTGCTTAATTCCACTGAGAAATTCTCACAGAGGGCCACACACTAATTGTGTCTATGTATTTTAGTTATATAATAATTTAACAAGGTGAGTAATGATTATTCCCAATTGTGTTATAGTAATTATTCTAATATATATGATCAAATTTATTTTGAAACTATTTGTTTGGGAGAATATATTGTGGGATAAATAATATATTTATTATAAATTAATGCACAGATATTTATTTAAGAACTAAATATTCATTTATCAAGGTCTAATAAATGTAGTGGATGAGATAATGAAAATGGAAAAACAAAAGTACATGACATGTAGATTAATATATACAGGTCTTGTATTTTTTCTGAGGATTTGTGAGAAATAATAATATTTATTTAATTAAATAATATTTTTTGTAATCATATGGATTCTTGTTAAGTGATAAAAATAATATTCAAATGTTATTATAAGACATGGTGTATTAATATATATTAAATTAAATTCATAAATTCTTTTGGGTAATTAATTTATTTTATTATTCTATGTGTTATAAATCCCAATTACATAATTCTCATTTAGCCTATCCTTTCTTTTTGGTAGTGAACAACAGAACATGCAAAATATCTTATGCTATGAGTGAATTCCATTCCTACAAGAATTATCTCACTTTAGAATAGAGATCCTTTTCTACCAAATTAATGAGAGTGCTTTGGAAGTGTCTCTCAAGGCGAACAATGCTAGACATCCCAAGCGATGTCTCTTCTGCGCTAGGACCTAAAGATACCTATAGTGAATTCCTTATATATGTGTAGAATGCATTAATCCCCATTAGAGGAAGCATGCACTTGGATTCTGTGATGCAATGACAAATCACATCGGTTTGTGAAAGAAAATATCAATAGAGATAGGATTCCATCAACGTATTTTTTGTCATTAAATTAAATTATTTATAAAAATTATCTGATGATCCTCTCTATGGTTCTAAGACCCCTATATTTTCTTTCATTCTCTATTCTATTTTGATGTTCCAACATTTTATTATCGTGATAGGTCTCCGATTGATCATTCATAATGGTAAAGTTAAATTTGGGTACACTGATTCACATGCATCTTCTACCCACTAATCCATCATGTGGTATGATAGGTGACATATCATTGATTAATGTAATATAGTTCATCATTAATTATTTATGCATTTAATAATTTTTTTGTTTCAACTCATGTTAATCGTTCTGAAATCTAAATGAAATGATCTTTTCATCCTCATTGTTTTCTCATTCAATTTACATAAATTATATTATATTTTAATTTTTATTAAACTAAAATAGAGGATCTCATCTGAAGGGGCCAAATCTTCCAGGTCATAAAACACTAGAACCAAAAACATGTATTCAGTATTACACACTATGTAGTAAGTGTTTAATACAATAGGACTGGTTAGCAAAACAAAGCTAGGTGTTCGTGTTTATCTAAGTCATAAATGACACCGTTTGTTGACTTGGAACATGGGTCATGTGGTTTCTTAATTACACTCCTTGTGGACCATAGGACACGACGGGTATTCCCTTCGTGTTAGGGTTGGACTGTGAACCCCATACACAACTTGCTTGGTTGGAGACCATGGAATGCAGACACAACAAGGAGTGTGGCCCACTGGACATGTCCTTTACTCAATGAAGTCTAAAGTACATCCACACAAAATATCATAAGGGTGTGTACTTTGAATGGATGGTGAATGATTGTACACATCATGTAATCATAACTACATGTTGTGTACTCATCCAAATTACGCAGATTTATTAAAATTTAATAATATTATTATATAAATCCTTGAGACGTGTTCCATGGTGTAGGTGTAAAGATGAGGCAATACACATGAAAGGTGTTATATATATATATATATATATATATATGTTTAATTAAACATCTTTGTAATGTTAATTTCTACTCACTGGGTAGTTTAGAATGGGAATTCACTGGGTCTCCTCAATTGTACCAGTGTTAAAGAAAAGTAATATTAAATGATATTAATTTTTTAATTTATGATGTAAGAGAATCTCAAGGAAATTTAGATAAGGGTTTAAGATAAAGGGACTGATTAATTAAAGATAATTAATTGATTCAATCATGATTTATCCTAAACAACAACGATTATGGGATTGAATGCTAGTTTTATTTATTCATAAACATCATAGCATGTATGGATTATTCGGAGCTGGACCATGATCTTTGTATGAGGATGGTTTCATTTAATTAATTTATTTAAAATAAATTTGTTTTTATATGAGCATTATCCCCCATTAATTGGAAGGGAATGTGTTCCCAATGATTCTTTTATATAAAACCCTTTGTACTGTTGAAATGTGAGTGTGATAAAAGAATATGTAATGGATGGATCTACTATGATAGAGGAGGCGGATCATGTTATGAGCCAAGGTGAAACTAAACCAATTAGATACAGAGGTGTTTAGCTGTAATGGTGTAATCAAGATCCCAAAATTATCAAGGTGTTTCTCCCCTAGGTATTGGGTTAGTTTATGAACAGTTTGATAAACTAACAAAAAGAACAATATTATGATCATAACATATATTATATTTATATTTAGTAACATGGATTATTTATTATGGGAGTGTCGTCGAGATCAAATATTAATAACATAAAAAATCATGCAAGATATAAATAAAAAAACTAGATTATTTGTATATAGTTCCTTAGACATGGTTCATCACTTTAGTATATCCCATTTAATATTAAAAAGAAAGTAAGAAAGATAATAAAATTAAATTCTATGTATAAAAATAAAATCCATCTAATAAATTTAAATTAGGTGTAGCCATCCATAATATCAGTTAGAATTGAACAATAGTTCAATGTTCTTGACGAACCCTAGTTGGGGTGATTTCAGTTATTAGGTAATTGTAATTAATTTTTATGGGTTGAATTAACTAGTTTCACATCAAGGGATGATTACCATAGAATCACATGGTGTGACAAAGAGGAAAATGTTTATGAAATATAAAATAAAAGTATTTTAGGATTTGGGAGTCTACTTAGAGGATCACGGAGCTACAAGTTAATGCAGTTGGAATATGGATTTCCTACCTGAAACCCTTCATGTTTCATGACCAACCCTCGTTGAGGTAATAATAAGGGAAATATAAATTTTTTACAATATAATATTATGGCACAAATATATTTTCTTTTCAATGGTGAAGGCTATTGTATTCTAATAAAATAGTTGGAGGAAAATAAGAATTTATTTATTTATTTGTTTCAGTGTTATCATGAATAAAGTACTAAAATATTTTAGCAACTTAATTTGTAGAAATAAAAAGAAAAACTAACTTCAAACATATTATTTTGAACCATACTCATGAAAGATAAAATTCTCACCATCACCAATTTCCAGTAGTGACAGTGGTGTTTACGATCAATAATTTTCCCTGAGATGAAATAATGTGTGCTGGAGGAGCCTATTCTAGTTGTTTTTATAAAAGAGGCTAGTGATGAGGAACTATATATATATATTTAACATATAAATGATGCCAAATATTTCCAATGGTTCATTCTATCAGTCATTGTCTAATTATATATTGACGCAACATGAAAACAAGGACGTGTATAACATGATGTCTCAACATAAGGATCTCTACCAATGGAAGGAAAGACCTGAGAGATATGAGATCTTCAATAATATTTTTACAAATTATCATGGAGAGTATGCTCATATGGACCTCACGTAGTCAATTATATTTACTAAATAGAACGCATGTATATATTAGGGATTATGTTTCCAGATGAGGTACATATAGATATAATCCTATAATCAATTCCCAAAAATTGAGTATCTTTATTTTCAACTACAATTTGAGAAATAATGAGAAGAGTATGACAGATTTTCTGAATTTAAATCTCCAGGTAGATAAGGACACTTGGCCTGAAAAACCTATAGTCTGTATGGTTAATAATAAAATTATGTAAAAGAAAATGTGTCCAAGGACTTATTAATGGTTTGAAGCCCTTAAGAATCATCCCTATATGAAGAGGAAGATCCTGAGTCATGTTAAGGAATATGTGGCGTTGTTTTTTTCATTTGGCATGCCATTCCACTGGAAGATGAAGTTCACTTATAAGTGTCGGGACACTAATGGTGTGTTTGTTATTGAGTGTAATCTTTCCATTTATTTCCATTGGGTATTATATAAAGTGTGTGAGGATCACATATATATTCGAATTTAGGAAACAAGTGTATTTAGAATGATTTAATTAGGATAGGTAGATGTTCATGCTACTAATGGCACGAGGCTGGTTGCATTGTCCATTATCCATTACTTTCTCTCTTTTTATACTCAACTGCTTTTCGTTTTACATAACTAATATTATTGGACTAGTGTTACCAAGATAAAAATTTATGTATCATGTATAAATATGGATTGATTTATTTTCATGTTTATAAATAAGGGTTTT
The DNA here is from genome assembly GCA_963277665.1 of Viscum album. Lineage (NCBI taxonomy): Eukaryota > Viridiplantae > Streptophyta > Magnoliopsida > Santalales > Viscaceae > Viscum > Viscum album. The sequence goes on from OY728156.1 coordinate 1,666,241,820, forward strand.
TTATTTTATAAGAACAAAAAATGTTATCATATGACACATTTAAATAATGGATTGTACATATCAAATTATAAAAACAAAGAGCTAACAATTGATAACGAAACTAACACACATGACTCATATAACATTATGTTATGGCATCAATATTTTATTCATGTAAATGAGAAGCACATTACAAAGCTCTAAAAATATGGTTATTTAGATACAATTTATCTAAAACAACATGATGGATGTCACACTTGTTTACAAGATAAAATTATCAAGCCACCTTTCAGTGGATAGGGTGAAAGGGCCACAAAGATTCTAGTATTGGTGCACAAAGATGTATGTGGACCATTTCTACTAGAACTTATCGGAAGATATTATTATTTCATAACATTTAGGGATTATTTTAGTAGAAATGTATTTATAAACATAATTATGTATGACTCGGAGTTTTTACCCAACATTATGGAATTCCAGAATGAAATGGATTATAATCTTGGTAAAGAAGATAAAGAATCTTTGGTCAGATAAATTTGGAGAACATTTGGACCATGAATTAATCAACATTTTGTGGGAGTTTGGGATTCAATCTCAACTTACTGCTCCATATAAAAATATTGTAATAGAGTTAGTGAATAGAGGAACCACTGATTATTAGGCATGATGTGGTCAATGATGAGTCATGTAGATCTTACATTATCCTATGGGGGATATGCATTTATAACTGTAGCATACACATTAAACCGAGTAAAAAGTAAGGTGGAAAATATAATTCTTACTGAGTAATAGAATGGAATGAAAAAAAATTGATGCACAAAAGTGTATGGGTATGTGAGGTGTTTTTTGAAGCCTTATTAGGAGACAAACCAGCACCATATGGAACAAGGTGTATCTTTATTGGATATCCCAACAAAACAAAAGGATATTACCAATAACCACTCACACAAGAAAGTGAATGTTTCGAGACAAGTCATCTTTCGTTAGAGGCATAACATCCTCAAAAAGGATAGTGGGATAAATATTTACTTCAATGAAGATGATTATCATTATTCACACAACATGGTATAGGAACAAGTTCCACAGGTCCCTATAGAAGTGGTTCCGGAAACACAATTACTGTGTAGGAGAACAAGATAGGTAAGAGAAGCAGAGAGATTTGGTTTCATAATCACCGAGGATGGTGAAACATTATTGTTGGATAATAATGAACCTATCTCCTACACGGAAGAAGTGTAGAGCTCAGATGCTACATTTGGATAAATGAAATGAAATATGATATGGATTACATGTATCAGAACCAAGGCTATGTTCTCATTGATGATCGAGTTGATGTAAATCATGTTGGATGGAAATGGGTATATAAGAGAATGAATGACATGGGAGGTCATGATAGAAAATATAAATCAAGGATAGTAGTCAAAAAAATCATTAATCATCAAGGAATTGACAATGAGGAATCCTTCTTGCTTGTTTCCATGTTTAAATTCAAAAGAATCATACTTTCAGAAGAATATTACCATGACTATGAGATTTTCCAGATGGATGACAGAACAACATTCTTTAATAGGAACATTCAGGAAGTTGTCAATATGACACCACTAGAAGGGTCTGTGACACCAGGGGAAGCCAAAAGAGTTTTCATGTTTCAAAAACCCATTTATGAATTAAAGAGATCATTCAGGTACTAGAACATTCTATTTGATGATGCCATAAATGAATTTTGATTCAGTAAAACGTAAGTGAGACACATGTTTATAAAAATTTTATGGGAATGAGGTCATTATACTTGTAGTATATGATGAATAAATATTACTTATTGGAAATGACGTACCATTATTAATGTCAGTTAAGGGGTCATTGAACAAGTGTTCCTCAATGAAGGACTTAGGTGAAACAACCTATATTATAGGGATCAATATCATTCTTCATAGATCTAAGTTTCTTTTTAAACTATTTTATGGTATAAACATTGTCCGCATCCTAACTAGATATATTATGGAACAATAAAAAATGGCATTGGTTATGGTGTCACATTTTCTACAACATTTTAAAAGAGTGTGTCCTCAGACAAAATAGGAGAAAGATAGGATGAGTAATATCCCATATGCTTCAGCTATAGGATCCAACATGTATTCCATGTTATGTACAAGGCTTGATCTTTTATATACATTTAACATTTTAGGATGATATAAATAAGATTCAAGGGGAAAAAATTGGAATGTGGTTAATATTATCCTTAATTACGTGAGAAGAACTAAGGTTATGTTCCCCGTTTATGGAGGAGATGAGGAACAAGCCATTAGAGGGTATGTTTATTTTAGTTTTTATATAGATTAGAACTATTTGAAGTCACAATTAGGATATTTTTTATGTACCAACAATGGTGATGTGAGATGGAAGATTTCAAATATGTCCATTATCGCAGATTCTATAGTAGAGAACAAATATATCAAATCTCTTGATGATTCTAACGAAGCTATCTGCATTCAAATATTTTTTCCGGAGCTTGGTGTGGTTCCTAGTAACAATGATCATATCACATTTCATATATATAATTCTGCAGTGGTGGCTATTCCAAGAGAACGAAGGTCACATCACTAGACAAAGCACATTATCTAGAAATATCACCACATGATGGATTTATATAAAATGGGTGATGTTTTCATGATAATAGTGTGCACGAAATAAAACATGGAGAACCCTATGACTAAAGGCCTGTCACAAAATAATCATGAATATAATGTGAGATCTAGCGGGTCGAATGTTATTAGAGTTTTCGTGTAGTCCATGTTGGAGTCATTTGGAGTTTGTGGCCTAGAACCAAATAATGTTTACTTTACGATAGAATTGTATCAATAATAACATTATCCTATGTTGATTGTTTTTTGGTGGAAAAATTCATGTGATAATTTCCTAAGGATAGCTATTGAACTAACAGGTCATAGAGGATTCGTGCTATGATGAGAAACTCGAGGTTCCATAACACTATGGTTTAATATATGTTCTATGTCCAGATGATGTTTTCTAAGGTACACAAACAATATAGGCCATTAAGGGTGATGAATCATAGAAAATTGAGGCACATTTTCTTGGTTTACACCCTTGGTCATATCTAACATGATATTATAAGAATGTGAGCCGCCAGTAGGGAATCAAAATTTTGTAGTGTCATTGGATGCTCATATCTACATACTTGTGTGTTGGTTCTTAGACATTAAGATTATTACTAATGGGTATTAAAACTCAATAACTTAGATGTATGGATGAAAACTGGGATAATACACTATTCCCAGTGAGGTAGATTATGTTGTGTACATCTCAAGTAATACTGTATTAATAGATAATTCAAGAAATGATTTTTCCTTTATATTCCATAATGGATGTTGATATCTCATGCCATTTATAGAATTGATATAGCCTAAATAAATCCATGACCTTGGTGAGGAATATGCAAGTTCTATTATTTGATGTCAATGATTGAAAAATTGAGCACATGGTTGGATGGCAGTAACATGAATCCTATTTGATTAGATATATTGATAAAAAGGGATTACATTACCTGATTAGAATATGTAGGAGGTGACATGTGAATTCAGTGTTAACATCATTCTCTATGGGTTCCTTGGTGTCTTCCTAGATGCTCACCATGGAATTTACGTAGTCACTACCTAATACCATTGAGAACGAGACATATAGGGCAATACACTATGTTTGTCCAAGTATCTAAGTTAAATATTAATTTAACTAGTTGAATAATGATTATTCCCAATTGTGGTTTAATAATTATTCAAGGACATCCGATCGCATTTATTTTGACAGTAGTAAGGGAAGAAAATGTATTGTGGGTGAGATAATATATTTACTATTTAGTATTGTAGTAATATTTATTTAATAAATAATTTTTCATTTTTAGGTCAAATAAATGGGTTGGATGAAATAATTAAAATGGGAAAAAAGTAAACACCATGTATATTAATATATACATGTTGTCTAGTTTTTCTGGTTATTTGTGAGAAATAATGTTATTTATTTAATTAAATAATATTATTTTTAATTATCTGGGTGCATGTCAATTGATAATAATAATAGTCAAATGTTATTATTAGACATGGGGTATTACTAATAAATAAATGACATGAATAAATTACTTTGGGAATGTAATTCATTTAATTATTATATCTATTATAAATTTCCAATTACATTAGTCTCATTAATCATATCCATTCATTGTGGTTGTGCATAATAGATCTGGAAAAAGCACTCATGCTAAAAGATAATATCATTCCTACATTAAAATTTTCATGTTATGAGAGATACCCTCCTCACTGAATCATGGAGATAGCATTGGAAGCAGCTCTCAATGAATCAAAGGTGGAAATCACAAGTGAATGGTATTCCATGATTGCATCAAGAGATCCCATTAGCGACGTAGAAAGATATGTGGAGAACATTTGGATCACCACTAGAGGAATCCTACACATGGCTTCTATGACAAAATGGAGAAGCACATCAGATCATGACTGGAAACATCAAAAGAGAAGGAATTACATCAAGGTAATTTTTTACTTTAAATTAAATTAATTAAAACAATCTTAGGATGATCCTCTATATGGTTCCAAGACACCCTACTTTTCTACATTTCAATGTTCTATTCTAATGATCCATCATTTTATTATCATGAATGATATCGAATTGATCATTGTTAATGTTAAAATTAAGGTTTGTTCCACCCATCCTCGTGCTTCCACTATGCATAGAACATACATGATGATCCTTTTTCGGAATTTATTCAATGATAGAATCATACCGATTTAGTGATGGCGGGAATAGAAGACCTTAGTTTTCAAGGTTCCAGGGTTGGGGTGGCTAGATACGATGGTCAAAGAATCATAGAATTTTATAGAGTTTGAACTAGGGTTTCTAGAAATTACTGATGATCCTAGCGTGTATTAAATAATACACTACATCTAGTCACCCATGTATAGTGACTTGGGTTTTTTAAAATAGTGAAGAGTCATATGGTGTGTGACACCTATCACATAGAACATGGGTCATTCTTCAAGACATGTCTTGTATTATATAAGATAAATTTAAATGGGGTGGAGTAAATAGTTTTCCTAGAGTTCATGTACTCCGCCACATGGCCAAACCTAGACTTGATACATTGGTAAACTTATGATCTCGAAAATGGGAAGGAGAATATGATATGTAATCTTCTACTGGAACATGGATAGCATACACATAAGAGACACTAGATTTTAGGACACAATATGTGAACAATTTTACACACCGTTTATACATATTCTACATGATATATTATAATGTCATGATCTATTGAACATGATTAGTACCCAGGGCCAAGGGATATGGTGTGTGAAATTAATACATGTCATTTAACCCTTGATAAATGGATTGAATCACTTGTCCATTTTATCTTGGAAATGATTCAATGGGGTTGGGGCACTTTCTAATTCCCTTGAATTCTCATTAGTATCATTTCAGATTCAAACTTATATGATTTTATCATTAAGTATATCTGGATAGAGTATTTGGAATCCCCTCAGAGAGGCCTGAAATAGGATCCACTATCTATTATTTTTTCCTAAATATATTCTTGATATTATCTTGGCATATATTATTTACGATTGATCCTCTACTTAGTAAGTGAATTTGTATGATTATTTGTGTCACCCCACGACCCTAGACACGATCCTCATTTGTGTTTTGTGAGGTTCCCCACTCCTAGAGTGAGTTCTCTCAGAATGAGTGTATCATATTCAATTGTCTAATCTATCAGTGTATCATTGTCATGATTGTTATGGAAGAATTGTACTTCTCAGGTGAGCATTCTCATTGCTGTTATAATCAAGACTATGTTCTACCTGATGAGGGCTTTGTTTGATCATTATATTGAATCCCTAGTGATGATATGCAGTGGTTGTGACTTACCTCTAGATTTATGGATCAGGGTTTGAGTATATATGAACATTATTATAATATGTGTTTTTGAAATATATTATATAGTGATGAACATATCTTCCTTTGTGTGTTTCTTTATGGTTTCAGGGTATCCTACTGAGTATTGTTATTCTCAACCCTGTACAGTCAATGACTGCACATGTTGTGTCATTTTCCGGCCATAAACATTTTGAATGAGTCCATGGCATACAAGGATCAGACAAAGCATTGTGAGTTCAAGCATGCTGAGGTGTTTCTATGGATTTGAGGAGCAGTCCTAGTACATATTTCGATTACATGTTAGACATTTTATTTTACAAACTCTTTCATTTGGGGGTCTTTTATTCTGGACTAGTTTATATTACTACACTTTCTTATCATACATAGTAGGTTTTGTTGAGTGATATTTATTCATTTTTTTCATTAGTGGTTTTTAAAATTCATCATTTGTGTCTTAGAGATGTGTACAAGTGTATAGTTACATAGGAAATGACACCCATGGTAGTTATATGGCTACACCGTGCTAGTTAGCTGCACCTAGCCTATTTATGGTGGGCTTTGGGAGTCACAACATGGGCCCCTCTAACACGATATGGGACAAAATTTATCCTATGAAATAAAAATTCTATGTGCTAAAGAATACACCTTCTATGTAACTTACTATTGAACTAGTTTTACATGTGGATAAATATACCTAAGTGAAGCATAGATTGATTCACTCAAGATTTCCATTTGTATTATTAGGAATAAGAAATTTAATCTATTTTATCAATGTAAATGTTCATAAAATGTAAATTAGTTTTAAGAAATGCATATTATTATTCTATATTTGTTAACGATATTTGATGTGTGGAATATTATGTTTTCATAATAGTGCTATATTGATTGTTCATGTGAGTAGAAGTTCAATGAATGTAAGGAGTAATTATTTTTAAATTATAAAAATTATTCTTTTATAATTCTATTGTGATTACCAAATGTCGAGGGTTTTGGTAAATATGAGTAATGATCCAATATGAAGGAATTGTTTTTAGTATTTTATGGATTTTGAGAAAATCCATTAAATTTTCATGACATGTATTGTTATTATAGAAATGAAATCATTTGTTTTAAATATATATGATACAACATGAATGATTTAAAATTTATTAAAATATTAATGAATTCAAAATTCGTGAAAGAATTCATACAACCTGTAGTTTGTATTTAAATGATGAGTTAATGGTTTTTCCATTCATGGATTTGAATGTAAGAGGAATATTATTATGTTCACCTGGATCTGTATAAAGAATTTGATATTAATCATATTTATTGTATATCATAATGGGGTTGATGGTTATATACTTGTATTATGAGTCATTTTTTATAATAAAAATTTTTCAGAACGAGATTGGGATATAAATTTTCCCCCTGATAAAAGTGTTTTCTCAGTTTCTTATTGCACTATTATGTATTTTATCCCATGAAAATCAGTAGAATATTTTAATGAATAAAATAACTTTTCAGGAAAAAATCATCAACCATATACTTCCCATATATGATATGTGAAAAATTATTTTTTTCTTAAATATTATCAATTAATGAAATAATATTTATTTCTAAAAAAGAAAGTGACTTTTGCATCTCACCATTTTTTGAAGAGAATATATCTTATATAATCTTCTAGAAGTATGTTCGGATTTTTAAAAGATTAAAGTCAAACAATAATGGATTATTTCTATAAAAGTATTCAATGAATATCACTTTTAACGTAATTTTTTTATGGAAATGCTTCCAAGGATGATTATGAGGAATATACAAAATTTATTATTTAGACAATAGACATTTTTAACATTAAAACATTGTATTTTTTAAACGTAATAAACATTAATATTTTTATGATGTTAAAAATATATAATATGATTAAAATATATTGACAGTATTAAATGCAATGTACTTTATAATTCTACTCAATAAAATGTTTACTAGGAATGTTGATATCAGATAGTTACAAAGAGAAATAGAGGGAATATTATAGATATTCATGGAGTTTAATAGAACTGAAGATTGTAAATAAACCATAATTCTAATTTTATAGTATATTATATATCTGATATATTTTACATGGACTTATAAATGGTTTTTAATATATTCTAAAATATATTTAAATCTATAAAATATATCATGGTATACTAAATATAAAATCACCACATTATTATTCATTCACATTGTGTATAGATGCATATTTCTATATATGTATATATTATGATGTGATAGGATAATTGAACACTCAAAAGTCTTGTCACCCCAAAATGATGCTCTTTCATTGAGTATTATAGTTAATGATGAAATTTCATTGTTTGTGTCAGCTGGATTGGGGAATCGTATTATTGAATTTTTTTCATGGGGCTTAATATTTATTTATTTTCACTATTTGACCCATAAATTATAAAATATTCTATTTCAATCATTATGTATTTCGTACATAAGGTGTGTATGACACATTTTTTGCATACCCAAGAACTGATGTTTGTGAGATACCTAACATGACTGTCATCATACACTAATCTCATTCCAACACAATCTATAAGGATAAGATAATCAAGAGGTTGTAGGGAATGTTGTTGATATTTTTTCGTTGGATCATTAAAAGGAGAGATTTATACTCTTCTATGGTGAGTGTAAAATCAATACCCTTGATATGTGATAGATCGGTTAAGTGTATGAGTATTCCTAGATAAAAAAGATAATGTTTTTATAAATAGTGTGAGGCACATGATATGTGCTCATCCATACATGTGATTGAAAAGTGATGTATTAGTTGACTTGATATAGTTTAATAGGTTTTTAAAATATAGAGTTTACATTAATTTTTATAAATATCAACTACTTGAGACAAACACATACTCGATTATCATAATTGTTTTTTTATTCGAAACATTGATGCATAATAAAATTATTTGGTGACAGATGATTAATGATTCCCATGATGATATTCCAATTTAGTTATCATTCTTAAAAATCATCTTCATAACCTAGTGAAAGGAAACATTATAAATGAAGTTCAATGATGCACAGTATGGGTAAATAATGGTTTTACATATATATGACATGAGAATAAGGATATGACAAAATGATAAAAAAATTTGAAGAACATAGCCGACATTTCAAATATTATAAACCTATGTCTGGGAATAATGATTGGTATATCATAAACATTAATCATAATGGAACAAAAGAGAATAATCCATGTGAGAATAATATTCGAATAATACATGGAATTTCATATATAAACATAATAATAAAAATAATTTCTATATTAGTCATGGTGTACTTCCAAAACCATCATAGGGGATAATGGTGTTTACTAAACTTGGTTCACTCTCCATTAGTTCCCTTTATTACTGAACTGAGTTCAAATTCCATTATTGTATTGTATTATTGAACCGGGAATAATTCCCATTCTAAACCTATGTTAATAAACTGATTTCACTTCCTGTAACAGACCTATATTATTGAACTAATTTAACTTCCTCTTCCAGTTTTGTATTACTGAACTATGTTCACTCCCTATTATTGTTATATCTTTATCATGAGATATAAATAATTACCAAATCCATGGGAGGGAGTAACTAGTCCAACCTATCAAATTTTTAAATAATAAATAATATATCTATAAAATAATATACCACTCATCATATCATGACCCATAAAAGTGATGAGTTTCATAAGCATCATAATTTATCCCCGGAAATGAAATTGGTATCTTAAAATTTTAACCACATATAATCTACGAAAATGATAAAACATTCAAAATGATTCCATCATTGAATAACACATGATATGAAGTAGGTTATAAAATATTTTCATCATGGTATAACTTATGGAATACACAAATGAGTTTCATAAATAACACATCATCTTAAAAATAATCCATCATTTGGAAGAATAAGAATGATTTCCTTATATCGTATCTCCATGAAAACACAAACTATACAATGAATTTAATGTTAGATGGAAATTTTTTTAATCATCACATGAAACATTTATTATGTAAAAAACCATTCATTGATAATAATATTGAATAAACATTTTCAAAAACCTCATAATTTATAATATACATGGAAAAACCTAAATGATAACTTTGAAAATTAGTAAAAAAAATACTAAGGAAAACATAATTTTATCATTTAAAACCACATTTATCAACATGAATCCATTTAAGAACCATTTTCTATGAAAATATTCTTAAAATATTATATAGGAATCATAGAAAACAATGATAATGTTTTTTCCAAAATATAACATCTAAAAAACATTATTATAAAATAATTATTCAAAACATGTAAAAATATTTCATAAAAAGTTTAATTGTTTTTCCAATCTAAAACATTTATGGATTAGTTTTATTTTAAAATAACTAATATAAACCTAATTGAAAAAATTGAAAATTATTTAAAATAACATTTAAAAAACATATAAAGTTATGATTAATTTTATTTGGATACCAATTTTAATAATTATAAATTACTTCATATAAATCATTTAATGTTTTTTCTATTTTTCAAGAAAATATTTTTTCCTTATAAAAAAATTGGAATGTGAGAGAAATAAAGTAAGATTTGAATAAAAAATTAAATTTTCATAAGTACCAAAGAGTGAAAAATGTAACCATTAATTGATGATGTCATAAATATCCAAATGAGGAGAAAAGTAGTGTAAATTATTTAGATATGGATTAAAATATTTAATCAATGTTTGAATAATCCTAAAAAATTTCAATAAACAATGAAATCATTGAAATAAACTATTTCCACTTTAGTAAATTTATATCGTAAACCCCAAGAAGGGGTAAGAAAAAATGAAATATATGAATATAATGTTGATGAAATAATTCATGACATTATATATAATAAGGAATTTGTATAGTCATAACAAAATAATATAGGTTCATAACATAGTGTATGTCTCTAAAAAATTTATATTGAGGAAAAAAACCTAAATTATTTGGAAAAGGATTAATCCGAAACACCGTGAAAGGGAGATAATAAAATGGATATGTAAATATAAATAAATATTATTATAAAGATTTTAAAATAAATTAATGGGAGGTATATAGGTCACACGGAAGAAATACGTGGTGAATATAACATGTGTCTGACAAATGTAAAATGTGATATGGAAATCCATTACTACATGAGTAAATTTTAATTCATACGATCTATGTTATAATAACATAAATTAAAAATTTTAATGACATTAAATAAATTTAATTCAATATATAACATGTTATAGTTCATTATATATAGCACATAAAAGAAATGAGTGGTGAATAAGGAAAAATTGTCACTGAAATAAATGTGACACACGAATATCATTCCCCCATGTATTAAATTTGGGCATAATCATAAAAAAATACATTATAAGAAATATTATTATTATTATTATTAATCTATCAAATTAATATATTAAAATATATAACTTTATATATGAATTTAAAATGACTTTTTATTAACTGTTTATTAATAATTCTATGTTAATGTTACGTTTTATGTAACGACAGCTTTGTTTTTCATATAAGATAAATTTGTTATATTTTTTGTCTTCATACAATGATAATGATTTTATAAATTAATGAAATATAAAATTATATAAATATTATATATATTAACAATATATGTATTTATAGTGTTTCATAAATGGTTTTGGTAAAAATAAAAAATATCATTCATGGAGAGGGTATATTGTACGCATGCCTGAACACTGTTTCTATTTTATTATCTAATTGATGGAAAGAAAAATATACATGATTTAATCATTTAAAAATTACTTTAATGAAATATATTTAACTTATTATTATAACACCCATACACAATACAAAAAATGTATTATGTGAACTAATCAAATCACATCGTGGGGTGGATGTTCACCGTACACATAAATGACATTATAGTATTCCCAAAAAATAGAAACATTAACGATAATTGTGATATAACAATCAAATAATCACTAAATAATAATAATTACAATAATTATCATATATAAACAATAAATCCATAATTTTTACCTACTTTATAGTGTTTTTATGGAATAAATAATGACATTGTTTCGCGAAGTGGTAGTCCTCCTTACACATAAATGGTGATTGTGTATAAAATTTTATATATCATTGTGAATTTGATGTTTTCAAGATTAACATATCAATATACTAGTATATTTATGATACATATGTTATTTTATAAATATTATATTAAAATATTTAATTTATTTTATGAATAAGTAAAACAAATACATTCCTTGATGAATGTTACATATTCTTCACATATATCTTTTTTGTTTCACAAAAGGATATCATTGGTGAGATTTATGACCAATGTAAGGATTCAAGAATAAAGGAAAATATGTTTAGGATCTTTTTGAGAAGGAGTTTTTTGAAAAAAGTGGTCATGAAAGTGTGAATATAGGTGAAGTGGTGGCTGACCATTATATGTACATGAGAGGTCAAACTTGAAATTTTTTAAAATATTTTTAGGCCTACCCAGATTTTTTCTTCTGGAAAGGATTAAATAATGAACCTTCCTTTGAGGCAAGATGGGATAATCCCTCGATAAACTCATTTTTATCTTAATCGATGTGATAAATTTTTACTATTTTCTCTTATAACAGTAGTATGAAATTAATATGATCTTCATACAAATTAATAAATATTTTTATTACAAAAAATAAATCAATTTTTTATAAACTAATTTTTAAAAATTAATCCCACAGATGAGATGAAACAATGAGTTTTGATGTCAATAAGTTCAAATTTTTGAATTGTTTTTATATACAATTTCAATGTGAAATTGATAAAATTGGACTAAATTGTATTTTTTTTTGTATAATTGAGGTAATTATAGATTAACATCAACTAGAAATAGAGTTTAACTATTTAATTTATTTAAATGAACAGTTAGTTTTTAATTAAATTTTATTATTCTTAGTATACATCGAGAGAGGAATCCTCTTAATAAAAATCCAAAAATTCAGAGTAATAATAACATAATATTCATATTTAAATGATGATTTTTATAATTATTTATAAAATCTATAATAGTGTAAAACATTTTTTTCTCATAGGGGTGTTTTGAGAAAAGTGTCTGGAATAAAGATGATGGAGGGGTCCTCAATAAAATTCTTATAAGAAAAAGTTCTCCGCATTTGGATCAATAGGATGCAGCAGTGACTAAACTAGGTAATACTTATTCTAATGTAGAGACAACATCTCAAGAGGATATTAATGAAAATGAAGAAATCAGGATGGTTCTCTATGCAGATCATGAAATAGTCAAACAACTGCAATTCATATCATTAATTTATGCTGATGCTCAGTCTCAACAAAATCAGTCATCACATTATCAAAATGTGGTTATCCATGGGAAATGGGGACAGGTCTTTGAGAGTGATAAAGAAAATAATGGTGGATTTAAATGGCCCTCATCTAACAACAATTTCCAGGGGGGAGGTGATGGTAGTTGAGAACCAGGAGGCGAGGATTTCCTCACCACTAAGGCGGCGGTGGAAAGATTACTCCTCCTTTCCAAAGCCGATGTCTACTAGGTCATCATTAACAAAGGGATGTGGGGCTGGTCTAAGTAAAGGTATGAAATCTCCTAATGCTTTTATTTCTTTGGAGCGGTTGAATTTGAGGAAGAATTACGCCAAAATCATGTAGCGTTATGAATGCTCGGAATGTGAATCATCCACTACGGAGGAAGAATTCTATCATGGGTGTGGCGATGAGTATGGTTCTGATGGTTTCTAGTTGATTTTTTGGGCTTGTGTTCTTCTATAATGAACATTTTATTTATTTTGATAAATGGTCTGAGGTTATCCTCTGACTGACTTTCTGGTAGTATGAAACTTTTTTTAAAAAAAGTGCCAAAAAATACATTTAAAATGCCTTTAAAAAAAGAATTCATTTTATGAGTAAAATTGGATTTATTCCATTGTCACACATATAAAATATATTGTATGAATTTAAAAAATTAATTGAAAATATAATATTTATATTTTATTAATATATAATATTTTTAAAATAGTTTTTTAATTTCTGGAGATAAATTTTGTTTGTACATATAAAAATAGATGTTCATGAAAAGAATTTCATTATTTTTGAATAGTTTATATATATATATATAATTATATAATTGGATACAAAATATTTCATTTTATAAATATTTATAAAGAATATTTTTATAATTTATTTAATAATATGCATGCCCACCATTCTAGAAGCTGGTTGATAACTAATAGTATGTCATGTTTTTTAAACTCTGTGATTCCTTTAGCACCAATGAAACCCAGAATTATGTTCAAAACAATCCCAATGTATTTACATTTGTAGTGAAATATAAAATATATATTATGTTTAACACAATAAAAACATAATATTCCATGTAACATAATTTAAACTAAGTGTCACATTTAGTGAAATCTCCACTTCATGTTGCCTATTAAGAATGCTCTACTTAGTGTAGCATGAAATAATATCCATCAAGGAATTTAAATTTATTCAAAAAAATTTATCAAAACTCAGGATGTTACATTCTAACATCTATAAAATTAATTTCTCCCATAAAATTCATATGGGACATGAAATAGTAAATAAGTGATAATTTTTTTCATCTGAATCCACATAACATAATAGATAATAAAATTCCCATCAAAAAGGAGAAGATTGAATCATATTAGTTACCCAAGGAAACTCAGTACAGGGTTTATACATAAGATACCAAATATGGAAAGAGAAAATATGGAGGGGGAAGAAGAGATTAATAAAATATATAGAGTGATAAAGATCACTAATCATAGTAAAGTGGGTGATTTAGAGGATGTTAACAATCAAAAATCTAAAAACCAAATCGGAATAAAAGAGGTAATAGGTATCTTAAATTTTACTAAAATTGGAAAAACATTTTACGTCAACCTTATTTTCAAAAAATTGATTAATTTTAACGATAAATAAAATCACATGATTTAATTATATTTCATTATCATAATCTATCACTTATGTTGTTCCATGACTAGTTTTCTCTTCATCTCTTCATCCAAGAAATGAATGTGGATTTTATATACTTAAATCACTAACAAGTCATGAGATCCATAACATGGATGAAAAGTAATTTCATTTATCTTTAGTTATAGTCATAGAATATTATTTAGCACATGTCATATGATATGAAAAAAACAAATACAACAAGATAATTCTTTAATCTCTAAAACAACTTCTGAAGTTCAACATATTCCATTACATAAATGGTTATCATTGTAACCATTATAAAATATGAGAAGTCCAAAAAATTATAATTAAGGTTATTAAAATTCTCTTAATAAACTTATCATTAACCCCCCATATATCATTATGTATAACTTGGTTATCATAAAACAAACATGTGAATATCATCATCATGTATTCTGTTGAAATAAGGTTTTAATCTGATTTTCCTTAAATCCTTATGGAAAATATTTATTCTTCCTTATTCCAAATATTTTTTGATATATTACAAAAACAAAAAATTTCTATAAACATTATACATGATATAAGAATCCAATTTTAAAAAAAATAATCAATTTACTTTTTAATTAGTACTTTATACATACAACACATATCATTATCAAGAATAAAAACAATTTTCGCAACGCCATAATTATATTAAGGGTTACATAAGTTTAATACAACATCCCAATTATTCCCATTTCTATGTGATACGTAAAATTTTACATATTATTGGAAATCCTTAAATAAAAAAATATTCACATAATCCTGATATAGGTTCATATATCATTATTTTTGAATTCAAAAATAATAAGAAACTTTCTACCTATTCATTAATCAATATTTTAGGCTTCCACATATTATAACTGAAAACTTTTTTCTATTTAGATTTTATATTTAGTCTCTTAATAGTTAACAATATATCAATTAATTGTACAAATTTTTTGATTTTTATCCTGATATTTCCCTTTCATTCCCATTGTATGATCTCATTTGATACAAAAATTCTTTCATTGGTAGCATGTTTTCATTATTGTACCAATAAAATATGTGAATTAACTATTTTAGAATCTATGTATATAATGACCTGAAATTCAAAAAATTTGTATCATAATAGGTTTTTCAATCGGCTTATTGTTTTTAAACAAACATGACATCAAAATATAAGGAGTGGGTGATATATTCTACTTAATTATCATGGATTATTTATTTAATTATTATAGGATTATATTTCCTTTTTTCAATAACATATTAGGTCGTTCTATCTTATATTCCACATTATATCATTAATTATAAAACTTGTTAGCACAACCCTAAAACTCCATGCAATTGATACACTAATAGATGGGAGGTTCAACTTCTAGGAATTTCCCATTATTAATATCACTAGAAATCATTTTCCCACCACAATGATAGTAAAAATATTGACGATCATCCTTATGACACATAAATCATTTTCTTACCCCTTATGAAAGTAAACTCCAAGATTTTGTATAAACACTGACCATAAATGAAATTTCATGTCCATGTCTCCATGGTTTCTATATTTTCTTTTAAATACATATTAATTTTCTATTAAATACCATAATATTGATGAGAAAATTAATTATCCCATTTAATATAAAGAATTTGTGGAATTTACTTTCTAAAATCCATGATATTAAACTCATCACAATACATGGAATAAATTTTATATTATTGAGTCATATTATTTCTAATGTTCAAAAATTTATTAACCTCACCTTCCATCCAGTAGGCATATGAGATAAATTTTAATTGTTTTGAACAATAGATAATGGAAAATATCTACTGAGTGATACAGACAGTTACATGGAACCTATTGTATTGGTAGTTACACCAAATTAAGGTGTTTGTTTAATTATACATACTTCAAGAAATTGTTTTCCTCATTTAATTATTTGTTTTCTAAACATGATTTATGTCATTATAAATATGTGTGGAAATAATAGTGAGGACATTCATTTCATATACAGTAACATTTAGTTTCATAGGAGCAGAATCATTTCATTTCCCATTGAATTACTTGTTAAGTTGGTTCCTTCGGGTTCCATCCATTAACTAAATCTATAAATCATATCATATGAGATAGTAATCATAGTTATGAACCACATAATCATTAAAATTTCTTATAATATGTTTAAATTATAAAACCTTATTTAATCTATCAAATCTCGGGTTTTGACTAGGTCATTCACATTCATCTTCTATTTAAATAATTCATAAATCTTTCTTTAATTTGAAATGAATATCACCAGGGAGGATCAAAATTGGTGTGAAGAAAGACCCATCATCATTCAGTAGTTCTCAATCAAGTATATTTCAATATGATGTTATTATGGTTTTTACACACATGTACCTTGGTTTTTAGGAAGATCGACATGAAGAAACAATACATGGATGCAATTTCATGGAAACTACTCTCTAGATCCTTTACAAAATTTACATTACATTTTCCTAAAATTTATCTAATCCTTAGACATATACATAAGGAAAACCCTAGGATTTTTATTTGATATATCCATAGGGATATCATATATATTTCCTCATCATAGATTCCAAAGGATGAATAATCCTTTTCTTTTATACCTACTATATCAACCCACAATTTCGTACATATATATTACATCATTTTTAATGAATGTTCATTACATTAAAAAGATAGATATTTGAGGATCATAATAGTTTATCACATTTTTAAACATAGAAAAAAAAAATCTATTTTGGTGAATAATATTCAAATTTTTAATAGAAATATCATCCAGTTTAGTACTCCATAAAACCATACTTTATAGTATAGAGAAAGAAAATTGAATAAAGGGTTAGTGGATATGCTCTAGAATAGTGAATTAATGAGATATGTATGCATAACACAGACATATGGGCATGATAACATGAAAAAAAACATTTAAATATATTACAATGATTATGAGAGATCCATAACATGAGTCATGGAATAAATATAGAAAGATCAAAATACATTAACCATATGGAATTAAAGAGCATAATCCATGATAGAATAAAATATGAATAAGAAATTTAATTTTTGGAATACAAAAAAATAGAAAAATAATTTACATATTAATAAAGGTGTGTTGCTAATTTTATAATATTAGAAATTTTCATTTACTACACTAGGGTCACAACCCATTCCATCCATGTATTGATGAACTAAGTTCACTTCCCATTCTATCCAAGTATTACTGTATCGATTTCACATTCCATCCTAGCCGTATATTACTAAACTGAGTTCAATTTTTGTTCCATCTAAGTATTACTGAACCCAATTCACTTCCCATTATTGACTGAAAATACTAAATCTTGTTCACTCCCAATTCTTTTAATTTTAATCTCTTGATATATAAATATTAAACCAATTCATTTTTGGTGGATATAATCCCACCTATCACATAATGAAATCATATTTACGTGTAACATAAGATAATAGAACATTTATCAAATCATGACCCATTAAAGTGATGAGATTCATATACATATTATAATAACCAATTAAATGATATGGGTATCTGAATAAATTAATTATATAATTACCAATAGAAAATAAATGGTTTCATAATAATTTCATTATAAAATTATAATGGAATAAAGTATGTTTCGTCAGCTTTAATCATGGTAAAACCCATCAAAGAGAAATGAGTATCATAAACAAAATTTCATCATAAACATAAACCATTCAATTAAAGAATAATAATAGAATCCACCATTCAAATCCCCATTAAATTATAAAATATTTCAAATTTATTCATCATATATAGAGGATTATTTTTTAAGATCACATGAATCATTTTTAAGAAAATAATATTTCATTGAAAATAAAATTGATAAAACTATTTCAAAATCATTTTCAAATGAAAATTAAATTGGAATATTAAAAATCAGGATTTAAAAATTAATATAAATCATTTGTTGACTAGAATAAATTTATTCATTATAAATTTATTTTAATAATTATAACCTTTTGAAATCCCATTTGGTTGAAAATATCATTCAAAATCTTGAAATGATTCTTTGAAAATTATTATAAACACTTTTAAAATAATTTTATGTTCAAAATACATTTATTTTAAATAAATATTGAAATTAAATAAAATAATATTTCATGATCTTTTTATACACATTTATATGATAACAAATTAATGAAATAATTTTCGATGAAATTATCTATTAAGAAAATATAAATTCATCTTTGAAAAGACATTACAATCATTTTAAAGCATATAAAATATTATAATTTATATATTTTTGAAAAATATCTTTAAATCATATAAATTATTATTTAAAAATATTTACTTTTTTGAGAATGTTTTTTGAGAAATAAATTTTTGAATACAATTAATTATTTACCAAAGGGTGAATTAATGTCAGATTTTATAAAAAAATTCGTAATTATATTGTTAGTCCTTGAGTGGAATATGGTACCATTATGGGAAGGTATCCTGAATAACTAGTGGAGAATAAAATTAATGTGAATTATTGATAATTAGATCATTCTATTTCATCATTGTATGAAAAATAATAAACAATCTCAATAAATGATGAGATTATAGAAATATAATCTTATCACATTGGTAATTATGAATCATAAAATCCCAAAATGGTATAATAAAATGTAACATACAAAATAATGATGATCAAAAAATAATGATACTAAATGTCATAGGGGTTGTATATACACCTCAGGAATCAGTATAGGTTCATAACATAACTTAAGTCTCAAAAGAATAGAAATTGAAAAAAAACCCTTACCGTAAAGGTAAAATTGTAATGTTAAACCCCACGAAATAGTGTTTTGTCCATTAGATGCTTTAGTGCCCTTATTTGGAGTGGGGGATGAATCAGGGTATGTATATTCTATTAAAAAATAATTCCTACCCAACTATATCATGAAATCATTATTATAGGTCCATTTTGTTTTCACTTGAGTGTTAATGTTGATATTATCCCCCATTATCTAATGATGATGCTTTTGATGCAATGAAGGAAAGAAAACAAACATTGACCCTGATTATTACGTGGTTTACCCTCACTGGGGTACATCCCAGAATCATAAAATGATGATGTATTTTTGTAAAAATCACAATAGAGCACATATCCAATTACAAATTTTGGGGTAGATCACTTACATGACCAAGCTCACTGTATTTACAATGTTTAGGGGCTAATCAATACATTCTCGATGGTCTCTGCCTATGTCTCTTCCTCTGGATCAAATCTAGTGGGATGTATCACCATATTTATCTTCCTTTTATCACTTATCTAGGAAGGGATCAACTAAAAATATATTGAATTGTTGGTCTTTTAATAATAACTAATGAATGTATCCACCACCGTATATATATGTTTTATTGATGTCCTACATTCATCTATAGATGAATACCACTTTACCTTAGTGTTTTTGGGAAACCTCAGATCATTCACGTAACCCTTACTGTATCTTACACAGAACATTAATTACATGCATGAATGATTCCACTATTGTCTTGAAAAACCCCCTTATCATAGAACATCATTCTTACACACAACTCAAATATTACGTTTAACTTTATTAGATTACGTGAATCTCACAACATTTCACAAATCTACCATTTCTTAAAATTCATATATGATTTATATCTCAGAGTATCTTTATGTGTTGTGCTTCCTCAAATGATGTGGGTAACTTCTAATTAATAGGTGACTTCGAACCTTGCATGGAATATTTTAAATGTCTCTCAAGAACATCCGTGTGCATGAAAAACCCCCATTTAAATTTTCTTTGGGAGAGTATGTTTCTATCATGAAACCTCATCCCTTCACACCTCCAAATATTTCATTCAATCAATTACTTTTCTAGATTTTCGACATTCTAATCCCGAAACATTACTTCCACGGAAGTTCCCATACCATAATAAATCTTGCATTCAACATCCCTTCCCAAAAACACTTATTTCTATATTCCTGATTTGGAGGCCCCCAAATTTTGAAAACACTAGAAAACAATTCCACCTTGTATAAATTATTTTTATTCCACCTATAGATTATCTATTACTTTTTCATGACTCCTTTTCAATGTATTTTATCTAAAATATCATTGGAAGTCTATAAATCACCATGGAAGATGTATTTATCAATATCAGACCCCCTTTGACAACAAATATAAACAATTGAAAAATGATTTAATGATTCCTTGAGGGATTTTTGCCCAAAAAATATATATCCTAAAATTAAAATTAAAATAAGATTAAATTTCTATATATTCATCCTAAAATTCATTTAGGGGGACTCTATTCACAACATCTATGAATGATGTGTGGAATATGACATCTTTCTCATAAAAGTAAAAAAGTGAGATGAAAATTCATTACTACATGGGTAACTTTTATAATCATTATATCCCTGAAAGAAGAAAATAAGTTGACACATTTAATAAAATTATATAAATAAAAATGATGATGTAAATTTTCATAGGGAAGTATGCACAACACAAAAAATAAAAACAATGACGAAAATTAAATAAGTCTCATAGAAATAAAAGTGAGACTAGAAATCCCCTTACCTTAAGTCAATACATTCCTCATGTTCATCAAAACATCTTGTAATATATATTAATTTATATATTACATTAATATGAATAAAATATTAGTAAATATAATATAATATATTATTTTATTATGAACATTAATTACCCATTTATTATCATTACCATGTTATTGTTATATTTTATGTAATAACAAATTTGTCTTTCATATAAGTCTTTATTACAACATATTGATTCCCTCATACCTTGATCCTTATGTCATCATATTAATAATGATAAAAATGATATAAATATCATGTATTTTCATTATATTATTATTTGTTGTGATATATAAAGGCTATAGGTATAAAATAAAACACATCATTTAGGGGGATGGTAGGTCGTATGTAGGCATGAATGTGGTTTCTATATTATTATTAGATTGATATAATGAAAATAATTGGAGGTATTTTAATTAAAAAATATGTACAATTCCATATATATCAATTTAAATATTAAAATTGATCCTTAATACATTCATTTTTAAGTGTAAACAATTCAGATTTCTTTACGAGGCAGTAGTCCTCTATAGATAGGAATGAAATTATCGTATTCCAACCAAATGAAGTTATAAATGTATGTGTGATATAGAAAATATAGATAATTGGAAAATCATCAAAATCAGAAAAAATATATATATAAACCATAAATCTTATATTATTCTCAACTATGAAAGGTGGTAATGGAAGTAGGAACTACATTTGTTCATGAGGTGGTAGTCCAGTATACACAAGAATGAAAATTGTGAATCCCATTTGATAGAGGTGTGTAATATTAGAGGACTAAACATTAACATAACATTATAATATTATATTATATATAAAAATGTTTTGATATAATAAACATATTTAAATATATTACGGGGTTTGAGTAAGAAATAAAAAAATGTTCATTGTGATTTAAATCTTGAATCAATGATCTTATCCACTTCTGGTAAGTGGATCAAATCTTGTGGCATTATCATTCATCCTCTTTCATTCTCTTATCCTTTTAGTGGAAAGTAATCTTATAGTTTTCTAGAACTATATCTATATTTGGTAAATCATAATATATGATTTTATATAAAGATCTAAATTAATGGGATCATGGTTTTTTTATCTTCATTTATGTTTTTAGATCTGGATTCAAATATACATCGTCGTTCTTTTCGGTTTAGTAGAATTCGATGGGGTGAATGTTCATCAATGAGTTGTGGTAGGAGGTAAAATATTAAAATAACATAGTACTGATATTTATTACATGTATGAATATTTTTGAAATACAATGCTGGATTTTGAAATGAAATTATTCACTCAATTAATTAATTTTGGAGAATTAATTAAACAAGGAATTGAGAAAATGTGAGATTTGTGAGTAATTAATTGT
The DNA here is from genome assembly GCA_963277665.1 of Viscum album. Taxonomy (NCBI): domain Eukaryota; kingdom Viridiplantae; phylum Streptophyta; class Magnoliopsida; order Santalales; family Viscaceae; genus Viscum; species Viscum album. The sequence continues at coordinate 1,666,264,736 of OY728156.1, forward strand.
GGACAAAATATTGTGATATTAATGTTATGAATTGACTAATTAATGAATGAATTAGTTAATATATAGTTATATTTGGGATAAGATTATTAATTTTGGAATTAATTTTTATATATTATAGTTGATGCTGAAGATTTTAACAAATTATTGAATTAATTTTTAAAAAGGAAGTGATTAAATAATAGTAGATTTAATTAATTGTGTGATTGTAACTATTTAATTATCAAATTAAATAATAAGGGTTATTTTGATAATAATATTAATTATAATTAAACTTTAATTATGTGATATTTTTATTGTTATGATATTAGTGATATATATATATATATTTGTGTTTTTTATATGAATGTTTGATGAACATATGTGGGAAAATGACTTTTATTTATAAATACAACAAGAGCAGGAAATGATCTATTGTTTTGAAGCCTGTAGTGAAAAACTATATGCTGAATATGTGTGGGAAATGGTTTATTGTTTTCGAATATCATAATATAATGACATGGTCATTAGTTTCTAATGCTTGTAGTGATAAACCTACATGGTTCATGGTCTGCTGTTTCTAAAGCCCATGGGTTCTTAAACATGATAACCTATACCAAAATTTTTGGCATCAGACTATGGTTCTACATAGAAATTTTAATATATGAAATGAAAATGATAAGGAAATAATACTAGTTTGTTGAATATTGATTTGATAATGTAAAATGATTCAGGTTCAGATTTAAGATGAATCATGTATTGAGGAAAGAGTGTTCACAGAATATATAGGGTTTATTTTGATAAATAAAGTATATTGGATATTATAATTAATATAAAAATAATTATTGTAATTATTTATTTTTATAACTTTATATACTATTTTATAGTATTTTTTTAGACACTTTTTTTTGGCCTACTAATTTTTACTCACACCCTACTGTTGCTTGTTGTTTGGTAACCATATAGAAATTACTGTTGTAAAATATGTTAATATAGAAAGCCAATGATTGGATTTTTAGTTGGATATTGATCATGGATAAGGATAAGAAATTTTTTTTGGGTCCCGCTTGGGATTAAAGGGTGTATTTAGTTTCAATTATTATTTTAGACAATTCAGAATAACTATAGCAGGGTATGTTTTCAACCGTAGATGAATATTTTATATCCGATTATGATATTCTTGGGATATTGGTATTGTTAATGATAATATAATATTAATCTATTTATAATTATTCATAATAATGTATTACTATATTAATATAGGGTATATTATCCCCAATTTGGCATTCCAAACCCTCAATTCTAGTCAGCATCCTCTAGCTGATGGGGAGGAGCTCTTTAGGTCACAAGTCGAACTAGCTCGGGGCACCTGTGCATGGTACTTTGGTCGAGACATTACATTTATGCCAAATGTATGGATTAAAAAATTAATCTATTGGAATGTATAAGTTATTTGGGATGTAAATGGATAAAAAATAGTTTTTAAGGTGATAATATAGGGGAATATTTTTTGGCCTTTTATAAGTGTCTATGAGAAAACACATGGACTTTTTGAAATGAAAATTTATTGTACATGTAGTTTTACTTAATTAATGTATTAAATAATGAAAATAAATTAACCCAGGATGGTATATGGTCAATTAAATTCATTCCAATGGTTGCGGGACAATATTCTTGGACATTTGACCCCATTATATTATGTATCATCCCTTGATAATCTCATTTTTCTCTTTATCACAATGATTATTTTTATCTTTTTTCACTAATCAAGTAAGTAAAAAATTATTTTGAACATATCAGACAATATAAATTATTCTTATTTCAAATTATGAATACATTTTTAAATATTATAATAATATAATAGGGGAAAAATATTAAATTTTAATCTAGTAGTCGGGATGAAAAACCGGGTTTCGTAAGTGAATATGTTGAAATATTTGAAATGTTTTAATATATAATATCTATGTGAAATTGACTGAAATAATTGAAATTAGATTTATTGAAATATAATCTAACTAATTATATTCTGAAACTAATTAGTCATATAATTTAATTAAATAAATTATATGAAATCAAATTCAATTTTTATTAAAATATATTATTTTTTTAACAATTCATAAAAACACTTCTCAAAATGAAATAGAAAAGTCACTATAAATTATTTTGAAAATAAAATTTCAAAAAATAATTTTGACTCAAATGTAATTTATAATGATACAAATTTTTTTTTTAAAATAATTACACCACAAAAGAATGTAAAAATTTCATTCTAAGAAATCATTCTACTATGTGAAAATTGTGATTTACTCATATCTGATGCATATAAAATATATTAGATGTTTTTAACACATTTTATTTAAAATTTAATTTTAATATTAAATTAAAAAACATTATTAAAAATAATTTTGTTTAATTTTTTCATATTAATTGAATTATACATAGAATCATTGTTTTTCAAAAATAAATCATCATTAATGACAAGCAGTTGTACCATTCAATTATATTTAATTGGTACCTAATGAATTAATTTTATAATCATTCATAAAAAATATTTTCGTAATTTAGTTAATCCAATTTAAACTCACCACTAAAATAATAATTAGAAAACTATAATAATAATATTTCATGATTATTTAAAAATCAGTGTTGTTTGTAGTAGAAGAAAGACTCAAAATTGTGCGAAACATAAGAAAAACATAGTATTGTTTTTAATTAACACTATTCACAAGATTTAGTGTGAAACAATTCCTGATTTTTTATTAATGTAACACAGGATAAACTTATTGTTATATGTAGAAGAATCTTAACTTCGTCTTTTCTATAAACCTGGGATAAAATTTTGTCGCATATAATAGAATCTATCAATGAATTTTAATTTTTTTGGAAAAATATAATTCATAAAAACGCATAGTGTTACATTTTAACCACACTAAAATTTATTTCTCCTATGAAATTTTGTGGGAAAATAAATCAGAAATACATGAATTTGTTTTATATAATTCCAAATCAGTAAATGCATAATAAAACAAAAATTTAAATTTTGAATTTGTATACATAACAAGTATCCAATGTAACTCATAACTAGGTTTACACATAAGAAACCATTGGTGGAAGGTAAATTGTTGGATATGGAAGAAATTAATAAATAATTATAGTGAGTGATAATGATCACTGATGATAAGTACGTGTGTGATCTAGAAAAGGTAAACAATAAAAAACCAAAATCAAATAGGGGTGAAATTGGTTAATGATATCCTAAAAAATATTAAAATAGGATAAAATTTTATTTCATGATCATTTTTCAAATATATTATGATTTTCTTGAGAAATATAATTGGTTAAATTTAGTCTATTTCATAAGCACAATATATCACTTCCATTTTTCCATGTATATTTTTTAACATAGTTTACTTATCCATGGAATAAAGGTGGATTTTTATGCTTGAATCCCTAACATATCATTAGATAAATAAATGGGATGATAAGTCTTCTACTATTTCCTTAGTCATAATCACAGAAAAAACAGTTGGAAAATGTCATCCAATATTAAAATGTTCTCAAATGGTGGCATAATACATTACCTTATATACTATTTTATATAATCCATTCTATAAATTGTTATCCTTTTAACCATTATGAATGATAAAACATTAGATACATTACAACTAATTTCACTTAATATAACAAAATAAACTTATAAATGATCAACTATTATCATAATGTATCTATTGGTTTTCAAATAGAAAACATGTAAATAATATCATCATGTATTGTCATGGAACCTAATTATAATATTAATTACTTAAAATACTTATGGAATACATGAAATAATTCTTTTTCCAATGATTATTAGATATATTCCTTAAATAAATAATTTTTTATCCTCAATCTGTGATAATAGAAAACAAATTTACAACACGTGATTGTTCTATTTCCAAAGTAATCATATATTTATTCGTATTCCAAATATAATTATCCAAAATAAATAACAATTTATCAACATGAGGAACACAGTAAGGTTTAACTTACATTAATATATCATTTCCAATAAATAACTATTTAAGGTAATTATTATCCTTTAACATTTAATAACCCCTATTTTATGAATAAAATTCCATTTTTGATTTACTTAAATGCTTTATGGATATTATAAACACATGCACTTCCTTTGAATTAATTAATTAAATTGGACTTTAATTAATTTAATGTTCTATATCATTGATTATATATCCATTGAAAAGTGATAATATTATTAGAATAAATATAGGGTGTTAATAAATTTTTTTGACATAGACATAGTATGAAATGACATCAACTAGTATGGTCTTTCCATATAAATCCCATGAATCAGTGATTATGAGGGAGATAACATTTATATGATTTTCCATAACCACACCCATGATTTGATCCAACAATGTATGTATTAGATAAATTGTTTATGGGATAATTTCCATCTCATTAAGATCATTTCACAAACCATGTTCACAAAACGACCCAATAAAATCCCCACCATCGCTCACCTTATACATAGGAAATATGATGGTTAAATTAAGGTATATGTATCAAGACCCTAGAATTAATAATATGTACATTATTTTACTATTTAATATTGAATATAGTTTATTCCTACTATTATTAATTTTTAAATTACTTTTATAGAACATGAAATATTTTTGTTCAATAATCAATTTCATTTAAGAAATTTATTTTGATGAAATAATAGATTTTTCAAATAAATAAATTTTTTATATAAAATTATTAATAAATAATTTTTATATATATAAATCATCATATAATTTTTATGAATTCAAATTTAGTTTTTGTTTGGGTTTCGAAAATAGTTCTTGACAAAAAACTTGTCATTTTAAATAAATGTTAGTTTTTGTATTAAACCTGAAAATCCACAATTTATAAAATTATTTGGATAATTTTTTTAGTTTTTCGAATGAATAAATTTATTATATCCAATGGTGAATTTTTCCTAATTTTCTGATGTAGTCAAATCTTTGGCTAAAAATTAAATACCATATAAATATACAGTGTGTTTTACGATATTATAATAGACTAATAGAGATGTAATAAATACTATAAATTGATTTTTCAGAAAAATATATTTGTTTTATTTAAAATAACTTTACTTTATAGTTATTTGATTTATTTTATAATTCTTTAGTTATTTACCCAATACATATAATATATTTTGTGATTTTAAAATCATTTCTTTGAATGTTTAACTCACCTCCACATAATAAGGTGAAATATTTTATTATATTCGGCCTTTTTCCGTAAAAAATAATTTATTCCAATCCCCTAATCTAGAGGCAGTGGGGAAAATCCATGGGATGCATTGGGGTTTTGAATATTTTCTTATGTAGTGTCTAAAAACAAAATAATAAAGAAGCCACCTCATTTCCTTTACACACCAACCCAAGAACCATAATTCATTAAAACTCTTTGGACTGGGACCACACACTTCCATCTACATTCAAGAGTCCTCCTATGGAACCCCAATCCTCCTTGAGGCATCTCTAAAAACATTGCTGTCCACATCCATGTAAGGGATTCTATGTATCCTATTTTTATCAAGAACTGCATTTATGATATGCCCTTTTAATTCCCTTTTTATTAATTGGGGATGAATTATTACCTATCCCACTTATATTATCTTTGATGTTTAAATTTTGTTATCTCTATTCACTATCATTTATATCTCTTTTTATCCCTTATGTTAACCCGTTATTATGTTGAAACTTCTTAAGGAATCTCCCACAATATTTTTTATCATCCATTCCATTTCTTTTATGACTTCCAAATTCCTTTTTATTAATTTGGGAAATGGTCATATATATCCTTATTTTTTCATATTTCATGTTTAAAGGTTAAGATACCACTTTCCATCTCAAAAAACAAATTTATGCATATCAATACAACAGTGTTTATTCACTATGACTTTCCATGCCAAAATTATCCGGTATTAAATAACACGCACATTACTATTTCAAGGTTTTTCACCTTTATTCACATTTACATAGTGATTGGGGATTTAAATGTATGTTTCCACACTATTATATTATATAATAAATTATTATGTTGAATTAGAAGATGTTATATGATCAATGATGCACACATAATCATGAGAATGAAATGATTATGAAGGCTGTTCCCTGATAGCACTCCAATTCATTGTGTAATTTTTTGTATCATGATACATCATGTTGGGATAGAAGATTTACCTGATTAATTTATCAAAATTTCACTACAAGTGGTATCGGTAGATTTATCCTTGATCTTTTTATGATGTTGTCTTTTAACGAATTTCCAATCACAATAGTATATGACTATCATGTTATATAATACCTTATTATTTATATTGTTTTTTTGAAACATTGATAAGACTATTGTGTAAAATGTATTATATTCTTCATGTTATACCATTCATATTACTATACTGGGATTTGTAGATAACCAATTTCTTATGTATTTTCTCAAGATATCCCATGATGTGTTCAGTACGAAGGAATGTTTCAGTCATGTCAATGAAGTTTTCAACAATAATTTTTCTTTTCAGGTTTAATTTTGTTGTGTAATGTTGATAATTTCCCAAACACAGTAGACATATCGATCATATGTGTTGTATTAATTGATTTTTTTTAAAAATGAATAAAAATGAAATAAAGAGAATTGTTGTTTTAGTTATTATCAAAGGATATGTTATTTATTTTTTGGAATTATTATTGGAAGACCCTGGTGAAAACCCTTATAAATATGAATAAGTGTATAAAAACATCCAAAAAATATTGTGAGTATTGAGAAAGTGAATTATGAATAAAATACTTCCCTTTCTAGATACTAAATGTGGACGTATTCTAGTACATATGTACCTAAGAGTTACGTATCTAACAGGGTTTTATGGGCCTAACAGGGGGTAACATGGTACACAGAAACAATCATTACTACATAACTAGTTTAACACTCCTAGGGGATATTAATAGGTAAATTCATATTCTCATTACATACCATTATTAAGGGAATAAAAATTAAACTAATAATATATTTGAGTATCTAGATCATGGATAACTTACACTAAATCCCAGAAACTAATATAATAAAGAGATAAATATATGTTATCCGTTAAATTTAACTGGATTCCCCCTTTATTTTTTTAATTCGATAACAAATTCATCCCTATTTTTCCTTTTATTTATGACAATGGCCAGATATTGGTGGAATCATGCTAACAACCATTGTAAACAGGTGAGTGATGACTTCCTCAATGAGACTCCAAACTTAATGGGTGCGGTGATAAAAATTGTTTTCATGATATTGTATCAGTTAACTCATCAATTAAATATAAAAATGGACCATAAGTAGTGAACCCCTTAGAGATAGAAACCTATAATCAGAGGATTCATGCAAAAAAAGCCTCCAACATTGATTGGATAATCAGATCCCTTAAATGTGGAGCAATGGATTAGTTCTAATGAAAAGAAGTTCTCCATCATTCAATGTTCTGAACAAGATAAGCTTCTTCAATGTGTTTTTGTATCGACGGTGATGCTAATTAATGGAAAATACTAATTAGGAATAGGTATCTAGAATAAGATATTGAACTAATGTAGTGGAAGGAATAAAGGATAATATTTTTTGATAAATATTTCCCCCATAACCTCTGTCTTATGATAGAAAAATATTTCCTTGTAATGATGCAAAAGGAAGAAGAATTAGTTGCCGAGTACAAGGAAATCATCACAATACTTGCACGATACACCTCATGTTTTTATATTACCCATGATTTCATTGATGATCTCCTCTTTTATGTAATATAGAATAGTATTCAAAATTAATTGGAAAACAATGACATTGATAGTTATGAATAAATTGTCTAATGTGCCCTAAATATTGAGATGGATGTTGATGAATCTTAAGAGTATCCTATAGAGATGAAATTGAAAGTGGAATTTAATTCAGGATATCCTATAGATAATTCCAGTAGTGATACATAATTATATCAACCCAGATGTATTCTGTTGGAAAGAATCACCCATGAAATTAGCTAAGGGGGACATGGAAATTGTTAAGGTGCAGAAGAGAAAGGAACCTAGACAACGACTTCCACCAATAGATACATACCAATGTGACCGAGGAATGGAATTTTCTTGTAAACCCTAAATGCAATGTTTACATCCTCAACTATACAGAATACTATCTCGATGTAAACTGGTCCACTAAGACAAGGGTTTTAAAGGGAAACCAACATCGTCAAAATCATCAAGGGAGATATTTTTCAATCACCACCACCAAGAAAGATCCTAGAAATGAAGTTTTGATTGGTATTCTACTTATTCATTCAAAAATAGAGGTCATTATTTTTTATTATAGTTCTACACATTCCTTTATATCATGTATGTTTATTATAACTATTCCAAAACCACCACAAATAATTGAAGTGGATATATTAGTCAAAAATATTACAAAATTATTGCATACCATGAATATAACTCCTCCACTATCACAATTTGAGGATAAATTATCACACAAAATATTTTCATATTTCCCTTAGTGACTAATTAATCAATAATGGTTATTTATTTTAATTACATATATAGAGCCAATAACAATTCCTGTGAGAGGGAAATCAATCTCCCAATGGAAAATGGACCCCTAATTCTGTAAAAGTGCAAGGAGGATGAGGAATCTTATTTAGAACCCTCGTCTCAATAATGTCTATTGTTCCCCTTAAAAATCATATTTAGCTCAAATTTTTTTCTCTATGGAAAAATACATGCTTGATGACATGTACCATTTGTGGTAATTTTCTAATGTGATTCCTCAAGAGATTCCTAGTCTCCCTCTAAGAAGAGATGTAGAATTTTCGATCAAACTTATACCTCTACAATTTCCATTATTAAAGACACCATATAAAATATGATTTGTGGAAGTAGATGCTCTAAATAAAAAACTGTAGAATAATTTGGATGAAGGGTTTATATTCCTTAGTGCTTCACCATGGGGTCTACTAGTCCTCTTTTTCAAGATGAAGTATTGTTCAATGTACCTTTTCATTAATAATCTCGAGCACAACAAAATAATGATATTTTACAGGTATAATTTTCCATGAATTGGTGAATTATTTGATCAATTATGTGTAGAACAATACTTTTCCATTGTGGATATATGGTCGGGATATTACTATTTAAGGGTTATGAAGGAGGTCATCCCCAAAACAACTTTTTTTACAATTTGTGGAAATTATGAGTTCATAGTGATTCCATTTAGTTTCAATAATGCCTCAAAAATCTTCATGTACCTGAAAAATCGACTATTTAGATAATGCCTTGATAAATATATTGTGGAATCTAAATAAGATATTGAAATATAATAAATAAATTATGAGGATCGTGAGGATTATCCAAACATAATCCTAAATACCATGAAAAATATGTATATTAATGAAAAGTACAACAAGTCTATGTTCTCGTATAAATAATAATAATTCTTAGGCCACCTCATCATAAGAATTAGGATATATATAAATAATTTAACGAAAAAAACAACTGAGGTATGTACAAGACCATCATCTATGATAGATATACAAAGAATTCATATGATACCTGTATATTTCGACAAATTTTTGAGAAATTTCTCATGATTTCCGTACCCTCTTACGTATATAACATGTAAGGGAGTCAAATATTCATAGAATGATGAATGAGAAGAAATATTCATGGACATGAAAAAGAGCAATATCACTGCCCCTATTCTCACACCAAAAACATGTGGGGATATATTGATATTTTTTTGTGGTGGTTCAAAGAAGGGATTGTGATGTGAGTTAATGATAAAATAAAAATTCTTTACTAACACCTCAATGTAGTTGAATATTCTGGTGTAAAACTATCTAGAAAATGATATGGATTTTTCATAAGTAATCTTTCCTAAGAAAATCATGTGGTGTTATATCAATGGGGAAAGTTGTAAAATATTTAAGGATCACCAAAGTCTCAAATTTTAATTCAATTATAAATAGATAAATAAGATTAAATGAAGATGGTTAGTGATCATCATGGATTATAACTGCTCAATCCACTACCATCCAGAGAAAGTGAACTGGGTGGTAGATTATCTATGTAGAAAAGACCAATCAATTATATTTTTGATGTGAATTTAGAATTATATGATCATATTAGATTTTATGAATATGGAAATGAGAATTATAAAAAAATAACATCTTCCATCCTTTTACTGTTGATTTTTCAACTTTCATATTTGGAAGGGATAAAGGATTACCCCAAATTTGATATGGGAATTCATATGAATGTTGAACTATTTAAAAAGGAAAATTATTTTAGTTAAACAAAAATGAATAAATAATTGTCATATTTGGGTCAACAATATGTGTTCCAACAAATCATGACTTATAGAAACAACTTTTAGATAATGCACAAAGTCTGAATTTCTCCTTGCACCAAGGAAACAAAAATATGTATTGAGATATATGGGAGCACTATTTGTGGGATAAGATGAATAAGAAGATCTATTAATTTACATCATTGTTCCTGGTATTTCAGTAGGTGAATTATTAATCTCAAATGTCCAAGGGGATTTTGCAACAATTACCCATATCCAAATTGAATTGGTAAAACATCACCATGGACTTTGTCACCAGACATCCAAATAAATCCAATGGAAAAACAATCAATCAAGGATGTTGTGGATAATCTCTAAAATATTATAAATTTCATCGTGAATAAAGTGGGTTTCTCACTGGATAAATTTGTAAAGGAAAACATTAGATACAAGGTAATGCTTCATGGACTATGACTATCATTTGTGTTCAATCAACATCCCATGTTCACATATATGTTTTAAAAAATATTCTAGTATGCACTAAATAGAGAGTTGAAATTCAGTATGGATTATCACTCTAAAATAGATATCCAATCATAGAAGACTATCTAATAACTTGATTACATTTTGAGATACTTCTCAATAGATTAAAAGGAATAATGGAACAAAATATTCCTTTGGCGATGTTCCCTTACAACAGTAGTTTCTACATGAGCATCAAAATAGACCCTATGAATCATTTTATGAGATTTGGTTCCTAACAATGGCATGTTTGGATGATTTTAGGGAAGAAAAACCACAATGTCTTGAATTGTTAAATGAAATATTATAAAAGGTTAAGACCATCCATCAGCACTTCAAATCCTCTCATACGTGACAAAACAGTTATACTGAAAATCACCAACGAGTCCTATAGATTGATGTTGGAGGAATGTTATTCCTCCTCATATCTCAATTGAAAGAGAGTGATGATATTTGGGAAGAATATAAAGCTTAATCAATGGTATTTCATCATTTTTTATATCCATGATCACATCATAATAGTGTCATATCGATTAGAAATCCCACCAAACTTATCTCAAGTACATAATGTATTCCATGTATCTATATTAAGAATGTACACACAAGACTAATCACATGTACTCGATCCAAAGGTGGTTCTATTTGTTAATGAACTTTATTTCGAAATGTATCTAGTTAAGATCTGAGGTCATAAAGAAAATTTCCTACAAAATAAGACAATTTCCCTCTTCAAAGTTTTGTGGTGAAACCACAAGATTGAAGAAAACAAAATGGGAACTAAAGGAAGTGATGAAGCAGAGTTACCCCCATCTATTTTAGTGTGGGAAAAGTAAATTTTGAAGGTGAATTTACTGTAGGTTGAAGATTATAACATCTCCAAAATTTAAGAATAAAAATACCATTTTTTATTTAATTAAATACATTATTGATATAGAAAACACATACACTTATTTTTTTTATGATATCCAAATGGAATTAAATGACTTTTAAGTATCTTTATCATCAATAATATAGCTATTAAACAATGATCACAAGACTAGTATAAACATATTCTTTCAGTAAATCCTTTTGGAAATTAAAAAGTAAGTAATGACCACAACCAGTAGGATCATACCCTTGGAAGCCCATTTATTAGAGCTTTCGAGGAAGATATAATTTCGGGTATTTTCCCTAGACCAATCCCATGAAATGATCAAAAAACATAAGCATGAGAAAACCCATTTATGGTATAATTTAAATCACATTAAGATCATGAACAAAACCATATTCACTGAATGACCCCCTGAAAGCCCCACCATCTCGAATGATACTCATTGGGAGTATGCGGGTTTAATAATGTGATATGTATCAAGTTCGTAAAACTAGGAATATGTAAATTAGTTATGTATGGAATATTTAATATATATTCATCCTATTATTTTGAGACTATAAATGAATTTTAAATAACAATTGTATTTTTTGAGAATATTTAAATTCAATTAAGAAGTCAATTTTTTTTTATAAATGAATTTTTTAAATAAATAATTTTTTCATGAAATTTTATTTCAAACTACCTATATATAATGATATAATATTTATCAAATTATATGTAATTTTTATTCGGGTTAAAGAATTTCTATTGACAAATAATCGGTCATTTTCAATAATTGTCATTTTTTATTTTAAAAACGAAAATTAAAATATTTAAAAAATATTTGGATAAAAAGGATATAATTTTTGGAACTGGGATGTTGAAATTACACAATAATGAAGTTTTCATAATTTTCTAAGACAATCATGTTTTTGGTAAAAATTAAAAACTGTATAAATAGACAGTATGTTTTATGAAATGAATAGACAGAATGTTTCATTTTACAACACCTTATTGAATCCATAAAGACATCAATTTTTTTTTAATATTTTATAAAAATTAATTTGAAAATGTGACCCACCACCACATAAGAAATGGATTCATATTATTATCAATGGAAGATGGCATTATAAGATAATTTATTCTACTCTCATTTTCTAGAAACCATGACAAGAAACCATTGGTTGGGTTTTTGTCTTTTATATTATATTAGGTTGTTTCAAAAAACAAAATAAAAAAAACCCTCCTTCCGTATTTATCCAAAAAAATATATCATTTATATTCCCTAATACCCATTGTATAAATACCACACTCTGACCTACACTCCCTTGAGTCCACCCAAAGCACCCCTAAGCTCTTTTTAATCCTCTACTAATCCTTTGTGTTCCCACATTCATGTAAGGGAATCTCTCACTCCTCTTTTTATCAAGGTGTTCATTTATGATATACCATTTTAATTTCCAATATATTAAGTTGAGATAATTATTACTGATACCCATTACTGTAAATTAGATATTGAAACAATGGTTAGTCCTTTCACTCTCATTTATCTCTCTTGTGATACATTATGTACACTCGTTACTATGGTGAAATTATTTATGGAATCTTCCACACACTTTTTTATTAAAATTTAATTTTATGTCATGACTTTTAATTTTCTTTTTAATATGATTTAATATTTTCATAACCTCCCTATTAATCTATATTTTAGGTATAAATGATAAGAGACTGATTTCTATCTCAAGAATCCATTCTATGAATTTCTATATGACGCCATTATGCACCACATTTTTCCATGACAAAATCATCGTTTAGTGAATACCCTACCCATTCCTCTACCAAGGGTATTTATATTTATTCCCATATACATATTGATTTTGGAATTATAGGTAGGTATTCATAGATCATTAAATAAATTATGATGTTGACTGAATCCATGATATAATATTTTTCTGGAAGACTTAAACATGAGAATGAATTGATTATGAAGGGTGCACCCTGATTGCACTCCAATGCATTGGGTAATGGTTAATACAATGATACATCATTTTGGGACAAGATATTTTTATGCTTCCTTTATAAGTCATTTTCATCAATGGGGATTTTTTAGCATTAATCTATTTATGATTCAATGTTTTATGTTATTTCCCTACATCCTAGTTTATTATTATCATGTTATAGCATAACCTATTATTCATGTCCATTTTCTAATCCATTGATATTGTTAATTCCTAACATGTAATTTATTCTACTTGCAATTACTATTTTATTCCCTTACTGGTCTTTATAGAACACCGGTTTCTTATGTTTGTCTTTAGGTTATCCCATGAAGTGTTATGTATGAATGACTGTTTTGGTCATGTCAATGAATTTTTCAATAAATATGATTCTCTCCATGTTTTATGCATTATTGTAATGTATGTAATTTCAAAATTATATGATACCTATATATATTTTTATTTTTATACGGGTAATTTTATGAAGTAAATTATGATTAAAAAATGAAATAAAGAGCCGAGTTTTTATATAACAATTTCTAGAAAACCTTTAAAGTAAACTTTTTTAAAATAAATATTTATGTACATCTATATATATTAACTCAAGAATTCCGAAACATTTTATTTATTCTATTTCATCCTTAATAATAAACATAGGATACATCATCTTATAAATTAATACCTATTACCATTCACATGTAATCTATAGTCTCTTCATCATCAGAAATATACTCCTTAATCATACAACATTCCTAATTTTCATCTTTCAATTTCCATATTATTCCTTATGTACGCTCACAGATGATACAAACAAATATTCATTGGAATCTTGTTTCAATCATTATATTAGTATAATATTTGGTTTTATTGTTTAAAATACATGTAGATAACCACATGTAATTTCACAAATGGATGAACAATCGGATTTTCATAGTGATTATTCATGAAAATCAAATATGAAATTACAATCTATGGTGGAGAGGATTGGTATCCATTAATTATCATTTATTACATCATAAATTATGATATCATAATATTTCCATTTCTTTATTATCTCCTTGTTTATCTTTAGATTATTGTCAAAATTTTGTTTTTGATTTTGGAATATGATAGAAAAATTCCCAAAATCCTTTCAATTGAGGGAACAATGTGTGGGATATGACTTTTGTGATTAATTATCATTATTTTCACTATTAGCTATCTTTTTCTAACCAATTCTTAAATCAAAATACTAATGGCTATTCTTACCACACTTAAAACCTTTTCCTGTCCCCTTTTGATAATAACCTCTATGATTTTTTCATACCTCAAGAATAAATGATATATCATTTTCTTCTCTTTCTGTTTATTATATTTTCCATAGAAATATATCTTCTTTTTCATTGAAAATAACGATATTAATGGTAAATTTCAATATCCATTTCATTATGATGAATATGATGAAGGTAAATAATGAAAAGTATGTTATTGAACTTGTCAAAGTCTAAGGAGACATGTTAACTATGTTACCCCATATTTTTGATGATGCTACACCAATGATTCACATAACATTCAATGTGAATATTGGATGAAATGAATTTTTCATTATTCAAAAAATGGGAAATAAAAAATAACTTTTTCGTTGTATAGATCCATTTCTCAACAATTATCTGATAATAAAATCTAATTAATGAATGTGGATATAGCCTTATTAAGGATTAAGGAAATTTTTTTCCTCTAATAATTGTATTGAAGCTCAACATGATTTGGGGATTGATAAAGACTTGCCATCATTGAGAAAAGTTTTTTATTCCATCTCCCATAACATTAAATGCCTCTAGAGTAATTTCATTGGATTATCCATTTAATTCCACATTATCATTATTACATGTGGTATTAGACATTTAATAAAACTCGAAAGATTATCATATGATGATGAAATCAGATATTTTTACCACAAAATCATATAAATCACTAATATATTGTCGATATTATAACACATTCATTAAAATAGGAATCATCTTGTTTATAGTAGTTCATTGGAATCCATATGTCCTTTAATTACATATTTAGCGGTCATATAGAAATTATGAATTTCTAAATCCTAACCTTTTTGAGTTTCTATGTAAATAAAAAGCAAGGCATGTCTTCATGCACTAGTTACTATTCGATTTTGGGTCAAAACAGTGTTTCCAGTGCTATTACCCCTAGGAAAATCGTTGAAAGAGCCACACCCACTTGTAGTATCTAGGAAGAAATGTAATTTCTTGGAAACAACTCTATTAATGTGAAATGGTCTTGGCAGTGATCCATGGCATGTGATACCAAGTGCGATGTTTTTTGAAGTTAGACTTAGATAGTGATACCTTGAGAAATAGTATTGGAGGATATCCATAAATCGTGCTAAAGTCATGTTTTATGTTTCTTCCATGTTTCTATCACTACATGTTTATATGATTCCAGGTTTATATGTTATGATTCCATATGTTACATGCATTTTTAGGTCATTATGTTATGCCTTCTAACACCAGTGAAAAATCATTATTCTTATGTTTATTCCCTTGATGGGATTTTTATCTCATCCCTAGGTTTATGTTTCCCCAGGTTGTCCAATGATGATGAATGATCACAATATATGTGTTAGGGTCCATTTTTGAAGATTAAATGATGATTTTTGTTTGTCCCGTGTATTTGGTTTTATGTACTTCGTCTTTAAATAAACTAGACATCATGATCCTTGGCTCAAAAATTGATGTATAAATGTTATTAAAATCTTGTAATGTTATATATAAATGGCTATGGTCACTATAGATAGAATCAGTGGACAATATAGTTATTTTTTGATATTAGGACTAGTGACCTTTAGTAATAACCTTAAGGATGTGACTAAGTATAAGAAAACACCTCTAAAATTTTGAATTTATAGATGAAGTAGTTTATCAGAAAAATTAATCCCACATAAGGAAAATATTGGTTGAGGTTTCTTTGGAACAAATTTATCTTAGTATAAAATGAGAAAACAACCCATTGTGCTACACTTGATTAGGAACTAATGTGTGACAATAGGACTTTATGCACTCTTGGTTTGACACTCCTGATATATATGCTTTATTAAATTCATGTGCTTAGTAAAATCAATTATTAAGGGAATAAAATAATCCCATAATAATTTTAGTTCACAAATAGATCAAGGATATCCTAGATTAAAACCTACTGAATAAAAAGATAGTATATATTTAAACTTTTCATGTTTATCCTATAATATGGATGGTTTCCATTTAATGATTAATAAATATGTATTCAAGACCTCTAATTTAACAATATTGTACATTGTTAATGGAAATAAATATAAGAACATGTTAAAAAAATCAATGTGATAGGGAATGTGAATATTCACAAACGATATGCCCGGTATGATGGGAACATGTTCTAAAAACATCATTATAGTACACACTCTACTGTCTTATGTAATGAATAATAACTTGAATCATGTTGAACATCCTCTCAACCGTGGAAAGAGAAATATTCCATTGTATCCTTAATCCAACAATGTACCACCATTTTTTGTGAATCATTTTATAACATACTCATAGAATAGGGTGTTAACACCATTGATTAGATATTTTCTATCTTATAGAGCTCATAATAAGATAAAGTAGTACTGGAGGCCTATCATTTTTATGGGAAACCGATCAGTTGTGGAAACTGATCAAGAATAGTATTCCATCTAATGAAATTATTTCAATGGATTAGGAGGAATTCCAGAAAAGCATTTTAATAAATATTTTCCCTGAAACCTCTATCTTATGATAGAAAGTGTGTTCTATGGACTTAGGCAAAAGGAAGACGAGTCAATCATACCAAATGAAAAAAACATCACAAGGCTGGAAAGGTACGCCTATGGATATTTATTGGACACAAAAATCTATGAAGATCAATACTTTATAGGAATAAATATAAGTATATTAAATGTGACAAAAATTTGAGAGTTAAACAACTATTAGGATAATTTTTTTTATTCCATTAAGGTTGTAAATGTGATTAGAGACTCTCAGTGATATCGTGGGCCTGATGACAAGAATATGAAAATGGAATCTAATGTGTGAGGTCTCATAAATGAATTCCATGAAGGATGGAAGATAAATCAAACCAAGTGTAGAAATTATTGGTATAATAAACTTGTGAACTATCAAATAGGAACTAGAAATTACATAAAATGTTTATATTTTGGACATCTAGCAAACAACCGCAAAAGAGATACGAAAAATCCTTCTTATATGGAAGAATAAATGATTGGATGGATAAATATTCATCCAGTGGTGTATTTTTACAACTATACAGAACTTGAGCTTTATTCATTCATTTTTTCTATGCCAAGGGTTGTCGAAGAAAATGAGTAACAACTTCCAGGAAAATAATGAAGCGATTATGCTATCACTACTACTAATATTGAGTAAGAAAATGATATGGCATGGGGTATTCTAGTTATTCATTCAAGAATAGATAACAGACTATTTAATTTTTTATTTAATCATTTGTTTACATCTTTAATGTTTATTATAACTATTTAAATGTCACCTCAAAATTTGTTGGATACAATATCTATTTGAATGGTGTGTGGAGAAATTATTGTATCCATGGTTTATAACTCATCCTCGGTAAATGTTTGTTGAAAGAACCTCCTAGAAAATATTCTTATATATGCCCATTGTGAGGGATTACAATGATTTATATGTCAATGATTTGAATTTTCTTCCTCCAGAACGAGAGGTTGACCTCTTAATTGAAAATATTCCTAGATTTGTTCCTATATTAAAGAACCATATAGAATGGCCACCATAGAGCAGGAAGAGATGAACAAGCATATATAAGAGAATCTATAGAGGGGTTTTGTAAGCCAATGTGCTTCACCACGGGGAGCGCCAGTCCTCTTAATCAAGAAAAATAATGGTTCAATGTTCCACTACATTTATTATCATGATTTTAATAAAATCATGATAAAATAACATGTATCCCCTACCTCAGATAGATGACTAGTTTTATCAGCTTCATAGGGTAAGTTATTTCTCCAAGAAGGACCTTTGGTTTGGTATCACCAATTAATGGTGTGAAATGAAGATATTACCAAGGCTACCATTTGGTTGAGGAATGGACACTAAGAGTTCATATTGTTTCTCTTCGAATACAATAATACTATAGAAGAATTCATGGACATAAAGAATAGAGTTTTACTTATTAAATCATAAAATTCTGGATGTCTTTAATGATAATATTGTGATATACTTTAATAGAAAGGAGGATCTTGAGGACCATTTGAATACTATGTTAAAGAAATTGAGAAGTGATAATATTCATGAAAATAATAGAAAATGTGTGTTCTAGATAAAGGAAGTATCATTTTTTTCAGTTTTATCACTAACATAGAGTTATCCTTTGTTACTTCCAAGATAAAAGCGACTAAAGAGTGGAACATGACATCATCTCTGACATAGATCTATATATTTTTGGCACTAGATGGTTATTATCAATGATTTTTGATGAAATATTTATAATTTTCAAACCTAATGACCAAGCAGACATAGAATGTAGTAATGTTTTTCTAGACTGAAGAATGTGCAAACTGCTATAAGGAGTCCAAAAAGTGTCTAACCAGTGTTCTAGTACTCACACTCCTAAAAACTGGATAATAAATTATTGCCTATTTTGATGATTCAAAGAAAATAATAGGATGTTTTCTAATGAATAAGGATAAAGTGATAGCCTTCACCTCATTGAATATGAAAATCAATTAGGTAAAAAATTCCTTCGTACTCTTTGGAGTTGGCGGCTGTGATAATTTCTTTAGAAATATAGCACCATTATATCTATGGGGAGAAGTGAGGGATGAATTTTTATCACAAGAGTATCAAATATATATTCACACGAAAATATTATAATATCTTCTAGAGAACATAGATAGTGCTCTTCAAGGATTATGACTTCTCAATCCACTACAATCCCTATAAGGAAAACTAGGAGGTATATTCTCAATGGGAAATGGATAATGCTTCTTTATCAATGATGATAATTGAAAAGTATTTCGTCTTCTTATATTTTTAGTGGATATACATGGGGATAATTAAGGGAGTAAAATAATCAATCCATTCAAAGATTATATCTCATCAATCAATCGAGGAAAAAATAAAGGATGCATGAAGAAAAGATGTGGAAATTCTGAAAAGGGAGAGATCTATCAGAAATGGGAAATCATATGATAAAAATATTGACAACGATGGAGTCCTATGGTTTGGGTCCCAACTATGTATACCATTTAATCCATAGATGAAGAAATAGTTTTGAATGATGCACATATATCAACTTTTTCTATCCACCCATGGAGCTCAAAAATGTATCGAGATCTCCAATAAAACATTTTTTGGGATAGTGTAAATAAGGAGATTGCGGAGTATACATCAAAGTGAATAGTAAGTCATGAAGTTAAGGCTGAAAGACATAATTATAAGGGGATTAGGTAACCACTACTCATACAAAATTCTATGTGTTAAAACATCACCTTGGACTTTTTCACTAGACTACCAAGAACATGCAATGGAAACAATGCTATATGGGTCATTATGGATTTTCATATATAGAAAACTCAAGTTATCACATTTCATTATGAATTAACTTTAGATTAACTTGGTTGTATATATATAAATGTAGTGGTAAATCTACATGAAGTACCACTATCTATTGTATATGATCAAGATCTAAGATTCACCTTGATGTTCTAGAAATGTATCCAACATGATTTAAGCACTAAACTGAACATTAGTATGACCTTTCATCCTCAAATTGATGGAAAATCTGAGAAAACTACTCATAAACTAGAACACATGTTGTGAGAATTTTCTAGGGACTTCAATAGTGGAAGAGAACAATATCGTCCACATGTTGAATTCTCATACAATAATAGTTTCCACTCGAGAATCCAAATTTCACCATATGAATCCCTTTTCTGGTAAAGGTGCAGAACAATAGCATGTGGGGAAGATGTTAGTGAGTGTAAGCATCTGGAAACAAAATCGTTGAATAAATGGTGGAGAAGGTTAAATCCATTCACCTTCACATCAAGGTATCCCAAAGATGAAAAATGAGTTATACATATTATCATCGATGAGACCATGAGTTCAAAGTTGGAGACATGGTATCTTTATGTACATCTCTACGGAAGAAGGTCATAAGGATTGGGAAATGAATGGAAGCTAAGTACTATGTACATTAGCCCCTCGAGATTCTTGATTGTGTTAGAGATGGGGCCTATCTACTAGAACATCCCATTACCATGACCAATGTACAAGATATCTTCAATCTATCACTCTTCAATAATTACATACCAGACCCTTCATAGGTACTCTCTTAAGATGTTCTATAGTTTTAGAATGATATTTCTTATGAGGATCAACCAATGAAGATCATGGATTATAAAGAAAAATTTCTAAGTAACAATACTACTAAACTGGGAAATGTTCTCTGGCAAAACAATATATATGAAGAGGCAGCATGGGAACTGGAGGAGGCGAGGTGGGAAAAGTACCCTCACCTGTTTATGGATTAGAATGTAAAATAAAATTTTGGAGGAGATAATTATTAAAGGGAGATAATGTAATGAAGAATTTTTTTATCAATGGGAATTTCATTATTATTATTATTTTATATAATCACATGAAATCACAACGCAACGAACATCTATGCACTATATGACTATTAAACATAATATTTTCACCACCATTATTTGAATTTCAAAAAAATAACATACAATTTTGCGATCAGTTAGCTGTTTGGAGTTCAGTGGAAGAAACATAATTTTTTGGTGAATAGTAACATACCCTTACGAATGGTAACCCAACCTTAGGAATAGTAATATCGCCCTTATGAATAGTAAATCTTCCAAAATAAAATTTTCCTCATCCGTCAATGCATAAATAAAATTTTTACATCTTAAAAGTGATAATATGACCATAGTAATAATATTGGTATATTTTTAAGTCATAAATTATAAATTAAAAATATGTAATTAATTTTAAAAAAAAATGTATTTTCCTAAAAGGTGTTCATAAATTTACACTTTTATGTCTCCTGGTTTGAAGATAATTTTTTAAGACCTTATGTAATTTTTGAAAGCCTATTAAAATCAAATATAGTTTGAAAATCTACATTTTTCAAATAAAAAATAATTAATTAATAATTTTATGAATTTTTTTTAGAAATGGGGTTCATTTGAGGAGTTTACATTTAAAAAAAATTTGGGTGAATTTTTGTGAATTTTCTGAAATACAAGAATTTTTACTGAATAGTATAGTACATTAATATACCCTATAAAAATATTATAAAATTAATCCAATATTCATTACATCATAAGGGATGTAGGCACCCAAATCACAAACTGACATGCACTTAATACTCTTTTTGGTAATGGAATCATCAGTATTTCTAGTAATGAGGGAAATTATTAAACTAATGATTTAGATATTATGAAAACCATCCTCACCTAAAATATAATCATCACCCACAATCCCTTCTTCTCATCACTCATCTCGGGCCCTTTGGCATCAAGAAATTCTATCCAAATCATTCAAAATTTTCCTCCCCCATTCCAAACAGCAATTGGTCTCCTCAAAATAAAAAATCATATCCCCATACGAGGATCGTAGAAATGATTGATTTAAGAGGTGAATTCCTATTTTCAATTCTTTTACTTTCATTTCAAGTTCATTTGTTTTATATTCTATCCCTACATTTCAACTTATAAATGATATGAAAAATCTATTAATTTACATTTACTGAAATATGTTTATGATAATGGAATAAGTTATTATCACTTCCCCTTTAATCTACTTTTATAGAAGTTCTAAAGACACAATCTGAGATGGGTTAATTTGCAACATTAATGGATGATGGTTTTTTAATTTCTATTACCATCTTAAATTTTGGCCATGATACCATATTAATTATTGATCAAGACTATAACATATGTATTATGTCACATCTATAGTGTTGTAATACTTTTATACACATGTATTGATTTATTAATAAAATTTGTTTATTGTGATAAAAATCCATCAAATTAACCCAAAAGGTTGTCAATAATTTTTTGTATACTGATTAAATACACTATAATCAACTAAATTAAATTTACAACAATGTATCCTTAGGGATATTTAATAATATAATATATATCCAACTCTAGTTAATTATCCCCATTTTACATGATTCTCCATTCCTGAAAATAACTAAACTGATCTTTAAAACCAACTATGTAAACAAACCCGAACAATAAAATTGAAACCCATAACCTATAAAAATGGTTATAAATGAACATAAAATTTTTGTAATAAACTTATAAATATATAACAGGTTCTTTGTTTATAAATTAATGATCTTAATTTTACAATTATGGTCATTAATATCGGGTGGAAAACACTATCAGACATAAGGTAAGGGATCCTCTCTATTTCACTTCTATTCAAGAATTCTCTCTATATTATTCCATTTTGTGTGTAATACATAATTATGGGGAATAATTATGAACCTCACCATATTTCACTACAAATTTAAATGTTATGATAAACCCTTTTCAATCACATCAATCATTCTTATATACACCTGATACCTAGCCGATAATTAGTAAGGGACTTTACCCGAACCACCTTTGGTCATTCATGCTTCCTTATCTTTTTTTTCCATAATTATTTTATCTTATCTTGTTATGTGAATATTATAAATTCTATGTACATGTACCCAATTCATTTAACATGATTCTTTCATCATCCTATTCCCACGATATAAATGTTTTTATGTGAATGCCTCGTCAATAGTTCCTGATAAGAAAACGTATTTTAAGGGAACTTTACGAATTCCTTCCAATCATCATGTATAATGTATTCTCTATTATTAAACCATTGGTTTTTTTATAAAATCAGTCTTTTAATTATGAAAAAATTCATGGATAACTTATGGTTTTTGTAAAATATCAATACCTTTGCTATTTTAAAATATCTTTTGTATTTCCCATAAAAACCTAATAGAAATTTATAATGCTAAAATTTTGTAAATAATATTCATTCTTATTTTCACTTATGTTTGAAATTACATACCTTTATTTTTGTGTATTTTACCATATAAATTTACGTGAAGGTTCTAATGCATTTTTTTCAAGGACACTTTTTTATACTCCCATTCGTTATGATTTATGACATGATTGTGGTACCCAATTCTTTATATGGGTAACCCTTATGTTTATGTAATATTTGTTATGTATGATTATTTATAAAGAAAACATATTCAAGAAAAGATAATATGTGAGTACCCTTATATCAAACCAAATTATTTTGTAATGTTGAGTCTCAAGAGACGTTATGTTTGACGGTTTTGGCGGTTAGCCTTGCCTACTATTACCATGCGTGACTGTCTTAGAGGTTAGCCTTGTCTTCTGTAACCACTATGAATGGTTATAGTGATTATCTAGGAATCATGATAATTTCATGTTTTATGTTTTTTCAACATTAATCTGACTTAGTGTTTATAGGATTATATGTTTATATATTATTTTACAATATGATACATACCATTTCATGTCATCATGTTATTCCTTCTAACCAATGTGCTAATACTTCATTCTTATGTTTACACCCTTGTTGGAATTCTTAGCTCATACATTAGTTAATTTTATCCCAAGGTTATCCTAGGAAAATGTTTGAGCACAATGGATGTAAGGGGATCATTTTGAAGATTAAATAAAGAAGTGTTTTCCCATGTTTTCAATTTTATGTACCTTGTCTTCAAAGACACTAGAATTAACGATCAATGACATTTAATTTGATTTATAAATAATCTTAAAATCATATAATGTTTTTTTAAAGGCTTGGATCGCTATAAGGTGGTATTCTACATTCCCACAAACAATTTATTTTGTATTATAAACAAATTGAAAGAATGATGGTATTTGTCATATAGTAATTAAAATAAGTATTAATAAATCACAAATACCATATTTATCAGATAAAAACAATATTTAAATCATAATTAACTACTATAAGTTGTGTTAAAGTAACAACTAACTACATCATTTCGTGAAGCTATTGTACGATGTACTCATCAATGATGATTTCATTACCCATTTGTTGGAAGTGTGTATAGGTTTAGTTATATAACATAACATAAAAATATATCACTATATTTTAGATAATGTGGTTATTATATAATCATTTAATTAGAATAATTTAATGTATTTAGAATTAAATAAAAAATGTATCATTATATAATGATGCCTCTTTATTTAATTCTTATTAGTTTCCATGAAATAACATTATTGGAATAATTTACACAAAGATTTAAGATTATTCACTATTGGAATTTTATATAATTGTGATGGCCTATTTGCAACGGGAATCCGTCACAAATAGACTTTAGCAACGGGGCCCTGTCACAAATAGCTCTTTATAGAAAACATTGTCACAAATAAAAGTATTTGCGATGGTCCCGTCGCAAAAAATTTTATTTTCAATGGGAAACATTTTCTTCGCAAATAATCTTCTGATTTTATGTATTATATATACGTAAACTTTTTCAAAATAGGACCATCGCAAAAACTATTTGTGATGGGCTCTTGTCCCATTGAAATATATATATATATATAACACTCTCTAAGACGGGCCAGTCGAAACAATTTATTTTCTACAACCAAGTAGTACAGTAGATAATATGTTTCTAAAAATATTTAGGTAGAGTATTTCTAACGGGACCCTATTGCAAAAGCTCCCGTCGCAAATAATAAATTAATATTAAAAAATAAAAAAATTATTAAAATTATGATTAATGAAAATATAATATTACTCTTATTAAAATAATAAAAAAATAAAAAATATTAAAATTATCAATATTCACAAATATATATAAAAAATATAAAAAATAAAAAAATAATAAATTTTAAATTATGTAATATTTGTACCGATATAAAATAATGAAAATGTAAATAATTAATATTGCAATGTTAAATTAAAATGTTTGTAACATAAAAAATTCACCGGGGGGTCGTCTTCTGGATGAGGTGTAGGAGCTGAAGGAGCTGGTGGAGGAAACTCCATCCCTAAACTATGAGTCAGATGGCGCATGTACTCTATATGCACTTGATACATCTACTACCATCGACACCACTGCTCCTCGTAATACTTATCATGTTGCTGCTATCACCGACACATCTCTTCTTGCTGCTTCTGCAAAGTCTCTTTATGCTTAGCCTGAGCTCGCAACTACTCCTAATACTGTGAGCCAAAAGATGATGCCTCTCTATGAGCTCCACTCAAGCAGGACACCGACATAGAAGCAGTACCATAATAAGTACCGGGAGTCAAATGAGAGGCGATGACAACTAATCTACCCTTCTCAAAGCCATACTGAGTTGCCTGCATCCATGCCGCCTCATCGAAATTGTGAGCACGGGTCTGCTCAGTCTTCTCATCCCGACCCTCGGCCTATGTCTGAGAGGTTTCGGCCTCATATTACTCATTAAATTCCAAATTAAAATTAAATTTGTCAAAATATTATATGCAGTTAATTGTTTAACTGAAAAATAATACTAACCACAATCTGACGCTGGCGATCACCTCTAGTCTCTCTAGTAGCTGGATCACAGTACATCCTCCAATAAACGTTGAACTCTGTAATATTGGGATGCTCGAATTCCTACAAAAATATAAAATAATCTGTTTATAATTAATGTTATATAACATATTTAAAAAATGTCCTTACAAGATTCTCTCTATCCGAACTGAATGTATGACTTGTAGCTTGATGCTTCACCTCCTCTCCCCCCAGGTTCTGTCGTCCCACTGAAGATCTCCTCTGAAATCCACCACCCAACCACTGTAAACATAATCCATCCCAAACGTGAGATGAAATGTACTCTGGTCAGTGGGATCTACACGACACATCAAATTCTGTCACCCCTGCTTTCTTAATGGTTGTACTTCTCAAATTGTGCAAAAACTGGCAGAAACAGTGACACATAGAAACCTGCCATGTTGTGTGGACAGCGTCGCGCAAGCTATCATCGATAGAATGCCATAAACCCTACAAAAAATATATAATATCAAGTTAATAAAATAAATTTCAAAATAAATATTATTTATTTATGTACCAGCCAATCCTGGAACAAGTCTCATCACACATAAACAATAATTTGTTCCCATGTGATCCATGGATGAGAAAGATAATTTCGCAATATATCACTCCCCTGTCCAATAGCGAAATGCTGAAAACTATGAAAAAGGAATAAATAATCAAAAAATTAGTATATATATAAATAAATAAATGAAATATAAATAAAATATACTAGTTACCATACCTCCGTGTGCGTGGATCGAAACCGAGATGTGGAAAGAGCTCGAGGATAGGGTCAAGAATCATCATTCGTGCAAGACTGCACCCCCTCCATGTACCTCTTGAACCACTAGTTTGATAAGGGTCCGATGATCCAACAACCTCATCATCCAAATGTAGCTCAGACTCCTATAACTCACAAAATATATCAGAGTCCATCTGGAAGACAAAATGATTGTTATTAGCAGAAAGTTGAAAATAATGACTATATATAGATATATATTAGTTATGATTATAACCAAAATTTAATTGTGTCAATGTTCATCTTCATCCTCTTCTCTATAGCTGTCAATGTCAATGTCTTCATCTTCCTACTCAACATCATCAATATCCATATGAGTTTCAGTTTCAACATCTCTTGTCATTTCAAATTCATTTGTAACGTCATTAACATCTTCATCACCATCGATATTCACATCTCTTTGTGAATCAGATGCATTTTGAGCTGTCTCTTGAAAAATTTCAATTCCTTCCACTTCAGCAGAACCACATTCTGTTTGAGTAAACTGATTTTCCCAAGATTTCATTTTTATTATACTCCACCAATCACTCAAGTCTCTTGAGTAGCATAGTACATTGCATAATAAATTTGATATGCATATTGAACCTGTAAAATTGATTCATTTACTGCAAGAAGAAATTTATATTTAATATCGATGATTCAATGAGTTGGTTGAACACAAAAAACTCTCTCAGTATCCAACCACCAACTTTTAAACATTGTTATGTAATTCTCTCCTAGATAACACAACTCTATAATGTCATTCAAGAAGTTATAAAATTCAACTTCAATTTCTCTTTGATGTGATCCTCTCAAGAAAACTCCATTGTTCATTGTTTTTTTATTCCCTTTATGCATGTGTATGAATTCAAAAACCATTCAACAAATATGAATTATATGATTTAACCATTTTGGATGGTAGGTTACTCAGTATACATAGTCTCTTATTAATTTTAACAACATATCGAGACACATGAATTTTTCTAAAAAAATTATCAATATAATAAATAATAATAAAAATTGATATTAAATCATAAATAATTTATGGTACCAGTTTTTGAAACCATTGAGAATTTTTTTTTGTCTGCGTTATTCAAGAGCATCTGCTGTAATATATAAAATTTGTTTCTTGATATGATTATCACATAACCTACAAATAAAATATGTTTAAAAATTTTGCCATAAATTATAGAATAAGTGATAGAAGCACTCACAGGACAAATGATGTCATTTCTTCACAGTTGATCAGAACGTATGTATGATCTCTATGATGTTCATCATCTGAAATCCATCGTTCACGAGCTCCACTGAATCCACGATTTGGCTGATTAAAAACTATTAATTGATTTTCCATTTTTTCATTAACATTACCCTCATTTCGTCCCATATGATACTATTTTGAGGGATATTGAGATTCAATATAAAGAGAGCAGAAGATATCAATTTCCTCTTTCAAATAAGTTTCATCAAATGAGACTTCAACTGATGTTTTGTTATGTATTTTTTTCATCAATTCCGGCAAGCATCTATCAAATGGGTACATCCATCGAAACTATACTAGACCTCCACATTTAGTTTCATGTGGAAAATGTAATATCAGATGTTCCATTGAGTCAAAAAAAGTCGGTGGAAATATTTTTTCCAATTTACATATAATTACAGCAACAACTTCTGCGAGTTTTGTTAATGGATCTTTGTCTTTTGTCATTTCACAAATGTCTCGAAAAAAATAGGATATGTCTGTTATCGAATCCCAAATCATAGAATTCTACAAACCTTTGAATCCAATCAGCATAAGTCTTTCCATTATAACATGACAATCATGACTTTTTAATCCAGTAATATAACCATTCTTAACACATCTTTCCAATTTGGAAGCATAGTCATCTGGATGTATCAAATATGCAATCCACTAACAAAATAATAAACGAATCTCTTTGGATAGTGTGTAGACATCTTTTGGCTTCATTAACCTCATTGACCTAACATTTTAAAATAATTCAAGTTCTGGTCACCTAAAAATTCAAGCAAGATCTAATTGTGGCTTTACAGTATCTTTGGTCTTACCTAATGTATCCAAAATTGTATGAAATAAATTATCAAATCAATTCTTCTTAATATGCATAGCATCAAACATGTGGCGGACCAACAAATCAGGCCAATAATGAAGATCCCAAAAAATGATCTGTTTTATCCAATTATGTTCTTTCCCAAAGCCATGAATTTTTTTTGGGATTATTGTTGGTCCAAATGTGATGGGGGTAATGAAAATAAAACTGATTTTAACTCTGTACCTGATATCATCTTTGGGGGTTCATCCCTTTCAATTGTACCTTTTTTGATATGAGATTTGTTCCTCCGAAAATGATGAACGGTTGGAAGAAATCTACGGTGACAATAAAAATATCAAGGTTTTTTACATTGACCAGCATAAAGGCTTTGTTTTCCTTCATAGAGTAATTACATGATTTTAGACCATGTGTACTCCAACTAGATAACATCCCATATACAGGAAAGTCACGAATCATCTACATCAATGCAACTTTTAATATGAAATTTTGTTTCGCATCAACATCATATGTATTAACACCATCAATCCAAAATTCATTTAACTCATCAATCAATGGTTTCAAATAAACATAAATATTCTTTTTTGGATGTGCTGGGATTAATAGAGTCAAAAAGATATAAGGATCCTTCATCAACATCCAAGGAGGAAAATTGTACTGAGTCATAAAGACATTCCAACATGAATACTGACTACTATAAGAACCAAACAAACAAAAACCATCAGTAGAAATACCCAATAACACGTTATGGGATTTTATAGAAAAAGGCAGATGCAGATGGTCAAAATGATTCCATGAATCACTATCGGATGGATGATTCAAGCTTTTATCAGTTGAAAACATGGTTTTGTGCCATGACATCATTGACGTTTTGTTCTGAGACATAAATAAACACTGCAACCAACATGTAAGGGGGAAATATCTATAATTTTTTAGTGGAATCGATCTAGAATTCCATGTTTGAGCACATTTATACCTCAATTTTCCACGTCTGGGAAAAATATCCAATGACCCATTTTCACCAGAATATAAGATGAAATGATTTGGACATGCATGAATCTTCCGATAACTAAGGCCCAAATTATGAATCAGCCACTTTCTCTCGTAGTAATTTGGAGTAAGCACATTTCTTTCAGGTAACATTGTTTCACCCAAAGAAAATATCTGATCAGAACAGTTGTTTGACATTCCATTATCTTATTTAATAGCCATAAATATTGTAACCGCTTCGAATTTTCTTATCTTGCAACCAGGATATAATGTATCCATAGCAGACCTCACCAACTCATAAAATTCAGATGGATCCAAGTTAGGAGTTAATTCAATATCATCCTGAGTTTCTGTTTGTTGCACAAATGGAACTGCAACATCATGTTCTAAATTTTGAAATCATGATGGATCTGGAATCAAGTTATTATGATATTCTATGGAACTGTGTTCACCATGTTAATACTAAAAAACATAATCTGGTTGAAAACCAAACCTCAAGGGATGTCCCCAACCTTATCAAATGTGAAAAACGTTGTCAAAGAACATTTTTTACAAGGACACTTAATTGTGCCTTCTTAAACATATTCTGTTTTTGATGATGTAAATGCTAAGAAAGCTTCAACACCCTCAATATATGCAGTATTTAAACCAGAACCATTTGGATTTCTTTGCTGATTCATCCATGCTCGATCATCTAATAATGACTAATGTCGACTTCCTTGTTTTGTATTTTTCTACAAAAAATATGAAATCATAACTTTATTTTAATAGTATGAAATTATAAAAACACTATCTGAAAAAAAAAAGTCAAATAATTAATACTACTTAATGATTATCATTAATTATGGGAGAAACAATTTCATGTGTATTCACTGCTACTCTTTTTCCTGATAGCTCATTTAATTTCATATTTCTTACACTTAATTTTGCTAATTATTAATAATTATTTACAATTCTTTCTAATTATTACAAATTATTACAAATTGTTACAATTTGTTACTAATTATTACAATTTATTAGTAATTATTACAATTTATTACAATTTATTACTATTTATTACTATTTATTAATAATTTAGAAATACATTCAATACATAGAAAAAGGAAAACTGCTTGAATAATGAAATAAAATATGGTAATCATCATTGTAGAGATGACTACAAATTTTCCCTTCATTATCCTAGCAGATTTCATTTACTAATTATAAGTAATAAAAAAATTATATTTTCAATATTTACAAAAAAACAATATTAATATTATTAAAATAAAAAAATTTATAAAATATTAAAATTATCAATATTCACAATAGACTTTGTTCTATTCTTAACATGTTCAAATCTCAAAGGGACGTCAATTTTCAAGTCATGTGCAATAAAAATTTTGTGGCAGTCATGTCC
Organism: Viscum album; assembly: GCA_963277665.1. Classification (NCBI taxonomy): domain Eukaryota; kingdom Viridiplantae; phylum Streptophyta; class Magnoliopsida; order Santalales; family Viscaceae; genus Viscum; species Viscum album. Next base: position 1,666,296,282 of record OY728156.1, read on the forward strand.
AATGTAATCTCTATAATTGTACTTGAATGGTTGATCACCTTGAAATTAGTGTTGCAATAGGACGACCAAAGTAATGACGTTCTCGTCTCTAAGAATCATCTCACATGACACTTTAAATAGATAAATATTTTTTAAAAAATTTTGGGGATATCATTATGTTTTCCTTAAATTTTTAAGGAAAATTTGTCTATGTGAAGGTTCATGTGAGATAGTTATTATAGATAAGAAGGGCATGACTTAGTTTTTTTGATTGCAACATTACTTGTGAGTTGAAAAACTATGCAATGAAAATTATAGAGTTTATATTGGACATAGATGACACAAACTTTATATTGCGCATGAACTAACAATTGATGACCCTTTGAGATTTTAACATGTTAAGAATAGAGCAAAGCCTGTTGCGAATATGGATAATTTTAATATTTTATAATTTTTTATTTATAAATATTATTATTGTTTTTTCATAAATATTGATAATATAATTTCTTTTCTAATTATTTCAAATTATTACTAATTATTGCTAATTATTTATAATTATTGAAACTTTTTAATAATTTTTTCTAATTTTTGCTAATTATTTCTAATCATTTCTAATTAATGCTAATTATTTCTACATATAGCTAATTATAGCTAATTATGTCTAATTATATCTTATTATATCAAAATATAGCTAATTATAGCTAATTATAGCTAATTATATCTAATTAAAGCTAATTTTATCTAATTAAAGCTTATTATAGCTAATCATAGAAAATTATAGCTAATTATAGCTAATTATTCCTAATTATAGCTAATTATTCCTAATTACTCCTAATTATTCCAAATTATTCCAAATATTTCCTAATTATTCTTAATTATTCCTAATTATTCCTAATTACTTTTAATTATTCCTAATTATACCTAATTATTCCTAATTATTCATAATTATTCATAATTATTCATAATTATTCTTAATTATTCCTAATTATTCTTAATTATTCCTAATTATTCCAAATTATTCCTAATTATTCCTAATTATTCCTACTTATTACTAATTATTACTAATTATTTCTAATTATTACTAATTATTTCTAGTTATTACTAATTATTCCTAATTATTCCTAATTATTTCTAATTATTCTTAATTAATCCTAAATATTCCTAATTATTGTTAATTCTTCCTAATTTTTTTTTAATTAATCCTAAATATTCTTAATTATTCTTAATTATTCTTAATTATTCGTAATTGTTCCGGATTATTCCTAATTATTCTTGATTATTCCTCCTTATTCCTAATAATTCATGATTATTACTAATTATTCCTAGTTATTACTAATTAATCCTAATTATTACCAATTATTCCTAATTATTACTAATTATTCCTAATTATTACAAATTCTTCTTAATTATTACTAATTATTACTAATTATTATTAATTATTACTAATTATTCCTAATTATTCCTAATTATTACGAATTATTCCTAATTAGCACTAATTATTCCTAAGTATTACTAATTTAACCTAATTATACCAAATTATTTATAATTATTCCTAATTATTACTAATAATTCCTAATTAATACTAATTATTACTAATTTTTACTAATTTTTCCTAATTATTACTAATTATTCCTAATTATTCAAAATTATTACTAATTATTACTAATAATTCCTAATTATTACTAATTATTACTAATTATTTCTAATTATTACTAATTATTCATAATTATTTCTAATTATACCTAATTATTCCAAATTATAACTAATTATTCCAAATTATTCCAAATTATTACTAATTATACCTAATTATTCTTAATTATTACTAATTATTACTAATTATTCATAATTATTCCTAATTATTTCTAATTATTCCGAATTATTCATAATTATTCTTAATTATTATTAATTATTCATAATTATTCCTAATTATACCTAATTAATACTAATTATACTCATTTAAAATTAATTATACCTAATTAATACTATTTATTCCTAATTAATACTATTTATTCATAATTAATACTATTTATTCCTAATTAAAACTAATTATTCCTTATTAATACTAATTATTCCTAATTATTACTAATTATTCCTAATTATTCATAATTATATCTAATTAATCCCAATTATTCGTAATTATTCCTAATTTATACTATTTATTCTTAATTATATATATTTATTCAAATTATATCTATTTACTCCTAATTATATCTATTTATTACGAATTATATCTTATTATTGTTAATTTTAACTAATTATTTATAAATATAACTAATAATAACAAATTCATAGTAAAAATAAAAATATAAATAAAAATCTATAAAAATCTAATTAAATTCGAACTAATTAATAACAATCAAAATTAACATAAAAAATAAAAAAAAAATTACCTTAAACTTTGATATTCTAAAGATATCGACCCCCACCGATTGATCTTGTATAAAAAACATCAACTAAAAAATATTCTCTTTAAAATTGAATAATAAAGAGAGAGAGAAATCAATATTTGAATGATTTGTGAAAAATACGGATGGATGTATATATAATTAGATTAGTTGCGACAGGATTATTAGTGATGGGCTTACCGTCAAAAATGGTTCTATTTGCGACGGGGCCCGTCGCAATTACCCTCGCCCGCATTAATTACAGTCGGTGGTTAAAAGTTTATTTGCGATGAGGCCCGTCGCAAATAGTACGTGCCGACTATCTTTTTTGCGACGGGACGACATCCCGTCGCAAAAGCTTATTGACCACCTCCAGGTACTTTCGACGGGTCCAATTGCAAATACCCCTGCGCGGTTTGGCACACAAGCCGCGAGGCTTGCTCGCGAACCCGCGCTATACTATTTTAGATGGGAGGTGAAATCCCATCACAAATACATGGTTATTTGTGACGGACTACGTTCCCCATCGCAAATAACTTCCTCTACGGTCTTGTTGTGAAGAGATTTCTTCCCATCAAAAATAACCCGTTGCAAATACTCATTTTTCCCGTAGTGAATGTATGATAGTATGGATGTTCGGTTATAAAATGGGTAGGTTTATGATGAAAGAAGGTCCTTAAAGGAGTAAACATGTGAGGGGGTGATGAGTTCCATTTTATAGGGGAGGAGGAGTGGCATTCTAGTAAATTAAAAAGAAAAAATTATTATGAGATCTCCCTTATCTCTTGTTACTCCAATTAAATAAATTATTCTATAGAAATGTGTATATGGTCTAAATATTTCATGGAAATGGGTTCTAGAAATGTTTTTTTGGTCATTTACCCCCATAAGATTAAATATTGACAACTATGTAAACTCATTTATAATTTATTAACTGTAATGAACTTTATTAAATTCACTAATTATTTAGGTCAAATACCTTGCTGGAAATTAAGTAAGTTATAAATTATTTTATCTCTTAATATAGAATCCATATATAAACATTCTAGTCCCATAAGTGGAATAAATTAATTTAAAATCAATCATATATATGGGATGTGACAATAAGTATTTCAAGAGAAATTATAAAAGGTTTGAAATATTTTTGAACCTGATTTCATTGTGAAATTTATTAAAATTACATATTTTTCTTAAATGATATAATATTTATTTATTATAAATTAGAAACAATTTATAATATAATTTATCACGATATTATATTTAGTTGAAAAACTATTTTCAATTAAATTACTTTGTCATTCATTATTCATCAAAATATTAATGTTCTCATAAAACATACAAAAATTGTACTAAAGTAAATTTTTATACTTATATTTAATAATTAAAGATAATTTATCTAACTATAACTACATATTTGTAAAAATATAGATTTTAAACAACTACTCCGTTATATGGTGTTAAAACCGCCTTTTAAAAATTAACATCTTTTTTATGCTCAAAATTGGATTGGTTCTAATTTAGCCATGTCATACTTTTTTGATAAATAACAAAAAACTATATATATATATATAATATAAATAAAATTAATTTTTTCACTAATAGTTATTAATTTATTTAATAAGATAAAACAAAATTATAATAAAATAACTAGTTTTCCATAAAAAAATTCATTATATTCATTTATTGTTTAATTTCATTTAGAAATAATTGGTAACCAGTGAATTAAATTTATAAAAAATTGTAGAATTTACCTTTCTTAATTTAGTCAATATCATTCATTTATTCCATTCCAATGACTAGGTGACAACTATCGAAACAATTTTAATAGTATATTGGTGTTTGGTAAGACTAGGGCATCCGTGTAACATAAATAATCGATGGTCCTCGATGTCGTGTGCGATGCAAGATAAACATTGTATTGTGTTTTTTTCATAATAAAATATGTATTGTTTGTAATTTAATGTTTCCATAAATTTAATTTAATTTGTAACATCATACTACATAAAACATTTGGATCTTACATCCTACCATCCATTAAATGAATTTAAACATAAAATTTCATATTGGTTATCTTAGGATAAGAATTTATATAATTGTTTTATTGAAACAAACATAGTACAAAATAAATATTGAAAAAATACCTTAAAATTTATTTTGAGATACAAAAATGTCACCCAGTGTTATACATTACATGGATTCGTCATTGGGAGAGCATTAGTGGGAAATTAAATGAATGATTTCGAATGAAAAACAATTTCTCATGAATTTATAGTTAATGATATAGTGTAGTGAATATGAGGTCAATGTCAACAAAACAATTCCATATAGAAGTGGAAAGATATAATTATATAATTACTAGAAATGATAAAATGATGAAATTTTATTTCAGGATAAATTTTGTAATGTTGGGTGATTTATTTTTACATATATAATGAGAACATAGAAAATATATACACTCAACGAGTAGAATTTATACCTTTAATAAAATTCCAAAAAAATATTATCCTTTTCTACATATGATGTGTAATTAAGAAGAAATTTTCTTTCCACATGCACTGAAATAATATTTTAAAGACCACATAACCAGAAAAGGGAAAACCTAATTATTTCCATTGTCTTTAGACACTATCCATAACCAAAGAGCCTAAAACAATGTAAAATAATTCATAAAATAAATAAACCATCATATAATACAAAAATTTTCGAAATTAAATAGTAATTCAAAAATTTCAAACATACGTATTTTAGAAATAAAATTGTGTAAAATTTTTGAAACATATCAGGACAATGTTCAAAACCAAAGTTTTAGAAGGATTTGATCATATATTCATCCATTATAAATAAACTAATACTCATAAATTTAAATACCATATTTTTCTATAATATATATAACATTTACCTATATAAAAATTGCAGCTAACCAAGAAATATTTTAAGCCAATAATATAGTGTAAATCTATTAACATCAATCGATCAGGGGTTAAATCCCCACCACCTTTCCAAATGTGACGGGTGCCAGCCAACATACTTTTTGACCTTTTTAATTTAATTTAGAAAAACCAGTCATCTCTAAAACACTTCATGATAATATAATGAGTTATTAATCCAAACCCCAAAAAAATATCCCAATATTTTATTGATAATCTTATGACATTTCACTATTTAAACCCCTTAATATACGTGTCTAAGAATTTAAAATTATGATAATCCATAATCATATTGAACCATGGTTGTATGGCTAACTATTAATTTAAAATCAAATAAAATATTTCTAATCTCTAGTGTTCAAGGAAATTTCCTCTCATACAACTGATAATAGTTATAGACACTCACTAACTAATACTTAGTTTAAATCCACAATATTAAATTTTCAGCAATACTGTTAATAATTGTTTCTTAAATATTTTTGGAAATTCCATACAAAATCAGAATGAGAACTATAAAAAATTAAATTCATGAAGACCTTTAAGGTTGAGAGTTATATAGGATTATGACACAATCGTATATAGTAAATTCACATCAACTTGGACTCATAAACAATTGGATGAGAATGTGTAACATCATCATCCATTATAAACATCATTTCTTAATTCAGATTTGATAATGAAAAACATCCTTGTGAAATCATTTATAGACATATAATATTCAATATAATTCTTTTAATGCCAAAAAAAAGGTAATATATGACGTTTGATCTCAGATTACAAATAAGGGTAGAAATATGTATTAACAATTGAATGTCATCAATTAACATAATATAAAATACATATATGATTATGTAATCAAAGTGCATGATTGAATCTTAAAGGAACTCATAAACATAAAAACCCAGATCATTAAATATTAAAAAATGGAATAAAATTTCTTTAAAAAACAACAATCATGTTCCATGTGATATCAATCATGATCTTTAAAAATATTTTAAACCCTTATAAAGAACAAACGAAACATGTACATACTTGACATATCATCATTAAATTACTATAAAATTCACTCTTACAAATAAAATAATCAGACAGTAGAATACAATTCCTTTATATTTATGGGATATCATTGAGTCACCATTCATTGGTTTATCCTGTAACATCTCTTTATTGGTTTTTCATGGAACCATCCTACATTGGATTATCATAGAACCACCCATCAATGGGTTATCATGTAACTATCAATAAAATATCCATGTACCATTAAAAAATCATAGCAATTATAATCATTCATTACATAATAATATCCTAGGAACAACCATTATCCCTTTTAAAACATTTTCATCACATGGAAAAGAAATTACTTTCTTAGAGATCTCATTGAACCATGATTTACCCATGGAAATGAAAAAAGTTCCAAAAAAATATCTTTCAAACATGGTTATCAACTTGAAAGTAAATGTGTTCTATCAAAATTTTTATAAAACATGGATATCTAGTGGAGAGGAAATGGGATCCATAACAATGTATTTAGTATATAATTAAACTATAGAAATGAAATGGGTTTCATAATGATATAATTGAGACATGATTTCCCAAAGAAAAGAAATGGGTTCCAAAACAAATTAATTGAATCCAGAATAACTTATGGAAATGAAACATGTTCTATTGTAATATATTTGAAATAGGGTTATCTCATGGTGATGAAACAACTTCTATAATAATCTCTTTAAAACATGGTGATCCTTTATAAAAGAAACATGATCTATAAAAATCACATGGAAATAAAATTTATCCATATATATGATAAATAATATAGTATTAATAAAATATTAACCTAGTAAAATATATGTAAAAATATGTTTGTTGACATTCATAAATGGAAATAAAATTAAAAATATCATTAGAAATATTATGGTGGAAAATAATCTTCAAATATTCCAAAGTGTCCCATTATACATTGAAGCATTTGGATCATTAAACATGTGAATGTGTAACATTAAATGAGACATAAATTATAATGATAAAAAATATTTAAATTATATATTATTTTAAATGAATAATATATACACCTTATAAAATTAGTTATGTGTATGACATAACAAACGTCTTGAAGAAGGAATATTATGTAATAATTCCATTTTTTGGTAACATTGAAACTACAAACCACATGAGATATAGATCCTAGAATTCATATGTAAAACTAAATAAATTGTGTATACGAATAAGCAAATACAATCAAAGGTATTAGATATGCCACATAAGTCTTACAAAAACAAATTACAGGCTTTATTCTACATTACAACTATGGTAACATCATAATCCAGATACTGAAAAGTAGAAATCATAAAATAAAAACTATAAATACCATGGATATAAAATAATTTTTCATATCATATTACAATATGTGTAGTATATATCCCGATAATATAAGTAAGTGGTTAATATGACATTTTTCTCACTAATGTAGTATGTGTGATGGAAAATACAATAAGAGATCGAATTTTTATAGCTATAATAAAATAATAAAATAATAAAATAAATATGTTTGAAAAATTTAAATCCTTAAAATAAATGTGTAAATAAATTATATTTCATCAATAGGTAACTTCCTATATATTATTTACATAACATAACTAAAGAAATTTATGTTTAACATAATGAAAGGAAATTGAGTTAAGAAACCCATTAATAGGAGTCTGATTTGTCATTCCTTTCCACTATCATCATGAATAATAAAATATTGTTAATTTCTTAATTTATTTATAATAATTAGACGTTTATTAATAATTTTATTTCACTAATATAAATGTTATATAAAATTAATGAATCAATAATGTTAAACTCTGGACATTTGACCTTATTTGGATTATATATCAAAACAGACTTTGAAAGGATGAATATGAAAAATGGGGTCAATATTAAAACATCCCAAAATAATAATCATGAAATAATTATTGAAATTTTATTGAGAATATAAATTTTAAATCATTTAAAAATATTGTTTTTAAAAATTTAAAAACATTATGATCATAGAGGTGGTAGGAAATACAAACGCATGAGTAACATTCTCATCTTTCGATGATTATTATGGAAATAAGGTAAGTAATATTTATATTTATAGAAATTTTTTTATATCATAAACACCTTATGATATACTTTTATATATTTATATATCATTCATATAATTTGGTGATGAAAAAATAATCACATGGCTTTGAGGAGGTAGTATTCCACACACCCCTGAACGATGTAATAATATTATCAGTGTGTGAAATTAAAAGAAGAAAACTAAATTTTATATTTACAGATAAATAAATATTTCATCAATATTATAATTATTTCATTAATATCATATGTTATTACTTATTCAGTCCTTAATACATTATACATTATATTTTAATGAATCACATTGCTCCGAGAAGGCAGTTGTCCACACATCCACAAACTATGTTATCATATGACATAAAAAATAAATATAATGAATGTATTTGTTATATAATAATTAAAAATGAATTAATTAGTAATAAATATAATATATACATAATAAAAATTGTATTTACATCATAATTCCCAACTTTAATATGTGGTAATGGAAAAAAGTAATTACATCATTTCGCGATGTGGTTGTTTACCAGACACACGAGCTGTGATTTCGTTAACCAATTGGTGGATATGTGGGTAGGTTTAGGTGAAAATAACAATACGACATATCAATATTTTTATTATATAATCATGGAATATGAATAATTGAATCGTTGTGAATGAAATAAAACAATGCTAATCATCAAAGATTGTTTCCACTTATAGAGGTAACTCATTTTTATTTGTAGTAATGTACTTTCATGGATTGATTTATGCCCAAATTTTTTATCATTGAACTATAGGAGGTATTTTGGGAGATTTTTTACAATGAATTAGTGTGATCTAAATTTATTGAGATGGGTGATTATGTTAGGGGGTGGTGACTTCTATTTTATACTTGATGGGAAAAACCATTATTGTAAATATAAAAATAGGAAACATTATTGGGAGGTACCTTTTAAATCATGTGACTCCAATAAAAAATAAAATTATAGAGATGTTGGTTTATGGTCAATATACAACAATCTAATGGTATTTTTAAAACATTCTATGTAATTTTCCATTAATATTAATGTTTGACCATTATGTAAATTCATTTTTATCGTAATCACTCTATAATATTTAAATTTCTCAAAATAATCATTTTGGTAAAAAAAATTGAAGTATAAAATATTTTTGATTTTACAAATTAAATATAAATTAATTCTTTTTGGTAAATTATAACCAACTAACTAGAAGTAATAAATTTTAAATTAATTATTCATACGGGACGAGATAAATGGGTTTTCAAGAGAAATGTTCAAAAGATTTAATGTTTCTATATTCAGTTTCATTGTGAAATTTATTAAAATGATCTAAATTGTTTTAAATGATATAAAATAGATATAAATATTATTTTAATCAAATATAAGATATTATTTAATAGTATATTATATTTTCATGTCATACACTATTCTTTAAAAGATAAAATTTCTCATAAGAATACATAAAATTATCCCAAAGTAAATTTTTATATCTGTCATTCAAATATGATTTTTATTTTATAATGTAAAAAATAGATATTTTTCATAGTTTATATTTAATAAAAGTAATATTTTAAATCGTGGTACAACTACCATATTAAAATATACTTCTTCTTTATTCTTCAAATTTAAAAATATATCATTTTTTCACATAAAACATATTGGATGAATTTCAAACATTATTTGTTAAATATATAAGTTAAAATTTAGTCAATTTGTTAAATTTATTATTATTAATTTAATTTTTTATGATAATGAACCATTAATACCATAATAATTATGTTTTATAAAAACATATCCATTATATTCAATTGGTCATTATTTTAATTATTATTAATTTGTATCCAATGAATTAATATTATAAATACTTGTAAAATATTATTCTAATGGGTTAGTTAAATTCACAAATTTCCTCAATTCAAATGGATAGGTGATTACTATGATAATTATATTAATATCATTTAGTTTTCTGGTAAGAATCGTGCTTCTATATAACATTAGTTATCAAAGGAACATGATGTTGCATACAATAAAGAATATAAATGGCGTTTCATATGATGCATTCTATACTATTTATTAAATGAAACAATAGCTAAAAAATAATTTAAATTAATTTGAAAAATTATATTAAAAAAAATATATGTTACATTGAACACTATTGAGTTTGTAATATAAACTATTAGTGATTCCTTTTGATTCTACCACACTTGAAGATCTCTTCCCCTTTCTTATTTTCTTTTAAAAGGACTCGCATATAAAGAATAAAGGATTATTCCACCCAGGCGATAGTTGAGTCATATCATCAAATCGATATTCAACAAAATGACGAGTCCATCAGCTTCCTATTTGTGATATTCAGCATGTTCACACAATTGAATAAGATATGATATTTTATTGGTGGAAGTAACATAATAGATATTTTTTTTATATTTTCTTATATAGTTTTTGGATTCATGTAGGATGATCATTCGATTTTAGTATTCATACTACTAGTTTAACAATGTTTATTGTTTGTCAATCTATGCTATAAAACTGATTAAACTTTCAAATTGGAATGATTATAATGAATTTAGTGAGATTACTACAGCTATATGGGAACGCAATACCCAAATTATTGGGTATGTATGATTGATTTGATTTTTGGAAATCCAATATAGAAACATTGACCACCGGAGAGATGGATCATATAGATCAATGTAATGAAATTTATTATTGCATATTAATAATTAAATATCCCATTTCTTCCCATATTGATATTGTTAAATAAGGGAGCTAGAAACTGTGGTGGAACATCAGGTTGTGATACATGAAGTAAAACTATATTTTTTTATATTTATTTGAATTTACTCCCATGAATTTATTATTTAAAAGTGTTTTAGAATTATTTTGAATTAAATGACAATTTAATTATTTGTTATGAATTTTATTTAAATAGATGAATGTGTGAACTTAATTATTTTATTATACATATGGAAGAAATAAAAATAATATCTAGTCGGAATGAAAATAATAGTTTATATAATGTAGCTGAAGACGGTAATCTAGAAATGAAAATACATAATATTCATTATAGTGATGAAGATATTGAATATTGAAATCACCTTCACACAAATGATATTTTATGCACCCGAGGAATCATATAAAATATGAAATGTAATTTGAAATGTAATATATACTAGGTGATGCCTATGACTTTCAGGATTCCTGTTAGACATAATGAATTACATAATATAGTATAATTTATTATTGGAAAAAAAGATGTGTTCGCTATGATAAATAATATTTATTGGATTATAAGTTTAATATTTTAGTTGGTATAGAAGATATTACCAATAGATGCAATGATATGCATGAAACATTCCTTTTACTCTAGAAGGAAAGATGAGTTCCCTATAAAACTGAATATATTTTTAGTGACATGTAATATATAATGGACCTCACATTTTATTTTTCATCATTGGTAACATTGGATGAACTAATCATATAATACAATTAAAAGAATGAATTAAATTTTACTCAGTTCCAAGACTACATAGAAATGATTTTTTTATTTGATAAAATCATATTGGTCCCTTGGATAGAATTTCATGAAATGGTAAATATTTTCCAAACACCCATGATTAACATGTCACATGGAAATCATTATCAATGTATGTGGATACATAAATGAATATTACTCCTAGTATATGTTCTCATTTCATAATACTAATCCAAATACTAGAAAAATAAATCTCAAAGGACAATTATCAGTTGAGGAAGGTAAAAATTAATTCAATATTGTATATTTTTTAGAAGAAAAAAATAACCAAGGGAATATATAAAATAAATGATGATAGAATATCATGGATGTTTTATTGGAATAAATATGGAAATATTTATTTTAGTTGGAGGAATGTTAATCAGGAAGGAATCAATGGAATTAGTAATTTTATAAGTTCCGTTCATGATTTTTCTATTTATTTATTTTCTAATTTTATCTTCCAGGTCTATAAACTATCTCATTTTGGGTAAAAACTTTTCTTTATTTGGTTAAGAGAGGAGGAACCATTTCTAATTAATGAGTCTACACATCATTAAATAAACTATTCTTCTATTGATATTTTTTATTCAGTGGGTGAGTATTATATTATATGTTATTATATTCAATTAATTTTTTCTATAATATTTTTACTCTACGTGTTGATAATGATAACTCACCATAAATTTATTTTTAATTATATTTAATGATGAAATAAATATTCAGGAATGGTTATATAGTGATTTCTGATATGTATTTATTGAATGTAGTGAGTTATTTTTTTAATTACATTGGATTATCTGGACATGATATTCATTTCACTATGTAGATTATGTATAATTCATTATTGAGAGGATAAATTTTATATTCCCATACACATATAAATGAGGGTATATCAGTAGTGAAAATTTCTTGTTTTAACAATATATTTTTCCTCTATCTAAGATAAATGATATTCATGTTTGGATTTCGTTTATAGATAGGTTAATTAACACAAGGTTAAAGATTTTTTGAGACCTTGAAAATGCACAATTTGGTAATTCAACACTTTAAAAAATCACAAATCATAACGTTGATAAATCCAACTTATTTAAATTTATTTATAGCTCTCTAATCCTTACATTCACCATAAATCCTTTTAGTAAATATTTGTAACCTAATTATCACCCATATTTTTTAAAAAAATATTTTCACCCCAAAAAATATATGTATCCTTAGGTTATTAATGTATTTTTTACCACAATTGATAACATTTTAAATACACAAAACATTTTTTAGGTATGGGGAATCATAAATCTTATACATTAACATGTACGACATACTCTATCAGTGATAGTATTTTCCAATTAATGTAGTGATTGGGAGAACTTTTTGGTCTCAAATAAGGGATTTGAGACCTTTTAATCCAAAATTTCATATATTTAAATTGAATGAATCACATGGGGATTATAATGATCACTATGATTATAGTTTATAATATTATATAAAAAAACCAATCCAAACCATAATTGATTTCTATTAATATGAATTAAAAAACAAATATTTATGCTTATATTAAATGGTAATTTTGAAATATAACATCAACCTTTTAATTTTTTTTAGAATTTATAAACTTATAGGTGTGGAACCAAACAAGAATATCATGGAATTCACTATAGTCTATGAAATTTTTTTTTTTCATATGGAGTATATAGAGAAAATTTCTAGTGGAGAGAATTTCTTTTTTTATGAGGGGAGAATATAAAAAATTCGTCTAAATACAGAAACCAAAAAAATTAATTGATTATGAAGAACTCTAGAGAATAATTATTTAGACATTGAATTCAACATCAAGGAGAAATCCCATAAATAAATATATTTGTTTTATAATAAATGATACATTTGCGACACTCATTGAGAACTAATATCTGTTAAATAAGCTATGTGCATCTTACCCTCATAATATATTATAGTATCAATATTTTATAGTAAAATTATATCATGCAATACTTGAAAATTATAGTAATATAAAAGATAAAAAATAAAAAGATTATTTTATTGACCAGTCACCTGGTGAATCTAGAATATTATTTAAAATATAGTTTAGAATTCAAAATAAATATATAAAAAATTTAATAAAAAAGTAAGACTTTATGAGGCAAGATCAATTGAATTACTTTTACTTGAGTCTAACCATGAGGAACTAACCATTTTGTTTAGATAATATGATCATATGTAATAAATTGATCTATTCATAATAGTAATGGCTTTAAATTATTATTCCTTAACAGAACATTATATTAATTAATGAGAATAATTATTGGAAATTGAGACCAATTTATCTTTCAATCAATAAAGGAAATACCAATAATACAAAAAGGATGAAGAATCATGCCAGCATTAAAGTATGGATTTTAGAATATACAATCTTAGTCTAGAAAACCATTACAAAAATAATATATAAAAAACTGATCTTTTCAAAAAAACCATTTATTCATTTATTATGTAAAAAAATTTCCAACCACTAACCACTCAAAAATAATATTTTTTTAAATAAACCTAAAATATTTCAAATAATATACTATAAAACCATTTAGATTAGAGGATTAATGATTTAAAATTTGAAATGAAATAAATGAATAATTTATTATAAAGTCATATGAAAATAATTAAAATAATATAGTTGATCAACTAACTTAACACATTCAAAATATCAAAGGTAATTTGAGATTGGTATCTATAAATAATAGTTAAGATATTCAAAATAATCCAAAAGATGATTCCATGTAAAATCAAGACAACATTTAAAATATTAAAGAATAGAATTCTAATAATTATAAGAGGGAATATATAATGAATTTTAAAAAATAGTCTATGTAAAAAAACACATTAATAATCTATTATCTTAAATAATATGACAATCAATGAACATTCCAAGGAATAAATGCATAATTGTTTTTGAGAATGTTTGAAATATGATTATCAACATGCCAATCTTTAAAACCCTTAAAATTAAAAATTATTAAAAATTACTTATTTATCTATTTGTCAAGTAAATTAGGATAAAATATAATTAAAAGGAAAATTTAAATATGAATTTTTCATTATTTTTAATACACAATTTCCCACTAAATGAAAAACAAAATCTATAGACACATTTCAATCCTTTAAATATAAGAAATATTTACTTTTGTGTTGAATTATGTTTTATAGAATATTCTATTAAGGACATGAATAATTTTTTTACTTCATTTTTGTCTGGTAAATTTAAACAATAATGTGTGGTCGTTTAAATAGAAAAAAGCATACATGGCATTCCATGCCATATTATATGATTATGTATTAATGATAGAAAAACATTTGATATTCCGAACATATTTCTAAGTCATAAATAATGAAGAATACATGTCATCCACATATGACACAATAAATTATATCAAAAGTAATTAATTAAACCCATTACAATCCTAATTGATAATGTTTGTACATTAATAGTGGAATTTAGAAAAAATTGATCACATTAATATATTTGATTCTGTGAAATTCCCCTCTATAAGAGAATTCTCTTTTCAATGATTCACACATTCACAACAAGTAGAAACTAATAATCCTATGTAGTCTTGGAAATTATAATAAAATTTGAGTTTTTATAGATAATTAATATTGAAGAATTATATGGGGAACAACTTGGATAGATTTAGAAATTCCATGCAACTATACAAAGATAAGAAAAATTCGTAATTTTATAATGGTTTTGGTTATTTATTCCTTGAGTAAGAAGATGGAGTTGAGTTCATATTATAGGAATTGAAGGATTATTAATAATGTAAAAATAATCATATTTCATATTTATTTTATCATCGAAATCTATAATTGATTACTTTACCTCTAGATTGAAATTATTTTTTTAATGGAAGAATATTCAATTCTAATAAATATTTCTACAGACCTATTTAAAAATAATAATAATAACACATAAATCATTTAATATAATATGTGAGAGAAAAAAGACATAATTTGAGAGATATTAATTATAGTAATTTTGAAATTTAAATTCATAAAATACTCTTAGAAGGTCATGAAAGAAAACATTTCAGAAAACCATTCATGAGACTCAAGACATTTATAATTGAGTTATTTAAAAATGATATTGGAAATTTGGTAGAATAAAGAATTATTTATCATATTTAATTCTAAATGTGTAAGAACCCTAGTTGTAATAATACATATCCAATTTTTCTTTATTACATTATAATTATGTAAAGTAATTATATCTAGAGTGATTGAATAGATTAGTATTCTTCGAAATTATGACACATTTTTTATTCTCACATTATATTTGGAATCCTAAAATAAAACATAACATTTTCATTCCAAAAAATATCATTTTCTCCTCTAAATCCTTATATATTAATCACATTACACTTCATGGAAGTATAGGAAAATGAAACAATGTAAATGGGTGGGCTTAAATGCAAAAAAATGAAACACTGAAAACAGAAGCTATAATTAAGTAAATAAATCATGAATAATATTAAAGGAATAAATGATGATAAAATATTGGAATACATATAGTCACATGAGATTGAATCTTATAAATAGATATTATAAATATTTTAAAAATAAAATGGAAATCAATAATTAATTGAATAATGATGGAATGGATAATGTCATACATCTTAAATATATAAGGGATGATGAATATGATGACATACTAAATAAATGTGTAAGGTATATTCCAAAAATCCAACCAAATTTTTCATAAGAGGCATACTAATTAATTATGGTTTTATGTAATTACTATCTTTTGTGATTAAATCATAAATCTAATGCATTATTCGTATAAAAAAAACAATAAAAATTCATCAACACACCTTAATAATCAATAATTATCCATAAAGAGAGAACTAAAAATATAAATCTCAATACTTATATGAAATTCACAATTTTTAAATGATAATTCAACGCACATTGGTTTTATATTTATATATTAGTTTTCATTATAAAGTTATTATATGAATTAAAGTAAACTTATAAATGATTTTAATGTTTATGTATGGGTAAAATAGACATTAAATGAGTTATATAAATATAAAAGGGGATTTCAAGGGAATTCAATAAAGAAAACTGGTTGTCTAGGGGACGTTTATAATATTAATAGATAACTTTACTGTGATTAATAAGTTTAAAAAACACATTAATATGCATCATGTAAGAGAATGTCAGATCTATGTAAGGTTACCACTCCTTTTAATGTTCTTCTTAAGGGTATTAGAAAACTCATAAGTGTAACCTAAAAAACATTAGAAGTATAACTGGAGAAAGGTATTGATAAGGCAAGCATTGTGTATGTGTAACAACCTTGTAAGAGTACCTACATAAGGTTACCCATGTTCTACATAAGGGTAATCAGGCATTGGATAAGGGTATCTGGTCAAATAAGGGTATATGTATAAGGTTATAAGGGATATTAATCTGAGTATAACATCATATGAGGGTATTACATAAGTGTAGAAGGCCACTATGTGGGGCGAACTTCCTCTTTATAAGTGTAATAAAATTTATCCTTAGGTAGTACATACCATGAATATAAGGGTTAATATTTTACCCTATTCTTTATCCTCATTTCAAGTTATTCCCTATGATACATTTTTATACTCATTGAATACAATTAAATACAAAAAATCATGAAATTTATTTCCCTTTTTTATCTCTAAATCGATGTTTATGGATAACATTAAAACCCCAATAATGAAAAATTCCTAAAAAAATAAATTATGTTATGGTATTTATGTTCTGGTTTTCAAGGAGTGATTATGAACACAATATTAGTTATATCAAATTTATTTTCATTCCCCTTTTATAGTTGAGTGTTATATTTTAGTACAACTATATTTTCATGTTATAGTTCTGTGAATCATTCTATAAAAAATGTGACAGTTCTTCTGAATTTCATGCACATAAAACCCTTTTTCCTTATTTCTAATTTTATTGTATAATTTATAGGAATAATAATACGTTATAAAATTTTATTTTTGTTTTATAATTATTTAATTTCTATCATGATATAATTCTTCTATAGAAAACTGATTTAGGATTTCTTGAATAATAATCATTAAATTAATCTGAGAATTATAATTGAATATTTTTCTATGAAATTATACTACATAATAAATAATTATTATATGAGGATATAAATTAACAATAATAGGATATAACATGAATATTATTCTAGATATAAAAAATAATATCACATGTTGTTTTTTAATAATCTTTAAGAGAAGACTGCAAACACCTACGTTGAATATTTTTTACACATTAGAAATCATTCATGATAAAATAACTATTACCTCATAAGATATATTATTTACTTTTGAAATAAAATTCTGAATACTACTAGTAAGAAAATGTTATAACCATTAACATGGATATGTCGATAATAATGGTAATAAGATGAATATGGATTTTGTTCATTTTTTAGTACTTTCTTCTCAATCATTCAGACCATATATGGTGTTTTATCCTTGATGTTAATGTTGAAATGTATGAGGTAGTATGTTTGATACATCTAGAAGATCATTTTAAACATGTTTCCAGGTTAAAATTTATGTGTTAGTATTATTTATTACTATTCTGTACTGTGATCAATGGTTTATGTGTGTGTGTATCCTTTGAGACACTTTTTCATATTTAATTCCATGACTGATATAAGTGTATAATGTCGCATTGATTGATTATGATAACATGTTATTATGTATTTCTTATTTATTATCTTCTTGATTATTGTCCATGTATTCCCTAAATTTTATATATGTTATTTGTTTTTGTATATATGATTCACAGTTTTCTAAACAAGAGCTCCATAATGAAATGGTTATCATTTAGGGTGTTCGTTTGACATGAGATGAGGGAGATGATAGACTTAATCATAAGGTACAGAAATGATGATATAATTGAACTCCATGTTGGGAATTCACTCGATGCTGACTAAATCTAAACACCTATAAGACATAAGTGTTTCATTCAATATATCAGGAGCTCAACGCCTATTTTATTTGTGATCAGTATTCCATAGATGAGGGCTAGACTGAGTCGAATAATCACATGATGCCAAGAAGCTATCAAGTGATGGTTACACTAGTCTGGAAGATAGTTTTGTTACTTATAAAATCATCTCTTTTTCATTATAGAATTTTTACAAAGAATGTATATTTGGGTGATTGTGATGACTTGGTAATTTGATGAGTACTCATTCATGGATTGTGTAATTTTTATGCTTTTTTATAATTAATGTTTATAATAGAGTAAATTGTTTATAGATAATATCACTTGGTTAAAGAAAGGTTCTTTGTTTCCTAACAAGCCTTCTAATCACACCCTACAATGGAATTTTAGTACAATTATAGATTTCATGATTACAGATCTGGAGAAGGGAAACAATGATATATTGGATGAATGAAGAATTGAGTATAGAGGTAGCAATATACTAGGAAAGACACTGGTGAACCGACCTATTTTATTTCATTATTTATCTACGACCTATACTCTACATTGGATTCCAACATTAAGAGTCATTTTTTGATGTATGAAATATATTCCTACAAATCATTTATTTTCATTTTCCCAAAGCCGGTTTATGGGTTACCAGTAACCTTACAGACTAATCCACCAGACAACCAAACACCAACACAACCAATTCAAACTTCCAATTTCAAAATTCAAATAGACCATTCCATCATTACAAACATGTGAACTGAGGCGCCTCGAAAAGAGTGCCACCTTGAGACACACCCCAGCCAACGACAGGCGACCAAACCGCCAGCGAACAACCATCGCCACCAGAACCCAGGATGTCGACTACGCCATTCATTGGAAGCCAGCACCATCAAACCTTTATAAGCACATCAACCCATTCACATATTTCAATGCGGGATAAAACCTCAGAACATTGCCTCATCATCACTGGCATATCACGAAACTCAAACAGTGATGAAATAAATCGAAGATGAGGTACTAGATTCATCCCAAACAACAATCAAATGCAACCAAACCCCATCGACAAACCCACCATCGATGGAATCTGACCCAAACAATCACCAATAATTCCACTGCAAAATGAAATACGGAAAAAATCACCTACCTAAATGAACTCATCACCACAGTCTACACAAAACTTGAAACAAGTCCCGTCACCGGCTTCAAAACAACAGCCAAAGGCAAGATCCATCTAGAGCTCGTACAATCATCATGAAATCGAACGAAAACCCCATAATCACAGTTCCAAAAACCCACACACTGGAGCTTCTTCGCGCCTCATAATAACCCTAGCTAGATCTGAAACTAAGGTATGGTGGATGCCAAGCAACCAAGAAAAGTGCCAAGGATGATGGTATATTGTCCCCAATGAAAAACATAGACCCTCGCTACTAGAATGTAGACTCTTGCATATTGTGAGATATGAATGATGTCATTAATCACATAAGTTATGAATCTATGGTTTTGGTCTTGATGTTACAAAATTCCATCAACAAATATTTTTTCCTCTTCAATTTGGGCAAAACTAAGACATAGAATAAACAGAATATTTTTTTGGGAATAATGTATGCTAATTTCCACGTTTTTTTCTAACAAAAGTGTAATATAAATCTGATTCACCATAGAAGTGATTAATGTAACTATTTTTATGTTATTTCAGGTTCATGCATACATCATAACTACGAATGTATGTTAACATTCCTTATTTATGTAAATATATCTACTATTGTGATGAATAATTGTTCCTTAATTTAATTTCTCAATTTTGGATATCTATTTGTTATTGTTTCCCTTTTTGTGATATATTTGTGCATCCATGAATTATGACAACCATTACTAAAATTGTTTATTTGAATTTAGGATGTTATTTTGTCATTATAGGTATTATGATTGTGAATTACATATATGAAAACGGACCATGATTTGTCATTGGTGGGGTGTACCTTGGGTTATGTATAAAACCCTTGTACATCATTGTGTTATCTCAAATACCGGATAAGATTCATTTATATTCCTAATGAATGTGATTGATTATAGAAAATTTCAAATCAAAATTCTTTGGTTGGACCACTAACATAGCAAGAGGGTGTAGCAGAGTATGTTCCCACACCTACTAGAGTTGGGAAGTAATAAGGCCCAATCCATCCATAACCAATATCCATGGTTAAATCTTCTATGGATTTATATCTATAAAACCCCCTAGTATTTCATGGATATAGTAGTGTGAAGAGAGATAATAAATTTTTGTACATCAACGAGGGTACCGTTGTCCTCATAAAAACGTAAATGTGTTGGATGGGGAATCTGGTAGCTGTCAATTTATAGGGACACCCAGGTGTTGGTGGAGAGTTAGGGATTAGGTTAGACAATGTGAGGGAATATCATGGGTGGAATGTAGGGACATTTTTTCAAGTATTTTTTCATTTAATTAATTAATATCAAATAATAATGGGAGTTCATGAATTTATAATAAGGATAAGTGATAGTATAATCCATCTCAACTAATTTTACAGAAATTTACAACGTTATTATGATTTTAACTAGTAATGTTGATCAAAATTCTTGAAAACTCACAATCATACATCGACATGAAATTTGATATTAGGTACATATCATCTATATGGATTCATAAATAAAGGTACTTTGTAATTCCATTACCATCGATAAGATCATAGAGTAGGGTCAGGTAGTAAGTCTTTACCTACCATTTAGTTCTAATTTTGTGTGGTATTCTCCAACTTCCATCAATTATTCCTTATTTGGTTGGAATTGGATGACTCAAGAAGTGTGAAAGACTGTTACAAAAAAAGAGGATTAGAGTCTATCAATTACATCACCATCTATAGGTGATTCAAAATGTTTAATCTATGTGGAGTTCAGGCAATATATTATGGTCTGAAAACCCCCCATGTTCAGTGCTGATAATTTGAAACAGGAAGATATGTAAACTAGTTCAGTGGTAGACCATTAATGATGTTGTTTTCTAGTGGAATATTGGGGGTTGTAATTTTCAACTCGAAAACTGGCTGGTGTTTTCAGAAATAGACATAGAATGGATATGCACCTCATGTGAAGCACCATGAATCTAGGGTAGGATGTGTGTACGCTATGGTTGAAACTCCAGAACATGGCTGAGAAGGGATTCCTACTACTCATTTAAATGTTTTTAGGAATGCTACTTTTTTTACTATGATGATTGATGATATATAATACTATTATTTCATATTTTCATTAGTAGTTTGTGGACTTCACTTACCCGTCATGTGTTATTATAGAGTCTTTCCCGCAATATATAATTTTTCCTAGCCATGGATCATCTTTAGTGATATCCATATTTTCATATAATTTTAACAAGCTATGAGGCTCATTATGACATTTTAATACTATGGATGAGGATAATTGATGTGATTTTCAGTAAAGAGTTCCTAACTAGCATCGGTGATAACATTAATCTCAATTGGATATGGGTATCATTTAGTTCACCTAAGTGGACGATGTTATAGATGTATAGATAATAAGAAATATGATAATTCATTGTTAGACCAGACAAGGGTCACATTAAGATGATCATAAAAATATAAGGAGATTATCTCTTTCATTAGGATTAATGATACATCCATATACTCTTATCCCATTCATGGGTGTCTTTACATAAAAACTCATGTAAGTTCCTCTTAATTGATGAGTCGAATATAATATTTGGATCATGATCAACATGCCACTTAGCTCGATTCCCCCATTTTAAATGACAACATCTGAGATATATGGGATCAATGTAAAACAAAATAACCTGATGTAAAGCAATTTATAAAGATGAGTACTTCACCATAGTGTGAACTTGTGAGGTTATCAATGATGTAAAATCCATGTCTGTATAATGGAATTTATTACTAGAAGTTTTATAATGTGACATTGAAGAATAGATAACCATTTCCTAGGATCAATGATTTTTCTATTCGTGGTATAGAGCCAAGTTATTCTTTAATATTGATCTTCGATCGAGATTCCTGTAGTTGTATGTTAGAGAGGATGTTATTATGAATATGTTTTTAGATATCGTATAGGTTGTATGAGTACGTAGTGATTTATTTCAAAATAAATAATGTGATAGTTTCATTAAGATATCTCATGAATATGATCTTCCACCCATAACTAGACCCATTCATCATTGTGTTCATCCAAGACATCCTCATCTACTAATATGACAACATGGAAGCATGCTAGAAAACTTAATATAGTCTTCAGATTGATTTGAGAACATCATCATGGCACCAAGCTACCAAGGTGTGAATTCTAGAATGTATAGGTCATGTTACATTGGCATGTGGTGTCAATGTTTTTTATATCCATGGTCCCATGGAATGTATGTGATCTAATGTCACGGAAATTTCCCAATTAACTATTCTATATTCGTAAAATTTTATGTTTATTAGGATATAAACAATTACTATCTAACATCTCCCATCTTTCATAACCCCTGACAGAACAGATGAATAGTGGAATGAATTTACATTTATCCGATCAATTTGAGGAGGTACGTGTAGATTTGAATTAATGGTTAATGATATACATAGTTTTGATACTTCATGTGTATTTTATTGGTACTAAAATGTAATGTTATTAATAAAACATTATCTTGTGACAAGTTTTCATATAGTGATAGTAGATAGTAAACAATGGGTCATATATTTAATGACCCCATTATAATATCCACTATACACCTAAATTAGATCAAGAAGTTATGGATTTTAATATAATATCTTGCTAACACTGTCTATTTCATGAGAGATTCATTATTCAGTGGGACTGCTAGAGCCTTAGTTGTGTCTTCACATTGGGGAGACATAATCAGGAGACCAATGCACTAGATATATTATATTCAAATGTTAGTATTTGAGATGGATTATTCTACATGGAAGTCTAAAATTATTATAGATTATCAATGTCGTAAGATATAGGCTGAGTAGAATCTTGGTGATGGGCCATTATATAGGTATTGTAACTTGATGGGCCTACTGGATAACTTGAAGATAGAATTTATTATAGTCTATGGATTTATGATTTATTCTACCATAGTGATCAGATCTTATCTATTGAAATAGGTAAAGGCTAGATAGAAACATTACTTATAGTGTACTATAATTATAGAGAAACAAGATGTTGGTAACTTTATACAAGTGTGTTGATTGGACAACAATGATGTGATCACCATTCATGAGAGATTGTTGTTACCTATTTCCATTAGAGTGGATATGATGAGATAATTATATACCTTGATATAGGATCTACATAATGGTGTTATAGAGATGAATTAGAACATTAGGCGATCATTCTAGTTGTTGGGGATGATGTAGAGCATCATATTGTTTGTGTGATGATGTCCTACCAACCATATTGTAAATTCAAAGAACACGAATCTTGGTGGATTGTTGTAACCATGTTAGGCTCCAATTTGAATATGGGTTGACACATTGAATGATATTTTTATGGGTTTACATAGGACTATATGGAGTTGGGATTCTATCTGTATGATATTATAATTATTGGATGAAGGTTGATCATTTCTTTTTAATCCCCACTCTGGGGATGAGAGTGGAATGTAGTACCTATTTGAGATAATATTCTTAATGATTTACATTGGGAGGTGTATTTTATATAGATTCATGTGTCACATCACAATTTATATGCACTACATGAATCCCTTGGCACTCAGCTAAGACTTTGAATATTGTACTATTCACAGGCAAGAGGAGTGTCCATGTAGACTATTTTAATTCTAGTGTATATATTCCACGAATTTTTGACGGACTTCAATAGAGAATATGATGAGAACCAAAACTTAGTGTTGTTTTCATTTGACAATAATTTCTATGATAAATATATATATATATATATATGGTATTTTTTTAGTCTTTATATGGATAACTATGATGCTAACCACCATGTTGGGATGAGGTGGGTGAGGCAACAATTTTTTGTTTCTAGACTGCTGTGAGAGTTCTCATAGATGGAATATGATTAAAAAGTGGTCATTAAATACATAGATAAATAAGTGATAATAAATTTATTAGAGAATATGACATTTAGAGTTGAAAAATAGACATTAGATTTCTTTCGAGTGTGACCCCATTTGGGGAATATTAATTTGCAAAATTATGAGATGCTAGAACCATAGATTTTTTGACATATCATGACCTTTTAATGGTCTGAGATATTATTGTACCATCTTGATCATCCTAAATGATGTCTAAGTATGTTGGATGTGTTTTATTTGTGTCTGTTTTAGATGTCTAGACCGAATCCCATGAACATCATCGACAATGAGGATTGTGATCTTGAGCATTTTTTACCATATAAAGAGATCATAGTGTGCATTATAATCTTGGGAGAGAGGGTCCTATGTGGGAAGATAATACCACTTCTCTGATATCATGGGAAACACTAATAAATTCATAAGAACATGTTAAAGTAGGAGTATGATGTTCAAGTTATGTGGATTATGTTATTATAGAAATACCACTATTTTAAATTCTAAAGTTTGATATGATAATAGATAGGGAGGACATTAATTTTCAAAGATAATTAAATTATAATTAAAATGATTTTTTTGTATTCATTTATATGTGATAATGGAAATTATATTTAAAAAGTTAACATATAAATTATTCTCAGGATTTATGTAATGGTGAAATTGGTTTTAATGGATTTAACTAAATGTAAACGTTGTTTAAAAGGACTTGAGTATGGTTAAAGATGATATCCAAGGTGATGTATAAGGGTAAGTGATTTATATATTGACATTCATAAGGGAAAACGCATATTAATATGTGTTATTTAAGGACATGAGTGACCTTTATGAGTGTTCCCTATATTTTAAGGTGTTATGTAAGGGTTATGAGAATTTTATAAGGGTAGTGAAAGATGGAATAATGGTATTAAGTACTATGTAAGGGAATCATAAGAACTCCAAAAGGGCAATCATTTTGTAGGGTTACCTTTGTAAGGATACCAATACATAGTGTATTGGCAACTAGGCATAAAATTTGGGTAACCAACTACATATGGCTACCAATGTAGTGGTAAACATAAGTTACATTAAGTTATAACACTATATAAAAATGTTAAATATGGGTATAGGACCACTGCATAAGGGTACTTACCACTGTGTAGAGGTAAGAAGTGTTACCCTTATATAGTTAATACCTAATTGTTAAGGGTTACTATTTTATAATATTTTTTATCATTCTTTTCTTCCTCTTACTTGGGACATTTATGTGAAATCATTCAATTCCAATATGTACAAAAAATAATTTAATACATTTATCCTGGTATGTTTCTCCATGGATATACTTTTATTGATAAAATTAAAACTTTTGCAATGAAAAATTACCTAAAATAAAAATTATATATTTTTATATAAATAATGGATTCAATGGATCTACTAGATAAGAATTTTTTGTGTTTAAATTTTATAATTCATCCAACCCTTTGTTATGAGTTTAAATTTTGGGTTTTAGAAGCCCATTGATTCTAATGATATTGTTTTGTAAATCCATTATTGAATAGTGCAATTTTTCTCCAAAATTTTAAAAATGCATAAGGCTATGTCCCTCCATTATATTCTTATTGGATTTACAGTGTTTGATTTTTGAGGTATGGAACTTATTTCTCATATTTTATAAATATTTACTTTTTTCATGAATGTAATATTTTAATGAAAATTTAGCAATTAATTCATTTATATATATTTTTGGAAATTATTCAAAGAGATATAATAAAATATTTTTTCCAGCAATTTTATAACATAATAAAATAGTTTTTATCTAGTAATATAAATGGATTAAAATAACAGATCATCACTTTCTTATTATTATATAGTTATTAAAAAATTATTTCTTGTGGTACAATTAATATTCCTAATGTAGAAACTGCTAAAACATTAATGATTTTTATAATTAAAAAATTATCTAAGAAATAAAAACTTTTATTAAATGTGATATTTAATATAATTTTTTGATAAAATAGATAGGGAATATTTTTTTCGTATGTCGTGATGAACCATTAACTATAACATGTAAAAATCTATGAAAACAAGTACCACATTGAGTTGTTATAGTATATAGAGGCATTAAATCTTGCATCTGAACCACACATGGTGGTTTATCATTGATTTTGTAGTAAATGGATTTATGTTAGTATTTTTCTTACCTCTTGGGTATTGTTTTAAAAATTTTCATGTTAAATTTTTTTATTTCGAATAATTGATTATATTAATTGATTAAGATTTCTTATGGGTGTGTTTATCTACCGACAAATCCATGGAGATATTTGATTTCAAAAGTGATCCTAGAGCTGATTGTTTCCATGATTGATTATGATAATATCCAATTATTTTTTATTTATTTATTCTCAAATTGATATTCTATCCAAGTGTTCCCTTCCATGTATATATGCTCCCTTCTTTTGGAGGTATTGTTATTGATTCTAGGAATAGGTGGACCATCATAAAGTGGTTCCACCTTTTAGGGGTATGGTCTTAAACTTGTGATGATATCGAAAGTGAACCAGATTATAGATTAAAGATAATGTGATACCACAGAACATCACCTTCAGAATCAAATTGATGATTATGTTTAATGATGCTCGATTTCATGTTGACCGATGAGTTTCATGTTGTTTATTGGGTTATCGATAGATAATTTATTATTGATTATTGTGCCATAAAATAGGCCTAGAATGAGTCACATGTATACCTAATACAATGAGTTTATAGAGTGAAAACGTAACTACACAAAAAGTAGTTCAGTTACATCCTACAACTGTTAATTATCATTTTGGCATAAATTTAAAGCAGGTACAACTAGAGGTCTGTTGCGGCTCGGTTAGTGCATGACAACTCACTTTTGGAATGAATGTTTTTATACATGAAACACATATATAAATATTAGGGGATACCTTTTAAATAATCTAGAAAACATGGTTAAGGATCCATAAGTGATTTTATACTAGTTATTGTACTCACTTCCTATTTGGGAATTTAAGAAAATTTGTAAATTTCACACTAGAGATTTTTTGAAGGAAAACTATGGTGGTTTGATAGGGAGAGAAGTTAGGAGTTGGTACATATCCATGATGGACTTCATGGTACCCTTCTATTTCTTTATTATATATTTTATTTATATACCAAAGACCAGATTTCCCAAATTTGAGACATTTCTAGTTGTTTAACATTCATTCCATTTATCTGATTTTCATATTTTCACTTGTTACATTCTGTATTATTGGATCATATAATATT
Organism: Viscum album; assembly: GCA_963277665.1. Taxonomy (NCBI): domain Eukaryota; kingdom Viridiplantae; phylum Streptophyta; class Magnoliopsida; order Santalales; family Viscaceae; genus Viscum; species Viscum album. The sequence continues at coordinate 1,666,324,505 of OY728156.1, forward strand.
TTTTTTGAATCGGTTATAAGGGTATTGTATCCGGACATAATTATTTAGATCTTCACTACTATAAATTTACCTCTGGCATATAGGTAGGCATGCATATTGTTCTGGAGAACATAAATTTAGGCCTAATGGTCTGAGTCGTTGAATAATAACTTTCTCCTATCATAACGAGTGTAATACAGGAAATGAAATATGTTGGATGTAATAATGACTATATACACTTATAAATGTATATTATTCATTTTTTGATATTTATATAAATGAAAATTATTTTAAAACATAATTATAAAATTTCTTAAGTTAAATACCCATTTCATTTTTAAATAAATTATATAAAATATATGAGTTTTCTAAGTATTAGTAAACCATGTAATATTCAATGAACCACGGAAAAAATTAATGTAATATTAAATAAAAATGTAATTTAATCTTGTGGAAAAATTTATATAATTGATGTATGTAAATACCAATATTCCATTCACACTGCAATTAAAAAGATCATTATTTTGAAAACAATAAGAAAAATAATTTAAAACAGTTTTTTAAAAATTTAAACAAGGTAAAAATTTATTTCAATAAATCATTTTATAATATTTAAAACATTATAAAAGAAATTTTATTAAAAATATCGATATGGAATATAAAATAATCTTGATAGAATAGAAAAAAATGTCGTTTTTTAAAACGTACAACTAGAATTCAACTACATAGATGGAGAAAAAGCAGTGAAATATATTAAATATCTCTAAATAATAATAATAGAATGAAATTTATGGTTATTAATATGAAAATATCATATAGATCCCCAATCTGATAGATTAATATAAAAAATTCCAGTCCAAGATCAGATTGTAAAATATACCCATTCCAAACCATCAACTCAATTCGTATGTGACATTAAAAACAAGTATAATAAATATATATATATTTTAATTAAATTTAAAAATATATATATATTTATAATAACAAATATGATCAAAATATAATATTTCAATACACTTTTATTAAAAATTCAAATTTAAAATTATTGTATCTAACTGTTCTATGATTTATTTTTCATTTATATTTTGGCTTGGTATGGTTGGTCCTTACAAATTTATCATGGTTTCATCAACTAAATGTTGATTTACATGATATAAATAGAATTTTTTTATTAAATACATACATCAAATAATTCTTGGATAGAGTTAATGAAAAATAACAACATCACTCTGTGGAGGTGGTAGTCCACACATATGAATGAGCAATGATATAATTTTTTAAATAGGATTAAGGGTAAGGTGTTAAAATATGTATTATATTTATAGGATCATAAGTGTTCCATTAAAATTATATTTATAATATATTTTCATTTTTATCCATTACTATTTCAAACCATAAGAGGTGGTGGTAAAAAAGTAATAGATCATCTTCGTGATGTGGTAGTCCGCATGTGCATAGAAAAAAAAGTAATAATCGTTTATTATATAGATATTTCGATGAAAATTGATTTTGAAATAAACATAATATAATATAATTACATTATTAAAACAAATGTATTTATTTTGAAAATGGATAATTGAGTTGTGATAGAAGAAATAAAAAGAAATTACTCGGTTAAGAATTATACCTCTTCTTTGAAAACAAGCATAGATTTAAAAATAAAGATTTATTAAGACGTCAGTATGAATATTATAGTACCTAAAAGTAGTGGGTAAGGATTATTAGAAATGATTTTCGTATTGGTTGGATGAGATAGTATTATAATGAAAATATATTAATAGAGGAGAGGTGTCCTCATTTTATTAGATAGAGAGAGGAAATATATGGATATTTTTAAAAGATTAAAATATATTGATGTGATACATAATCCAAATTGCTCCTGAAAGACTCATTATGGATTCATTAATGATATATGGTATAAATAGGGCCATACAATATTATTCAATCATGTTTGATCATTTTAATCTTTATCTATTTATTTTAACACTCTAGTAAATAAATTCCAACCATAACCATGATATAAATATTTTACTGCATTTACTATTCATTATGAAAAAAAATTATGTTTTCATAATTAAATTGTCTTATTTATAAAAATGATTTTTTTATATATTCTAAAAAATTAAATTTAAATAATGGGTATAAATTAACTTTAAAATGTGTTTGCAGAATACAAAAAAAAAAAGATTTTAAAAAATAAAATTTTAAGCATAAAATTAAATATAAATCTATTCCATACATTAAAAAAGAATGAATGATAAAATATTTGATTGAATGTAAAATAAATGAAATTTATTTTTAAAATTTTATAATTTTTAATTATTTAAATTATTTTGACAATAATTCATCGCATGAATAATTTTTTTAAAAAAATATTATTACTCCAAAAATCAAACTTAGAGAAAATTTAGAGTATATTTATAAGTAATAAAATATTTTATTATTAATTTTATATTAAATTTAAATAATATAAATTATTCATAAAATTCATATAATAATTGTACTTTCAAATTACATTAATTAATTAAATAAAATAATAGTTTTAGAATAATAAATATTTTTACTATTGACGAAAAACAAATCTTTTTAGAAAATCAATAAATATTTAAACTAAGGAAACATTGAAATTATTTTTTCAAAACTTATATTTATTTTATAAAGTAAAATTTTCAAATTTGGATGAAATTAATTATAATATCTGAGCCAAAAATTCAGAGAAAACTATATTTTATGAAAACATTTTTTTTAAAGAATAAAATGGATTATCTAAAAATTTAGTAAATATAAATTACCTATTAATTGATAAATTTTCTTTATATAATAATATTATAAATATTATTCATAATTTTTTTATTCATATTTATACCACTAGTTTGACGACTAGGTTAGAATGGGAATTTTTATTATTTCATTATTCAATTAAGTACAAGTCTTGCATGTTATAAATGCAGTTGAGCATTGTATTATTTGAAACTAATTTATTGGTTGTGTTACATTATCCCACATTAAATAAACTTATCCCTTACATTTTTTTCTCTATAATCAGTTGATTAATATTTGATTTTTTTTTTTGGAAAACACACATCAATAAATGAATAGTAAAATAACCCTTGAAAAGGGGATGTTTGAAACATAATGGTCAGACAAAAAAATAATTACGAATGTAAAATATGGTAAATTTTGATGGAAGTATAATTATGGAGATAATGGAGAAATAATATCATCCAAAACTAAATAATACAAAAATTCCTTAAACATCAATAATAACACCCATTAAATTATATATTCATTTAAAGATGTTATTTTAATACTTGTAGTTCAATAGAAATTCTATTATTAATCAATAAAAAATTCCTAAACTCTAATAACCAAATAAACCCCAAAATAATGAATATATCAATGCCAAATCGTAGTATAAAAACAATGATTAAGAACAAGTTATATTATTTCATCGTAATAGAAACTGATTGTTATTTTACAAAAAGACTCCATCTATGAGTCTGGATAGAAATATTCTTCACAAGAAAGTCAAGGTATGATTAAATATCCCTAATACAATAGTTTGTAGATACATATTCAGATAAATCAATCTTCCAGGATAAATTTACTTGTTATCAAAACATATGGAATTTGAACATGGTCCATAGTAGCTTTTTACCTTGATTTGTTATCCTTTTTAAGATAACTCACTTCATTTTTTGGGATTTCGTTTGTATAGTTCCCCATATCGTCCAATTAGCCCACTACACAATGATGATTTTTTTCATTCCATTTCATTCATGTATTGGATCTATTTTTTCACAATTATGAAAACGCTCTTTCCCTTCATGAAAATACCAATATGTTTTTTAAAGAACATTCAATTGTGGGATATTAAAAACATTCCTTAAATTCTATAGTTTCTTTATTTACCCTTAGTGCCTTATAAATCACATTTTATTTTCATTTTCTTTTAAAATATTTGACAAAGAGAATTATTTACCTATCCTTACGATACATGATATGATGCCATCATATAAACATAATATATTTGTGACTAGTTCCCTTACAAGGTTTCAATTACGCTAATAATGAAAATGGATAGTCATACATTATAGATTATGTACATGGTATAAATCATTACGTAATAATCTTATAATGTTTTACTCATACTCTGCAATAATATCCTCATCTTTATATCATAGATTGGGAAATTTCATTTTTATATTTTCTCATCAACCACAATGAATTTATTTTTCTTTTAAAATTTACTAAAATTTATTCGATTCAATTTAATAAATACCATTTACTTCTTATATAATATTTATTAATTAACACCACATTTTCAAAATATTGAATTAAATAACATCCCACCCAAATAATATTTCACTTTCATTTCATTTCAATTCCATAAATGAATTTTAAGTGACTTTTTCCAATAATAATCAATAGATGGATTATTAGTTCAAATAAAGGATGAATGGTTATCCCACATAAAGGGGTCCAAAACCAATGAATCATGATGTGATGAAATATTTTTCTCAATATGTTTATATTATTAGACATAAAATGAGTCATTAGTACCAATATAGTCATAATATATTCATTTCTGACACTAGTTGATTCTTACATGGACATGCTGGATATACCTACCTTGATTTTCGGTGTTTAAAAGTTTACCATTCCATCCATTATGTGTAATTTCTAAGTAAAATAATATAACACATTATCTCATCAATTTTTTAATCGTAGTGTATAACTAAAAATCCGGTTGAATACGTAATATAATTCAAACAGTAACGTATAGCTAATATAAGAACAATAATATTAGTATAATTAATTGTATTTTAAAATAATAATAAAATAAGAGAAAATTTAAAATGGTCCATCATTTGAATGTGGATCAGAAAATTAATATCCCATGGGAGTGACTAGAAACATGTTAAATCTAAGGAAAACTAATCATTCACCTGTGAAAATCATGCTAATATAAAATCTACTACATTTATACTTGTTAAAAAAGTCCAATCATTGAGACATATTCTTCACCTTTATAGAATCTAGATATGAATATAATTATCAGGAAACCTAACATTCTTTACCTTACCAAAATGTCATGGTATTGACATTTATTATGTCTTATCCATTTATTCTATTATAGGGTAATGATATCCAGTCTATATTTTCCTAAAGCTAGTTTCATTGGGTCCTATTAAACATACTCATAATATAGTAGAAATAACCCCAAACCTAGTTGTAGGATCAAAATTGTAAATATAGATGCTCAATTAAAATAGGTGGGCATTTTATGTTGAAAAAAATTCATTCTTATCCTTAAGGAAAATTGTGTTTAAAAAAGTTAATCACAGAAAATTCACAAATCCCCTTTTAGTTCTACTAACCAAACATTCGTAGGATCCATAATTATGGTTCCAGAAATTAAACTATCGAAAATTTTACTTAAATAATATTTTACCTTAAAGCATATATAATCTCTAATATCATTGTTAATCAAAATACACAAATGTTTAAGAATTTTACACTTTCTTCCATTAACAAAATGCAGTGGAAATAAAAACATGAAAAAAGTAATAAATCATTTAACCCAAAGAGTAGGGTATCCTACAACCTTGGATAATGTTCCATTGAATTAGAATTTTAAGAAAGTGTATATTTTCCACACCGGGGTAAGCCCTGGATAGGAATTTCAGAATTTGTCTTTCTATCCTCGTAATACATAAATATTTAAGGTAGTTTTAAGAACTATCTTTCTATCCCTATAATCCATCGAACATTAAGGTAGTTGACAACTCTATCTTCTTGTCCCTGGTAGCCCTCAATTGAACTCAGCAAAAACTAGAGTCAAGCGAATCAAAAAAAACAAGATGTTAAGACCCTCACAGAGCATGAGAGTATCTCTCCCTAGAAATCACTTCAAAACATGTAATATCTATACATATGGACCAGTTAACATATCATCGAGGTTATTCAAATAACATACAATTTATACGCACTACTCGAAAGGTTGGCTCCCTCCTCCAATGGTCATATTTTTCCTTCAATCTCATAGGGACAATTACACATGTCACTCAACCAATGGTTAGATAGAAATAGATTGAATTCCATTATTTCCTAATAATAAAATGTGTAGGTAGAATGGAATAACATAACCAATTATATTTTTTAGAGTCTAAGGAAATAATATAATTAGGATTCTAACCAAATAAACAAACAGAATTTATAAGACATATACATTTTGATTCTGTTTTAAAAATAATTTGGAATATTATTTCTATAGTTTCCATAGTCTAAATTCCAATTAATCCAGAGTTTTATTTCATAGAAATTAGGAATATGAATTCGAAGGAATTCAGTGTCTGAATTATGAGGATTTCAGAGTCCAAATGTTGAAAAACTTATAGACATAGTTTCATAGAACTCAGAACCCAAATTTCAGAGAACCCAGAGTTGGAATTTCAAATAATTCATATACCGAATTTTAGAGAATATGGAGTCCAAATTTTTGAAAATTTGGAGTATGACTATCAAGGAATTTGGAATCTTAATTTCATAGAATTTAGAGTATGAAATTCAGAGAATTCAAAGTATGGATTTTAGAGAATTCAGAGACTAAATTTTAAAGAATTCAACATCTAAAAAAATTCTCAATATCCATGGAATTATAACATTATAAATTTTTAGATATAAATCATAATAATATGCATTGAAATAATCTGAATTTTATTTAGAGATAGTATAAAATAGAACAATGTAAACAAAGGTATGGAAAAAAATTTGATAGTGTAGGTATGTTTTACTTATTAAAATAATCCTTATAGAAATATGATTTTCATTATGATAAAGTGTTTATGATTTTTGAAACATAGAGGAATTGAAATTTCACAAGGAACCATTGTTGACACAAAACATTTTGACCATAGTTGATGGTAATTATATTACAATGATCTAGATAAAATTTATCTCCAACCTAGTTGTTAGATAGTATAATATATTTTCAATAAAATATACAAGCATTAATCTTACAATACATATGAACTAATAATATTAAACAACACATTTTCTTATAGAAAATTATTATTACATCTATATTATGATTTCATTTTTATCATAGGACACATCTTGGGATCCTAGGTAAATGAAAAAAATAAAAGGATGATATCAAATTCTTAGTAAAGAAATCCACACAAAATAATCCTTTACTGAATAAATGAAACATTCATTATATGGTATGAATAAGTGATGGGAAATAATCCCACATAAATTATAATATAAATTTGAATCATATCCAAGGATATCATAATGTTTATAAAAATAAGATGTACATTGATAATTGATTTCATAATAATGGAATTCATAATACATGACATCTTAAAATTACCATGATGGACGTTTCCAAGGATATTAAACAAAAAAGGGTATGTGATATACCAAGTATTAAACATGTTTTTCTCATGATACCATATTTGTCCTCAAGGGGATAATAAATTTGAATCTTTACATGTCACCTAATATTTTTATAACATTAATGATATAAATATACAGTATAAGTTATTCAACATGCAATAATACTCAACAACTGTATATTTTGGGAGAACAAGAATACAAAATGACAAAAATTTCATCGAGAAAAATGAAAAGAAGACACCAAAATTAAAATGGAGGACAATTTCATTAAATAATATCTTCATTAAAACATAATATCCATCAAATGGTCATGATATTGATGAATATACTTTTGAAATATCATTGTAACAATACATGACGAAAATACCCATTTGATTTTGAAATCATTTATTTAAAATATATAAAATTTAAAAAATATTTTGAAAAAAGTGTTTCTTGTAAATAACCATGAACACAAGTAATTGAATCATATAAATATAGAGTAAAAATGAAAATTTTAAAATCATTTTATGTAATTAATATTGAAATATATATTCTCTTTATATATTAGATAAAAAGTGACTCATTAAAAAATAGAATATTCATTTTAAAAAATATATAATAGAAAAAAATAATTAGTAAAAATTAAATTTATAATTAAATTTATAATAATTAAAGAATTATTAAAAAAATTTAAAGAAAATATAGATGTAGAAGAGGATCATTATTTACAAAAAAGAAAAAACGGGTTTATTTAAGAATCATCATTTTGGATTTTGTGAAATTTAAGGGATTAAAATTACTGAAAAATATTCAATTGATATTGATAAATAGAGGAGATTAAAATTTATGGTTTTTAAGAGATATTTATCATATAATTATTTCCAATGAATGAAAAAACATAAAAATCCAATAAAATTATGTGTTTTTGAAAAGAACCATTACCTCAGGTCTAACAGACATTGTATCTATTTTTTAAATACATTATAATAAATTTATATTTATTATAATTATATAATATAAAAACATAAATAATTATAATATCATATATGATACACTCATGATGTTTTAACATTTTATTATATATAATTCCTTATCTATATCATTGTTTATGGTTTTTAATTGTTTGATTTTTTATGAATGTTTCTTGTCTGTGGTTTATTTCCCTAAATCCTGATCTTGGTTACAGAAACTATAGAATTATAATAATGATATAATCATCGTATTCATTGAATATGTATATATATATTGAATAATTATTTAAAGTAAAATAATAAAATTTAGTCACATTACAACGTGGAAGTGGTAGTCTACACATATGCACAAGAAACATTTTAATTTTATAAAAGGTAGGTAGGTAAGAAGGTAAATTTTATATTATATTTATAGATTAATAATTATGTTAAATATATTATATATATCATATTATTTAATTTTTATACATCATGGTGATTAAACATAAAATGTGTTGATGTAAAATGAAATGCATCGTCTTTGTGGTGCGGATGTCTGGATGTACACACAAAAGATGTTTTCATTTTCTCTTTGAGGGATTAGTAGATGAAAAATGGTTATAACATCATAAAAATATTTTTATCATATATATAATTATGATCATATACAATAATGTTTATGATACAATTGGTAGAGGTAAATGATTACGTGAAAATAAAATACTCAGATAAGAACACTACCTATTTTTTAACAAATATTAATAGGTTTATGCCTAAATACTTCATTGGGATTTTTTATAATATAACCAAGAATTATAGGAAATTATTATATAATTAAAGATATAATTTTCACAGTGAATGGATGATTTCAGTGGATCAAGATGTGTGTAGAAGATAAGAGAGGTGGCGTCATTTTTCAATTTTTATTACTCATTATAATAAATAATTAATTTAATTCATTAAAAATATATTAATTAAAATCATTTATAATGATTTAAAATATTTTCAAAAAATCAATTTATAAAAATTAAAATGTTGGCATTCAAATAATATTAAAAAAAACAATGATAAATTTTTTTAGACAAATACATTTTTAAAAATAACAATGACTCTTCTTTCATTCATTTATTATTATATTCAATAAATGTTAATTAAAATATTTGATTGAGTATATAATCTCTCAATATAATTAAATACATTATTTAATAAATAATAATTTAATTGTTTTGAAAAAATTTATTTTATTCATCCAAATAGTTTTTAGGAAAATGTGTTTTTAGGTGGAGAAATTAACATATACTAAAATAAAGAATAATATTGATTCATATGTAATTAATTAGATTTATATAAAAAAATTGACTTATGTTACATTAATGTCAAATTAAAAACATAATGTGACGTTTAAATTACTTGATCTAATTAAAATAAATGAAATTTTTATAAATTATGTTTTTTATATACATTAAAAAATAAATATTTTTCACGAATGAAAAAAAATCAATATAATATATTATTTAATTTACTATATTTAAATTTATACTAATTCATCTAAAATATTGTTTCAATTATTTATATAAAGTAATTATAATTTGCACACATAAAATGTTGTAAATCTATTTTTAAAGAAATCATATTTTTGAAGCCCGAAAACACATTACGTAAAATTAGGTGTATTTTTCCATGAATTATTAATTATATTTTAATTATATAGTACATTTAAATATATTTTTCATAAGGTTTATATTTTAATTTATACATCTAATTACTGAATATGTTATAATGGCCATCTGTAGTTTATCACAATTTTCATCAATCATTGTGTTTCATGTTAAGTACTAAATTGAACATTATGTTCTATTAAAGTTAAATTTATGGATGTTATGCATAGTGGTTTATAAAAATTCATATTTAACTAAAAAAGTATAGACCGAACATTGTAATGAACCAAAATATGATCTAATTATTATCATATTCTAAATCAATTAGATAGTTTTCATTAACTATAGATAAATTGATCAATTTAATGGAATGGATGTTTTTAATCTAGTATTTTTTGATTAAATACATGATACACTTTTATTTAAAATAAATTATTGATATTTATATACAATTTAATGATAATATAAGGTTCAAATTTTACTTCATATCCAATAATATAAAACATTCACTTATCCTTATAGAATTCCTTATATAATAATTTCCGTAAGATAATTATTAAAATAACTTCATTTGAATGATAACTGGTGATAATTTTTTATTATTTAACATATAAATAAATTGATGTATTTCTTTATTGTTTTGTACTATTTGAAAATTCAATTAATCTCTACTTGGTATTATAGATAATTCCTTCAAAAAATATCACTGAAATAAATGTATGTTCAAATTTAAAAAATTTCCTTTTAATGTTTTAAAGAGGTATTCTTCTTAGACATGTAAATTCGTAAAATAGTATTGAGGTTGATAAATATAAAATTAATGTTATCAGTGGATTTCCTTTTATATATTTTTCGAAATATGATATATCATTTTTAGAATAAATAATTTTTTTTTAAAACTATCAAGCTATTTAGTAATATTTATTTTTCACTTTTTAGATTATTTTAAAATATTATGAGTTTATTTTATATTATGGTTACATTAATCATTATCATGAAATAATTTAAACATTAATTTCATCACCATTCATAAAACCACAAAAATTGTAATTCCCATTTATGATGTTGCATTATTCATCAAACCATGTTTTCATAGTAGTGGTGCCTTGAAAATTTATGCAAAAATATATCATTTTATATGATTAAATATTACTATATTTATATCAAAACGTTTACATAACCATTAAAAAATATTATATATTATCCAATTTTCTAGATTAATTACGAAATTATATATTGAGATATGTGGTGAAAATTTCTCTCACCATATATCTCTTTGGTATCATATGAAGAAGTGAGAATAAATATATGGTCTTATAATATGGATATAAATACTACATTAGTTTTATGTGATTATAAAATAAAAAAATGAACTAAAGCTAAATTAATAGACCGTATGATAATGGTGTCTAACCTTCATGGGGTGGAAAATTATGATAAAGATTGACTTAATACCATTATTTAAGGAGAGAATCATTATTATATTAAATGGGAGCTACCAAATATATTGATTTTTTAAAGTTTCGTTTATCCTATCCAGTATCATAGAATCTAAATCCATTACATGTTTTCATTAAAATTGATGAATCATATTTTTATATTGTAGATACTGTATATACTTGGTAGATCTGTAATGATAAAAATATTTGTAGGCATTTTCCATAAAGTGATGTTTAATTCATACAATATTTTTTCCACTAAAACAGGATGTAAATGAAAATTTATACATTATTGAATTATTATTATGCCCTTGGGATAATCAATATATTATACCATATTGTTTAAATATTCCTAGGATTCTTCGTAAAAAAATGTGACCCATACCAATTCATTGGAAAATAATCATGGAGATGAGAAATGCCTCAAAAACCAATTGATTTCAATGAAATATTTTAACTATATTGAATCGATGTTATTTTATCCTTTATTATATAATTTGATATTAATACTTCTTATTTATCGTCGATTATGAATAAAAATGGTTAGAAGAAAAATATAATTATACTATGTATTCCATTAATGTTTTTTATTATGTTAATACTAATAACTTATTTATATTTTATATTCCATGAGAAATCATTAATAACAATTGAATCAATTTTTGAATAGTTTAGAATAATCTCAAATAATGAGATATTATGTGTTTGAAATATCATAAAACCCATATCTCCCAAAAACTAGTGAAAAATATAATGTTATAAATTGGGAGATTAAATGAATCATGGAAATGAATATCAAACCAAGTAGGATAGATTAGTGAAAATTCACGAAAAATACATTTGTTTATTTATTGTATAGTTTAAATAACCCTAATTAGTATGAGTTCATAATGGTTGACATTGGAAAATTTTCTCATAATACAATAGATAAAAAATAAAAACCATATTGTGAAGTCAAATAGAATAATGTCGATATAGAGAGATCTAAATAAGAAAAAATGCACTTGATATATGGATGAAAATAAATAATGAGTGAATCAATAACAAATTATGGAATTTATAACTAAATAAAAAGAGTGGGAGATAAAAATATGAGTCAATAAATATATAAATAACTAACTATACCAATTGTTGTTATGTAAATCTACCTTCAAAATAATTCCATGTGAACATCATTACATAAGAGAATTTTCATTCTCAATAACCAATTATTATTCTAGTAATTATAATTAGAAAAAATTAATTACCAAATAATCCCTTAAATGTTAATTTTTAATGATAGAATAAATACTAGTTTAATATACCATAGGAACTCGTGTATGAGATCATACTCTAACACTTCAACTAATGAAAACCAAATGGTTTTACCCTTCCTTATCATTTTCAATAACTATAATAAATTTAAATTCTGTCAATATATAATTTATGCAGTGATTCATTGAGTAAAATCCATCATTTTAGTGTGAGTATGGGTAAAAAATCCTCTAGGAATTTCACTAATTTTTGTTTTAATTTTTCATTTTTTTTGTTTTAATGTTTTTTTGTGCTCTTGAAACAAATTTATATCAATGTGAATGAAGTTGCATTTCTGAGTCCAATATCAATTTTGAGAGTCTTATTTAACCATTTAAACTCAAAATATATGAATACTAAGTAAAATTTATTTTGAAAATCAACTTTATCTAAAATATTGAAAAGACCATGGATTTTTGAATCTCCAAACACTACATACTTCTTGATATTTCATTTTTCATTGTTCATATAATTCTAAAGAATTATTGAAATATAATTTAAATCATTCTCATTTCATGAGAAGACTAATAGACTATTGAATACTTGAAATTTTGTTGGAATTCTATTTAAAACCCAGTAGAATTTAGTTACTTGTTGTTTAAATGATAAAAAATTTCATTGATTGAAATGAAGTTTTTATAATAAACATAATATAAAACCCCCCATGATATTTGAAAACTGATCTTTCCCTTATCATCCATGAACAACCACATTTGGTATACACATTACAATCTTGGTGTCCATAACTACCAAGATCTAATGTAAATAGATGATCTTAGTTGAACTATTATTATTGATTGAAGATATTTTTTAATAAGAACTAAGGAGAAACACAATTTTTGGGTGTATTTGGAGAAAAAATATCATCTAAAATTGGAAAAGGATTTTCAGATATCATTTTTAATATCAATGGGTTTTCTCTAACTTCCAAAACACAAATTTTTTGATGTATTTTTATAAAAAAAATAATATACATAAAGTAGAATTAAAAAATAATTCTTATAAATTATTTTATACAAGAACAGTTTATAGGAATTTAAAAGGACATGGGCATTGAATAACTAAAATTAAATTTTAGTGAGGGTATCATTCCTGATTCTAAATAGTTAATCATTAACTTTTAAACAATTAGGGGAAAACATCGTCATTCCACCTCAATATAATGACCTTATCACCTACAAAATTATATCCTAAGATTAAAATAATAAATTAATCATGACTAAATTATTTTTTTTCTAATTTCAAGGAGACATAATAACTCACCATTACTACGGTGAGCCCTTCGGAACATTGTATGAAGAATGTTTTTTCTTAAATTCATAATCAGTTAGATAGGATATATATTAATAGAAATTTACGTATAAAGGAATATAATTTAATGAAATATGATTAATTTGAATAAAATATATCTCATCTATGTAATTAAATAATGAACTCATATGAGTTATGATAATATTGATTTACCATGAAATTAAAAATGGGAACCACAGTGGCTAGTGTTTTGAATTTTTATTTATAGAAATTTTTTTGTGTATTTGTTCATGATTCCAAGGATTAATATGGGGGAATTAGTACTGATTTTTAATTTCATTACATATTATTGATATATAAAAATGTTTACCACCATATCAAACATTTATGTAATATTCATAGAATTATGTATTTAATACAAAATTTAATTAATTTTTATTTTTATATTTCTTTAAATATAAAAAATTGTAATTTTAATTGAAATGTTAAATTCTAATAATGGATCTAATGTTTAGTTATTATAAAATAGTTTTTTTTTTAATGGAGATGAATATTTTTCCTAAAATTTTAGATGTATGGAAAATGAAAAGTATTTGTGTAAAAATATCTAATGTATCAAAGAGTATGTTTTTGAAATCCACCATCATAAATAAAAAATTTCTACTAAAGTGGAATCTTATAGAATTGGAAAATAACTTCTAAATGTTTTATATAAAACTAGACATTTAATATCTTCAAGAACTATATAAAATATTCTAGATCATACATAATGAATTTTTGTTTTTTTCTATGGAGGGAGAGTTTTGATCCCTTAGTTACATTAAAATTATTGGGTGATACATATGATATTTTTACTGGTATATATGAGGTTTCCCATTAATGCAGAAATATACAAGGAACATTACTTTTTTAAATGAATAATTCATTGAATAGTGTATCCTGATCTATTGGGTGTTAATGGGTCACCAATTAGAGGCATCTTTTGTACAATTAGTTTAAATGCTGACAAATTATAACATGCAGGATATATGGAATTGACATGTACTGTAGTAGTTTAGACATTAACATGGTTACTATTTCAATTTTATATTAAAACCACTGACAGTAGACTATAACACAACATACATATTTCCATCGGTACAATAGAAAAATGATTATATTTTTCTGATTTATTAGTACAGAAACACGTTTTATTTTTCATAACATTTCATTTTAGTTAATGTTATATCTAGGGTTTTTGAAAGATGACTGTGTCCCTTGAAATATTATCTGAAAATTTTAGAATGATTCTATCACATCCTAAATGTAGACATCTTCATCAAAAAATAATTTTTTTTCTTGAGATCTTGTAATTTTTCTTTTTTTTCCATTCCTTTTAGACATCTACTAGAATTATATACTGTTTGACCTCCTGATGTTTTGATGACATGGAGATATACATTTCCTATGAAATAAACAATTTTTTTTATATGTAATATATTTGGGATGTAATGCAATATTTTTTTACTGGAGGAACCTATTTAAACATTTGATAAATAATTTTCAGTGCAATATGAAAAATTTCACATATATCTCAAAAAACATATATATATGTTTTTTCCTTTTTTGGAAAATCATATTGTTCCTGAGAATATAATTTCACACAATAGTAAAATTTTTAAAAAAACTTTCAATGAATTAAAACCATGAATTTTATACACACATTATTTAGAATAGATTTATGCATATAGTATTGGGAGTGGATCTTAATTTATGAAGGATAATCGAAATTTGGGACAAATAAAGCTCATAAGATAACTACAAATCAATACAAGGAGGAAATACATGAATGATGTGTAATTTTTATCAGTAATTAAATATCGTATGGTTTATTTAAAATCCACGATGATATAATCTCGAAAAATTATTATGGGAATGTAGAAATAAATAATAATAAAATGAAGAATAAATCTATGAAATAGAGAATCAATATACTCTATAAATGATTTTGTGATGATTTATTGATTTATTGTTTCTTTTATTTCATTTCTAGATATAAAATCTATCAAATAAATTAATAGAACATTTTCTTATTGGGATAAGTTATGATGTACCTTTTGTAATGTTTTATTCTACACATTAATGAATATATTCTTCTTCTATTGAATGATTTTTCTATTCAATGGAAGGACATTATTTATAATGTTATTAAATACAGTTTATTATTTCTCTAATTATATACTAAATCATCTTATAATAATATCTCTCTATATTTTAGGGTTATTTTTTATGTTTTTAAATATGACAGATTGAGTGGTGAGTATATAGTGATTGATGATATGTGGGTGGAAGGTAGTTAGTTTTTTATTAATTACATCAGAATATCATATAATATTATAGATTTTAATATATAGTTTATGAATAAACTATTATTTAAATTTTATGTGACAACTAATCAAAAAATTTAGTGATGATCAATAGTTATAATTTGTTGATTATTCCAAATAAATTTTCATTAACCAAGTTATGTTATAAGAGATTACATATTATTTTATAGAACAATCAGTATAAGGAATCCTAGATATTTTTTTAGAAAAGAATGACAATATAATTGGGAATCCATCCCATGAACCATTTACTCAATATCACATTAATAAATTCTACATGTTTAAATTTCGTTATAGTTATATTAACATCTAATTAACCCAAATATAGTTTTCTACATCTTTATAAAAAAAATATACACTAATATTTTAAGATGAATCTTGGTTCCCAATATATAATATAAAAATCGTGGGTTGTTAATTTCCTTTCAAACACATTTTGTGTTTTTTGAGTGTGCCACATAGTACCCCAACAGACAGATGCTTCTGAAGTAATTTAGGGGAACATTTTTTGGGTGATTTTGGTACAATAAATTACATTTATCACTTCTTGAGGAACAATTTTCAATTAGGTTACATTTTTTGATTCTTTTGGAAATTTTACTTTCAATATTTCTCTAGATATTATAAAATTAGACTTTGAATGTTTTTGCGATATTTGATTTATACTAAAATATAATATGACACTCTCATTGCAATATTAATAGTCATGAAATATAATTTTTTTGTCTTCAATGGTGAAGTAGTATAATTATTTTATTCATGGATATAGATTAGAAATTACAATTTAATTTTTTATTTAGGTTTAAATGATGTAATGGATGATTACTTTTGATTGAAGGTAATGAAACCATGATAAGAATAAACGGTCTAGGGTTTTATGAGAATTATTTTGGTCGAGGGGTTTTGGATAATATTGGTTAATGAATAACACATAATTAATAATGGAATGAATTATTCTGGTTGAAATGAAGCTTATAATATTATCATAACTACCAATTCTCGTATTATGATATGAAATTTTATTAGTATTATATGAGATTTCTAGGGTGCATTATCTCAATGTTGGTTGATTTAATCTTATATACTATTTGTGGTTAAGGATGACTAAAATTGGTGAATACACATTATACTCACACATTAGTTTGAATTGGACACCTTTGTTAACATTGATACTCATAATTGTATCAATGTTTTAGGGTTGTGATTTATTGGATTCATATTAAAGGATTATAATCATGAAATGTTGTCTATGTTCTTGATTAGTGATATTTCATCTGAGTGCTTATATTATTTAGCTCCCAAAACAATATGATTTAGTTAAATGACAACATAACCAGAAGTAATTCACTTACCCAGGAAAATATTTCTTAGAGAATAAGATAAGCAATTAGATCTCTGAAATGTTATTAGTGGAGACATGTATTCCATATATGTAATTAGGATAGGTGGAGTCATTTATTTCACCACAATCCTGATTTTTTATCTATTGTGCATTTTTTACTAGGGGAAACCATAATGGGATATGCATGATTCTTATTATATTTGTAATTTATTATCATTTAAACATTGATACCATCAACATGTGAATTGGATGAAATCCAATAGATATCATATAGTGGGAACTTATGAAATGAATACATCATTTTGTATCATTTTGATGAGGTAGATACAATATTGAGATATGTTTATCTTAGGAATATATAATAGGGTGTAGTCTATGGGGGACCTTTTTTATATCCAACGATATTTACATGATTTATAAAAACATAGTAAACAATTATTAAAAATTAAGTGTAAAATATGTTATATAAGGAAATCTTAAAGATATTTATTCTTTCCTTTATGACTTATAAGGATCAATATTATTCATGTCTACATGAGAATTTAATAGTACCATACGAATTGATGGATCATGTGAAATTCTTATTATTTATAGGCTAGTGCATTATTTGAGGTGACCAAATTTTTGGTATTCCCATCCCTATATGAAAATGTACAAATTTTTCTTACTTTCATGGAAACCCATGATGATTTTGGAGGTTCTTGGAAGCATAAATAATATAGTGGGTGTGGGGTTTATATTTTTTCATATAGACAATTGGTTTCATTTTTTTATAATTTTTATATATTTGTTTTCAAGTTAGAATTTCAATATCAGGGGATTCATTGGGGTGTTTCATGGTTTTAATGATTAATATTGATTATTTTAAATATTTATATTCTTTATATTATACATTTTCTCAATTTTATTTTCCTTCCCAATGTCATGGGCTGATACAAAGGAAATTCCTCCCATCTGTTTGTGGATACCTGAGTGCTTATACTAACATCTCATTAACATAGTTTTAGAGAGGTGTCTTATTAGTATACCAATATTTGTTAGATTAGAATCGTATTTTATTTTAATAGGGTGATCACATAATATATAATGAATTGGGTTAAAAAAAATTAATAAGTCTAGATGAATATGAACTACAGTTGTAGAGGAATTAGAAAAGCGTGAAATGATAAAAGAATTGTATATCAATAATCTTGTTGTAATGTAAGAGAAATAATCATTATCAGAAAATAGTATTGGTATATGCATATGGTATAAATACATATAGGAGAACCCAATTATGTTTTTATTTTTTATGGTTTTTAAATATAGGTTTTTAGGGAAAATAGATTCCATATCATATATCAGGATCCTAAATTTGAAAAAGTTAGAGGCTTGATATTTTTTATCTACCACTATTACACATTACTGAATTATGGAAATTAATAAGAATTCTTGAAAATATATTTTGTATAATCTCTAGGAATGTATGAGAAATTATAAATAACTCAATAGTGAAAGGAATCGATATTAGAGGATATGGGTAGGGTACCTCAAATACCTGAGCATTACCATAAGGGAGTTAAGATGTTTATTGATGATGGTAGTTCTTGTGTAAGAGTGAACACTCATTTTCAAAGGCTTTGGATCAACATAGGATGTTATATGTAATCCATAATGTTCTATTTATTGCTGGAAGGAGGTGTTGGGGAATAAAATTGTACCTATTGGGTTATCCATGATAGTATTATGTGATCATGATGAAATTATTACTTCAATAAATAGTTGTGAGGTTATGGATTCTTGTCTTAAATATTTTATTAACTAAACATAATTATACGGGGATTTATTTACTCTCTATCACTATGTTTATTTATTACTGTGATTATAGACTATAATGTAATTGGTGAATCTGATGACTCAAAAGGAAAATTAACTATTTCATATATTTTTTTCTTGGTTCATACACTTATATCAATATATTCATGATGTGATAGTGAAAGATAAACTAATGGTGAGGAACATTGAGTCAGTCCATGATCAATGATTCGACCAAATGTATGATTATTAATATTTTCTACTAACTATAATGTTATTTAAAGCATAGTAGTTATTGAGAGGATAATATATAACAAAATTGATCTTTATAGAGCTTTCTAGAGTTCTATTGGCAGTAGTAAAATACAAGAAACATATTGGGTATGAGTTAAAAGGGAATATTTTTTTATAAATAACATGACATAGAAATTGAAAAGGTTTATGCTTTCATTTATGACACTATATAACTTCATAGGTGGCATCAAGATTAAACAATACCCCTCATAAACTAATGTCAAGGATGATTCAGGTAGTAGTTTTTTCATGTATAGAATGTTGTTATAAATAATGATGTAATAAAGGGAATTATTTATTAGAAAAAAATTACAAAGAGATTGACGCAGTTTAAATTTTAATTTATGACCCTACACCACTTCATAATAGGAATCAAGAGTATACAATACCCATCCTAAACTAATGTGAAATATAAGTTAGGGAGAAATTATTTCCTGAATATAAATTAGTATAGAAAGGATTAATGTACTATATTGAGTCAACCTAACACATCACAAAATCCAACCTATTAAATGGTTTCAAGCATAAATACTCAAAAAATAATGGCTAGTGACAAGAATCAAGGATCATAAGTATATAGTAAGGAGATGATTGCATATGTCCAGTGTGAAATAAAAAACAACCAAAATCATTCTCATTGTAAATAAAAAACTAAAATATCATTATATAATAAAGGGAATGAAACATATTGTATTATAGACCTAAATCATGTAAAAAATATAATAGTAAGTCACCCACCAACCTAATTAAATGTACAGAATAGAAAACATGAATAAAATACAATTGTGTCTACATCCAGCACCATGTTGCACCACATACCCGCTAAAAAACTATAATTTATAACCTTCATTATAATGTTACTCCATATGAGTGGATCTGTTAAAAAAATATATACCGAGACTATTTGTGATCTATTGTGAAACCTATGATCAAACCAGAAAAGATAAATATTATTTACATGCACACTGAGGTTCATGTATAGGGGGTAAGAAATAAATCCAAGAAGGCCACCCAAATGAAATGATCTGAACTAGTGATAGATATATAATCCAAATATTTCTGAAACATTTATACACCAAATACCTACACACCATTTCAGGCACCAAAATTTACCCAAAAGATACACCATCCTTTGTGATCCATCTACAAGACCCAATGGATGCACTTTCCCATGGGTTTAATACATAAAATTGGAGTCAAAAAACATCCATGGAATATATACTCTCTATCTAGAAAATATATATGACTAGAGGGGGGACACTCATACAGATTTATAAATAGGTCCCTATTATTTTCTAATAATAACCAAACAATGAAGTGAAATCCATATCAATTCATTAGGCCAATGTCTAGTACAATTGTCCCAATGGTCTTATCAATAATATAACTCAAGATAATAAACCACCTCAAATAACTTAAACAAGACAACTAGAACATTGGTCTGTCAAAATCGTTAACCCATTGTACAAATTGGTTATTTCATTCCATCCCCAGAATCCTAGACCTGGTGCATTATTTTAATACATTTACATGGTTATAAACAATCATAATCCGAAGGACCAATCATTTTAGTAGTCATAGAAAATATATTATATAATTGAAAGTTACATTACAATTAAAAAAATTAAATATGTCATAGATAATCCATTGATAACATAATAATTATTCTACCTTAACCTTGTATATCATGGGTTATACACTATTAAAAAAATGTGTAAAAACATATTATTTTTCCTCATGAGACCTACTAATTCATCGAGGGGCTATTGTGGGACATTAAAATCACATAAAAAGACCAATGAAATACTCATAAAAAATTGATGAAATATAAAGAACATAATCATTTGTTTTAAAATTCAGTATACGAAATATGAATTCATAGACAATTAAATGAGAATGATATCTAAAGAGAACATCCAAAATCAATCTAATCATAAATGATTAAATAAAATATTTTAAATGATATCATATCAACCACAATTAGATATAATATCTATCAAATTATTTTTATAGAAACAAAAATACTCTATTAAAATCATAATAAACATATTAAGACAAAAAAACCTTCTTCTTTGAAATCATTTATTCAAAAGTCATGTACATATAAAAGAATAAACATAAATTATATTTTGAATAAATGTGTCCCTTGAAAATTTAATATTTTAAAGGAATTAGCATTTTAATTCATTATTGTGCATGTGAATAAATTATTCAATCCATTATTAAAACATAGACATTAATGAAATATATTTAAATGAATAAATCATTATAACATTTAAAACATTATTTTAATTAAATAGTACCTTATATGAAATCTTAAAAAGATTCATTACGATTTTTTTAATGAAACCAAATATAGAGTGAAAATTGGTTTTTATTATTCTTTATATACATATAAATAAATATTTATTACATTATTACAAATAGTGAAATGAATAATATATCAACCTTATGAACATTAAATGTGGCCCATACCACATTAAACATTAAAATAAGAAGTTCAATATCATAAAATGAAAATTTTCATACCATTAATATAAATTATTTCATGATCTTAATTATAATATGGGAAAAAATACCCCTCACACAAGAAATAAGTGGTGAACGTGGCATATATATCATGGAAATTAAATGTAAGATGAAATTCCCTTACCATATGTCTCATACTCTCCAAAAATGTATGAAACTATTGTATAATGGGTTTAAACATATTTTTAACATTTAAAAGAATCATAATATTATTTATGATATCATTTATGATTCATTTATGACATTATATTTCCCATTTATTAATAATTTCCATGTTAACGTTACATTTTGGGAGATCATGTGTTTGTCTATCGTACTTGTTTTGACTTACTAATCATGATCATATTACAGATAGCATTATTTACCAACATAAAATATATATAACATGATTTATTTATCATATATATTTATAATGTATATATATATAATATCGATAAATTAAATAGAAAACATCAATCTTGGAAATGGAAGGCCATATATACGAATGAACGTTGTGTTGTTTGCATATCATATTTAATGCATGAATGTAAATTATATATATATATATATATTATTACAGTAGAATGTATATGTAATATATGTCATATATATTTGGTAAATTCCTTTTGATAATCATACTGAAATGGGTAATGTGAAGAAATAATCTCATCGGGTTGTGGAGATGGTAGGTCATTCGTACACACGAAAGAGGGTATCATTCCATAATGGTAATGTGTAATTAATTGGATGGAATATTAATTACACAAAAACTATATTGTTATATTTATTATTAAAATTATTTATATTATTCATTAAACCAATCAATATAATGTATAGATGAAATAATGTTTACACTATATTGTGGAGATGTTGAGCTATATGTACCAACACAAGGTGAAATTTTTCTTCATATAATGTGTAAAGTTAGGAATATGGTTGTCCCATAATAATAAAAACATCTCAGAATATATTTTATTGCTTAGTTATTACTTTATTATGGAATGTACATTTTTAATATATCTTGAAGAATAAATGAACTTTGAAAGAGTTGGTAATATAATTCCATCTTCATAGAGTGCCTCGTTTTGATTGGAAAAAAAGGACTCCTTTGGTTTGATTTATACCCAAATTATGTACTCTATGATGATTTTCATATATTTTTTGGGATAAATAGATAGATTTTAGGCGATCTAAAGTGCTTTAGAAGTGTGAATAATAGAGAAGGAGATGTACCCTTTTATTAGTGAGGGGAGGGGCACTTCCAGAAAACCCAAAACTATTAATTTATTATAAATTGAATTTTTATTTCAATTTTCATAAAATTGAGTAATTTAAATGATAATATGAGTATGGTTCTAAATATTTTCAACTATCTATTTTTAGACGTATTTTTGTCAGAAAATTGACCTTATCTTCTTGCTTTAGCCCCTAGATAAATAATTTAACTTTTAATGTGACACTATGTCTTTATAAACTATAGGGTTAATATAGTTACATATAATGAAAAAAGAATACCAATTGTATAATATATGATATATTTATCTATATACAAGATATTTTCCAAAATTACAATGTATTTTTAGTTTTATATCATTTAATAAAATATTATTTACATTAAATTCTCATTTATGTCAATTTAGACACATTATTTGCTAAAAATTTAAAAACTCATAAAAACAAGATTCCAAACAAAAAATTAAATAGAATAATATATAACATGTCATACTAATTCCATAAAATATTGTATTGCATAAAATAATTCAAATGATGTTTAGAATAATTTTATTGAAATCATTTATTTGATTTTTCCTTTTACAAATCAATTAATGCTTCATTTTTTTGTCACCATTTAATTTAATAATATATTTTATCAAATTATAAATAAATATAAAAGATGTAGATAATAAAATCATATATATAATGAAAATTTATAGTAGGACATATCACATAGATAGCCTTATATTATAATGGATGATTTTATTAATAATTGAATATGAAATTTTCAACACGTCTTTAAATAAAATAAAAGAAATTGACTATTCTGACAAAATTAGATTAAAACGGATAATATTATCAAAATAAGTTTTCTTTGTTTTTAAAAACACTAATATAATGAGATTAGGATAATTCTTACGGTATATTTATAACTAATATTTCATAATTTTTTAGACTTTTAATTACCCACGTTACCCTTAGCATTGGTAAATTTTATTGTTACTGATGTTACTATTCATCAAAAAATTAAGTTGATCGTATTCGATAAAAATATATTAAAAAGTAAAAGTTTTTTTTTTCATTTTTAAAAATATAATCATATAAGCATAAAAATTACATTAAATTCTAAAACCATAAACACGGAAATGAGGCTGATTAAAGAGAAGTTCAAAATTTTAATAATTTTTCTATATGTAATTAAATTATTGGAATTATTCAAATAACCTACATTTCATTATTAAATATATTATTTATCTATTGTTACATTAAAATAAATTTAATATTAGTTAATTATTGAAAATAAAAATTCCATTTTTATGTACAATGTAGTATTTCTCACTATTCATCAAAAACATAAAATTTTCCGAATAGTACCAAAAAATAACCCTAAGTTAATTTTGAGATAATTAATTCATAAATTAAGTCTATTTTGAATAATAAAATATTTAAATTTCATAATTCATTTAATACAATTCATATTTTCTTTTAAAAATGATAGTTTGATAGGCTATGGTGCAATCAATCCTGGTATTGCGTGCAATGCAAGATATTGAATGAAAATGAATGTTTTTATGAAAATACATACATTAAAATATTTCGGTATTAAATTATCACCCACATCAAGAAATTATATTCACACTATTTGAAATGGAAATTTGATTATGATAAGATGATATTAGAAAATCCTTTTGTGGAAAACGCACATCTAAAATAGTGTTTAAAAAATATAATCTTAATTAGAGGGAAAATAAAATGTCATGGTCACCACAAAATTAGTATTAAGAATAGGAGAATATTAGTTGAAAGTATATATACTTACATGTTAGAAAAATGTTAATATTTTAAGAGAGTGATTGAGGGAATTAATTATAAACAAGTGTTTGATCAATGGAAAATTTAGAGTCTGGAAGCCATAAAACTATAAAGATTTAAAATAACATCGATTAAAAAAATTACAATTTTCATAGGGTTGGGGATTGAAATAAATCTATTTGAATTTATGGAAATTTATTTACACGATATATTTGGTAATATATTTACATATTAGGTTTTGATAAATGATATCTTATCATTAATTAAAATACCACATTAAAAAATGATTAATGAGACCTCCATATTAAAATACAGAAATGGATGTATGAAGGAAAACAAAGATAACACATTTTGTGGTTACATATATGGAAACATGGATATGAATGAAAATGTATCAGTAATATTTTTATGGAGAGTGATAGAGGAACTGATTAAAAGAAGTGTAACAATCACAAAGCAGTAAATCTATGATCATCCTAGGGGAAATTTGATTAATCGCAAAAGAATGTACTAGTAAATTTTTTTATGATCTTTTTCCAAGTGTTGAATAATTAATTTACTTCATACACTAATAACATAATGAAGAATTATTACTTAAATAAGGACTAGTATTCCCTCATATAATCAATTAACAAAACACACTCATCTTTTTCTCCAAAGGATGAGTGTTCTAGTGGAATTATTCATGCTTGAAAAAATATATTTAACTTTTAAAGTACCGAATATTCCAAAATAATATTTATTTTCATTAATAGAATTCTTATTGATTAACCAAAACCAAAATTTTAGTATCTTATTAGATACTTAAAAAATGTGTCTCTGAAATTTCAAAAGTAAAACCCCAATATTCATCATAGATCATTCAACATATACCCATCCATCCAAAAATTATTATATTATTACATTGAAATAAAATATATATATTTATTTGAACATATAGTCCTCCAATAAATCAATCTTAATGTCTTATAAAAAATTTAATTATCTAAATGTTAGAATCTCCAAGGTTTTCTCACCATGTTATAAATTACCAGAATTATTATTCTTCCTCAAAAAAAATCATATTTGAATAAATAATATAATACAACCATTATGAAATAAAATATTTCTAACATATTAATTTAGGTTTCAAAAAATAGAGAATATCTTTCGAGATAATAGTTATTACATAAACCCCAAATCATTTTCTAATCCCAATGATTTCTATTTGATAAATATAAATTCCCTCTACTAAAAAACAATTATCCATATGAAAAAAAGTAATGCTAACTAGTAATTTATGTATTATAAGTGTAGACATTGCACACTTTTTCCCTTCATTTGTCTGTTCATAAATCAAGACCTTTCCCAACATGATGGGTTGTCACCATTCCTACATGTTTTTTAAACTATATGAATATAACTTCCAAAATAAAAAATATTAATATTGTTGAAATGAGGTTAATAATTAAATAACCATTCCACTGTGGTTTTCAATATAACTTCATTGCATAAATACATCCACCATTTAATTATACATAGGCCCTTATTGGAATAAAGAGTATCATATAGAATAGGGCATTAACTAGGTTAATATTGATGTACTCTAGTTTTTATGAAAATAACTACAAATGGATTTGGGGGATCAAGTTTATTTCCTTCCATTGTACTCTACATTTTCATAGGGAATTAATTTCATTATTTCAACCATTACCACTCAGAAGTCATTTCTTTGTTCCATTGAGACATTTTATTGGGTGTCTCCTTCCACATTTCTTGCATGATTACAATGGAGCTTTCATTTATCTATGATCTACACCACTGGATCTCTTATAATGAACTAAATTTCTCTTCTTTGGTGAATTCAGAAGTTGGTCAAGGTATAATTTTTTATAATATTTTCTATAAATATAATTATCCATGAACGAAATATCTTTTACTCTTATAATATTTATATTTTATTGTTCATTTACACCTCTTTTCCACCTTGTCCAACATGTTCAATGTTAATGTGTCTAATTTGGGTTCTATCCACTGAATAAAACATGAAATCATAATGTGAATAAAAAATGTCATATAATAATTTAAAAATATAATGGAACCATATTTTCAGTCTAAAAACCATAAGTTTAACCCATGTTATTAAATATTATCTTATATTTAAATCCTTCATATTGGTTTTCAATGAAAATTTTAATTATCATACTTATATCCACCAGGAGTGTGAAACCATGTGCATATTAAGGATTATTGTCATTTACTAGGTTACCCTGACTTAATCCTAGAACATCTTGTCATAGTTCTCAACACTAGGTAAATATGTACCAGAACCACATCCACATGTAGTATCCAGTCGTGGATCTATTATTAAGTAATACACACATAATCTCTACTTTAACAAAATCATATAATGTTATTCTACACCTATCCCTAGAGTCTTTATTAGGGATATGTTCAATAAGTTACGTTTTCTATATCTAATTTTCAAGGGTTTTTATAAAATTCCTCTAATAAAAACTGTAAATCCTCTACCAAAAATTGCTGGAGTTGATGAATTATTTTAATTTATCGCTATGATTACAAGGAATCAAATCATAAAGGACTGATTGGTTTAGAAGTCATGGAAAATACATTATATACATTAACATTAAATTATGACTCATAACACAAAATAAAAAAATGTATAATCCTTTGAGAATATAATTATTCTCCTTGCATAATACTACTTATCAATTATAATTATAATCTTGGTATCCTGGGATAATAAAACATAATAAAGTAGTGACCTCAGATGCATAGTAATGTTAATCAATAGAGTAATAGATTTCATAAAAAACAAAACATTTAAGGAATGTATAAAACTGAAACAAAATCCTTTTAATCATAATCATAAACATAATATATAATGAATAAATTAAATAATTACATTTAAACATTCATATAGTTATTATAATAGTCAAAAGATTATATTGAATATCAATAACTAATCTCAAAACAAGGGAATTCATAATTTTTTAAATTAGTTCCCCATTGGCATGTCCTCGTTCAAAGACCACACATAAATGGGTAAAAACCCAAACTAGTTTTAATCATTAATCCTATATATGAATTGAGGAGTTATAGTGGGACCTTTCAATCACATAATATTTATAATATATTCTTCATATTAAAGTGGTGAAATATAGTAAACATAATCATTCTTATTAGACATTATTATATAATAAATGAATTCTGTAACCCTAAACCAAGAATGGAATGTAAATAGTACATCCGAAATAAAAAAGATCGTAAACTATCCTATAAAATATGGTATCTAATATCATATTATAGCATAATAAATTGAGAATATGATCCAATAATGGATATTTACCAAGATAAAAATACTTTGTTAATATAAATATATAATATTATGAGACTTATACACCTTTTTCAATGAAATAATTTATTCAAAAGTCATACAATTATATTAGAAGAAATTTTAAAATATATTTTTGAATCAAAGTGTCCCAAACCACTTTGAATCATTTGAAAGGAATTAAAATTTTAGTACATTCATGTCCATATAAAGGAATCCTTACTTCCCAATTAATTCTTTTTACATTAATGATAATGATATAGAAGAATAAATATTTAAAACATTTAAAATGATGTTTTACATTATGTGTCCATTACATAAAACCTTAATAATATTCCTTTGTTATTTTTATTAATAATATTCCAAATAGACAAAAAAATTATATTCTTTTATATACATGTAAATCAATAGGTATGCTTTCATTAAGAATATTGAAATGAAGAAATGATTATTTATATAAACATTAAAAGTATCCCATATAACATTAAACATTTAGCCCAATATCCTCAAATGAATATTTAAATACCATAAATATAAATGTATTGATGATATAAAATATAATTTGGTCTGTTATACATCATAGACAATAAATATGCGTGGAACATTGCTTGTATCTAATAAGAATTAAAAGTGAGACAAAATTGCATTACCTTACAACTAATATTGTCAATATGTTTCCCAAACTATTGTATACTAGTTTAAAAATATTATTAACTTTTACCAGAATAATAAAAATATTTCAAGAACCATATATGATTCATTATATGAATTTATATTACCCATTTATTAATAATTTATAAGTTAAAATCACTTTGTTTAACATGTGTGTTTTGAGTTGTTAATTTTGATCATAATAATTAAATCATTGTTTACATAATTAAAAAATATAAAACATGATTTATATATCATATATGTTCATTATATAAATATATATATTATATAGATAAATTAAATGGAAGACACTATTCAAGAAGATGGTAGGTCGTATGTACACAAGAACGTTGTTTCAATTATCCTATCATATTAAATAAAAGAAATAATATTATGTATCAATAAATATATATTTTTATATTATAATATTTATTTCATATATTTCATATTTATTCATTATATACAATTTTATAGTAGTACATAAATTGTTAATGCGGAGAGAGAATATCATAATGTCGTTGAAACGGTATGTTGTACATATGCACTAGTGATGATATCATTCTGTAATATATTATATTATGTATTTATTACCTTATTATGGATTAAATGCATGGAATGGAATTATAAGAAGAAAATAAAGTTGAATTATTTTGTACAACAATTACCTTTTCATTTAGTGTATCCTTCTGATTTTCACAAAAGGAATCCTTAGGTTGGCTTTCTAACAATGTATGGCTGCTAGTATGAATTTCGGGAAGTTGTGAGGGGAAATGGGTAGGGCTTATTTTAACTAAACTTCTTTATATGTGTGAATAAATGATAAGGAGATGTGTCCTTTTATATGAAATAGGAGGGGATCTTTAAAAAACTCCCAAACTATTAATTTTCTATAAATTGATTTTCAATTTATAATATATCCAAATTGATTTTTTTAATAGGATAAGATGAGTGTGGGCCTAAATTTCTTCAATAAATAAATTTTACAAATTTATAGGTCATATATGTAACCTGAAATATTGTATCCAACCCCTAGATAAACAATCTACCTTTTACAATGACAACTTGCCTTTTTAAACTAAACGGTTAATATAGTAACAATAAGTTACCAAAAACAACCCAATTGGACTATTTATTAAATCTATAACAATATATATGTTATTTGGATGATTTATATATTTATTAATTTTATATCATTTAATAATGTATTATTTTGTTTAAACGTTCATTTATGTTAATATTGACACTATTTATTATTTGATTTTTTTAAAAACTAATAACATGATTACTTCAAAAAAACTACCTTATCTCATTCATAAAATATAATATACAACAATAAATTTAGTCGCTGGTATAAAATATATCAAATTATATTTATTTTAATATTATTAAAATCAATTTCTATATCATTATTGTGTCATCATTAAATTTATTTATATATTGTGTAAACAAATTAATAAATTAAAATTATGTATATAATCATTTTAAATTACTAATGTATATTTACTGTTGATGATATAACTTATATATCTTTATTTCAAAATTGAAATACTTATTAAAATTTTAATATGACATTTTTAACACATCTATAAATAAAATATAATAAATCCATTAATCTAACAACGATTCATTAAAAAGTCTCATATTTTAAACCAAAGGATTATTTAGTTTTAGAAACACTTTTCCAATGAAAATATTTCATGAATTAGGGTAATATTATATTAATATTATTTTATTTTTTTTACCTTTAATTAAATTATTTACACTGAACCTTGGTAAATAAAAAAAAATTACAGAGGTTAATGTCAAAAAAATTAATGTGATTGTTTTTTATGAGAAATTTCATACTAATTTAAACCATTTATAACCATTTTCATAAAATAAATACATATAAGTGGTAATGTTACCATTATTTCTAATCTCACAAATGTAGTTTAATGGTAGGTAAAATACATGTTCAGATGTTGAAAAAAAAGTATATCAAACTCCATTATAATAATGATTAAAATGACAAAAAATTGATTAATATGTATTTTATTTATCTATTTTAACATTAAAATAAATTTAATTTAAAAAAAAATTTTAAATAAATATTTATGATTTTATCTACAATACTCATTCTTTAACTCTTCATCAAAAATCGAAACTCTTTAGAAAAATACAAAAAATGCAACCTAAAAAAGTTTTATATTTTTGAATTAAAAAACTAATGTCTATTTTGAAAAATAAATTTATTAAATTTCAAAATGTGGTTAATAATATTGAAAACCTATTTTTATATGGTAGTTTGATAGGTCACAGTGCACTCAGACATGGTGTTGTGTGCAATGAACATTATTAATGAAAATGAAATTATTTAAGAAGTTAAATGCTGTTAAATATTGGTGTAATACATTGGTTATCTATTATCTCTAATAAAAAATTAGATAAAAATTAATAAAGCATATTTATACAGCTAGATCTTCTTATCTAAAAAACAACGAGATCAATCTCTCACTAACCCACATACAAGAAAAAATAACTCAATGCTCCCATGGTCATCATGGTTATCGAATAATGATATGTCCTCGAAGTGAATCACATACTATACCAATGTTCGAATCCTGTTCCAGTCAAATGATCCCAAAATGAACCAAATACCACAACAAGATAAGTACACATTATAAGTAGCTACTCTACTGCACCTAAATAATTAGAAACATCTTCTATGGAAACATTCTAAACTAGATCTCAGTGTCCTCTATTAGATAATTTATCCACAACATTCAAAAAAGGGCATCCAAAAGCATGAGAATTCTACTAGGTATTTTCAAAATTCGTCATAACCACCTTAATTATAGTACCCTACATGGGCTCTTCATAAAAAGAAATATTTGAGGAAACTAACATTAAGAAAAAATTAGATGGATTTCCTGGAAAAAAACAATTCCTTTGTTACTAAATCATTTATAAGATAATAAAAAGAAACAATAAAATAAATGGTAATTATTTACTAAGAACTATAAAATCCCCAAATGAAATTATAAAAAAATTTCCATTAGGCATTTGATAGGAGTACCTCAGACTCATATCTGTATAACAAGAAATCCATGTTGTAACAACTATCCAATATAGGTAACTCGAAATGAAATCTCCATAAAAGATAATCCTGAAACAAAGGATCCAACCCACAAGTTCAAGAACATCATACAACTACTCCCAATATCTAATGAAATCACTATATCACCTTGGATATATTCATATATTCTTCTTCTAGGTTCAATATGGAAAAATTAATAATAAAGGTATGGTATCTAGGAAAAAAAATCCAACTAATGATTTCAAAATCATCACTTTATTCATGCTTCATAAAATCTATACCTCTGGTGTATTATGAATCCAAAATGTAATTAAATCGTCTTTTGGAAACTCTCTAAAAAATATCCAAATAGCCCCAACACTAAAATGATACCACTATCATGATCTATGAAAAAAATGCATATAATATACTAATATTATGTCAAATTCAATCCTTGGGGTGATAAAAAGGAAAAAAACCTAAATGAAGGAGAAGCCTATGGTTTGTATATCTGAATATGTTGGGTTCACCAAATGGTAATCCATATTCATGGGCATCATGACATTTGGAATATTATTTTCCAATTTACACATCTCTTCATTCCCATACATGCTGTGTACCCCTACATGGGGTACCATCAAATGTACTTATTCCCACAAAACATATAAAATTCCTAAATACACTCTATTTACCAAAGACACATGATTTTTTCCCACATGGAATACCATTCAAACAATCCAACAAGAGGATTGTACAAGTAACACGTATTGAAATTGATCATGTATTATATATGGTCTACGGACATGTACATTATATTAAGATATTCCTAAACATGGGGTGTTCACATGTGCCTCGAACACTCCCCTAAGTCCCCAAAACATGGTGTTTGCGACATGTACATATCATATAATCTCAAAACATCATCCCCCATAAATAAGCATAATGACTGAAGCATGCTTTTTGATTCAGACATAATGGGATTAGTTTTCTGAAATGAAAACCGCCAAAAATCACTCAAAACCCCCATTCTAACGAAAATTGCGCCATGGGAGTCCCTTATTGAAAAATGAGAAATAAAAACTTGGATTTAATAATAAAAAATGAATTATATATTAGTATATTGGAAAAAATTTAAAATGATCCTAATTTTGGGATGAAACTCCTATAAAATCAAATAGGATATGCGCCATGAACCCATCAACCCTATATTTAACTCGTAATAGATCCCCAAATTGGCCCCCATGTGACTTCCCATATTCTCTACCACTATATCACTCAAATATAGAGAAAATATAGTGGGTTCCAAATAGGTGTTCTTGAACATCTCATGTTTAATGGAGAGGAAAAATATTAAAAATAAAAGGAGAAAAATGTGAATGAACATGACCCTAGTGCACAGGACATGATTATAACTCCCATTAGAAGAAAACCAATTTTTGACTTATGAAAATAGATTTAATATCAATATAAAACTCCATTAAAAAAATATAAATGAACAAAATCACCCAAAAATGTAATAAAAAATTAAAATGATATTAAAAATTAAATATTCCATAAATAGATCAATATCCCAAACATCCACGAAATTCCTAACCAAGGGTAAACACCTTATTTTTGGTAGAAGAGAGTGTTAATAAAAATTATTCAAAACTATCTCAGAGTAGAATTTACCATTATTCCACTAAAATATGTCTACGAAAAAAATTCAATTTTCTCGTCATTTTCAAAACCGTGGATGAAATAAGGCATCACAATCCCCACAAAAATGATTAAAACCATTGAAAATCATGTGGAGTCATCAATTAGACATGATATCACCCCATTCACTACTATTACTGATGTTATCTCAACCATCAAACATCCAATTCACAGGATCCTCAAATATCTCCCAAAAAGAGATACATTCATTCAGGAATGGTTGGATGTTCCCCACCATAGAAGTATCCATATCATTTACCTAATATCAAATGATAAACCCCATGGTCCATTCTATATCTATAAAAATGATATGGATTGATATAAAAAAACGATCACACCTAATCACCAATATGAAAAATGTAACACCCAATGCTCATTCCTTTTACAATAAGAATAAAAAACATTACACTCTGTAAACCACATAAAAAAGAGGTTCAAGGACCCATAAAAATAACTCACTCCCCACCATAATCATTAACATAAAATTATCCCAATCATGAAATAGGAATCATTTCTATACCAGTAAATTATTATACAAAAATGGATAATGCACATAAAACTACCAACCATGCTCGGTATTCAGGTCAGTTACAACAAACCAGAGCACCCACAACACATTCATTCAACATAAAGGAATCGTATTCATTACCAAATCATAAAAAATGACTGACCTCTACTCGATCATTGATCCAAATATACATTTGACATTCCATGCCACTAATGCACCACCCAAGTGAATCCAATATAAGTATGTCCATGGGTGTAACCAAAACTCCCCTATCCAGCCTACCATGTGACAAGGGGAACTCCATGTTCCCCACTACTCATGGACATGGAATCCTCTTTCCTAACCACCCCATTGTGACGAAATACTACAATAGAACCACCAACGATTAATTTCCATGACCATGCATGTCATCAATAATAGTAGGGACATAGTACACAATAAAATTGATGGTTAGAAAAATGTAGAAACAACATCTCCCAATCAAGGAACTCAATATTTTGACATTGGGTTACATACACCTCATATTAACTCAATAATGATAAAATGATATATTATGAATACACCCTCTCATCAATCCATCAACTTAAAACATTAATCCCACAATGAAAAATAATGGTCTCTGTACATCCCTTGGTGATGGGAAAACTTCCCCATCATATGAGATCAATTTTTAATGAGAATCACATGATCAATAATCTATCAAAAATGTTATATGTGGTTTGGATGAGTATAATTTGAACTAGAATATATATATACAACACACCATATAGGTAATTGTAGACACATTTAATAATTAAACCATCATTTATATAAAATTATAGTAGATAATTTTTTTCATATGAATCTATTGTTCATAGAATGATGAATGAAAATTGGCCACATTATTAATGGTTAAGAGTCAATGAGCACAGTAAAAACTATATCCAAAAACCCATGTACATCAAACTAGGTGAATTATCACAACCAAAAAATAGAAAAATAAAAAATACACTTCAATTCCTTGGATAATTAGACTTCTTATAATAAAAGGTGTTCACATCACACTAATATGATATACACGGAATTTTCAGACCCATTCCTTGTCAACCTATAAACAAACTCCCCAAATCATAATATAATACCATATATGGTTCCATGTTGTAAAGATGCATCTTGTGAAAACCTAACACATCAAATAATCAATTACGACATAATTCACCATGAATTTCTCCCCATATGCTTGAGGCTTTTGACTATTATTTAGATGATAAAAGATATAGAGGGGAGACAATACCATATGGTCAATGTGTAATAATAGTAGAAATTAGCCAAACTCATTAAAAAATATAAACACCAACATATGTATAATAAATTAATAGAAACAAATACATGATATAATAAATGGAATATGAACTACTTTAATATATACAAAAATTATGAAAAACATACAATAGACGATCACTCTGTATGATGATTGCATATAAAGATTTAATTTTTTTCAAATAAATACATCCATCCCCCCTTATAATGATAAAAAGAATGACATACCTGGTCTACATGACTCATGAGTAGCACCATCCCTATCATGACACTCTAGAAAAGTATCTCCACTATAATAAGTAATACTGGGCCTCTACCTTATTATCTATTAAACTAGTGATTGATCCTAGAAGCACATGTAAAGTTTTCACACACATGAGGTACATATATAGTCTGTGAGAAATTAATATCAACATGCCACCCACTATAGTGATACTATAAATTTTATTCATAATTTTATAAAGAATACATAATATCTATATCATATAGAAAATTAATTACATGTGTATTTAATGTCCAACTTCATAAAAATATGTTTCTAAAAATAAAATAGACAACTTTGGGTTCAATTTTGGCACTTGAGTAAAATATACCCCCTCCCTACTCAATGATAGATGAATTATATTCAATGGATTACAATATAACAGGACATTATGTGCATTTTATGGATCCACCTTAGAGCTAAAAAAACTAGAGATTCAATGTTATAAATGTCGGTCCCCAAACTGTAAGAATGTGAATCCAGAAGATAACAATGAAATAATGGGATCATATAATCTCTTGGAAATATCTAAATAGAAATGGATCTCCACACCAAACACCCGAGTAACATTCAAGACCCTAAAATATTACTATAAAAATTGGGATCCATCATGGAACAAACATCTATATCACATTATTGGATAAAAATTTATATACCAAGAAGTGGAACAGTCATGTGGTACCTATTAATGAAACCAGGAGCTCACAACATCCATATTAGATATAACCACATGTTAGGGTATATAATCATCTAGAGGGGTAACAATCATCTAGATTTTATGTTATATTCCTTAACTTATCTGAAACAATCCTTATAAGAATGATGAGAAACATATTAAACTTAATGTCAAATTATGTGACCTTCATATCGCAATGGTATCCTCCTTAAATCGTGTATAAAAAATACAACTCAATCATCTCATAAAAATACAACCAAAACATGTGTCAATATAACTATTGATTTCATCATCTAAAGAACAGATCTAGTAGTACTGGTCCACTATCGACTAATAAATCTTGAAGCCTCTCTTGAGGATCTTTGTCCCATTATCTATTAATAATTCCCTATAGTCTATCCCCACCAACCTTAGGGTCAAAAAAATATTACGTATCCCATTTTCCCTAGGGTCCCAACATAATGCTACACCTCCATGGTACTCACCTTCCACACCCAATCTCTCAGGCCTCACCCATTAAAGGGTCCCCAAAATTTCCCGGAGACAGACAATGTGTGGGGGAAAATATAAAGGATTCATCCACCTCCTTAAAAAATGAAACAATCCTAGTTCAAAACATCCTCAAATATACCTCATTTTCCATTAAATTATTCATGATCGATAACACTTCTACATGGTAATATAGGATGATTATTATGACTATGATACATTGTCAATGGTTCACATGACCACCTTAGTATCAGATAACTACTCCACAGTAGAAGGTAAAACATGGTGAAAATCCCACTAAAAAAACCGTAGTCTATATTTTTATCATAAAAACCAATCATTTTACTCTAAATTTCCTTCAAGGGAGTCCTACATAACACCGAGTCAATGAAGAATTATGAATCACCGACTACAACATTCACAGATCACGTGATCTATAACCATCACACATAGGAATCATAATGATTTCCTTAGACCCATCACACCCAAAACATAATCTCAACTGTAGCATCAATACAATGTCCACAAACCTACACTAACGCTCAAACTACTATGATTTTTATACACATAATAAAAATAATAACTAATATAACCATGAGTTACTAGTCTTCCTACCCAAGGAAAAAACAAATATCACCTTAGATTTATTCCTTGATCATGCATTCCATGTTTTGTGAAAATATAACTTGAACAAAACCACCCTAGTATCTACATGGCATGCCAACTAATGATCTCAGGACCCTTAGTTAGGTCTCAAATCACTCATCCCAATCTATTTTAGTATTTTAAATCAAATCATCATTCATATTATCATGAAAATACTAACCCTAAACAAAATTAATTCCATACCACCTTTAAAAAACTTAAAATATTCCACAATACACATCTACACATAAAATTTCTCACATTATATTCCACCTATGTCCAATTCTAACACTATGGAATACATAATTATGACTCACCAAGGATATCAATGTACCATGTTTGTACTTCGAGGAGGTATTGTGTACCAAATAAGGACCTACATGTATGTGTGTTACTGGACACTCCACCAATATATTCTTAAACTACATGACATATTGTCCCCATATACAATGTGAGCCCTACATGGGGTACCTACACATGCACCTCATCCCATATGGTGTAATAATATTCCTTACTTTATGTCGTGTCCCAAACACACAAGTGGTGTTTCCCACAAGTGGTACTTTTTCATGTAGCCTAAAAAAGGTATGTCCATATACCCAAAATGCTACTGACCGTGTGTTTTAAATTCTCCCCGACTTTGTAGATTAGATGACCATGTGCCAAAAAGTTTTGTGTCCAGTTGTGCTGTAACCACAACCCTGAGTCACCACTATATGCTATATACTAAAAATACTTGATGAGTACTCCAATAACATTACATATCCCAAATATAAAGTACCAAATTAACTAATTTACCTAAAAAATTATGTAGTTGATATTTCTTAATTTTCAACCCCCATAGTTCCCCAACAGTACTAATTTGTCCAAAATCCCTTTTAGGCAGATGTCATAGAAACCCTAAGAAAAAAACACGATTTAAGAATATGGTATTCTATATTGACATACATAAAATTATAAACATAGTACTATAATTTGTTGAAAAAAACTGATGTTTCATAGTGGATTCACATTATTCCCTCACTAACACTCGATCTACATCCTGATGAATTCCATAGGTTGTTCCTTCTCCTTTTATCACTACAACCATCCCTCTACCTCTATTTCCAAAGATCCCAATGTGGGATATTTTTAATTTCATGTGTGAAAATAAAATGGATAAGAAAAACAAATGTAAATAATTAAAGTCAGAAAAAAACAAAGGAAATGACAAAGGATCCCCATCCTGGCCCAAACATCCATGATAAGTTTATTCTTCCTCTACGAAAACCCCCAATCCGAATTAAACTGGGTAGATGGAATCCTTATATAATGTCCTTATTAGAATATATCACAAAATCAATATGTGTGAATAAATTGTTAGTAAAACAATTAAATATTAATAATTAAAGGTTCATTGATAATTTGAGTGACTCATATTTCCAAAAAAAATATTTCCAACTGGAAAACAATCTATTAAGGGACAAACATAGTGGTCACTAAATTTATCCATGAATATATTACATCGGTATATACCATTTTACCTGTGAAACAACTCTATGAACAAATATTAAAATTTCTTTTAATTTTCAAAACCTATTATAATGGGGGGTTTCATAGATGTGTTATCATGGAGGTTGATAACCAAAAAATATGATTAGGGTAATAGAAGAGTGTAATGGTAGAAACCCCCCAATAATGAATACCAGTTGAACCCTTAACAAATGAGGAAACTAAAATGGTGGGTAACATGTCTAGGGTCAAAATTGAACCTAATAGTGACATTGTGAACCAACGTAGAGTTCCTATAAAATATATTATTAACTAGTTGGATTTAATGAAGTGTAATTAGTCCACAAGGAAATAGATGTTTGGGAAGATGTAGAATGATTATAGGATAGGTATGTTGTGGGAAGCTCTACACAACATAGGTAACTAATGGTATAAATCCATTTTATGTATTTCTGTTTAGTATAACCATTACATTCTATAAAATTGGTTCTTTTTTTATATATAAAAGGGACATTGATTCTTTAATTACTTAATATAACATTAGAGAACTCATCCATTTTGTGACATGGTTAGATAAGACTAAAAATATGATGACTGATCTATATGTACATAAATAATGATTGGGGATTATTAATATTATTAAATAGTTATTGGATATGGTAGAATAATTTTGGATCCTATACTATTATAAATCAAAATTATATCATCCTTAGAATTTATCTGTTAATGTCTTTTCCAAGTTGCAATGATTTTTCCCTTATAGAGTCACAAATATATTTCATCGAAGAGTGTAGTAGACATATAACCAATATTGATATATTAAAATTGAGAAAATTTCTTAGGGAAGGAATAATATCACCCCTCAGTTAGTGAATCTAGCCTTATATATTGAATATTGATATTTTTTGAGATATTTTATTAGTGGTAACAAAGTTTAACTATGTCTTGCTTGAGGAGGTATCTATCTTATCACCAATTTGGTAAGTGGAGTTAAACATCAACTATAAAATGGGATAAACTTACATTACTTGAAACATTATCATAAAGTGGAAAATCATATTCATTATTTTAGGGTATATGTTGACTATTTGTTAGAGGGTTGACTTATACACTATAATTTCATCAGCCCATGACAACATCATAGTGTCTAAATTTGAGATGTTACCTAACCATAGGCTTACCTCCGTATATACTAGAGGCATGCAATTAATGGAGATGATCTAAGTTGTTACTATCATAAGACTATACCCTTATATTTGCATTAAAAATAGAAAATTAAAAACACGGTTATAATTATAAGAGTGTGTAGAAATATAATAAACAAGAATCCTTCTATAAAATTTTTAATGTGGATGCACCCAGTCATAGATACCACTAATCACCCATTTGACCAATCACATATACAAAAAAATATTGGGTGGATATTTTTTCCATACATGAGATTCATCTCTTCACATTGTCTATAACCAATCCATGATATCCCAGTTGACCATGAAACACTATGCCTTTTCCCTACCTAAATATACAAAATTTGTGGTTTAAGATGGGTACAAAAGTGTAAGGGATGCCCATGCATAGTGAGATTACAACATAATATTATTACACTAATGGATTCCCTACGATTACAAGTAAATATTTATATGAATCATTTATATTATATAAATATTAAATAAAATCCAGAAAAATTGTAGTATAAAAATAATTGATGCTCATGTTATAATGTGACAATACAGATCAACCATTCCTACTTCATCATGTTCCAGATGACTCTAAAACCTCAATAATACCCCCATAATATGAAGGGGAATGCATTCATACACATTATAAATTTTTTTCTCATCATCATGAACCACTATATTCAATATACCCTACTTTGAATTAATTGTCATGTTAGTATGATAACTTAAGGTCATACATTCACCCTACAGGGAAACATAAATGGGAACATATATAAAATCATGGGAAAACATACTCCCCACAAAGAATCATATCACGTAACATCTCAAAAATAAAGGGCATAACCGTTACTCATCATGTACACTAATTCATAACATTTATGACATGGGACTCTCACACACCTCACTCAGGAATACCATCTAATATTATTTTTTAACCTTGAAGAGGTCACATTCCCCACTAGGAAACATGTATTGGATCATCAAGAACTCAATTTAATACCAATATAATTCATGGGAACATATAGAGAAAATAAAAAACAATGGTGTGTACCACCAATTGTCCTCGGAATATATTTCATATCAACAAATTTGTGCCCAATTCTGGAAACCTACATCACATCACCTTAAAATGGATTTTCCACTTCCCGAAACTCATAACACATTCCCATGATTGGCCTCTCATGTGCAAAAACATGATTCATCTCTCAAGGCCTAACCCACACATTGAGTAATTTCACATTATCATATCACCATCGTTGGTTAATTCCCCTCATATATCTCAAGTCCTAACCCAATTATTTGAACTAAATATCTTTATATGAGAAAATAAATGAGAATGAGATGTTCCCATTTCTAAGAGAAGGGTGGGGATCCTTAAAAGACTCCAAAACAATTAATTTTTTATAAATTTATATTCAATTGCAAATATATCCAAAGTGATTAGTTTAAAGGATAAGATGAGTGTGGGTGTACGTTCCCTCAATAAATGAATTATAGACATTTTAAGGTCATATATGTAACATTATATATTTTATTTAACCCCATTGTATACAATATAGCATTTACAATGACAACTTTCCTTTTATAAACTATAGGGTTATTATAGTGACAATAAATTACACAAAAAACCAATTAGACTATTTATTAAATATATAACATTATAATAGTTAATGAATGATTAATATATATATATATATATATATAATTTTAAATAATTTAATAATGTATTATTTTGTTTAAATGTTCATTTATGTCAATTTTGAAACTATTTATTATTTGACGTTCTAAAAACTCGTAACTTGACTACTTTAATAAAACTACCATATGTCATTCGTAAAATTAAATGTTCATAAAAAAATTTAGTGGATGGGATAAAATATATCAAATTATTTTTATTTTAATATTATTAATATTAATTATTAAAGAAATCAATTTCTCCATTATTATTGTGTCGCCATTTAATTAAATTATATATTTTGTAAACATATTAATAAATTACCATGAAGAATATTAAAGTTTTACATTTCTAATGTATATTTATTTTCAATGATATAACTTATATAACATCATATTTAAATTGAAATACTTCTTAAAATTTGAATATTACATTTTTAAATATTCTATATATAAAATATATGAAATTCCTTAATCTAACAATAGTTGCTTAAAATGAATCATATTTTAAACCAAAGGATTATTTTGGTAGAAAGACACTTATCCAATGAAATTATTTCACGTGTTAGAGTAATTTTAAAATAATAGTATATTATTTTTCATATATTTATTTATAATAATTACACTTAACTGTGGTAAATAAATAAAAATTTAAAAAATATACTATTAAAAAAATTCACTTGATAGTATTTGATCAAAAAATACATACTAATTACAACCATGTATATACATTTTCATTAAATACATACATATAAGTGGTAATGATACCATTAATTATAATCTCTCAAATGTTGTTAAAAGGCCGATAAAAGAGTTGTTCATATGTTCAATAATTTCTTATATCAAAATCCATTTTCAGAATGATTACAATGAAAGACATTTTATTAATATATATATTATTTATCTAATTTATCTTTACAATAAATTAAAATAAAAATAATGATTGAAATGAAAATTTATGATTTTATTTACAATGCAGCATTTTCATTAATCATAAAAAATTTAAACTCTTCAGAAAAATTCCAAAAAGTGTACCGAATAACATTTTGATATTTTTAATTAGAAAATAAAGTATATCTTAAATGAAAAATTAAATTTCATAATATCAAAAGTAATATAGAAACACTTTTTATAAATGGTTGTTTGATAGGACATGGTGCAATCGAACATGGTGTTACGTGCAATGCAATACATTGATGAAAATGAACTTATTTAAGAAGATAAATACAATTAAATGATGGTGTGTTACATTGGTTAACTATTAGTTCCAATAAACAATCAGATAAAAAAGAATAAGGCATATATTTACCCCTATATCTTCTCTTCAAGAAAACAACCAGTACAAGCACTCAATAACCCAACTACAAGACAAAAAAACTCAAGGCTCCCATGGTCTTCAATGTTATTGGATAAAGAGATGTCCTCAAAGTGAATCCCATTCTACATTAAAGATATCGCCCCATGCTAGTATAATAATCCTGAAATAAACCAAACCAAATACAATAAAAATATAAGTATGCCCTCTAAGTGGTTCCTCTACGACACATAAATAATGGGAAACTTCTTCCATGGAAACATCCTAAACTAGATCTCAGTGTCCTCCAATATATATTTGATCCACAACATCCCTATATGTGCATCCAAATTCTTGATAATTCCACTAGGTATTTTCAATATTCTTCATAACCACCTCAATGATAGTACCCTAAATGGGATCTTTATAAAAATAAAATCCTTGGGGAAAACATTCATTAAGAGAACATCATATGGAATGTTTCGTAAAAAACACATCCTAGGGTACCATATCAGCCAAAAGGGAATCAAATGAAATATTAAAATACATGGGAATTATTATCAAATATCTATGAAAACCCATAATGAAATTATTAAAAAATTTACATGAGGATTTTGATAGGATTACCGGATACTCATATCAGTACAACAAGGAATACATGTCATAACAAGTATCCATCATAGTTAACCCAACATGAAGGCTCCATCAACAATAATCATGAAACAAAGGTTCTTAACCACCAGTTCATGAACTTCCTACAACTAGTCCCAATACCTAGGGAAGTCACTATATCTCTTAGGATATATTCATATATTCTTATTCCTGATTCAATATGGTAAAAATCAAATAAAATGCATGAATTCCA
This sequence comes from Viscum album, assembly GCA_963277665.1. Taxonomy (NCBI): domain Eukaryota; kingdom Viridiplantae; phylum Streptophyta; class Magnoliopsida; order Santalales; family Viscaceae; genus Viscum; species Viscum album. The sequence goes on from OY728156.1 coordinate 1,666,368,911, forward strand.
CCAAAGAATCCAACTAATGATCTCAAAATCATCACTTGAGTCTTGCATCATAAAACTGATAGCTCGAGAGTATTATGAATCAAAACAGTACAAAAATCATCTTCTGAACACTCTCCCCAAACAATCCAGATAGACGCAACTCCAAAATGATACCACCATCATGATCTATAAGAAAATGCCCATAATAGACTCTTATTATCTCAAATTCAATCATTAATGTGAGAATACTAGAAAGTACCTGAAGGAAGGAGTAGTCAATGGTGTATAAATCAGGATATGTGGGGTTCCCCCAATGTTCCTCCATGGTCAAGTGCTACATGACACTTGGAATATTATTTCTCAATTTAAATGGCTTCTGAGTCCCATACATGGTGTGTAACCCTACATGGGGTACCATCCACTCTACTGATTCCCAATAAACATATAAAATTCCTAACTGCACTATATTTACCAAACACACATGATTTCTATCACACACGGGTTACCATTCTAATTATTCTACAAGGGGATTGGGCAAGTAACCCATATTGAAATTGATCATGTATTATACATGGTCTCTGGACATGTACATTACAATAACATGTTCTACAACATGGGGTGTTCGGTTGTGCCTCAAACATTCCCCTAATTAACAATAACATGAATTTTACTTCATGTACATAGCATATAATCTCAAAACATTTTCCCCCCAAAATATGAACAAATATAGAAGCCTGATTTTTTATCCAAACACAATGTGATTATTTTTTTGAAATTAAAATAGCTAAAAATCTCTCAAAACCCCAATTCTAAAAAAGGATTCATTGGGGTCCCTTATAGAACCCTGAGAAATAATAAATACTATTTAATATTAGAAAATGAATTATATATTAGTATATTGGAGAAAACCACAAAATGTGCCTACATTTGGGATGAAACGGTCACAAATTCAAATAGGATCTACGCCATGAACCCTCAACCATATATTTAACTTTTGATGTAATCCCAAGAAGTCCTCCATGTCTCTTCCCCTATTCTCTCCCACTCTATCTCTCAGATAAATAGAAAATATAATGAGTTCCCCATAGGTGTTCATTAACATCCCAGGTTTAATGGAAAGGAAAAACAGGAAAAAATGAGATAATAAGTGCATGATCATGAAAGTAGTTTTCAATTCATGATTATAACTCTCATTAAAAAACCCAATATAGGACATAAGAAAATAGAAGTAATATCAAAATGAAACGCCCTTTAAAATAGATCAATGAAAAAAATCACCCAAAAAGGATAATATATAATTAAATTTATATTAATAATTAAGTGATACATAAAAAGATCAATATCCCATACATCCACCAAACATCTAACCTAGGGTAATCACATTGTTTTGGGAATAGGATAATGGCCTTAAATATTATTCAAGACTATCTCATAGTTGAATTTACCATTATTCTTCTGAAACTTGTCTAGGAACAAAAAATCAAATTTCTTGTGTTTTTCATAACCTATAATGACACGAGGAATCAAAAAATCCCCTAAAATGATTAAAAACCTTGATAATCATGTGGAGTCATCATGTAGTCATTATATCACCCCATGAACTGGTGTAGCTGATGCTATCTCAACCATAAAACATCCAATATCACATTGTCCTCAAATATCTCCCAAAATGAGGTACATTCAATCATGACTCATTTTATGTTCCCCACCATAGATGTATCCATATCATTTCCCTAATAAAAATTGGTAATCCACATAGACCATGCTACATCTATCAAAATGTGATGGATTGACATTGATCAAATTCTCACACCTAATCTACAATATGGAAAATGTAACACCCAATGCTCATTCCATTGTATGTAATAATAAAAAAATATTATATTCTATGAACCACATAAAAATGAAGTTCATGGACCAAATAAAATATGGATCACTCACCACCATGACCATTTACTTAAACTACTCCCAATCCAAAAATATGACTCATTTCTACACTATAAAATTTATATTGAAACATGGATAATGTGCAAAAAAACTACCAACCATGCTCCATATGCAAGTCAGTTACAACAAACCAGAGAACCTACAACGCTATCATTCAAATTCAAGGCATCTATGTCCTCCACAAATCATCAATAATGACCTACCTCCACACGATCATTGATCCAAATTCACATTTTCCATTCCATGCCTCTAATGCACCACCCGTGTGAAACCAAAATGAGTAGGGCCAGGGGTGGAACCAAAACTCCCATATCCAGCCAACCATGTGACTTGGGGCACTCCTCATGCTCCACTAATTAAGAACATAAAATACTCTCTCCTAAACACACCCTAGTGACAAAATACCGTAATATACCCACCAACGTTGAATATACACTCCCACCCAAGACATCAATGATTGTAGGAACACGGTCCCCAACAAAATACATGGTCCACAAAATGTAGAAACAACATCTTCCTTCCAAGGAACTCATGATTAAGAAATTGGGTCACAGACACCTCAGGTAAACTCTAGAATGATAGATGATGTCTTTTTAATACACACTGTCATCAATCCTCCAACATAAAAATCAAATCTCACAATGAATAATAAGGGACTTCGTACATACCTTGATGAGGGGAAAACATCCACATTATGGGAGATCATTTTTTCATAGGAATCACATGATCTATAATTTATTGAAAAAAAATATATGTGGTTCAGATGAGTATAATTCCACCTAGAAGATATATATAACACACCATATAAGTAATTGAAGAAATTTTTAATAACAAAACCATCATTTTATATAAAATTACTATAGATAATTTTATTTCATGTGAATCTATTAATCATAGAATGAAAAATGAAAATTGGCCACATTATTATATGTTAAGATACATTGAGCATAGTAACACATAAATCTGATAACCAATGTGCATCAAACTCGGTGAAATATAACAATCAAAAAAATCGATATAGAAAAAATTACACTTCTATTCCCTAGAAAATTAGACTTCCTATTTGAAGAGGAATTCACATCACACCAAAATGATATCCCTAAAATGTATCGACCCATTTCTATTCCACCTATATACATTCTCCCCAAATTATAATACAATACCATTAATGATTACATGTAATAAGGATCCATCTTGTTAAAACCTAACACATCAAATGATCCATCATGCCCCAATTCCTCAAGAATTTCTCCCCATATGCCTGAGGATTTTGAATAGTATCGAGTGGATAAATGATATAGATGAGAGACAATAACATATTGACAATGTGTAATAATAGTAGAAATTATCCAAACTCATTGACATATATAAACACCAACACATGTATAATAAATTAGTAGAAACAAACACAAGATATAATTAATGGAATATTACATACATTAATATATACAAAAATCATGAAAAAATTACAAAAGACTATCATTCCGTATGATGATCACATAAAAAGATTTATTTTTTTCAAATAAATACATCTACCCTCATACAATGAAGAAAAGAACAAAATACCTTGTCTACAAGACTACGGAGTAGATCCATCCATATCATGAGACTCTAGAAATGTATATCCATCTTAATAAGTATCATTGGGCCTCTACCTGATACTTTATGAATATAGTGATCCAACATAAAAGAATATTTTATGTTTTCATGCCCATGAGGTGCATTTATAGCCGGTGAGAAATTATTATCATCAAGCCAGCTACAATAGTGATACTATAAAAAATTATCATAATAAGAAAAAGAAAACATGATATTTGTTACCAAGAGAAAACTAATAACATGTAATTTTAATGTAACACATCATAAAAATATATTTAAAAAAAAGACAACTATGGTCTCTTTTTAGGAGCAAGAGTAAAATCTATCCCCTCTCATTCCCATGATAGCTGAATTATAGTTGATGGATAACCATGTAACCTAGTATTTTGTTAATTTTATGGATCTATATTGGAGCTAAAAAATATAGATACCAAGGTATAAACATCAGACCTCAAACTGTAACCATGTGAATCCAGAAGATAACTATGAAATAATTTGATATCAGAATCTAATGAAACAAATAGAAATAGAAATAGATCTCCACTCCAAACACTCGATTAACATTCATTACCCTAAATCCTTCCAATAATATTCTGGATCCATCATGTACTAAGCATATATATCACATTATTGGATAAATCTGTATAGGCTAGGCAGATGTACAATCTAGTGGTCATCATTGATGAAACTAGGATCCACAACATCTATAGTGGATATAACCACATGGTAGGGTATATAGTCATCTAGAGGATGAGAACTCATCTGGATTTTATGTTATCTCCATATTCTAATTTGGAACAATCCATATAATAAAGAGGATAAACAAATTAATATTAAAGCCCAATTCCATGTCTATTATATTCTAATGGAATCCTCCGAAATTTTTGTATAGAAAAAACACCACAATCATCTAATAAAAATACTACCAAAGCATGTGTCGATCTAAGTTTCAATCTCATCATCCAAACAAAACTTCTAGAATCACTAGACTACTTCCTACTAACAAAACATATAGCCTCTCATGGAAAACATAGTCCCCTTATCTAGTATGAATACACTATAGTCTATCACCACCATCCTTTGGGTTAAAAAACAGAGGTATCCCATGTTCCCTAGGGTCCGAACATAAAGCTATACCTCTAAGGTAAACACCTTCCTCACCCACTCTCTGGGGATGACCCATTAAAAGGTCATCAAAATTTACCAAATGACATTAAAAGTGTAGGGAACCATATAAAGGATTCCTCTAACTCTTTAAAAAAATGATACCATTCTAGTTAAAAATATCTTGAAAATATTCACATTTTCTTTTAAATTATACCTGATCGATAACACTCTTACAAGGAAATCTAGTTTGATGATTATGAATGTGATACAATGTAAACAGTTCACATGACCACCTTAGTATTGTATAATTTCTCTTCTATAGGCTACAAAACATGGGGAAATCCCACTAAAAAACCTCAGTCAATATTCTTATCATAAAAACAAATCCTTGTTCCCTAAATTTCCCACAAGGGAGTCCTAAGTTGTAATGGCCCGGAACCCCTCCCGACCATTACATTAACAAAACTAAGGTTCCACCAAGATATTGACACCGTGACAGTGGCACCGGTCATGATGGCACTATGACGGTGGCACTGTAAGGGTGACACCGTGATGGAGGCATTATGTCCTCACCCAGCCCTCCATTTTCTTTTTCTAGTCCTGCTCATGCAATGTCATTTTTTGACATAAATTAATTCTTTTACACTCTCAAGTCAATTTAAATCCCATAATTAATTCCTAAAAATCTCGAGGAACCTCCCCAATGGGGGATATTAGATAATAACATAATTCTAGAGTTCGTAACTTCCGAACCGCGTAGGAAACCGCGATCCGACTTTCTAGGCATTCAAAAATCCCATATCCCGTTACAATGGGATCTTATCTATATATCACACAAGATGTTATTTTTTCCTCATCTTCCTTGGGCCAGCTTCATTCTTCCCCCTGGTGCTCATGGATTTCCTTCTTCTCGTGGCATGTGGGGTCCCTCTACTGGAGCATTCTGCACCGCTTGGAGTCCATGAAACTCCTCCCATGCAAGCCGTGCATCCCCTATCCATGGTACATGGAGAAAAACGTTGATCCTTGATCAATATGGTAGGATTGGTCCTTCGCCACTCCTTTCTGTGTATCATGCTGGGTGGGTATGATTTTCTCTATATGGGAATTGAAGAAACCAAAATTAATGAAGATAATTAATTGACCATTAAAGAATGAAAGGGGTGTGATCCATATTCTACGGTACTCTTTTCAATTGCTATATGTTGTGAACTATATGAATTTATACCTACTAAAAACCATGGTCGTTGGTGGACTTTCTCTATGCACTGATAAAATAGTCTCATGTGATGATTAAATGGATGAAATAATGAAATTTGTTAATCACGTGAACTCAGTGGATTAACTGGATGCCCTATAAACATATAACCTTGTGTGGTCACCCCGGTTATCTAACATAAAGGGGAAATAGGTAAATGATGTGATTGAACCTGGATGATTCATTACTCTATTTTGGTAGTAGGTGATTTGTTCTTTTTGTTTTATTATAAGAATATGTGATTTGGAATGGGCTACATTGTTGTGGCATGGTTGCTAGTTGTGAATTTGGTGTTGTGGTTTCTCTTCTTATATCACGAATTGGGGTGGAATCCTCTTTTGTTGAGAAGTCATTGGTTCTTAGTTTTGGGGACATGGGGTTGTGTCTCATGGTTTGAATTATTTCTAGTACTTCAAGGTATCTCACTTATTCCTTTTGTGAGGTTTTAATTGGCTCCATTATGTTAATGGATCTCACAAATCCCTTTATTTATGCAATTCTATAAGAGATCCAGGAGTGAATGCTTTAATTTCTGTTTGGTTGTTTCTCTTTTCCAGCATGTGGTTGTGCCTATTAATTTCCCAGTAGAGAAGAATTCACCCAAGATGAGATCACTTATACAGGAAACAAGAATTGTTGAATTGGAATTAATATGGGAGCGAGTTTTGACTTGGTAGTGAGTGTCCTGGCGTCTTTTTGAATGAATATTAACAAGGGTGTTTGTGCTTAGGTTTTGGAACCCCTGGGATGCGATGAGTGTTAGTTACCTATACATATATATTTAGTTTTAATGTTTCTTATTCACACCCCACACAAGTTGAGCACTTAGTGGAGAACACCCCATTTCATAGAGAGGGTGTTTTTCCCAACACTCCTGTGAGAGGCTGGTTATTAGCTCCTTTGCGGTTTCCTTTCCCAAATATCCATAGACTCTTCAAGCAGTCTGTGATGGCCTGAGGTCCATTATTATCCCTAGAATCTTCAGGCATGGTAGTTTTGGTGGTTGGCCCAGGTGTTTTCGGGTAGGTTGTTTCCCAGGTGTCTTCGGTATGAGGCCTAGGTGTCTTCGGGCGTGGCAGTAGTAGTTCTGGCCCAGGGGTTTTCTTGTGCGACAGTAGTTGTTCTGCCCCAAGTGTGTGCTGGCGGGGTTTGGAAGTGTGAATGTGGCGAGGTTCTAGCCCAGGTGTGTGCGAGCAGGTTTTGGCAATTGGATTGTGGTGAGGTTGTGTCCCAGGTGTGTGTGGGTGGGGTTTGGTAGTGGGACTGCGATGACAATGGTGGGATTGGTTTGATGCGTAGGATGTCTTCAATAAAGAGTGGGAAAGTTGTGTGGGGAGGCCAATTATCGAAGTGCTATTAATATAATTTTCTTGCATTGCATTATTTGGGGAGTGATCCTTGGTGAGACTTGGGTGGGTAGTTTTCCTTTCTAGGTACATTGGTTTTTCTCTTCTCACAAGGAATTAGAATGCCTCCACACTTGTGCACGAGATTATTTGGTTTTCCCTACTGAGTGTTCTTGTATGCTCACCCTACATAAATAAAAACCACATTCAGGTTTCTATGATGACTTTAAGGATCATTTCGGACCGCACTAGCTCAGACCTCGGGGCAGTTGCTGTTGTCTTTTTCCTTTTCTTGGTACTTTACCTTTGGAGTTTTTAGGGATTGTATTATTTACTATTGAATATTCATATGGGAATGGGTTACTTTTTTCATTACCATTACTTTCATCATTGGTATTGTTTGGATTACTATCTTATCACTTGATCCTATAAAAAAACTAAGGGCAATGCCTTCCATTTTGTGTGAGATTATATACCCTTGGTGCTAGTCTCCACTCCGGGACCTATTGAAGGAGGGTCAGGGGTGGTCATTATCTCTCCTTCAACTTAAATAACAAGGGCCTGGAAATCTACTGTCCCGTTCCATTTTTTTGTGAACACGGTTCATGACAGATTGGTATCAGAAGAAGGTTGGGAATTAGGATGGAGTTAGGAATTGGGCACAGTTAGGAATGCATGGGATGGTAGATCAATAGTGTTGGGTGACCTTGATGCTTTAATTAGGCAAGGGAAGACCGACTAGGACACAAGATTTTAGGGCCCCTCATGATCTAATTCAAGGACTTTGGACCTACCAAACGACCAAGTGAGGCAACATAGATTGCATGGTAGAGACCCTAGGAAATGTACATGCATCATAATGACTTGTGTTTTTATGTTTATTTGGTATCTTGGGGATTCAGAACAAATAAATATGTATAAGAAAATTTGAGAACAATAGTCTGCACTACATGGGAAAAGGCATTCCTTGATTACCATGTAGCTATGGCACCTGGGAGGCGAACACAAATAGTGCGGATGATCGAAGCCTAAGAGGTTGACTTGGCTCATCGGCAATGGACCGACCGAGATGAGGAGGATGATCCGTGGAAGAAGACGCTTCGAGCATTTCAGCGACAGACCCTCAGGATATACGAGGGCAGCACCTCTGATATAGAGATAGAGAGCTGGATCAAGGAACTAGTGATGGATTTCACCCTGATTCGAGCTCTGACGGAGTACATGGTTTCTCTGGCCGTCATCCAGATGCATCGAGCATCGCATCTGTGGTGGACTCTTTTTCTTGGACAGAAGAGGGAAGATGAGGTTGCATGGGATGACGTCGAGAAGGAGTTTTGGGCGGAATTCCTCTCTTCCATGGTGAAGGCCGAGAAGAGGCTGGATTTACTCTCCCTACAGTAGGGGATTATGTCAGTGAGAGAGTTGGGGATCAAGTTCATGGATCTCCTTCACTTTTCTCTGGACCTCTTTTTGGATGAGGAGTCTCGTGTGAGATGTTTACAGGAGGCACTCTGACCTTCTATTTAGTAGGCTATTACTCCCTTAACCCTACCGACCTTCTTGGAGGTCCAGAAGATGGATGAAGTGGTGGAAAGGGTGCACATGCTTGGAGGTTTTTCACGAGAAGGGATCCAGTTTGGCTCGTCAATGGGGAAATCTATTAGCAACAGGTCTCTAGCCTCAGGGCCCTCTCAGTTCCAACTAGCAGGGAGCATGCCGCAGTAGTTCCAGTTCTGGTCTCCTGGTCCTCGCCCATTCCCTTCAGGCCCGTGACCATGGTTCTCCATCTGTGGCAACCATGAAAAACATTGAAACCATTTCCTCGATAGAGTACAGTATGATGGGGGTGGGAAGGTCCATCACCCACGTTAGCATTAGTAGTTCCTGGCTAGGCACTGTCAGCAGAAACAGTAGGGGCAGCGGGCTCTCGCTCCCCTGAGGGCAGATGTTGTAGGAGGAAGCTGACCTCAGGGCGCTCCTCAGGGATCTTGACCTAGGTGTGGTCGGGGAGGAGGCCAACAGTCGAGAGGAAGAAGATCTAGGCGTGGGTAGTTGCACGCCGTGGAGGCAGCAGTTCCTGCAGGGCCAGAGGTCGTTCGAGGTATGATCAGCTTGTTTAGTACCCTTGAATTTTCCTTGTTTGATACAGGAGTATCGCACTACTTTGTTACACCTAGTATGGCCCATGCTCTAGGTTTAGATGCTGAGAGACTTCTAATTCCCTTGGTGCTGAGCACACCAGTCGGAGGACAGACTGACTTGTTGTATTTATTTCGAGGATGTAAACTAATGATAGAGCCACATCAGTCAGTCATGGATCTTCTACTATTGCAGATACAACAATATGATGTCATCCTAGTCATTGAATGGTTGATCTCCATATGTGATGTCATTGAATGCTTATGAGGAAGGGTTTTGTTTTCAGACTTTTGCGGTCGACAAGTGACTTTCATCGGTGACCAGAATTTCCTTGGAAAAAGGATGCGAGGGGAACCCCTCCCCTGCTTGCTGGATGAGTTATCAATGGAGTCAGTGGATGCAGAGATGGTGTAAATTCCAGGGGTTGTCAATGAGTTTATGGATGTCTTCCCTGAAGAGGTGGAAACTCTACCCCCTCAACGTGATGTCGAGTTTGTGATTGATTTGCAACCTAGTGCTCATCCGATTTCGATTCCTCCCTATCTAATGGAACCTTCAGAATTGAGAGAGTTGTAGATCCAGATTGACGATCTGAGGAAGAAAGGTTTTGTTCAGCCAAGTGTGTCACTGTGGGGTTCTCTTATTTTGTTTGTAATGAAGGCAAATGGTGGTCTAAGGCTATGCATAGACAACCGAAGGCCGATTCAGGTGATGGTAAAGAATCGCTACCCTCTCCAAAGGATATACGATCTCTTTGACCAGCTGAGGGGAGGAGGTTGGTTCTGGAAGATCGATATGTGGTCTGGGTATCACCAGGTGAGGGTGAATGAGGGTGACTTATTAAAGACAACCTTTAGGTGCAGATATGTCCACTTTGAGCTCGTGGTAATGTCGTTCGGCATTACGAACACTCCAAACGTGTACATGGGGCTCATGAACTCCATTTTTTGGGAATATCTGGACCCGTTCGTAGTCGTTTTTATTGACAACATCTTGATCTAATCATGATCAGAGGAGGATCATGCTGATCACATGAGACCAGTTTTGGAGGCCGTATAGCAACAACAGCTCTATGGGAAGTTGTCCATGTGAATGTTATGGACACGAGTATTGCATTTCCTTGGTCATGTGGTATCCAAAAAGGGGATAGTAGTGGACCCATCGAAGGTCTAGGAAGTTGTTTCTTGGGTAGCACCCAAGAATGTGGCAGAGGTTCATAGTTTCCTCGGGCTGGTAGGTTACTACCGGAGGTTTGTACCCAAATTCATTCAAGTTACATCACCCTTGATAGCCTTGACCAAGAAGGACCAGGCATTCCTATAGGAAAAGCAGTGCGAGGCAGCCTTTAGCTATCTGAAGGAGAATTTGGTTTGTGCCTCAGTGCTGAGGTTTCCAAAATAAGGGTTGGTGTATGAGGTGTTCGGTGATGCTTCAGGGAAAGGCCATGGATGTGTGTGGATGCAGTGGCAAGGGGTTATCTCTTATGGGTCTATTTAGTTACACCCCAATGAGAGTAACTATTCCACCCATGATAGGGAACTTGCAGCAGTCGTGTTCACACTAATGTTGTCGTGGCACTACCTCATCGTGGAGTGCTTCGTGGTCTTCACCGACTACAAGAGCTTGAAGTATGTCTTCGTCCCAGTGGGACCTAAACTTACGGTAGTGAAGGTGGATGGAATTCCTTCAATACTGAGAATTCATGATATCCTACACCTCAGGAATAGGGAATGTGGTGGCAGATGCTTTGTGCAGGAAGTCGCGGATGGATGCAGTCCGAGAGTCGGCAGATACTTGGAAGGCGATGGAGGAGTTGGATGCCCTGCACTAAGATGCTAGGATAGAAGGTGGTAGAGGTTGCCTGTATCAGATGACAGTGCAATATTATATGTTGCAGCAGGTAGAGGAGTTCCAATGGGGAGACTCAAAAAGCAAATTGACGCGTGACACGGTTGAACATGGAATTGATGCGGAAGGGTGGACTGAGGATGGACAGAACCAGATGCATTTCCAAGGAAAGTTGTTTCTTCCAGAGGAAATGTGGGAAAATGTCCTTAGTGAGTTCCACAACTCACCCCTAGCAGTGCACCCGGGAGTTTACAAGATGTACCAGGGCCTGAAGAGACATTTTTGTGGCCCGAGGTGAAACGAGCTGTAGAAGAGTCTGTAGCAATGTGCCTAGTGTGTCAGCAGGTGAAGGCTGAAAATCATGTCCCAGGCGGCATGTTACAACCTTTCGATGTTATTGAGTGGCAGTTGGATGAAATATCGATGGATTTCATCACGGTACTACCCAAGGTTCAAGGGGGATATGATGATATCTAGGTAGTGGTGGATCGGTTGATGAAATTGGCCCTTTTTTGGAAATCAAGGAGTTTGGTGCAGTGGATACATTAGCACGAAGATACATGGATTAGGTGGTTAAGTTGCATGGAGTTATGATATCCATAGTCTCTGATAGGGATGTGCAGTTTACCTAGCAATTCTAGAGGGTATTTCATCATGATTTTGGAAACCAGCTATGTCTTAGCACTACTTTCCATCCCTAGACAGATGGACAGACAGAACGCACCATGCAGACATTGGAGTACATGCTAAGGGCATGTATTCAGGATTCTGGGGGATCGTGGGTGCGACACATACCTCTAGTAGAGTTTTCCTATAACATTATCTATCACTCTACCATTTTCATGGTTCCGTTTGAAGCCTTGTACGGGAGGCCATGTCACTCACAAGTGTGCTGGAATGAGGTTAAAGAAGCGAGTGTTCTTAGCCCGAAAAAAGTGTAGAGCACGATAGAAGAGGATGACCTTATACGGGAAAGGATGAAGGCGACATTGGACCAACCGAATTCATATGCTGATAAAAGGAGGAGACCATTGGTGTTTTGGGTTGATGACCATGTGCTCATGAAGGTCTCCCCACAGCGTGGACAATAGCGGTTTAGTAGGGGGAGCAAGCTCTCTCCCAGATTCATCAGACCCTTCAAAGTGTTGCGGTGATTCGGAGAAGTATCTTATCAGTTACCATTACAACCACCACTACTAAGGATACATGACGTCATCCATGTGTCCCAGCTTCGTCGGTATCTACATGATGATTCACACGTCCTTGACTAGGGAGAGATAGATATCGATGACAATGCAACATTAGTGGAGCGACCAGTGATGATCAAGGATCGTGAGGTGAAGGTGCTTAGTGGATGAAAAATTCTTTTGGTTAGTGTGTTTTGGAGGAATGGTGGGATTGATGAGAGTACATAGGAATGGTAAGCACATATGCACTCCCAGTACCCAGAGTTGTTTTGAGTTTTGTGTTGTTATATTTGTACTTTTTTGTGATGAAACGCTTTACCTTGTTGGCTATGAAATGTGTGCCTTTCCTTATTCTCTAAATTTGTGTGAAAAGTATTCACTATGGGGATGGGAGGACCCGATCCCTAATCAAGACAAATTAAGGTGGATGCGATTGAACCCATGCGTGAAATTCAGTGCTGCCCAAAGGAGATAGTATGTTGACATGGGGGAAGAGACACCCCAACCCATATGGTTGGGCAGTTTGACCATTGTATGTTTCCTAGTTTCTTTAGGGAGAGATGTTGCTAGATGAAGATTAGTTTCACCCCTAACAGGTATCTGTTGAGGTGGTTGTTCAGACCCTCACTTTTCTTCTGGGTTGTTTTGATTCTCGAGGGAAAGAATAATTTGGGAGGTTTCTAATGTAATGGCCTGGAACCCCCCTAGCAATTTATTTTCCAAAAATAAGGTTCCACCAAGACAATGGAACTGATCATAGTGGCACTGTATGTTTGACACCGTGACGGTGCCACCGGGTCCTGACCCAGTCCACCAGTTTCATTTTTCTTTCCCACTCCTTTAACGTATTTTTTTATGTATATTAATTCATTTACCCTCTCAAGGTAATTTAAAGCCAATAATTAATTCTTAAAAATCCCGAGAAACCTCCCCGGTGGGGGATATTAAATAACAACTTAATTACATCGTGTGTAACTGCCAAACTACGTAGGAAACCGCGATCCGAATTTTTAGGCGTTCAAATTTCCCATATCCCGTAACAATGGGATCTTATCTATATATCGCACGGGAAGTTATTTTTTCCTCTTCCTTGTTGGGCCGACTTCGTTCTTCCCCCAGGTGCGCCTAGAGTCTCTTCTTCCCATATCATATGGTGGGACTCTCCTAGAGCTTTCTGCACCCCTTGGAGTCCAGAAAACTCCTCCTCTGCAAGCCGCGCATTCCCTATCCTTGGCATGTGGTGAAAAAACATAGATCCTCAGTCCATCAGGTAGGATTTTTCCTCCACCTCTCCTTTCTGTATATCATTTGGGGTGGGTACACTTTTTTCTTTGTGGTAATTGACGAAACCAATCATAATGAAGATAATGAACGAACCTTTAAAGAATGAAGGGGGGTGTGATCGATGTTCTATTGTACTGTTTTAAATTTCTATATGTTGAGAACTGTATGAATTTATTCCTACTGAAAACCATGGATGTTGGTGGTATTTCTCTATGCACTGATAAACTATTGTCACATGTGATGATTAAATGGCTGTAACATAGAAATTTCTTAATCATGTGAACTCAGTGGATTAAATGGTTTCCCTACAAACATATACCCTTGTGTTGTCACCCCAGTTAACTAACAGAAAGAAGAAATAGGTATATGATGTGGTTGAACCTAGAATTTTCTCTACTATGTTTTGGTAGTTAGTGAATTGATCTGTTTGTTTTCTTATGGGAAGATGTGGACGGGGATGGGATCTTCTATTGTGGCACGAATTCTGGTTGTGAATCTGGGGTTGGGGTTTCTCTTCTTATGTCACGAATTGGGGTGAAATCCTCTTTTGTTGAGAAGTCGATGGTTCTTGGTTTTGGTGACATGGGGCTATGTCTCGTGGTTTTCTTTGTTTCCAATACTTCATGGGATCTCACTTATTCCCTTTGTGAGTTTCTTTTGCTTCCAGTACTTTGAGGGATCTCACTGATCCCTTTTGTTGTTGATGGAATTCTACTAGAGAACCAGGTGGGAATGCTTAAATTTTTGTTTGGTTGTTTCTATTTTCTGGCTTGTGGTTGTGCCTTTTAGTTTCCCAGTAGAGCAGAATTTACCCAAATGAGTCACATGAACATGAAAACAAGAATGGTTGAATGGGGATTTAGTTGGGAGGGATTTCTGACTTGGCCATGAGTATCGTGGAGTATTTTTGAATGAATAGTAACAAGGGTGTTTGTGGTTAGGTTTTGGAACCCCTTTGTTGGGATGATTGTTTGTTACCTATAAATATATATTTAGACTTTATGTTTCATATTCATGCCCCACCCATGTTGAGAACTTAGTGCCGAACACCCCATTTAATTGGGAGGGTGTTTTCCCAACACTCATATGAGTGGCTTGTTATTACCTCCTTTTCTGCTCTATTTCCGGAAAATCCCAATACTCATCGGGCATGCTGTGATGGCCTGAGGTGAATTATTATCCCAATAATCTTAGGTCGAGGTAGTTATGGTGGTTGGCACAGGTGTTTGTGGCCAGGCTGTTTCCCAACTGTTTTCGGGATGAGGCACAACAGTATTCGGGCATGGCAGTAGTTGTTCTGGCCCAGGTGTCTTCGGGCATGGCAGTAATTGTTCTGGACCAGTTGTGTGTGGGTGGGGTCTGGCAGTAGAACTGCGGTGAGGTTCTCGCCCAGGTGTGTGCATGCAGTGTTTGGTAGTGGGACTGTGGTGAGGTTGTGGCCTAGGTGTGTGTGGGCGGGATTGGTTTGATGCATAGGATTTCTTAAATAACCAGTGGGAAAGTGGCGTGGGGTACCCAAATATTGATGTTCTATTACTATAATTTACATTCCTTTCATTATTTGGGGAGTGTGACTTGATGAGGCTTGGTTGGGTAGTTTTATTTTCTAGGTGCTTTGGTTTTTCTTTTCTGACAGGGAATTAGAATGCATCCCCACATGTTCAATATAGTCTTTGGTTTTCCTTATTGAGTGTACTTGTATGCTCACCCAACGTTTATAAAAACTACTTTTAGGTGTCCAGGAGGACTTCAGGGATCGTTCCAGACCATACTAGCTCAGACCTCTGTGATGTTTCTGTTGTTGTTTTCCCTTTCTTGGTACCTTACATTGGGAGTTTTTGAGGATTTTAATATTTAATATTGAAAATGCATATGGGAATGGGTTACTTTTGGATTTACCTTTACATTTAGCTTTGGAATTTTTGGTATTTCTATCATATCTCTCTATCCTAGAAAAATATAATAAGGGTAATGCCTTCCATTATGTGTGAGATTCTATACCCTTGATGCTAGTCGCCACTCCGTGACCTATTGAAGGCGGATCTCGGTGGTCATTATATCTCCTTTAACATAATAAAGGAAGGGTCTGGAAATATGTTGTCCCTTCCCTCCTTTTGGTGAAGGCGGGTCGTGACATTCATAACACCAAGTCACTTAGGAATTATAAACCATCCACTACAACACCCACTGATCACATGATCCAAACCCATCCCACATGGGAATAATAAATATTTCTGTATACCAATATCAACCCAAAACATGCATACTACTATAACATCAATACCATGTCATCAAACCTAAACTAAGGCTCAATCTACTAGGATTTTCATCCACATAAAATAAATCATTACTAATATAACCTTGAGATTTTAATCTTGATACCCAACGAAAACACCAATATCTCCTCATATATATTCCATGATCAAGCATTCCATGTTTTATCAAAATTTACCTTGACCAATACCACCCTGGTATCTACATGGAAAGACCACTAATGATCTATGGACCCTCAAGTGGGACTAAAATCAATCAACCCAACTAGTTGTAGGATTCTAAATAAATTCATCCTGAAAATTATCTTGAAAATAATAACCCAATACAAAATTTCATCGATACCACCATTAAAACACTTAAAATATACAAAATAAAAATCTACACTTAAAAATTATCAGATTATATTCCACCTATGTACAATTCTAAGAGCATGGAAAATAATAAATATGACTCACTAAGGATATCAATGTACCAGGTTTGTACTTCAGGTAGGTAGTGTGTACAAAATAAGGTCCTCCATGGATGTTTGTTATGGGACACTCAACCGATATATTCCTAAAATACATGACATATCATTCCCCATACATGATGTAAACCCTACATGGGGTACCAACCCTTGCACCTCATCCCACATGGTGTATGGAAATGCACGAATTTATGTCATGTCCCAAACACACATGGTGTGTCTCCCACAAGTTATACGTTGTTTTGTACCCAAGAAAAGGTATGTCCATATACCCAACATGCTTCAAACCATGTGTTTTAGCTTTTCCCTTACTGTGTAGATTAGATGATCATTTTTCAAAAAATATACGACCATGTCATGCCCCGACCACTACCCTAAGCCTTTGTTGTACATAATATACTCAGACTACATGATGAGTACTCCCAAAACATTATCAACCCTAAATAAAAATTAAAAAATAAACTATTTGACCTAAAAACACATTATGTGATGAACATTTCTCAATTAGAAACCGGCATAATGCCCCAAAAGCCCTGATTTGACCAAAATAACTCTTAGGGGGATGTCATGGAACCATAAAAAACAAAATAGGATTTAAAAAATAAAAAATGTTAATCTACATTGTTTGAAATCCATAATATCCTAAAAACAATCCTATATTTTGATTATAGCCACTGATGTTTCATATTTAGTCCACATTATGGCATCACCAACACTCGATCTACATCATGATGAAATCCACTAGTGGTTCCTGCTCCTTTTATTGCTACATCCATCCATCTACCTCTATTTCCAATGATCCCAACATTGTATATTTTCAATTCCATGTGTGAAAATGAAATGGAGAAGAGAAAAAAAAATGGAAAAAATATAAAAGGAGGATATATCAAAGGAAATGAAAAAGGGTCCCCAACCTGGCCGCGACAACAATGATACATTTAAGCTTCCTCTATTAAAAACCCCCACTCCAAACTCATCTAGATAAATATAATCATAATATAATAACCTTCTTAAAATATATCACAAAATTAATATGTGTGAATAAATTTATAGTTAATAAATTAAATGTTAAATATTAAAAGTACATTGAAAATTTGAGTGACTCGGATTTCCAAAAAAAATACTTTCATGGGGAAAACAACCTATTCATGGACCAATAGAGTGGTCATAAAATTAATCCATGAATATTATGACATGAGTATTTACCATTTTACCCATGAAAAAAATCTAAGAACAAATTTTTTAATTTCTCTAATTTTCAAAACCTATTATAAAGAGATGAATCATAGATGTGTTATCATGATGATCGATTATCTGAAAAATGTTTTGTGTAATAGAAGAGTGTAATAGTAGAAAAACCCCCAATAATGATTATCAGTTGTACCCTTAACAAAAGAAGAAAGGAAAAAAGGTGGGTAACATGTCTATGGACAAAATGATTCCTAATAGGGACATTGTGGACGAACATATAGTTCCTATAAAATATATTATTACCTAGTTGGATTTAATGAAGTGTAATTAGTCCTCAAGGAAATGGATGATTGTGAAGATGTAGAATGACTGTAGGTTAGATAGGTTCTGGGAAGCTCTACACAAAATAGATAACTGATGGTATGGATCCATTTGATGTATTTTTGTTTAGAGTAACCATTACATTCTATAAAATCTGTTCATCTTTTTTATATATAAAAGAGACATTGATTCTATTATTACATAAAATAACATTAGAGAACCCATCCATTTTGGGACATTGTAAGATAAGACTAAAAATATTATGGACCCAACTAGTTGTAAATAAATCATGATTGGGGTTTAATTAAATTTTTCAATATTTGTTGGATATGATAGGATAATTTTGGATCTTATACTATAATAAATCAAAAATATATCATGATTGAATTTATTGGTTAATTTCTTCTCCAACGTTAATAGATTATTTCCCTCATAAAGCCTCCAATATTTTTCATAGAGGAGTTTTGTAGACATATAACCAATATATATATATATTTACATTGAGATAATGTCTCAGGGGATGAATAATATCACCCCTCAGTATGGGAATATAACCTTATAGATTAAAAGTGGATATTTTTGAGATATTTAATTAGTGATAAAAGAGTTCAACTATGTCGTCCTTCAAGAGGTATCTATATTAACACCAACATGGTATGTATAGTTTAATGTCATCTATAAAATAAGTGATACACCCATTAATAGATACTCTAACATATAGTGAAAAATCATATTCATGATCTCAGGGTATATGATGACTATTTAATATACGGTTGATATATAAACTATAATTTCCTTAGCCCGTTACCACATGATAGTGTCCAAACTAGAGATATTACATAACCATCAGCTTACCTCGGCATATTCTGGAGGCATTCAATTAATTGAGATGGTCTTTGTTTTTACTATTAGAATACTATACACATATATTTTCATTAAAAATATAAAATAAAAGGACACCATTATAATTATAAGTGTGTGCTGAATTATAATATACATGAATCCTTCTAGAAAATATGTAATGTGGAAGCACATAGTGATACAAACCACTAATCACCCAAATGAAGAATTAAATATATAAAAAATATTCTTTGGATATTCTACCAAACAAGAGATTCATCCCATCCTGTTTTCTATAATAAAACCAAGATATCCAAATTGACCAAGAAACATTATGCCTTTTCCCTACCAAACAAACAAACCATGTGGTTTTGGTTGGTTACAAAAGTGTCACGGATGCCCATGCATAGTGAGGTTACAACATACTATGATTCCCCAAATGGAGTCCTTAATATAACTCGTAAATTTTTATATGAATATTATATATTATTTTAATAATAACAAAAATCATGAAAATTATAAAAATAAAAAACATTGAACTCGTTTTATAATGTGACATAACAGATTAACAAGTCCTACATCAGTATGTTCTTGGTGTCTTTGAGCATCAAGAATACCAACATGAAACCATGGAGAATGCATTCATACACATTTGAAATTTGATTCTCATCAACATGAAACTCTATATATAATATACCCTCTTTGAATAAAGTAACATTACACTAGAAAAACATATGGTCATACATTCACCCTACAAGGATACATAAATGGGATCATATAGAAAATCATGGGAAAACATACTCCCTACATAGAATAAGGGCATAAATTTTAGTCATCATGTACTATAATTCATGTAGTCTATGACATGTGGATCTCATACACATCACTCAGGAATAATATATTATATTATTAGGTAACCTTGGAGAGTACCCATTCCCCATAAAGAAACATGTAATAGATCATCTAGAACTCAATTTAATACTCATATAATGCATGGGAACATATATAGGGACATTAAAAACAATGTGTTGAACCACAAAATTTCCATGGAAAAAATTTCATATTACTAAATTAGTTCGCAATTTGGAAAACATACATCACATAACTATAAAATGTGGTTTCCACTTCCCAAAATCCATCAGAAATTCCCAGGTCTGGCCTCTCATGTGCACAAGGATGATTCATATCTCAATCCATAACCCACTCTTTGAATAATTTCACATTATCCTACCCCCATTGTAGGTTAATTCCCCTCTTATCTCTTTCAGTTGCATAACTACACCCCACTGAACCCATCAAAATTTCAATGTCAACATATAAGAATACACCTGCTTATCATCGTTGATATGTGGGTTCTAAGGTGACACCAATGATTGACCATACATTATGCCATATAATAACCCTATTTAGGGTTGTCATAAAATTATGGAACTATAAAAGGCCTCATTGGTAACCGAATTTTTTTAATACCCTACATATGCACCATTATCCAAATCTCAACTCTCAGGACCATGCTCATCAATCAAAAGGCATAAAGTCACTCATCATATTATAATAATATCATTGACTCATTTTCATCATAGTTACTTATATAACTATTTCAAAAGAAAAATATGATATTATTCCCATATCAATTCCAATTTCATCCTCAATTAGTCCCCTCTCATAACCATTTTCATAATCCAATATAGTTTGTAGTTCCGTGACCATAGAAATCCAATAATGGTGTATTGCATTATTATATTGGCATGATTAGAAGATAAGAATTCAAAATGTCTCGTTATTTTAGCATTTTTTGGAGACCATATTACATACATGATTCCAATAGATCTTTATAAATGATATAAAATACAACAATATACATAATAAACTGAAATAAACTTCCTCATTGAAATCTTATTCATGGTTTTCTTCTTCATAACATTCGGAAAAGACAATAAATAAGGGTGGGGTCAAATTCTCAATGAGGGTAACATATATAGGAATCATGAATCTTTAATAAGGGAATAATAATCAATTATACATTACAAATATGGAATGATGAAGAAATGAAAACACTTTCCAATAATAAGTTGAGAGTGAAAATTATCCATAGCGTTTGTCAAAGTCAAAACATCATGGAAAGAAATAAATGGATATAGAATGAAGAGAATGAAAAATATTTGGCTGTCATGTAACAAGAACATAATCCAGTATAACCTTGAGATGGTTTATGTCTGTGGGTAGTAACTCATCTGATTTTTGGAAACAAACTCGATGGGGTTGTCACCAACTAATTTGTCTCATGAGACCTGTCGATGCATCGAAGGGATATAGCGGGCCCCACATTTCGCTTTAAATCTAATGAATTATTTTTACATATATTTATTTCAATTATAATAATCTTTTTTGATATCTATATTTAATTGAGGATATAGATTCGTCAATATTTCCCGAGTTAAATAGCATTAAAAACACCGAATGTGAAATGGTATATGACTTCCAAAAATAATAATATCCATGATACAATAAAATGTATATTTAACAGAATTAGAATTTTAAATGAAAAATTATATCATATGAGAAGTAGATAGTCCACATACGAAATATTTGGTGTACAATACCAATTTAGTCTAAATGAAATGGAAATTAAGACATAGTCTTTGACCCCATTGTAATCAATCAAATCATATGACCAAAAAATAATAATTACCAGAAAAATAAATAAATACCATGAATATCAATAGAATCGTCATATTATATATCAAATTATAGTTCATATACACCCCATAAAATAAATATGGTTTGAAAAATGGAAATCTCAATGAATTAAATATGATATGGGAAACCCCAAACCTTATTGAAGAATGTGTTATTCGATTGATATTAATGACCTCCAAAATCAAATTTAGCTTCATTAATTAATTTTTACATTACCTAATATATATTTAATTGATTTATTTTTTCTCTATTACATTCATTAATGGAATTTTTGATTGGTTTAAGGGGACCAATTTTATTTTTTTTGGGAGTATATTATTTTCTGGTTTTCATGATCAGTTTACTTGTATTCATGAATGGATGTTTATTTTAAACGTGGTTAAACATCCGTAATTGTTAATATATGTTATTAATGAAATTATAGATATATAAAAGATTTATAATGATATTTTTTATATACTATGATGATGAATCATTAGATAAAATTTAATGATAAACTCATGGACTAAATAGGCGGTTTTGTGTATAATGAACTCGTTTGGTATTATTATTTTATAATATGAGTGTTAAGAGAATAAAGAATGTTTAATAATATAAAATACATATATTATGGTATATTTAAATAATTTAAATGGTTTCATCTACAGTCATGAATATAATAACTCAAATTGAAATCTATTCTTCCATAAATGTGATAATTGACATATATCGGACGACGTTTTCATTTGTACTATATAAGGAGGGAAAAATTGATGATGATGGAATATTCCTTTATCATAACCAAATTCCATTTAATATATATTATTTGAGTTTTCATAACAATTGGATGATAATATATGAGAATAGAAATGAAAACAAAGAAACTTGAATGGAAAACAAAATAATTTAAAGGAGGAATTCACCACTTGAATCTATCTTCCTTTTAGAGCCTTTTTAAGTGAGTGGATTTGGTATTTTTATTAGAACAATGGATTTATTATGTTGGGTATGATCATTGGGATATAATTTAGAAGAATCTTTGTAATTATTTAAGATTGAGATATTTGAAAAAAAGAGTGTGAGGGGTGGTATTTATAGTGGAGGGGATAATGGTTTTCTTAATATTTTAATCATTACCTTATTATTTTTCCCCAAGAAAATAAATATTGATGATACCATGAACCGTAATTGAAATTAAAACCTGTGACTTCATACTAATGGATTTATACATCATACATGACTTAAGGGATAACATATTTATCTCATAATGTATTTGTACCATAGTTGATGTATTTTACCACTCACAACATATTCATATATTTTTGAAAAATCCCCTAAATTAATTATAAGTAATTTTAGAGATATAGTATCTTAAAATGAACACCATTTTTCAAAAATAAATTTCTATATATGTGATATTTATGTTTTAATTAAAGTATTAATTTAATCAAAAATTACCATCACTTAAAATATCCATCTTCATTTATAAGGTGCAAAAATTTTATTTATACTTTCCTAGGAAAGGTTATCATTCATAATAGTAATATTACAAACATAGAAGATGAAAATTTAAGTTTAATGGCGATGTTTATACTATAACCAATAAATAAATAATTTTTTTCATTGTGATTCAATTCATAATTTAATATAGGCTAATTAATTAGTTGCAATTATTTAAGATAAACTTACCATTAAATATTGAGTTATTATATTCATCCCATCCATAAAAAAAACATTCCACTTACATTTTTCTTAAATTTTTATCCCCAAAAAAGACATGGGTGTTTCATCATCATAACTTCATCTTCTTCCCATGTTGTTTCCACTATTTTACGTTTTCTCTAAAGAACAATTACCAGACAAGTATTATGATTTCTTAACAATTTCTTTATAGTGTCTAGAATATCGACATGTTCTCTAAAGTAAGGAAAATAAGGTTCCTGCTCTATTTCATTATAGGTGAGTACATGTGTATGTCAGGAATGAATTTCTTTAATAATTAAACATAAAAAAATATGAAATTTAGAGAGATGTGGTGTAATTAAAATACTATATTCTATAGAATCAATTTTTTTTGGAATTTTTAATTTTTTGATATAGATATGAATCAGTTTCCATTTCATACTAAACCTTAAGACTGCCTTCCATGGAAAAACATTTAGGAATACATGATCTCCATCTTAAATTTTCAAATCTTTTCCCCGATTTTTAGCATAACTCATTTTACTATTTTTTGGATTCTTTATTATGGTCTTGAATTGACATTAACATTCCAGTTGTCTCTTCAATATATTTTGGGCCTATAATATTCCTATTATTATCTTCATCCAAACAAGTTGGTGTTTTAAACCTCCTTCCATATATTTCATTATATAGAACCATTAGAATACTAGTAGTGAAACCAATATTGTAAGAAAATCCCACCATTGGAAATTATTAACCCATCATACCTTGAAAGTCAATAGGGTATGATATCCACATGAATTCATGTGTTTCAATACTCCTTTCAGAACATCAATCAGTTTGGGGGTGATAATAATTACTCATACAAAGCTAATTATTCACTGCCTTCTAGAGAAATTTCCTAAATTTTGATGTAAATCGAGGATCTCTTTCTGAAAAAATTGATAGTGGTGCACCATGAGGCCTCAAAATGTTAATAATAGAATGTATTTCTAGGTTCTCAATTAAAAAATCCTCTTATATAACAAGTAAATTTCCTAACATTTTTGACGATCAATAATTACCCATATTTCATCAAACATTCTTAGCTTCACTGGTTGTCATGTGAAAAAGGCCATCATAATTTAATCCAAACTCCATATAGGAATAAGTAGATATTTATTGTAACCTCTTGGATGTTGTCTCTTAGCCTTCAGTTTTTGGAAAACTACACACCGTGACACATAGTCAACAATTTCTCACATCATTTTATTCCCCTAAAATATTCATTCAGATCTATATACATGTTGGTGACACTAGGGTGTATAAGGAAATTTGAGATAAGAGTATCATATAATCGTTCCTTTTTAGTATTATGTACTAATAGAATGCATAATAAGAATCCCAATTTCATAAATCTATCTTCATACATGAAGTATTCCAATCATCCATCCTTAGTAACTTTAATTTTGTTTTTCATATTCTCATCATCAGATTTAGATAACTTTATCTTCTCAATTAAATATTGTTTAGAAATAATTTGATAAAGTAATCATGTTTACCATTCCATAACAATTACTATATCAACTATTAGTAGATCCATGAATATAGGATGACTCTCAATCCTTTTTTGGATACAAAGACAATGATTTTCTCAACATAATTCATATAACACCTTATTTTCCTTTCCTATTTGGTATTGTATCGAAAATCATAATCTATGAGTAACTCGATCCATTTATTTTACCCCATCGACTGTTCATTTTGTATAAACATGTAGTTCAATCTCTTGGGATCCATATATATCTCACATCGTTTTCCAAAGTGATTTTTTTCTATATTTTTAGAGAAAGTTTTATGGCTTCAAAATCATTATCATGAGTTGGATAATTTTTCTCTTGTGTCTTCAATATCAGCGATTCATATGAAATAACATTATCATTTTACATAAGGATGAACCCTAGTACATTAATTGATGCATCACTATATATCACAAAACCATCATTTCTAGAGGGAAGATCCAAAATTTGAGCATTGAAAAACATTCATTTAAATTCTTCAAAGCATTATGTACATTATTTTTACCATTAAATCTTATCCCATATAAGTGTGATCTTGGTTAGTTGGTTATAAAATCGAGTGAAGTTTAGAATAAAACAAAGTTAGTAAAATTCTAGGCCAACAAAACTACATAGATAGGTTATTTTCATTGGCATAAGCAATTATTTGGTTGGATTTATCATCATAGGATCACATAAAATTAAATTTTTAAAGTAATTATGGACATGAAAATAAATGGATTGAATCCAAAATTCACGCTTGTTAAAAATCCTATATAATTCATTACTTTTATGTGTTTTTAAAATACCCTTAATGTTATTTTCATTGTACTTATATCTTTTAGAGTATACCAAGATATCATTGACAAATTCCACTTCAAATTCATCAAGATGTTCCTTCAAAAATCTATTCATTAGATAGCTGAAGATAAAGGGTGTATTAGTCTGTTCAAAAGTCATTACTATGAAATTGTTAAGGCAATACCTAGTTTGAAATACTACCATAGGAATATGTTCCTTACTCATATATAGATGATGATATCTAGATCAAAGGTCAAACATTGAAAAATATTGGGCTTCATTAGGTTGATCAAATAAATCATCAACACATGAAATATTATACTTTTTCTTTATTGTAATAACATTGATATCTTTACAGTCAATGCATATCCACATAGATCTATATTTTTTCTTGACTACGTGAACAAGGGCTCCCAATGGGGAAACATTGGGAAGGAGAAATCCTTTCTCACTCAATTCGGTTAGTTGTGTCTTGAGTTATTCTAATTCCATAGTGTCCATTTTATAATGAAACTCTACTATATATATTTCATCAGTAATTAAATCAATTATGATCTCAACATACCGCTCTGAACGGTGTCTAGGTAAAACCTCTAGAAATACATCATTTTATTCATACACAATTGGGACATCATCAATTTGTATATATATATATATGATATTTTATCTTACTCTCAATTAATTTCATTTATAAGAGATAAGGATGGTGGATCTGGATTAGTTATATATGATGATGTTTCATCTCTAAATATAATGGATTCTATTTCATTCTCATAAATTTTATCTTTTTTCTTATTACAATCGATTTTTTAGAAATAATTAGAAATACAATTCATAAAAAAAATTATGTCCAAGTAAATCATATGTACGATAATAAGGTCAACAATAAAACAATGTTTATGCGTCGCAAGGGGGACTGAGTAACACATCTTTTTTCCCACAGTAATTCCCTTAGGTATTTTGACAGACCACTACTTTGTTAAATAAAATCGGAATTGACTAATTTTCATAAAAATCTAGGAAGATTTTATGGAATGCGATGATCAAGAATCAAATAATTCATTGGATAAGATTAAGGAAACTATTAACATACCTATAAAAATATCATTAGGATCATCAAACCCTATAGTAGTAATTGCATATGATTTCCCTTTCTCTCATGGATTTTTAAGGAATGTTTCCTTGGATCTATGGAGACTCATTTTCGAAGTGTCCCATACTGGTAAAATTGTAGTATTGAACATCATTGACTTTTATCTTCCCCTTAAATTCATTACATCAATGACCATTTTCTCCACACATAATGAAAACCCCCATGCCTTTCAATCCTTTCTAAGGATGATTCCTTCCACAATTATATCATAATGGGAATTGATTAATTCCCTTATTATTATTTGGAGCTTCACATTTTCCTTGATTATTAGAGTACAACTTTTATCTGGGTTTCCCTTGGAAAGATTTCATCATTAAAAATCCTTATTTGTTATGATAACAGCAAATAGGATATAAACATATGAAGAAATTATTTGAGAATCCAGTTCCCTTTGAATACATGGATTAATTCCTTCAAATATATGATAAATCATGTCTTCGGAATAACTTATGTAATCTATAACATACTTGGATAATCATGTGAATGTATCATCAAACATCCAAACACAATATTCTTCTCTTTTCTTTAGGCTTATGAATTCCTTATTAATTTATGTTCTTGTTCTTATGGAATATATTTATCAAAGAATGCTTCGTTAAAAGATCCCCATTATATATCCTCTAATTCCTATTCCTCTTTGGTATTTTGGATCAAGGACCACCATTGACCAATAACACCATTGAGTCAAAAAACTTCTAGTACTACCTTTTCATTTTCATTGCATCCTAATTCCAAAAATATCTTTTCAAGGGACATGATCCACTGCTTAACTATAACTAGATTTGTAGTCCCACAAAAATATGGGGATTTATATCATATTAAATGATAAAATTTTGGTGTACCATGGTTAATCGTCACAACCTATGTATGATGTACTATTATGTTCAAGATCAGATACGCTCTGCCACTGAATGTGTTGACTTTTTCAGTGGATAAATACCTAAATTTTCCATATGTATTGATTCCCTTTCATCCTATAGGAACCATTAATAAACAATGGAATATACTAAATTATGTCATAGTGCATAATTTATAACTAGCGAACACGTAATATAATTTTAAAATTTATTAAATTCTAATATTATATTCTTAAACATATTTTCTATTTATATTGAAATCCTTCATAATGTGTTGTAATGTAAATGTGAATTATCCGACGAATATCTCCCATGAGTGTCAAAATAGGTGTACAGTAATGAACGTTGTCATGTCCAAAGAAACCTAGGGTCATGCCATAAACCTGTTTCCAAAGATGTTACTCCTAAGTACTTCTTTTCCAAAACCACGTCCACTTATAGTATCCAGATAGGGATTTATTTTCTAGGAATATCCACATGGTGTCTACCATTCCAGAATTCATGGATGATACTCGTTTCATATCCTCATATGAAATCATATGTTATTTACTATAATCCATGTTTTGAAAATCTATTTTCCAAGGTTGATACTAAACTCCATTTGATAATAATAGTAATGTCATGACCCAAGAAACCTAGAGCTGGTGCGTGAATTTATTATATTGGCATTATTATATGAAATTAGTGATGAATTAATTATTATATTTTAATTTTTTGAAGACCAAATTACATACATGATACCCATAGTACATTTGGAATAATAGGAAATACAAAATAATATATAATAAACTAATATAGGATGCCTCCATGAATGTTAATTCATGGTTCTCTTCTTCGTAACATTGGGAAAGAATACACAATAAGGATGAGCTCATATTACATTAAAGGTTCATATATAATGGAATTATGAATCAATTATAAATGAATCATAATCAATTATACATAACTAACATGTCATGATGAATAAATAAAAACACATTCCATCAATATGTTGAAGAAAAAAATGCATCCATAGATTTTTTCCGAGTGAAAAACTCATGGAAATAATTAAATAAATAGTGAATGAAAAGAAGTATTATTATTTTAAATTAATCTATATTGAATATGAACTACTATACCAATGATACGGTATGCGTATGTGGGTAGAAACCTATCAGGTTTTTTGAAACAAACTCAAAGGGTTTGTTGCAAACTGATTTGTCTCAAAGGACATGTCAATGCATCGAGGGGATATAGAGGGCCCCGCCCATCATACCAATCAAACTAATTAATTATACATAGATATCATAAATGTAAAATATGCCCTTTCAAAATAATTCTTTAATATAAAATAATGTTTTATCATATTTTCATAATTTAAATAGTACTCAAAATAACCAATACATGTGATATGGTATAATGATTAAGGAAATAATCATATCCATGAATCAAGAAAATGGATAATTAATAAAATTATAATTTAAAATGAAAAATGATCTCAAAGGATCAGTATATAAACCACATATGAATGATAAGGTAACAAAATGATGTACGTCTCAATAAAAGTGGTTATTGAGACAACATCCCTTATCACATTGTAATCAATCGAATCATATGACCAAAAATTAACATTAAATAATTTATTAATAGAAAAATATGAACATTAATAGAATGTTTATATTATATATCAAATGGAATTAATATCACCCCACATACAAGAAAGAAGTGGAAAAATTGAAATCTCAGAAAATTAAAAGTGAGATGTGAAACCCCATACCTTAGGCATGAATGTGTTCGTTGATAGATATTAATAACCTGAATATTATAATTTCTCATTATTATCTAATAATTCATGAACAAAACATATGTAATTTACATATTTTATTCTTATTAGGTTCATTCATGGTTTTTTGATGGGTTTAGGAGGATCAAATTTATTGTTTTGGTATCATTTTCTTCCTTTGTTTTCATGATCTTATTGCCTGTATTCATGAATTGATGTTATTTAGAAATATTGTTAAAAATACATAATTGTTAATATATATTTCTAGTGAAATAAAATATATATAAATGATATTATAGTCATTTTCATTATATACAATGAGGATGACTCATCAGATAAATTTTAATCATAAACGTTTGGATTAACTTGGTGGTTGTGTGCAAA
This sequence comes from Viscum album, assembly GCA_963277665.1. Taxonomy (NCBI): domain Eukaryota; kingdom Viridiplantae; phylum Streptophyta; class Magnoliopsida; order Santalales; family Viscaceae; genus Viscum; species Viscum album. The sequence goes on from OY728156.1 coordinate 1,666,398,554, forward strand.
GTAAACTTGTTTTTTATTGTTATTTAATATTATTGGAATGTATGGATTCCAGTGCATTAAAAATGATAAAATAAATATATTTTAAAATGGACCAAACATTAAGTTGGTTTTAAGACCATTAATGAAGGTAGTAATGTTTGTTTAAAACTCATCTTCATTGAACATGATAATTAACCCATCTCAAATAATGATTTCCTTTATAGTATATAAGGTGGGAAAAGAAGATATGATGATGGAATATTTCATTATAATAACATCATTTTAGTGAATATATGGTAATGCAGTTGTCATAAAATTTTTATGTGGAGAGGTAAGAATATAAAAGATAATATAGGAACTTGAAAAGAAAACAAAATAATTGAATATAAGAATTTACCTCTTTTATCAATCATCCATTGAAAACCAGTAATATTGAACGGATTTGGTCTTTTACAGAGACCAAAAACTGGTTGATGTGGGGGAGGAGATTAGTGATAGATTTGAGTATAATATTGTAATGTCTCAATGCATGATATGTGTGATGAAATGAGTGTGTGAGGGGTGGTATTTATTATGGGGGGTGATAGTTTTCTTAATATTTTAATCATTAGTAAATTATTCTTCCATAAGACAAAAAATAGTGTTGATTCCATGAAAATAAATAATAATTAGGGTATATTAGTTAAAACTAATAGTTTATTACATCATATATGATGAAATTAATAGTGTATTTATCTACTATTGTATTTACACCATAATTATTTTACTATTCATCAAAAATTCGTGTACTCAAAAAATTTCCCAAAAAATAAACCTAAACATTTTTCAATGTGTAAAATCCAAAAATAAACTCTATTATTAAAAATTAATTTTGAATATATGTGAAATTTCTTTTTTAATTAAATTCATAATATAATTTTAAAATTCCAACAAAAAAAATATTACACTTCATTTTTAAGGTTCCTAGATTTCATTTATACCTTTGTGGGTAAAGAATTATTTCATAAGCATAATATTACAATTTATAAGAATATGTTACAATAAATAATACTATGTGACTATTAATAAGGGTATTTTACTAATCAATAAAAATTATGTTGATTCTATCAGAATCCAAATATCACCTTGATCACAACTGTGTATGTACATTTTTCAAAATTCAAAACACAAAAGTGGAAAATATAAGTTTAATGGATAGGTTATGACTATCTCCTATAAATAATTAAGTGTTATTTTATAGACACTAGGTACTTCATTCAATATATTCTATCTAATGAATTGATTGTTTTTAAGAGAATAATACAATTAAATATTGGGTAGTTATATTGGGAGTACCAACCCTGGAACTCACATAGATTTGGGTATGTTACACTTACCCCACATAAAAGTAAAATATCACTAAATATATAATATACCATAGGTAATTATACAAAATATCATTAGTGAAAACATTATAAATTCTATAATCTCCCATACTCAATGAGACTATGGGAACTTATACCTAACCCATTATATTTCAATCTTTCCAATTAATATATACCACTTCAAGGATTATGTTTCACATTGAACATATAAATTATCAATTACTCATCCATTAGTGTACAAGGAATCACATAAGATTCCAGATTCATTTAATATCAAGGTTGTCTCATCAAACACATGAGAGTTCAGGAAGAAAATTTCAATATAAAATTCTGTTTGATTCCAAATATGTTGAAAGACATAATCTTTTATGCAACATTACATGATGTATGTTCCTTAAGAATAGGTTTAAGGGCCACTTGACTAATTTGATGTTATTCTCTTTAACTGAGTATTGGCATCCACTATCTGTGGTCACCCAATACCCATTCAATATCATACCAACCCCTGATATCATTTCTCATACATTAAACTAAAAAAATTAAATAAAAAAATATAATTTCAATAATTTTATTTATATATGAATAATTTCATAAAAACACTTGACGGTTAAATAGCAATGAAAATCAAAAAAAAGGAGTGTGGTCCACTACTAACATGAACCCAAATATGGAAGACATGGAATACTTATTTTAATTACAATAATCTAGGCTAATTAAACTCAATTTCTAACACACTATAAAAATTCACTTGGAACCAATGTCTAATCAAAAAGTAGAAGACAATAAGAGATCATCTACTCGATATATCCTATTTCTAGGCCAATAAATAGCCCTATCATCTTGGATTATTTACCCCATGATTTATCAATGTTCTTAATTAAATACCAATCAATAATTGAACCAAAATCATCAGTTATTGAGAAGAAAAAGTTAATGAAGAGGAAGAAATAAACACGCATTATTGTGAAATTTAACCAAAATACCCCTTAGAAAGGGGGATTTATAGGGGATGAACTAGAGAGGGTTGGAATAAATGGGAACCTGAGTATCCTTCACATGATAAAACCCCTAATGGGGCTATCATAGAAACTATGGGTCTTCCAATTTTAAAAAATGCCTCGGCATCTGTAACACAGTGTCTATATAGATCCTGAAATGAGTCCTCCTAATGTGACTTTGTTTTGGAATAGCTCCCCTAGATCACAGTGTAACCCACAATGGAAGAATGTTTTTACTACCGACAACCTTCATAATCGCATGACCACTAAAGAAAATGATGTTACAACCTCTAGTAAGTGTGTTCATCCCTTAACCAATCATTATCACTCCATGAACCATATTGGTTTCGACTCAATGGATTTCAACATGGTGGGGCTTGATCGTTTAATACATAACCTATCTTATACGTAGGATGTTATTCACCATGATCCTATATCATGTAATGCTGCACCATTCTTGACACGCTAAATATTTTCCATCATGGTGTTTTCTAAAGTCCACAGCATGATTGTCCACATCCATATAAAATATTTGCTGGGTTTTAGTCACCCTAACCATTGTCCATTACTCATATGAGAGCCTAATACCCTCATGGGCCTCAATCCATGTCTTAAAACATCTTATTTTGATGTCTCAAACTATGTTAATATAGTCATAATCTTTTTTATGTATCATAAATTTTTATGGATGTAATAATTCAAATTCCATCTAATTATTCACAACCTATAAAGGTATTGACCTTTACAACCCCCCAAAACAGGTCTTATACTGCTCAAGAATTCATAGATGTCCATCAAAAATCAATCGAAAACTACCTTGGTTATTATTTAATGCATAACTCATTGTATAATATCCTGGAATAAAAAATAATATTTCAATGAAAAAGATGAAAATCTAAGGGGAACACATATCTAAAACCAAATCCACCCTTTCATCACTATTACCATTAGTGGGATAACACTAAATAGTACCCATTTATAAAAAATACCACAGTAACAACATTAAAATATTCCAAATGTTTATGGGACACCCACCATAATACAGTAAATATAAATTTTATTTACCAACCATAGGATTCACCTATAGACAACATATTATTGATTGTTGAAATACATTATTTTTGGGTTTTACAGTTCACTACACCCAATTATAGGAAATAACACCTATCAATCCTTTTATCGAACCCCCCCCCCCAAAAAAAATTCACAACTGCACCAGATTTCGATCAACCATGACTTCTAATCATGATGAATAAGTCCCTATATGTATGAATATATCATCCAAATAACAACACTGATATTTTAATCTAAAACATTATGTCATTACATGGTTATATCATCAAAACTCCACACCATCCATAAATTCGTCACCCCACCCACTAATCCAATTGACCCTTCCATCACATCCAAATATATCTAAAGCCTAAAACCAAGGCACAAACTCCATTCCACGTCACATTGGAACCCTAAATATTACACATATAAATAACCAGAAAAAACCATATTTACTTTCTCGTTAGTACACTGAGTCTATCGTGACCATCTTCAATCATGTCTCCCAACATCAATGACCATACCAAAAAAGTGTTATATGCTAATTACTTATATGATGCATCCAACCAATTGAGTACCCATATTATCACACTATTGAAACCAAAATGATCAATCTAAGGGGGAAATGATTCATCTTTTAATGTACCTAATAACTAGACATAACCATCTAACACTTACCCAATAGGTAATATAAATCATCAACCACTATCCAATCTCTGCCTTCCTAAAACGTTATCCATACAATCCATAAAAAATCCATCTATAATGAGTATTACACACCTTATGCACTAACCTAACCAAGTCCCAACCTAAACTGTATACCAAGAATCTTAAAAAATTATCAATCATCTTGTAAACCCTTATCACTATAAATCTATTATTTCTCCATATATTTTAGGGGAAACACATCTTATGTTCACATAATAGGCTATTTCTCCATGACCATATGTGTCTCATTGAATCCATTGATCATCTTCCTTCAAATGATCACTCGTTGATCCTTGAATCAGTGATCACTATATATAACCACAACATTCTACGTTGATATAATCAAAACCCAAAATGGTGCATGCCCTCATACTATGTAGTAAAAAAACTCAACTTGTTTTCCCATGAAAATAATATTACCAATCCTAGGTTTACATTTATAAAAATCAAACCAGGTTCCTCTATCATTATTATCTTATCTATCCAAAACCATCCATAAGATCACTTATGCACAAGACATTGTATGTTTAATCACGACTAAGCCTATAACATGATCACTCCACAATCAGGTTCCGTTTTAAAAAAGAAGAAGAATCTGTAAAAAATATTCCCATCCATGATCTAACTATTAATGATCACTATCCATAATATAAAAGGAATCAACACTTTAGTACCACATAATTGAAAAAACGACTCATATATCATACTCAAATGAATGTATCTACCAAGGATTCTCATCTCTACGTTAACACATATTTATAATGAAACCCATACCTCATGATTCCCTGAATATATAACTAATCACCCCTATAATATATGTACAACACCCTACTACTAATTATATCACTTACTAAAAAATATCTCGATTCATTTCTCACCATCACTAGGCTCTCGTAACTAGCTTATAAACCACATATTATAGTATTAACTGCATATGTAGAAATACTTGTACTCCCAAATAAAAATTGAACGGGAAATCATGTTCTGACAAACACTATATAATGTTTCCCTATAAATAATCTGAAATACATACCAAATCAACGAACCACCCTTGATCCCCCATTCTCAGAAGTAATTTTTACTAATTAATTCAAAATTAAAGGAACATTTGACATCAAAAATGATATAAAAAATGTTCTACAATTGTTCTCATCACATAAAAAAATTGACAATTAATTTTGTTATATGAAATTACCTTAAGAATATATATGGCAAGAAAAAATTTTCTTTGTTTCTTACACATTAATTAAAGGAATCATCCTCACTATCGCCCACAAGGGGTCAATTAAAATGGAATCCAATTCTTACATTAGCCCGTTAAGTGATAGTATAAATTTAAAATATAAAGAAACTGTATATCAGTTGTCAAGCAAAAACTCTTTGTAATATCCATATAACCATTCCTAATAAAAAAATATTATTGTTTGGTTATGTATTATTCCCCCAAAAAGATAAATTATTAAACTCTATAGATGTAATATTTTCACACTATAAACAACATAACTCTCATTGAATGTGATATAAACCACATAAAATCATATTAATGTCATATGAGTACTACATACAAAAAATTATGTGTGTACGTCAACATCATACTAGTGGGACCATTGAAGAAATGATAATAAAAATATAAAATATGAAAATAATGAATATATAAATATTTTAATATAAACAATGATCGGAAAGAAGAAAAATTTCATAACCCTGATGACGTGTATTTATCATTTGAAAATGTATTCATAGAACACCAATATGAGGTCCATCACAAGATATCACACATCCATATTCCATGTATAATATATCCAAAAATAAATAGACAATAAAAATTTGATATGATTTGACTTTGTAAGATACTTATTCAATGACTTCATGATAATTTACATAATAGTGATTCTACATGACCTCATTCATGCCTCCGTACACATTACTCGCTACTAACTACCAGTGTGGGGATATGATGTTACCATGAGGATACTATACACTACTATTAGATCCCACCTCTTATTGAAAAATTCAAAAAAAAATCCACAATAAATACTATAATATGTATAAATAAAATAAATTTCAATCATGCTGTAAAAAGTGTTTTGGAAAATCACACAATCAAACATCCCATTAATCAAACACCATTGTGATCAAATATATAATAGGAAAATGAAATAAAATATGAAAAGGTACTATTATTATACCTCAATCTCATGGCATCCCATTATTTATAATCTATCTCAACTATTCTTATGGATCATACGACACTATACATCTTCCAGATATAAATCATAAAAAATGAGGTCTTCTTAGGTGCGACTTTTCTAGGATCAGCTGATTATGGTGTAAGGATAAATATGAAGGCCATAAAAAGAACATCAATAAAACAACCAATAATTTATTTTATCTGCACGTCATGTGAATAAAAAAATAAATATCATTAATAAGTTTAATAAAAATACCATCAATGATCTTCAGGTTCATTAATGAAAAAAAAGTTTACAAAAACTTCATAATTTTTTTGGATGTCTTTAATACTATAGTAATCCCATTGGGTTCCTAAGGAAATTAATTCTCTGTACCATGGAATGTATCTCAAATTATCAGGAACATAGGGGAAGACACTCCATGTGTTAGAATAATGTAAAATCACACAATATAAACATAGGGGATTACATATTTCCTGCATAAAACATATTTATTTATCATCAGGAATCTCATTATAATACCAAGTCCCTGATTAGAAGCATATATCCGTTCAAACTGAAATTTTTCATGAATAAACACTCCCTCAATGAAAAAAGAGTATATCATGTAGAAAACTAGTAGTGTACCCACTCCACATTATGAAGCATAATTTATATCCAACCAAACTAGGAGAGCGAACACTCCCCACCTATGATTTATATATATTATTATCATACAACACCAGTGTATACTCACTCCCCACATTGAAACTTTTATAGTATTATCAACAACTCAAGGAAATATGAACACCAAACCTAGAAGCATATTTCAAATAATTGTATTAACATACCATGTTGATAAAATGAATCACATCACCCTCACATGGGTCATAAATTTTCATAAATCCTTTATGCGTCCCTAAGAATGGTTTCTCAAGAGTATAACATATGGGTTTCACTTTAGGCGTTAACCATTCCTTTAATCCCATCTCGTTATTAAATAAGACATATATGATGATTCCCATAATGACATTCTATGTCCCATAATATGACCACAACAAAACCATCTACATGATTATATTTATTAATAAAAATAAAATAGTCTATCATTAAAGATCATTTGGTTTTAAGGTGACACCTGGGATCAACATTAAGAACTACCATACACAGACCATAAATACGGTTTTCATAATATTGGAGAAACAACCAGGGTCGCCTAGGATACAGAATAGTCAACTCACCCTTTATGGTCTCCTCCTTCACACACTCATCTATCAAGACCACACCCATAACACAAAGTGTATAAAATCCATCATCATCACTATAATTAATTCATGAGCTCATAGGTAGTATTATTCCTACATCCCAATAGAGTGATGAAATAATGGCCTTTTTATTCTCAATGTCATCTTAGGTTAGTCCTCTCATCCAACCCTTTCCATAATCCTTCCCAAGAAATAAATACTGGACACACACACACCAGTGGGAAAGGATAACTCATCACAATTCATAGTCAACTATCCTATAGGATATTATGTATCTCATGTTTCTGTATGACCTAACCATAGGCTAATAATTCTAAAAAAATCTCCCTACTTAAGGGGATTTAGGGTTTTAATCCCAGTCCCACTATGTTTCATTTATTTCATTTAATTTAAACCCATTTATGATTTACATATCACATGGGACACATTTCTAATAAATACATTGGACATATGTGTTCAATGAATCACCATAGATTTAAGATTCTATCATATCCCATGGAACTATCATCTGGCTCACTTAAGATCAAGATAAATATTTCATTTTAAATTTATGTTCAATATCACATACATTGAAAAACCACATATCACATGACAAATAAAAATTGAATATACTATATGAATATGGTTGGGAAAACATGCCTTATGTAGAATTATTCCATTTTATCAATGATTATGAAATATATTATAATATCTTCCATATATCATCCAAAATCACACCAAATCCAAAAGACTTATTTAAAGCACTTAAATCCAAACTATTACTTGTATTAAATTTTATTATCAATGATTAAATTTTATTTATATTGGAATAATCTATTAGTAAATATTCGAGTGGAATAATGAGATCAAAACTATGAGAAATATGTATAATACATCATTGGGATACACTCCACCCGATACTAAAAAGTCTAAATTTCTTTACTATAATTGATTGAAATAATTATAAAATTTTTAAAAACAATAGAAATATTCATAGGAAAACACAAAACTATTGTAATGGTGAAGGATTACATGTGATTATCAACCCATTATTTATTATTACATATAACCATAAAATTTAGATCAAATTAAATGATCTACAACATGTTTTTGATGAAATCATTGAAACATTCCATGAAAATTGTAGCAAAATCAGTTTCCAATAATAGGAAACAAAAAGGGTTGAATTAGAATAAAACAAATTTATATTTCTACGAAAATAACTCATAAAATACCACGTTAAGAAAATATTAAGATTATAATTAATGAGAGATGGAAATATTGAATTTAGTTCCCAACACAAGATTTACATGACAATGATCTAAAGTGGATTACTTTAATATTATATGTCTAACTCTGTTAAAAACAAAAAACATTTTCTAGTGGTTTGAGAAAAATTTTTGGTAATTATAAAACTCTCATGTAATAGATTTGTCAAGTTGTGACACTCAAAGATTACAAGACAACCTTCAGGGTCAGAGGGTCTTACACCTATCATTAATCATTATGAAATAATCCTCTAGGATCACAGAAGGACACTAATTAGGTCAAGGGTTCATCTGATCACTAATCATTGTTGTGAAGTGTCCCCTATGAGTCGCATTGTGATTTCTTTCATCTAGGTGCAGAATGGGCCATCGTGTTTAGACCCCATTTTTTGGGGGAATGCTTCTCCTCACTCCCCACAAGTATCATGGATCTATAAACAAGAATCCTTATCAGTAGGGTATCATTATTTTAGTTGTGGGTTATAGAATACATCACTAAAAATAGAATTAGAAACCCATACTTTTCATACCAAAATATTACATCATATTAAATAAATGTTAAAAAAAATATTTTTATCCACACCATAACTATAAATGAATTTATTTCCCCAAAAATATGGTTACATTAAAAACCAATACCTATAATATTTTCATAGCCTATCTCTTATTTATTAATTTCTATCACATATCTTAGATGAATCAAACTTAATTTTATTCATCGTATGTTGTGGAAAATTAAACATAATAAACTGTGAGATCAGAGTACTATTAAGGGTAAGAATAAGAGATATAAACCGATGATAAAATGTGAGTTTAAGATAATAAATAGGGAATGAGAACATTACCATAACATATAATAATAATAGCCAATAAATCAATGATAATTTTTCACAAATCATTTCATAGTATTTTTTTAATAAAATTCATAACTCATATCTGTAAAAAAATCATCAATAATCAATCATGAACTATGAGAACATATAATATGTATATTTAATATGTTTTTGGAATATAGATAAGCATATAAAGTAATTTTATTATTCAAGGAACTTTTAAAAAACTAACATAGTGTATTGAGTTGACTCCCCATTACATAATATCCTATGTCTCGGTTCACTCCCAATACCATATTACTGGACAAGTCCCCTAATGAAATATGTTCTCTCTTCAATATATTTTTTTTCTAAATAATGAGATATAAATAATTTCCAAATCCATTTTAGGACCATAAAATAAATATTCCACATATAATATATTTAAGAAAATACACATGTTTTCCAAATGATCATTAAATATTCATCACAACATTATATCCTAACCCAAGGAAATGAAATGACCGTCATAAACATTTCATTTTTCATCATATTATAGCTATGGTAATAAAATGTGAATAAAAAATATATTAAAATCATAGTCATAAATTTTCTAGATAAATAATAATAATATTTTCAATAGAACATTCCCCCAATGATGAATATTTAATATATGATAAATTTATCATAAATGAAAAATTTCTTTAAAAGGACACAATTTTCTTTGCAGAATAAAATTCATTTTTTATTTTGAAATTAAATATTTAAAATTAATATATTTAAAACATATAAATAAAAAATATAATTTGAGGGAACTGTGGAAACAATTAAATGTGGATTCAACGAAATGATTATTAATTATGTTGAGTAAATCCATTCATTTTGTAATCAGTGTTATAATTATTATGTTCACTACTTCAGTAAAATGTACCTTGTTTAGTAAAAAATAAGATGATATTCTAGATAATTTCACTAAAAATTAATACATTAGTAAAATTATACACTAAAGAACATATTAATATTTTAAAAACAATCATGAAATCATTTTAGAGAATCTAGATATAGAAAAAAATTTCAAACAGAAAGAGGAGAATTAATGTAATATTTTCAAAAAAGAATTCCGAACCATTTTTAGTACCAAAGAAAAAAAATTAACAAAAACATAAAAATCAATATAATATTTAAAGGACTGTGAATATTAAATTATTTCATCAAATAATGATCATATAATTTCATCCACATAAATTCAATCATAAAAAGTCATGATTAAAATGGGATTGAAACATAAATCCCTTACTATATTGATAATTTTTTAATCATTAGCCTCGGGAAATAATAAATCCATATGAAAATATTAATTTCATGAAAATAATACTATTAATTATTATAAATTTATATTTTGTATTATATATACCTCGTAAAAGAGGATTCGTGAATAACATAACATATGTCCAAAAGAAGACCATTTGTGATGATAAACCTTTTTTTCTAGCCAGATAATGCTTCATAATTATTCAAATATCCTTTATATAAAGATAAAATTATATATATATATATATTATAGATCCATATTAACACATATAATAACATAACTTATTTACCTATAATATATTATCACCTGTTTTTCTAATAATTCCTTTTAGAATCATGTTCCTAATGATAACTAAATCATTTTTCAGGATTTATTGGAAATATGGTAATTTACATACACATTTCTCATAATTTAATAAGATCTATAATATTTAAAATGGAATAATAAAATTTATTCATCTGAAACAATTTTATTTTTATTATATAAAAAATGGATGACAAATGAATCAAATCAAATTCATGGAGGCAATAGTTTTTTTAATGTACGAGTGATGTTTTCACTTTTTGATGGTTAGAATGAATAAAATAAGAATAGTAATTAACCATTCAAATGTTTTATTATATAATATATAATATATATTAATAATATATATCCATAATACCATCCTTGTATATAAAAAATTAAAAAAATAATCACATTACCATGTGGAGATGGATGACTACACATACACATGAGAGACAAAATCATTTTTCAATGGATGAAAATGTAATAATTAAGATATTGAATTATAGTTATATAAGTATAATTATGTAATAAATATAATATATAAATATAAAATCCACAATTATACACAACCATGATTTGTGGGGTTGGATAATGAATCATATTTCTTCATTGAGGAAGTAGTTGAATAATTCACATAAGTGTTATTTTATTTACTATTTCTTATAAAAGGTCATGGATCCTTGTTTTTAAATTATAATAATAATAATAATGTGTTATTATTATAATGTATTAATTATTTTATGATTTATAAAAAATGTTTAGAAGTGGGAGAAGAATATAAAAATTGAAAATGGTTAGGTATAATGATTATAACATCTTTAATTGGCCACATGTATATATCTTTTTAAGGACCAAAAGAATAGTTTTTTAAGAATAAAATCATAGAAATTTCATTATTTGGGATGTATATAATAGATTGATAAGAATTTGGTTGACTTATGTGAATAAAATTGTAGTAAATTGGAGGGAGGAGTGTTGTCCTTTTATAACGGAGGGTAGGGGAACACCTGTATTTTTTAAATACAATAAACTATCAAAACCTCACATTCATGGAATAGTGGTTACAAATGCGAATAATTCAAAATTAGAAAAATATAATGTATAAAAAATTAATAAAATAGGATTTTAACAGTTATTTATGAAATTATAACCCTTATCACGTTAGTCTGTCCATATTTTAACCCTTTATATCATTAACTTTGGTAACACATTTCTAATAATTAAGGGAAATTAATTTTTATTTTATGTTAAATTTGTCCCAAAAATATCAATGAAGTAGATGTGAAACCATATCTAAATCCCCTATCCCCATTTAAAAAATTTATTCTATTAAAATAATATAATTATTTATTTTATAATATAAAATAGCTTTAAAGTAATTTTTTAGATGTTCATTCAATTTAACATCAATTTTAGGAAGAAAAACATATGTTCTGAATTTAGTAATTTTCACTATAAACTATGTATTATAATTACACCTAATATTAGTGTCACAATACAACCAAAACACAACTTCTTTATTTTAGGTTTTTTTAAAACTATTTAGTACATTTTTTCATGACATGCACATGCACTATATAAAGGATCGTTAATAATTTAATTAAATTATAAAATCATTAAAATGTTAAAATAGATTTCTATCCATAAATTATTTACTAAATAAATTATCATTTGAAACGATTTATAAAAACTTTAAATAGGCATAATAAACTATTATAGTTTTTAAATTAAAATATTATCAAATTTGTAATATCCATTACAGAAAATTATATATAAGAGATTATTAATGAAAAATTGAAACTAATTTAGATAATGGATAATTATGGATGGGTATGGTCAATCCCAACTCATAATATATATTATTATTATGTTTTTTTGTAATTTTAAATTCTAGTCACATAGTTTAGTTTCGGTTTTACTGGTATTACCATCATAAAAAAATATTTACCACGATTAATAATAATTATAGAAAAATAGAAATGGAATAATTAACATATTTTATCCAGATGATAAAAAATATGTATTATATTTTTTTATCAAAATAGTTTCAATAAATGGGAGAGCAAATATTAATACACATTTATAAAGTGCGATGAAAAAACAATTTTTATAAAAAAAAATTACATCATAAAAATTAACATATAAAAATTGAATGAATATTGTTGATTCCTAAACACCATTACTATTAGGGTTTTGTATATTGGGTGGGGTGGGGTGGGGGTAATCATAAATTCAAGCAGCAATTCCCTATTTCTAAGTGTTTATTTTAATTTTTTTCCAATGGTACGTTATGTGATGACAGATGTTTCAGACCTACATTAATATTTCCCATTAAAATAGAAATAATTTGATTATTATATATGATATTGATCATAAGTAAAAATAATATAAAATAAAAATTATTTTAGTACATTTATAGTAATTCATATAATTTCATGAAACAAATATATTAGAATAATCCAAATTTTCACCACTCACTGAAAAAGAAATCATTTAAGAATACAAAATTTTTTTGACATTTTTTTTATAAATAATGTTTTTAGACATTATATTCTTTTTATAAATTATAAATTCTAAAATTTTGATATATTTATTATAAATATTCTTAAAAATAGTGAATGACATATTTTTTACGAAAAATAATTTTTGGAGCATTAAATGACTTTAATAAAAATTGTTTCCTTATTTAGAAATAATAAATCTCTACATTTTGTTTTAGTATGAGACTTATACATATATTTTATAATTTTTTCACTCACATTCAAACCCTCCATTTTAATGGCATGGTAACAAAATACAGATTTAAATAATAATATTTCAATAGAAAATCACAATTCTCATATATATCTGTGATCCATGTTATGAATTATCTTTTTGATATTATTATTTTTAGTTAAATATTTTGGGTGTTATATAAAAAATTTAAATTAATATAACCATAAATTTTTTATCATTCTCATTAAATTTCTAATTTTTTAAATTACTATTATTTTAACACCTTAAGATGTTACAATATTTTCCTTTTAGAATAAATTTAATTATGGTCATTGATTTCATAATAAGAAACAAAATAATAATCATAGACAACACAGAACATTGATTTTATCAATAGTTATAGAAGAAATTATTCTTAGAATTCTCTACATGGAACACTAAGGCTAGAATGTCTCACGCACAATAATGACTTTCATTGACGACTTGCGTTACATAGAAGACCATGTTTTACCGAACAACAAAATTTTATTGAAATATTATTAATTAATATACTATTTGATAACCTAGATGATAAAGTGTAGGTTATTTATTTTATTAAATAAAAAATTAAAATATATGGTTTAATTAATTTGTTACCAAATAATAAGAAATTAATAAAAAATCAAATTGAAAATAATGGAAATGTTTTATAGAAAAAAATTTATTCAAGGAAATGTGTTTTTTCATAATAAATAAAGTTAATTTATCTTAGATAATGACATTTATGAAATACATATATATATATATATATATATTATAATTTCAATCAATTATTTAATAAAATCATTTAATAGGTTATCTTGTCATAAGACAATATCAAATCTTATTTTAAGAGTAAATGAATTATTTTTCATAAGTAGAATATCTTATTTTTAATGTCACACCAATATTAATTTTTTTTTTCATTAAAAAATTTTAGAAGAAAAAAATATTAAAAATTAATTTCGAAATTATATTCTGGTGAATTGTTATTATTTTTATATTAAGATTCATCGTATTGTGAATAATGAAAAATACATATTCTAAAAGAAATCATCCTCTTCATCAAAGTAATTTGCTTTGTTAATTTTTTTAATAATTGGTTTTAATGTATTATTAGATTAAATTTATATTTATTATTAAAATTTAGGTCATTGGAATAATTTTTATGATGAATTTATATAGGAAAAACAAAGACAACTTTCGAACATTTTTACATTAAAAACCGACAATCCCAGCCCGTCTGTGGGAGTAACAATAGATTAAGTGAATCACTTATTTAAATTGAGTTTCTAAAATTCTATTCAATAGTTTAAATAGATATAATTTATAATAACTAATAATTTAAAATTTATTTTTATACAAAAATATTAATGAATGCAATTAAAATTAATTACAATGATTAAAGTGAAAATTGGTTTACTTAATGGAATTATATGAATCTTAAGAGGCCAAATGAGTTAGAACATTTCCTAAATTAAATTTTATGGAGGTATTTATAATATATAATATCGTTTATATAATTTTTAAAATATATTAGGAACATTATGAATGGGATACATCCCAATAATGTTTAGTTTTCTATATTTATAAGAATTTCACTCCTCTACTTTAAAAAAGCACTTACCCCCTCAAATATTTAAAAATATGAAGACATTTAAATCATCCAAAACCTATAAAAATAATATACAAAACTAAATAACCTCATCCAAGAAGCATAAATTATTTCTTTAATCCAACCAATGATCTCCTTTTCTAATTACCAGAAGGAGTTAGATGAAATAGTGTATTGTTCATCAATGATAACTTTTATAATATTTATAAATCCACCTCATAAAAAGTAATATATCATGAATATATCATTAAATAAGTATAATATATATAATATAATGTTTTTATATTAATTTTACAGCTTAAATAAATATAGACATCCATCAATTGGGATACACAATCATCGTTATTGTGTCAAGCAGAATATTGTCTCATGAACCGATGTTGTTCATTCTTCTATTAATACCTTTTATGGATGACAATAATGATTTATTATAGTTTATAAGTTATATATATGATATATATAATTTTATCACGTGTTTATTTCTTATAAAACATACCATCGTGCTTTTCTGTTTCTGGGAATACAATTTCATCGTTAGTGGATGGGTGGACTACCGCTCCCTCAATGTAATGTGATTCGTTGGAGATTTATGTTGAATTTATTATAGATGTTTTTTGTAAAAATATATTATATATATAACATAAATATGAAACATTAATTATAATATAAATATATATAATTTAGTATTAATTCTTTTAATACAATAAGAAAATGGGTACATCGTTCTTGCATACGTATGACTTACCCTCTCATTGAACATTTTATTTCATTTTCTATATCCATAAATTATTTATTAATATAAATAAATATATACTATATATATAAATTAAAAAAAAATTTACCTTAAAGAAATTTTAATATCATGAAATTTGTAATTGGATAAAAATAACACGTAAAAAATTCCTCAAAAAACAAGTCTTTTAACTCTAGAAACAAAGAATGTGATGAACGATTATTAATGATTGATTTATAATATTTTATAAAAGTATTATATGTGAAATTATATATAATATTATCATTATCTTATATGTTAAATACATGACAACGACCATTATACAATTGTATAAATCATGTTCAAACAAAAGGGAGTGTAGTTAATGGGATTTACATTGTCACCTATCTTTTAATGAGAATTATATCATAATAAAACATCATTTATTTTTTGGGGCACATACATCCCTATTTATTATTATATAAATAATTTTATTTATTTTAGGATACTGAAAATATCAATTGATGATATTTTTTCATATATCTCACAATTCAATTTTTACTCGTGTTGTAATAAAATTAAAATTATTTTTATTTTTATTGATAGTTAATTGTTATCGTGCACCAATTAACATTTATATGGTGAATATAGTTTCCCTATTACATGTAAAATCGTTATAAATTTATTTTTTATGTTATTTTATTTAACACCAAAGACATTGTGATTTTATTTCAAATTAATTTAATCTGTTTGGTATTTCCCAATTCACACAACATTGAAAATACTCTATTTTATATCATTATGTATGTCTTATTTTATATGAAACACAATTATATTAATACAATAAATTAAATATAATATTTATCATTCCATAAATATGTCACCGAGGTTAGCTTATGTTATAGACAAGACCTTTTTTCATTGAGGGGTTACATAACCCGCAATCCCAAGTTTTACCGAATAATGATATTTTATTAATATATTATTTAATAAAATATGATATGAAATATATTTAAATTATTATTTTCTAAAAGGGTTAACTAACATATGGAAACATATGTTTTAACTTAATATAAAATCAATGAATTAGTTAAAAAAAGTTATATTTGTATATGAAAACCGATTGAATATAAGGAAAATTATTATAATTTTTATAAATATGTTGTACCCTAATAAATTAAAGTAATTAAAATTAGTATGCATTAATAGTGAAATAAAAATATATTATATAATTAAAAAATATTCTATATTTTAATCAAATATATTTTATATGTTTAATAGAAAAGAAATTCAATTTTATCCATAAAATAATATATTTTTTTTAAGGCAGTTTTAACACATTTTAATAGGGAACCTATTTTAAATCAATGTTTTTGTCACTTTTATAAACAATATATGTCAAAATAAACATTATATTGGAAATATGAATATAAAAATTATGTAAGGGTGTTTTTTTGTTATATTTTTGTGAGGTTTTATTTTTTAATGAATAGAGATAAGTACTAAATATTAATCCAAAAATACTTATTTTCATAATTTATTTCTATTACTAAGTAAGATATTAATTTTTTATTTAATAATTAGATAAATTAAAATTATATTAATCTAATTTTTATAATTGGAAAATATTTCACATTGAATATCGATATAAAAAATGTAGCAAAAATTTGATCATTTTTACATTAAAACCCTACAGCGTTGTAACGTTCACCAGATTAATATTAAATAGATTTCTACCATTTCTATTATTGGAATATGAAAAAAGGGATTCCATATTTCTAATCAAAAAAATTAATAATCTCTGAAATCTTCATCTATGATTTAAAAATAAAATATTAGTTCATGTAGTTAAAATTAATTGGAGTTATTATTGTAATTTAAAGATTTACAATTGAATCACCCTTAATATTAAGGGTCTAAGTGACGTATACAGCTGTCCAAAACTAATTATATGTATATATGTCATCCATAACCCTTACACTATTAAGGTTTCTTGTTTTTGAATTAATTATTTTAGGTACAAACATGGTAAAATTTATCATATTTTAAAAATTGCCAAGTGTGTCCCCTACATTATCTATAAAAGGCTACCACACCCCCCTATTATTCACAACTCTTAAACAAATTAGGATTGGCCAATATATTAACTATTCAACTTCTAACCGTCGAAACATCCTCCATGAAGTGTACATTTGTGACAAATAATATCCAAGGAATCCCTTTGGTACAGACCAAATGGTGTTACCCAAAGAAGAGGTAGTATCATTCCACAGTCCCCTTTTATTTGTTTTCTTCATACACTATATCATCTCTAAATATTCCATTATTATAGAAAAATATATTATAATATATTTATTAATTTGTTTTTATGATATTTTATCTTCCTAAACATACTTTCACATTAATATAATGATTAACAAATATATTGTTTATGATTATGGGGAACTACCACATCCAGAATAGACTATTGTTCAATTTTGCTTCACCAAATTTCATGTTTCTAAATTATGATGGTTGTGATTTTAATATAGGACATATAAGATATGTAATTTTTTTTAATGATTATATAATTCTTATATAGTGCATGTCATTCTACATTCCATTTTGTGTAAATATGATAATTTCTTTTGCTGAAGTGTGGACAACCGCCACATAAAAGTGATGTTATTCCATCACACAACACATGGAATGTATTGAGGATAGGATTAGTAAAATTTTATCATATTAATGATATAATTATATTTATATTTATATATATATAATATTAATTATTTTATTCAATATACAAAATAAATAGAAACAGCATTCATGCATTTGTACGACCTAACATCTCCATGAACGATGTATTCTATTTAATAATTATAAATTTTATAAATTATTTAAATACGCATTTATTTAATATAAATTATATTAATAATTTTTTTCATTATTGAATTCATGATATTAATATAATAACCATAGATATAACAATATAAGACACATGTGAAGAACAAAACTGACATTACCAGAATTGAAACATAAACATAAAATATTTATCAAGAGGGAAATAGAAAGAAATAAAAACCCATTTATCATAATAGATATTATAATTTGGTTCTATGATATATTTATAATAAAATTTAATTTATTATAGAGTATTTTTTATATGAGTACGACGAGAGTCAATACACAAGGTATGCAGATTTCTTCTCACATTAAATTTCCTTGAGATACATAGCTTAATCAATACTCACTTCATTTCTGTGGTGTGTAAATAACCCATGGGGGTATTATATAATTATTATACGTATATTTATGGATATATACATATCAATTTTTTCATTTTAATTTAATCGCAGTTATGTATGAAAAGATACCGAATTGGTAAAGTAACTTTGTCTTAATATGTCTTAATTGATACACATGAAATTTCATGAAAATATATATTATATGAGGTGTATATACATAATTTTTACTTGTAATATCATATATACATTTTCTTGTAATGTTCTTATTTCAATCATGAATTAATATGAAAAAAATGCATACAATTTATTTCAATACTCTCATTATTTATTGATATTGTTTTTTATTATAATTCAATTCATGAAATCTGATGATCCATATCTATAGAACACTCAGGAATATTCTTACCTTCAGGATATAAATTTCATAACAATTTAATGGAATCATTTCCCCACAAATTGTAACATAATATTATTTGAATATATTTTTAAAAAAACTCTACATTATCTCCCCTTTTGGTCAGAAATATATGTTCTTTCTAAAAGTATTATGTAACGCCCCGACCCCAGTTACCTAGAGTCGGTGCATTAATTACATAACATTGGCATGATCACAAGAAAGATCAAATCTCGAAAGACCGATTGGTTTAATAGCCTTGGAAACACTAGATATATTCATAAGTTTTACATTACATCATAAAATGAATAACTACTACAACAACATAATGTTTCCATAGTCCACACTATAATCCCCTCATAATATCCCTGCAGGTCATTCATAACATACATCTTCACATCCTGGGAAAAATAAAACATAGAAAATGGGTGAGCTCAAATGCCCAGTAAGGATAACAATATAGCGGAACATTCAAAAATAATCATAAACATTTAAGGCAATGAATTACTAAAACAAAAGCCTTTTAAACTTGAACTTCAACATAGTATGGAAAAAGTAAAATGAAATAATGACATTTACTTGTTCACATGGATATTCTACTAATCGAATAATCACATTCAATATCAATAACCACTTTCATAATGTTGGAATGCATAATGCCAGACTATCATAACCACATAGCCAAGGCCTCGTGCCAAGACTACAAATAAGATTTTTCCAAGGCCTTGTGCCAAGACACTAGTTTGTCTCATGAGACCTACCGATGCATCTAGGAGCTATAGCGGGCTCCACCCGTCACATATTAAGTCCAATGCATTCCCATATGAAAAGGTTTAAACATAACATAAACATTCGTATTAAAACTAGCATACGAAATGTCAATAATTTCACCATAAACTATGAATGGTATAAAAATAGCACATCCACAGTCAAACATATCACAAAACCTTCAATACAATATAGAAGTTTTGTATCATAATAAATCAACTTCAAATAAGCATAAAATTCGTCAAAGGATGTTGACATAGATGAAATCAAAACACTTTTTAGAGAAATATCTCTTTCTATTTTTGAAATAATTTAAGAGCCATATAAAATAAAACATTTTCTTGAAAATATTCTTATAAGCTTGTAAGGGAAGCTTTGACGATTTTATAATGGCAGAAAATAACCGCACCCGCCATATAAGTTAAAAAAACATTCTTATCTTAATTCTGTCGAAAAGGTTAAAAAGCACCTTGTTTGGAAAACGACGGAAAGATTCCCTTATAAACCTCTTATAAAAAGTAAAACAAGGGTATAAATGACTTTAACCCATATTATTTTAAATATTAAAAATGTTTTGAAATACATTTTGAAGAAACATGGATGTGGATGATAACGAGGTCCCAGTAGATAATTATGTATAAACAACCTCGGATAATGAAGAGATTCCGAAATAAACCCTTACAAATTGGTAACTTATGAAAAATACAACCCATGAAAGAGGTATCATACAATGAATATGTAAACACACATAAATTTGAGTGTATTACACAAAGAATATAATTATGGGCAGTACATACACCACACAAAAGGTAATGGTGGTAATATGGCATGAATCTCACGGGAATAAGGAGTGAGATGAAAACCCCTTACCACGTTAATCAACTGATTCGTATGGCCAAAATTTAATAACCACCAAATTATTTACAGAATATCATGAATATAAAGATAATCATGATAATATATATCAAATTCCAGTACACAATACACCACTTTCAATAATTTAGTGGCGAATAATGGAAATCTCACGGAATTGAATGTGAGATAAGAAAATCCCTTACCTTGTACTTTTCCTTTGTTGGGGTAGGTTAACCTCCTGTATAATGGTGAAATAATTGTTATTAAATTATACAAGAATCATATACATTAATATGATATCATATATGATCTTTTAACATTGCTTTATTAATAATATCTTAGTATTATCGTCGTTTCGGGTGATAATCGATTCGTTCTTCTTAAATGTTTGGTTACGTAAGACATGTTTGTAATGGATAGATTATATATTATTCATAATCAGAATGATATTAACATTATTTTTAACCCTAAAATGAAAATAAGACTTGAATGGATACGATGGAGAATGAATCTCATCGCGTTCGTGGAGACGGTAGTCCGTACGTATGCACGAACGCTACTTCCATTTAATTTTTATTTTAAAAGAATAGAGTCCAAATGATACATAGGTATATTACTATTCCATTATAATATAATATTTTATATATGTTACTTAAGTTCATTAACACCATCCTTTATATGTTCCATGTGTGGTATGAACGAGTCATATCATTTTAAGGGGGCGGTAGTCTGCACTTCCTCAAATGAAATTATCGTATTCATATACAACATGAAACGAATAATGATATGAAATAAAATGTAATTACAGAAGCTTATATATAAAATATATATCATTAATATCATATTTAATAACAGTTCCATCATAATGGCCACCATGAGAGGCGGTAAGATGTATTTTAACAATCATCGTTTCTTGAGGCGTTAGTTTGCCATCCACAGAAACATTATGTTCATCATCCATTAGATGGAGTTGTGTGTATGTGTAGTTTGAATCCTTCTTATAACAACATCCTAGTATATTGTGGATACTGGTGTTGTTACAAAATAAAGGAAATAAAAATATTTTGGGGGTTGGAGAAGCAAAATAAATGAAAATAATTTAAGAGAAATCGTTACCTTTAATTTAGGTAACTCACTTTGGTTGGAACCAAAGGACTTCTTGAAATGCTTTATGCCTATAGGGAAGCTTCAAGGAGGAGGAGAGGGATGTGGGGAGCTTATTTGGGCAGGGTTTAGACGATCCAAGTGGCTTTAGAGGTGTGAGGAATGAGTAGAAGTGGTCTCCTTTTATAAGGGAGAGGAGGGGCTCTTTAGGAAAGACTGAAAGTATTACTTTATAATATAATTATATTCGGTTTATAATGGTCCAAAAATAATTGAGGTCGAATATAAGATGACTCAGTTTCTAACTAACATCAAACAATAAGAATTGGACAGGTTTTAGATAATATTTTAATCATTATAATCTTATTTATTTAAATGATTTATTAATGAGGTAAACATTGCATCATTATTGTATCATTAATAATTTAACTTATTTGATGTCTAAAAATTATAAATAAAATATCATTATGTATGAAATCTTTTTAGATTTCTAATGGATATTTATAATTGAAAATCAAACATGTATAACCCTATGTAAAAATTTTTCTTCTAAAAGATGTAAGCTTATGCCATTTTTTTTTATTTTAACATTATTAATATAATGTGTCCCTACCACATACAAGTGGCTCTAAGGGGTCCCCAAATCGACCCAAGGATGCTCATGGTCGGGTATGTGTCCACCAATAAGGTTAGGACACGTTTTAGGGTAATTTTGTATTATTATAATATTATTTTTAACCCTTATTTACCAGATTTACCCTTTAACCATGGTAAATAAAATATTTACCGCAGTAATTATTCAAAATGTGTAAAAATAAAATTTACCTATTTACATAATTTGGACATCCTGATTCCAAATATGTAATCCATTTTTCAAAATTCAAAACACAGAAGTGGCAGAAATCAATTTAAAATTAATTCCCGTTGTTAAAATAAAAAGCGTGTTTTTAAGAAATAATAAATATCAAAAGATTGACACTTGTTTATGTCTGATTTAATTGTGAAATTATGTCCAATGACAAAAATTAAATTAAATGGTAAAAATATATTCCAAATATACTTTAAAACCACTCAAATTCATAATTTATCAATATTAATTATTTTGATTCAAAAAGTTTTTTTTTAATTAAAATTTAGTAATTTTCACTATTCATCAAAATATAAATGTTATCCGAAAAGTACCAAAATTTCACCCTAGGCTAATTTCGTTATTCCGAATCCAAAAATGAAGTCCATTTTGAAATATAAAATATATATGATTTCAAAAAGTAGGTATTACTATTCACAACGGCTAGTTTAATTAGTTGTGGTGTGTGTTAGAACTCGAGGTTGCGTACAACACACGCTATCGCATTATTCGAAGGAAAACGTACAGTGGAAGCATGGGGTGTTACATTCTCCCCTCCTTCAAATATTTGCGTCCTCACAATTTCTATGGTATTACTGCATAAAAAGACTCGGTTGGTTCTTCATCATAAGTTCCTCGGGTTCCCACGTTGCCTCTTCCATCTTATGGTTTCTCCACAAAACTTTTACCAGACACGTCGTCCGGTTTCTCAGCACTTGTTCTCTCTTATCAAGAATCTTGACGGGCTCTTCGCAATAAGACAGATCGGGTTCCAGTTCTAATTCTTCATAGGTGAGTACATGCGTTGGGTCAGGCATGTATTTCCTCAACAGAGATACGTGGAACACATCGTGAACTTTGAGAGAGACCTGGCGGCATTGCCAATCGGTAAGCTACAACCCCAATTCGTTCTAGAATTTCGAAAGGTCCGATGTACCTGGGACTCAATTTACCTTTCTTACCAAAATGTATGGCTCCCTTTCATGGAGATACCTTCAAGAAAACATGATCACCGACTTGAAATTCCAAATCCTTCCTTCGATTATCGGCATAGCTCTTCTGCCTACTTTTAGCTGCATTGATGTGATTTTGGATTACCTTCACCTTTTACACTGTTTCCTCCACCAGTTCTGGGCCTACAGGTTTTCTTTCACCAACATCATCCAAACAGGTTGGTGTACGACATCTCTTTCCGTATAACGCTTCATATGGTGCCATCTGAATACTCGAATGGAAGCTATTGTTATAGGAAAATTCTACCAGTGGTAAATATTGATCCCACATACCCTGAAAGTCCAGTGAGCAAGATCTCAACATGTCTTCTAGGGTTTGAATAGTCTGTTCTGATTGTCCATCTGTCTGAGGGTGGTAAGCAGTGCTCAAATGAAGTTCAGTATCCAGGGATTTCTGAAGACTTTTCCAAAATCTTGAAGTAAAACAGGGATCACGATCAGAAACAATCGATAGGGGTACTCCATAAAGTCTCACAACTCCATTAATGTATAGTCTTGCTAGACGTTCCAAGGGTAGATCTTCTCTTATAGCAAGAAAATGTGCTGACTTGGTAAGACGATCAACAATAACCCATATTTCATCGTTCCTTATCATTATCATCAAGAATCGTAACCTCTTTCTTCTTAAAATAAATCTTCGCATCATAGTCCGAAAGCCAGTCCATACCGAGGATTATATCAAACTCAATCATAGGTATGACGATGAGATCAGTAGATAAAGAAAATTTATGTGCTCTAATGGGGACTGATTCACAAAACTTTGTTGCAACGATACTTCCCTTAGGAGTTTTGACTGACAACTCCCTTATTAAATCAAATTGGAAATATCTAATTTTCTTAGCATACTGGGAAGATATGAAACAATGCGATGATCCAGAATCAAATAATGCATTTGCTAAACTTGAGGAAACCATTAAATTACCTGCCACCACGTCTTTCGGAGCTTCTACCTCAGCAGTAGTGATAGCATAAGCCTGGCCTTGATCCCTTGGCCTTTTCTGAGGTAAGTTCTCCTGACACTTAGGACATTCATTTTCATAATGCCCCATCTCCCTGCAATTGTAGCACTGAACGTTGGTATCTTCCTTCTTCCCCTTGCAATCATGAGCTTGGTGGCCTTTTTCACCACACTTGTAAGAGACTCTCATTCCCTTCAACCAAGTACCGGGGTGTTTCTTCCCACATTTACCACATGATGGATATTCAACCTTTCCTTTCTTCCCCTTATTTCCATTCCTAGATTGATCAGCAGGTCTCTTCTTCTCTTGTTTTGCTTTAAAGTCATAAGAATTAGAGAATTCCTTTTCGGTCTTCATAGCACATGAGACAATGTCTACGTACGAAGAAAATGATTGTGAGACTAATGCTCGACGGAGAAATGGTTTTAACCCATCAAAGAAACGATCAATCTTACTTCTTGGGTTGCGTATATAATCACCAGCGTACCATGCTAACCTTGTAAAGTTAGCCTCATACTTTGCGACATTCTCATCCTCCTTCTGTCTCAGACATAGAAATTGCCTTTCCATATCTGCTCGATGGTCGCGAGGGAAGTATTTTTCTAAAAACAGATCTTTGAACTCCCTTTATTCCATATTTGATACTTCATAATCTTCCTTCATTATTGAATCAATGACCACCATTGATCAGCATCTCCAGTGAGGCGGTAAACTGCCATGATAACTTTTTCCCTTTCACTGCTCCCCAAAGCCTGAAATATTTTCCGTAGGGAATTTATCCATTGCTCAACTACTAAGGGATTTGTACTCCCACTGAACGTTGGTGGTTGTTTCCTCATGAATCGATCTAACATTGATCCTCCACGCTGCGGATCAGGGTGCTCCATACGGGTAAGTTTATTATTCATAATCTGAGTAAGTTGTCCCAGTATGGTGATTAGCTGATCGGCACCATTTGCATCACCAGCCCCACTATAATTATCTTGAGCAGGAGGGCAATCCCTACATGGAGTGCGTGCATTGATATGGTTTCCATTTCTTCCACTAGGCGCCACTTCTAAACAATGGCATAAACTAGATCACTTTATGAATCAAAATACATAATCCCATACTTATAAAACACTTGACATAAATTGAACTATTTATGGATATAATCCATAATCATAAGAATGTTTTCATCTAGGAAGTATATACTCATAAACCATTCATAATGATTTGTAAATAAAATGAGAGCTATCCTAAGCATATCCCCCGGGAGTGTCGTAACCAAGAGTGCAGCAAGGCCCGTTGTCGTGCACCAGTTCCCGTTCGAGTCTAGCTCAAAGCGGCGTTTTCGAGTTTTACCCCTAGGCACATCTGTACCAGAGCCGCCTCTACATGATCGTATCCAGACAGGGATGTATTGCTCGGAAAACTCACAAAATCTTTACAATACCAAAATTCTAGGAAGTTTTTCTATACTAATCCTCAAAGTTCATCTTAGGTATACGTGCTCTAATCAGAGTTTATCTAAATCTAGCTTCCAAGGTTTGTACTAAACTTCCTCTGATACCAACTGTAACGCCCCGACCCCAGTTACCTAGAGTCGGTGCATTAATTACATAACATTGGCATGATCACAAGGAAGATCAACTCTCGAAAGACCGATTGGTTTAGTAGCCTTGGAAACACTAGATATATTCATAAGTTTTACATTACATCATAAAATGAAAAACTACTACAACAACATAATGTTTCCACAGTCCACACTATAATCCCCTCATAATATCCCTGCAGGTCATTCATTATTTACATCTTCACATCCTGGGAAAAATAAAACATAGAAAAGGGGTGAGCTCAAATGCCCATTAAGGATAACAATATAGCGGAACATTCAAAAATAAGCATAAACATTTAAGGCAATGAATTACTAAAACAAAAGTCTTTTAAACTTGAACTTCAACATAGTATGGCAAAAGTAAAACGAAATAATGCCATTTACTTGTTCACATGGATATTCTACTAATCGAATAATCACATGCAATATCAATAACCACTTTAATAATGTTGGAATGCATAATGCCAGACTATCATAACCACATAGCCAAGGCCTCGTGCCAAGAATACAAATAAGATTTTGCCAAGGCCTTGTGCCAAGACACTAGTTTGTCTCATGAGACCTACCGATGCATCGCGAAGCTATAGCGGGCTCCACCCGTCACATATTAAGTCCAATGCATTCCCATATTAAAAGGTTTAAACATAACATAAACATTCGTATTAAAACTAGTATACGAAATGTCAAAAATTTCACCATAAACTATGAATGGTATAAAAATAGCACATCCACAGTCAAACATATCACAAAACCTTCAATACAATATAGAAGTTTTGTATCATAATAAATCTACTTCAAATAAGCGTAAAATCTGTCAAAGGATGTTGACATAGATGAAATCAAAACACTTTTTAGAGAAATATCTCTTTCTATTTTTGAAATCATTTAAGAGCCATATAAAATAAAACATTTTCTAGAAAATATTATTATAAGCTTGTAAGGGAAGCTTTGACGATTTTATAACGGCGGAAAATAACCGCACCCGCCGTATAAGTTAAACAAACATTCTTATCTTAATTCTGTCGAAAAGGTTAAAAAGCACCTTGTTTGGAAAACGACGGAAAGATTCCCTTATAAACCTCTTATAAAAAGTAAAACAAGGGTATAAATGACTTTAACCCATATTATTTTAAATATTAAAAATGTTTTGAAATACATTTTGAAGAAACATGGATGTGGATGATAATGAGGTCCCAGTAGATAATTATGTATAAACAACCTCGGATAATGAAGAGATTGCGAAATAAACCCTTACCAATTTGGTAACTTATGAAACATACAACCCATGAAAGAGGTATCATACAATGAATATGTAAATACACATAAATTAGAGTGTATTACACAAAGAATATAATTATGGGCAGTACATACACCACACAAAAGGTAATTGTGGCAATATGGCATGAATCTCATGGGAATAAGGAGTGAGATGAAAACCCCTTACCATGTTAATCAACTGAGTCGTATGGCCAAAAGTTAATAACCACCAAATTATTTATATAATATCATTAATTTAAAGATAATCATGATAATATATATCAAATTCCAGTACACAATACACCACTTTCAATAATTTAGTGGCGAATAATGGAAATCTCACGGAATTGAATGTGAGATAAGAAAACCCCTTACCTTGTACTTTTCCTTTGTTGGGGTAGGTTAACCTCCTATATAATGGTTAAATAATTGTTATTAAATTATACAAGAATCATATACATTAATATGATATCATATATGATCTTTTAACATTGCTTTATTAATAATATCTTAGTATTATCGTCGTTTCGGGTGATAATCGATTCGTTCTTCTTAAATGTTTGGTTACGTAAGACATGTTTGTAATGGATAGATTATATCTTATTCATAATCAGAATGATATTAACATTATTTTTAACCCTAAAATGAGAATAAGACTTGAATGGATACGATGGAGAATGAATCTCATCGCGTTCGTGGAGACGGTAGTCCGTACGTACGCACGAACGCTACTTCCATTTAATTTTTATTTTAAAAGAATCGAATCCAAATGATACATAGGTATATTACTATTCCAGTATAATATAATATTTTATATATGTTACTTTAGTTCATTAACACCATCCTTTATACGTTCCATGTGTGGTATGAACGAGTCATATCATTTTAAGGGGGCGGTAGTCCGCACTTCCTCAAATGAAATTATCGTATGTATATACAACATGAAACGAATAATGATATGAAATAAAATGGAATTACAGAAGCTTATATATAAAATATATATCATTAATATCATATTTAATTACAGTTCCATCATAATGGCCACCATGAGAGGCGGTAAGATGTATTTGAACAATCATCGTTTCGTGAGGCGTTAGTTTTCCAACCACAGAAACATTATGTTCATCATCCATTAGATGAAGTTGTGTGTATGTGTAGTTTGAATCATTCTTATAAAAACATCCTAGTATATTTTGGATACTGGTGTTGTTACAAAATAAAGGAAATAAAAAGAGTTTGGGGGTTGGAGAAGAAAAATAAATGAAAATAATTTAAGAGAAATCGTTACCTTTAATTTAGGTAACTCAGTTTGGTTGGAACCAAAGGACTTCTTGAAATGATTTCTGCCTAAGGAGAAGCTTCAAGGAGGAGGAGAGGGATGTGGGGATATTATTTGGGCAGGGTTTGGACGATCCAAGTTGCTTGAGAGGTGTGAGGAATGAGTAGAAGTGGTCTCCTTTTATAAGGGAGAGGTGGGGCACTTTAGGAAAGAGTGAAAGTATTACTTTATAATATAATTATATTCGGTTTATAATGGTCCAAAAATCATTGAGGTCGAAGATAAGATGACTCCTTTTCTAAATAACATCAACCAATAAGAATTGGACAGGTTTAAATAATATTTTAATCATTATAATCTTATTTATTTAAATGATTTATTAATGAGGTAAACATTGCATCATTATTGTGTCATTAATAATTTAACTTATTTGATGTCTAAAAATTAAAAATAAAATATCATTATGTAGGAAATCTTTTTATATTTTTAATGGATATTTATAATTGAAAATCCAACTTGTATAACCCTATGTAAAAATTGTTCTTCTAAAAGATGTAAGCTTATGCCATTTTTAATTTTATTTTAACTTTATTAATATAATGTGTCCCTACCACATAAAAGTTGCTCTATGGGGTCCCCAAATCGATCCAAGGATGCTCATGGTCGGGTATGTGTCCACCAATAAGGTTAGGACACGTTTTAGGGTAATTTTGTATTATTATAATATTAGTTTTTAACCCTTATTTACCGGATTTACCCTTTAACCATGGTAAATAAAATATTTACCGCAGTAATTATTCAAAATGTGTAAAAATAAAAGTTACCTATTTACATAATTTGGACATCCTGATTCCAAATATTTAATGCATTTTTCCAAATTCAAAAAACAGAAGTGGCAGAAATCAATTTAAAATGAATTCCCGTTGTTAAAATAAAAAGCGTGTTTTTAAGAGATAATAAATATCAAAAGATTGACCGTTGTTTATGTCTGATTTAATTATGAAATTATGTCCAATGACAAACATTAAATTAAATGGTAAAAAGACATTCTAAATATACTTTAAAACCACTCAAATTCATAATTTATCAATATTAATTATTTTGATTAAAAAAGTTGTTTTTAATTAAAATTTAGTAATTTTAACTATTCATCAAAATATAAAAGTTATCCGAAAAGTACCAAAATTTCACCCTAGGCTAATTTCGATATTCCGAATCCAAAAATGAAGTCCATTTTGAAATATAAAATATATATGATTTCAAAAAGTAGGTATTACTATTCACAACGGCTAGTTTAATTAGTTGTGGTGTGTGTTAGAACTCGAGGTTGCGTACAACACATGCTATCGCATTATTCAAAGGGAAACGTACAGTGGAAGCTTGGGGTGTTACATATTATTTCTAAAAATGATTTCAAAAATTGTTTACATTTATCTTATAAAAATAAGAGAAATATTTTCTATGTTTTTCATCTTAAAAAATATTAGAAGTAATATTATTACCATTTTCTATTCAGTACTATTTTCTAAACAATGAAGATTAAAAGGAATCTTTGGCATGTACAAACATACCTTCTGTCGTGAACGTCATTTCCATTAATATTCCATTATATGATTACAAGTTAATTATTAAATAAAAATGGTATTTTTTATATTCTAGATATTAATTATTTTTATTGACTAATATTAAGATAATGGTTTTCAATAATGGTTTATTTTTTAAAAATTATTTTAAATGATTTTGAGAAATCCTCATATGTTTTCACTGTATTTTTAAAGATATTTTTTTGAAATCTTATTCAGGTTTCTTTTCAATGGTTTCACAGAATTTATGTTCAAAATGTTCTCAATCACTGTTTATATTTTTTCAAAGAAAATGGTTTAAAAATGTTTTCAAATATTTTTTTTATGTTTTAGTGTTTATTTTCATAAAAATGATTTTAAGGATGTTTTATTTTTAAAAAAACATTTTTCAAAGTATAAAATATATTTTCCTCTAGAAATAATTTAAAAATAAATTTAAGAATAATTTTTTATCTACGATTTCTTCTTTTTTTTTGTAACTTATTCCCTTATCTAATGTAATTCAACAGTTCCATTCATATTTTTTTCTAAAGTGTTTATGTTTTTATGGAATGAGGTTTATGAGACCAATTTATCTATCATTGGTAATATATTTATAAAACCTATTACTCATTCATGGGTTATATGATAATAAAACCTAATTCCATTCATGATATTTAATTTAATGAAATTATTATAAAAACTATATATTTTCTATAGGTTAGGATTTGATAACATGTTAATGATACCCATTTCATTTCATGGGTTCTGATTTGATGATTATAAAACACATCTCCTTCATGGGTCCTGATATGATGATTGTTTTTTGGAACTTGTATGTATGATTTAATTATGTGATGGGTGCGACCTATATATCCTCACAATTTATTAAGTATTAATACTTTTATATTAATTCAAATGGTACGTTGGAGTGTATCGCAATACTGAAAGAAGACGGTAAAAGGGAGAGCATCCCAATCCAAATGAAATAGGGTACTCTATTGGGAATACTAGGCCTGAATCGAGGGGGTATATGGGAGGGCATCCAAAACATGAAAATAGTAGGCTACATGGGATGGAATCCCAATAGCAAAGTAGGTAAATGGGTTATTATCCAAAGGCTAGCATTTTATGAATTTCTTGGTAGGAATCCATGAAATAAAGTTTTTATATGTATATGTGTCTATCATGATTCCATGTATTCTTCCTCTGATATGCATTCAAGGATTATTTATTTATTTACTTTTGATTTATGTATTCTGAACTATAATGTGTTATTACATTATTCATGTTTTTGATCTTAAGAAATGATGGGTATTATACTATAATGTTTTGATATTGTTATCATACTCATATTCTCATATTTATGCTTACATGTATCCCTTGTTTACCCTTATTGAGCATTTGATATAATATCTTTTTATGTTTATGATCCCCATGTTATGAAGATATGTATAATTTTTTATGTGTCTATGAAGGTTTTAAGTTAATAAGAATCTATTTTGAGATAATGTAGCTCGCTAATGTACCACTGTTAATGTTTTCATGATTTCAATGACAGTATAATAATATGGTATTTATGAATTTGTGTGAATAATAATTTATGTATTTTGAAATAGTGATGTAATGATAATGTTTAAAAATATATTTTCTCTGTTTTTGGAATCATAACTAGTGCTTAGTCAATCATTTTAAACAATGATGATAAAATTTATGTGATATCTATAGTAACGTTTCTATGGATATCTAGGGATGTCTCTAGGGATATTTATATGGATGTGTTAATATTTATAAAAAATATCCTTGATTATTCATAAAGGAATGAGTGAGTTGTTTTCTAAAAAATACATCCATGTTTGGATACTGTATGTGAGTGTGGCTCTTATACAGATGCACCTAGGGGTAAAAACTCTTTGAAGGTTTATCGAGACATACTCAACATGACCCGGTACACAATAACATCCCTTGGCATGTTTTAGGTTTGACCCTCCCATGTGATATGCATTGAAAATTCACAGAATATTTATGAAAAATCATGATGGATTTTAAAAGATTATAACTCCAAATAACATAGGATAAACATTGGTGTCCCCTATTAAAAAGTATTTATTATGATTTAAAAAACTATAAGTAAATTTTCATGATTATGTGGTTTTTTGTAGGATATCTATTACTCAAACTGTGTGTTCCTGTTTTTTTAAATAGAGAGAATAAGAAGAATCATGATTAACAATTAATTCGTAAGATATAAGATTCATGGTTATTATGAAAATATATTTTCTAAGAGTAAATATCATAATGTGAATATGGGAGTTATTTTGAGTATTGGTTACACTTCATAAGATAACGTGACCACAAACTATATGTGAAATTAATGTAATGTTATTCATGTATTTTTTACATTAATCATAAGCAAAATGATTCTATTTAGGTTGAGTAACATTAATACATGGTTCATATTTCATATTCTATGAATGAGGTAATATGTGATAATATGATGAAGCCTTTGTCATGGTTTAATAATAAGGTTGGATGAATAATGTATTCATGTCATGGAATTCAATGATTATGTTATACAAATCATGAAATTTTTATGTATTTTAAATATATGTTTGAATTATGAATGGAAAAGGATATGATGTATAGTGATTTCAAGGATAATATATATTTTTATTAATGGATGGTAACCCTTAATTAATTCCTTCTATTGATATAAATATTATAGGATAAAGGTATTTTGGAAATGCATAAGTAAATTTGATGGTTTGAATTATCCTATAACTTATTATTGACAAAGTAGTCTATGTAATCATGTATAAATCTTATAACTTATTGGATTTAGTGTATATATCCATTAATAATATAAATAATTAAACATACATATTTTAAAAATCATTTATTATAATTTGGGTAATTATAAAGTTTCATGGGAATATTCATTGAGTTTATTAACATGTTCAGTATGTCAAAACCATGGGAATATTTGTGGTATATGGGAGATTAGTGTTTATATGATTTCATTAAATTATTTATAATTATTTGGCTATTAATATTTTATAAGGTGGATAAGTTTAACAAATTATTTAATGTTTTAGTTAATATCTGGATAATGCCAGTAAGACTAAATTGTTATCACACAACATGAGGATTTATTCATATTGGATAACCTTACCTAACAACATTCTCATAATGATAACTGATGACAAATGGGAAGAAATAATACGGTTATCATGATCTATTGGTGCCCTGAGAATGAAAAAATCACCATCCATTTCGGGGAAAGAGGTGAATTAGATCTAGGAACAATTAACTGTGAGGGTTTCCTAAAAACATGAAAGTATATCTTTTTTTAAATTCAATAGCTTTTAGAAAATAATCTTGAAATAAAATTTTATCTTAATACATTAATTTCATTGAACCAATGGACATTAAATTCATTATAGATTTTTAAATTTGTATCCCTTAACTATTAATTTCTAATGAATATATTTAATATTGATGAACTCAATCACTCCCAATGATTATTTATGAATTTACGACATGCCCATATTTTCATTTCTCACTTATGATCTCACATATCGGAACATAGAAATGAGTTAAATTGGGTAACAGTTACGTTTTATTAATTCCTTTAATAAAGGATTATTGGGAATTAATTTTTATTACTTTGGTTTCTATGAATGGTACTTTTAATTATTAAACCATTAATAACCCATACTTATTTCTAGGGTGATATTCATTTAATGGGGGGAAGGGTAGAAAGTAATACTTCCGATTTTGTGAATTTATTATGAATAATTTAATTATTTTGATGTTTTTCAGTTCATTAAATAACATAAAATAATCTATTTTTATTCACCATGTGTAACATCCATAGTTTTTTAAAAAGAAATAGTATGTTCGGCACCGTACATGATACGCCACATCGGGATTAAACAAAAAACTAAATTATATTTAAATGTTACTGCTCAAACATAGCCATTAAAATGGAAATAATCAATAGTAATAATTTAATTATAAAAATAATTTTGTCAAATATATATATTTAATTAATTAATTGGGGAAGAATTAATTATAAATGTATATTTATCTGGAAAAAATATTTAATTTTGAAAAATGTGTTTTAAAGAAAAATAATAATAAAATCACACATATTAGATTGTATAAATTTATTATATATATAATATATCAAATATATTGCTTTAAATTCATCCTATTTGTCATCTTGAACTGATATTTGAATAAATCCAATTTTATTCATAAAAGAAGAATATTTCAAAAAGGTAGTTTTAACATCTTTTCATGGAAAATCAATTTTTAATATTGTTTTTTAAAATTTTATAATTTATTTTAGACAGAGAATGCTTCTTATTTATAACTAGAGTATCAATATTTTATTTGCGTTAATTTTTTTTAATTTTTTTGATAAGAATCATTTTTTGAATAATTTTATCATATTACATTTTTTGTTGAAACAACATTTTCATTGAAATAGTGTCTAACTATAAATTATATATGTAAGTAGATGTAATGTATAATTATATAATTTTTAATCATTTAATACAATTTATTCTATTGGAATGAATTTCACATTTATAGTGGATGTAAAAATGTTTTGACCATTTTAATGTCTTTCTATTAAAAAATCACTCTCAATTCCATAATGGGATTAATTTTAAATTAATTATTGTAAATTATGTGTTTTTAATTTCTAAAAAATTATTACATATTTGAAATATATATTAAAAAATTTACTAAATAAATCCCTTTTATTTTTTTGAAGTATGAATAATATCTGTAGTAATATTTTTATTTTCACGGTGAAGGGTAAATCCAGCAATACAAATTACAAATATTATTATTAAAATTATAAAAATACAATAAAAAATTCTCTAACATAGGTTTATGAGTTATAGTAGAGAAATACAATCTTTGGGATGAAATTATGGCTTTTTTAATCCACATGGATGAGATTTTTTAATTTATTATATTTTACTTAATGTAAAGGTAAAGTTGTCATAATCATGTTTCTCATAAATAAAACATTTTTGAGAAAGTATTATATAATTAATATGTTAGTATATATATAATATTAATAAATCAACATTTTATTCTTTATAGTGGTAATTTTATTACATATCATCAGGAATGAAAATATAAAATTTTATGGGGACACAATGATGAGGTAGTAATTTAATTATTAATTGAAAATAAAATGAATGATATTATAATTACTAAAATAAATTTAATTTTATATAACTAATATCCTCAACGCATTATATGGATCACATTGACAATTTAATGACTATTTAACTTATTTGGTTTAATATTATCATTTTGTTATTTAATTTTTCAAAATACATCTACTGAAAATTTACAAAACTCACACTATTACTATTTTAAAATAACAAATATTTTATAAATTTATATTCAGTTAATTGAAATCCCTATTTAGAAAATCA
Organism: Viscum album; assembly: GCA_963277665.1. Taxonomy (NCBI): domain Eukaryota; kingdom Viridiplantae; phylum Streptophyta; class Magnoliopsida; order Santalales; family Viscaceae; genus Viscum; species Viscum album. The sequence goes on from OY728156.1 coordinate 1,666,435,132, forward strand.
TAATGGGAGATGTCATAAAATGTCTGAAACAACTCAATATTTGGTATTTTGGCCTCTTATTTCAATTTTCTTTAACCAATAAGTATAAATTTCATGTTCTCCTAATACAATTTAAATGAGTAAAATAAGTGTTAAAACCAAAATAAAATGATTATAAAATAATTACAAAACAACATATTTTTATTTGATAAATGGATTCATACGTACAATAATCCTAGATTCTAAAAAAAATCAATTTGTTACAGTTTTTATTAAAAATTAAATATTTAATAATTAAAAAATTTGAAGAATTACAACAATGTTCCTCCCTCTCCTATAAAAGGGAGCCCATTCTTCTCTTTTATTCACACGTCAAAACCTATTTTTCAAGGCCAATAACATCCCAAATGCATTCCTAGATTCACTAATCATGGTTATAGGCTATATATTAGGCATAACCCCTATCATTTAGGTGTTAATGTGAAAATCAATGGTTATTATCCAAAGAAGTTATTTCATTTTTACTTAAGTGTTTATGTTTCATTTATTCATACACTTCATTAAAATCATCTTCAACCATTATGATATAATAATTGAATTATCCTAAATGTACTGAGATGTTCTAATATTAATATCATCACTTATATCCATATACAACTCTATCATATGGGAAATAAATCATTCCTTTATGATTACGGTGAACTACCAGCTCAAAAACCGATATAATTCATTTTACATCACCATATCTCAATTATAGTTATAAGGATGGAATTAAGGATTATATATTATATTCATGACATATTTATAATTGTTAAAATATAATATAACATTTGTGTTATTATATATCCTTTCACATAAAAAAGATATTCTCATTCCTGTGTATGATGTGATTCATTTATCATCACCACATCACATTGATTATATATATATATTTATATAAATAATATTATTTTAATGATATTATAAAGAATCTATGTGGATAAAATTATAATCTGATTATTTCCACAATAGACGTTCAAAACTGGAAACATTACTCATGCGTAAATATGGCCTACCATCTCCATGATTATAATGTTGTTCATTTCTCGTAACCATATATAATGAATGGATAATGAATTAGGATTTATGATTAATATTTAAATAATTTTATTCTATTGATTATCTAATAATGACCAATATGTTCATTTTGACTGACCATTGTCATTCATCACTCATGTACCAAATATCGAAAAAATATCTACAATGAACATAAATAAATAAGTAAATGTTATAACATGATAATAAGTGATATAAAAGGAATAGTAAACATTGATAAGTTTATCAATGAATTAAATAATTATGGGATGTTTATTATTCTACACTATAATTATTGTATCTGACGATTCATACTCATGGTAAGGGGCTCATTAACTAAAATTTCATTTTATTTGTTTTCAATATTTATTATTTAGAAAAATTTTCACTAATTTCAATAATTTTAAAATGTATTTTTTATTTCATAAAATTTTAATTTATTTCAAAAGCATTAATCTGGTATGGGAAAAATTTATTCAAAAATAAAATTTGGAGAATTTTTTAAAATGATTTTAAAAATTGATTCATTATTTCAATAACTTGGAATTTGTTTAACATATATGAATTGAATATAATTTAATGTTATTATGACTCTTAAATTATTTAATTTTTCCTATATATGTTCTCACATTTAATTAAAAATAATCAATTTTCATTTATAGGTGTTCAATTTTTATATTTTAAAGTGGTTTTTACATGAAAATGGTATTTTTAAAAATGGAAGTATTTTATAAATTGGATTAAAAGAGGTTTTAAGCAATATATTCCAAATTTATTCATAAGAAATTATAAACAAATGTTTGATCACCATTATAACTCAAGGGTGATCCCAACGTAACATATAATATGGGTTGATCCCTATTATCTCTATAGAATGATGGGTGATCCTGATATAGTTTATTAAAAGGGTGATCCCCACTACAATTGTTCAAGGAATTAGGTACTCCAGACGTGGAATTTGACCATATGGTTGTTCCAATTTTAAGGTTTATGTAATAGTTATATGTAATGATGTCCCAAATAAACTATGTCATTTTTCTAATCATGCTAATGAGTTTTTTTTGAAAATTGTTTTCAATGGGATTTCAAGTTTACAGTAATCAAATGATTTCATTTTTTATGTTCCATAAGGAACTTTTTGTCGGCATCCAAATATTTAACATGTTTTTCATGGAATATACGGATGTGAAAAATGTAAAAGGAAGTAAATATGAATATTATGATGATTTTCTTGAATAATAAATCTTGTTTTATTTTATAAAGGGTATCCTTTTGTTGAAAAGGATGAATGCTATGTATAATTGTACACGTGTAATGTATTAGTTTATCATGTAATAGCATGTCCTTATTATATAACACTCTATACACAAATTATATTTGGGAAATCAAAGTTATTTCTTGTTTTAAAATATCTAGATTATGCTATTTTTATGGATGATTTCTTAAAGATCGTATCAGAGTATGGTTTATAAAACCATAGATATTATGATGCTCTCTTAAGGGTTATGTATATAATTATGGTTTTATAATTTTTATTTCATTCCTGAGTTTAGTGTCAAAAACAGCTTTATATGATTTATGTTTTGAAATTTTAAAGAGTCTAATGTTTTTTTGTAAACAATTAATTTTTTTGGTATTTGTTGTGTTATTACTTTTTGAAAAAAATGTAAGGTACCTATAACCATTAAGGTTAGAACATGATATATTTTTTCTTTAAGTCTTTAACATATTTCGATTATGTTTATAAGAATTATATAGTATTTAAAAAAGTATGACTTGCATGATGGGTGATAACTAGTTTGTTCTAGAAAGACCCCAAGAATCAAACCCATGACTGAATCGTGACCAATGTAAATCACTAACCACTATTCTATGTGAAATATTAGTTTAGTATATCATTTCTATTTTATTTAAAATAGTTGATTGAATAATAATAAGTTTATTTTGTAGAAACAATTCTTATAATGTTCGAAAAATTATTTGTGGATTATGTGATGAATATAATTTTGAATTATGTTCACTATTTACGGAACCTTATATAATTAAGGTATATAGAATATTGTGACATTTAGTTTGAGGGTTAATGACTTAATTATATCTTGTATGAATCAATGATTATATTGTTGAAATATGGTGATTTTTTTATTTATGGAAATGATTATCCTTTCATGGAGAATATATGATTATGGAAATTATGATTTTGGTATGGGATAATAAAACTAATATATATCATTTATTGATAAATGTTAAAATTTATCTTGGAATACAATGTGATTGGATATTTCAGAATTTTAAACTTCAATCGTAGTTTGGATTATTTTGAATAATTTTAAGGATATTTATTATTTTAATGATCTATATTGACCTTTGAATATGGCTATTAAATTTAAATTTTTAAGGGTTATCTTTTATCATAAAATGGTTTATTCTTTTTTGAATATTATCTTATATTTTACTAACCAATTTTATTTTTGGTCAATTTCTAAAAGTATTATAAATAGATAATAATTATTTTAGGGATTATGTGATTCTTTATAAGTTGATTTTGGGCTTCAAAACTGAAAATTTCATATTTATTAATAAGCATTAGATAAAAAGATAAGAATGTGGTAAAATTGATTAATTGATGAAAATATATTTGTTATGTAATAATATTTAATTATTTTCTTCGTCTAGGACATTAATGAATTTATCAGCACTATGAAATTGTTTTTAAAAATAAAACAATAATCTGTTTAATTTTTTTTCTATGAGGTAATTAACTTTTAAAAAACCCTAGATTTATATTTTTTTGATTGTTATTATTTTTCTAAAAAAAATTCTATCACTGGCCATTTGAAAATGTTGGTTATTTTTCTCTTCCATGTCCATTTTTTCATACTGGAAATCCTAATATGTGTTGTCTCACTGGACCTGCATACATCCCTTTCATTCTTATAAAGTTGATGTGTTATGAATAGTTTTATAATGTTGTAATGACAATGATAATATTTTGAAAACTAAAACACATTTTCGATTCTAAATTAAAAATTGTGAGGACACAATTTCTAGGGGGTGAATATATCATCTTGAATTTTTAAAAAATAAAAAATATTACTTAAAGCATACATGATAAACCACAATGATCAAAACTAACAATGAAAAATATTTTAATTTTCCTATTATGAAAAATCTATTAGAATGGAAGAAATGAATTCTATTAATTAACTTACGAAAATTTAGTTTTAAAATTTATATATAATTAATTCTTTGGTCACCAACAAATTTTGAATGAATGTTTTTATGGAAATATATTTAAAAGTGAACAAATGTGTTTAATACTAATAAATAATAAAATAACTCTTCATGAAATTTAGGAATGTATTATATATAAAATATTTTAAATATATTGTTTAAAAATCATATTATCTATTTTTTAATCATGATGTATGAATAAATTCAATTTTTTATATAAAAAAGTATTTTTTAAATACGGTTGTTTTTCCAAAATTAAGGGAACGCCTATTTTGAATCTTTTTTTGACAATTTTATAAAATTAATTTGGAAAAATGATCATTTTATTTGAAACATATGTATCAAAATTTACATGGTATCAATTTTTGGTATTTTTTGGACAAAATAAATATTGTATGAATAGTGAAAAATTAAGACATTTTAATTAAAAAAATACTTTCCATTGAATTAATTTATATTATTAAATTAATGATTTGATTTGTTTTAATGTATAATTAGAAAAAAAAATTACGATTTATTATAATTTAGGTCATTATAACCAATTTCACTTTTAAATTTGATATAAAAACATTTTCAAGAAAAACTGTTTTTACATAATAACCTCGCTTTCTCCTTCCATCATTGAGATTAATTTCATATTATTTTCTTCTCATTATGTGTTTTGATGTTTATAAAATTGAATATTTAATTTTAATTATGATTTAAATGTTTAGTAAATAGGTTCCATTAATTTTCTAATTTATGAATAATAACATTAGTAATGTAGTTTATTACGATATTTAAGGGTAATTCATGTAATTATAGTAAAGTGAATAATATAAAAATAATAAAACTACCCTAAAATTGGTCACAATTTTATTTAATTAGTTTTTTCTGACCGATAATATTCTCAAATAAAAAAATACATATTTTATATGCAACATGGGTGTCATTATGATATTTATAAAATTCAATTTAAAGTACTGTAATGGATGTCATAATCATGTGTCTCATAACTACACCCATTTTAATCTGGGGTTATTATGTGATATGTTAGAATTTATGAAATATTTATAAAACACAAATATTTAACTACACCTTTGTATTTTGTTTATATTTATTAGTAATTTCATAATTAAATTATAGTTGGACACATATATGGTGAAACAATTTGATCATTAATGGAAAAATCAAATTGAAGTAGCATTTATGAGTATGAAATTCCAAATGTCTCCACGAACAATGAATTTAATTTAATATATAAAAATATTATTTATTATTCTAAGTAAGCATATATTTAATATATATGATAATAAAAACATGTTTTTAAAGGATTAATAACAATCTCCATTAGAATGAAAAAATAAAATTTCATAACATACTCGATAAACTAATCAATTAACAAACTAAATATTGAAAATAATGAAATATCATTAAAAAAGTGTAATAATATATTATAAGATTAAAAAATATGATATTATAAATATTATTAGGGTTTTGGTATAATTTATTCACATGTATATAAACATTATACATGTAGTTAAAGGATATTCACCAGAAAAGAATCATAACACAAGGTATTTTCATCCAACGCTTTACATTTGTGAGAAAAGCGACATATTCATTGCATACTTATTTTTTTGGTGTAACTATATCAACATTTGATATATTATATCATGAATCCTTTTATCCACTTGGTATACAATTTTTTCATTTCAAATTAACTAATATATTGGGTTTTAACTTGAAATTTTCTTATGTGATAAAATTTATATTGCAATCCAACTTTCTTTTGTGATTAATATATTTACCTTTAAAAAATAACATCTTTATAGATATTTTCCATTATAAATCACATTTATTTTATATATCATGGAAATTATGTGATGGATGTAAATATTTTCTAAACCCTATAGAATATATACATATGGTTTTCACAATAATTTTTATTTGATTAAGTTGGGAAATATTGATAAATCCTTATCCATTACTCAATACAAATATTTGATAAGGAATATTTTGTATGAATTAATTGGGTTATTAAATATATAATAAATTCTTTGGAATTGTTTGAAATGAGTTGCGGTAAATTTAATGTAATCCCCTTGATGCGTCAGCATTCTTAAGTGAAAAAATCAATTAAGGATAAATCCATAGAGTTCGTTTCTAAGAAGAATAGATGGGTTTCTAAACACATATAGTATTTATTGTATTAATGGATATGACAATTAGGAATAATATTATTCTCAAAAGGAATATTTTTTGTTGTAATTAGTCAATTTATTTGCATTATAAGTATCTTTTATGTATCTGGATTAAAAATAATACCAAACTCTTCAATCCTTAGAGATTATATTCCTTGTAGTAACTCCAATTTAATGGCATTAGGGACGGACTCACGGCATCTGGGTATAGGTTTCTACATATTGTATTAAGGGGTGTTTATTTGATTCTATTTAAAATAGATTTAGGAAAACAATGAATAGGGAACATAGACTAATGGAATAATTTAAGGATTATTATGGAAGAAAATCATAATTTTTCAGTTAGATAGTGATTATGGTGCTTTACATGATATAAATGATACTTTGGATACTGAAAGTGGATTTTGTTCTTCAATAGATGTTCAAGGGGTAGCAACTTTGGAATGGTGTGTCTAGGCTGACTTAAGTGAATCCATGAACATGACATTGGGTCTTACTGTGTACAAAATTTTAAACTCTTGGGGTATATTTATAAGATAATGGAAATTTTAATTTTAAACTATTATGGAGATTTTATAACATAATTAAAATTAATGAGCGTGGTTATGCCATTTTCCAATGAAGTATTTTTGTTGATATAAAACAGATGAATATTTTTTATTAACATTTTATTGTAAACCACTGTTAAAAGGATATTTATTTACTGTCTTTATTTTAATGATTACCATTAAATTTCTGAGAAAATAATAGGAACTATAATAATATATTTTATAAAAAGGGAAACTTATAAGATTGGTGACAACAAATCAATTCCATATAGGTGTTGGGGCATGAACCCCTAATTGAAGGACTATTTAGGTTTCAAATCAACAACTAGAAAATGAAATTTCATGGTTAAATTTTAATTATTTTTATTTAAACATTTGATGAATAAATATTAATGATGAACCAGTTGTGTTACATTATTATGTTCATAGATTAGTATATTCACCATATTAGGATTTTATAATTTTTTGAGGAAAATGGAAATACTTTTCTCTCTTTTATGGGATATACAATCCATTAGAATAATATTTTAATTCCCCGTGAATCAAATAAGTTTATTTTGGTCTCCATTTCATTGTGTAAAGGATGAATTTAAATTTGATTGAAGAATAACAAAATGTTTATATTTTAATCAATCATGTAAATATATTCCATTATATTCATGGTTTATAAATTAATTTCCTAACATTAATAAAGATATATTAAAAAAAATTATCATAATACAATAATTTTATTCCTAATAACTGGCCTTTTAAATCTAATAATATTCATGGATTTTAATCCCTATTATTTACATAGATCATTTAAATTTCTATGATAAATGACCTCAATCACGCTTAATAAATATTTATTCTTATCGTCCCTGTACTTATCTTAACTTCCCACTAATGTTCTCATATATAGACCTAGTTATATGAAATTGCACGTGAACTATGTACTTCCCCTCATAAAGTCTCGAGATTATTTTTTATGAACTCTTTTAATGATGTCGGATTTAAACATAGTAAATATAAAACAATATACCACCATGTGCAGTAATAAATTTTTAGGATTATTTTTATTTATTTAGGGGGGAATTCAATTCACCAAAAATTCTAAATGTGTATCTTTTTTCCGTCAACATATACGACACACAACACCAAACATATAAAAGAATATAACTTATAAGTAATTTGTAGTATTTTTAGTATTTTAAATATCTATTTTATATTTTATATATTTATGAAATAATAATTTGGCATGAATCACACACAATAAAGACCTTATTCGATAGTTAGTGTTGCACATAATAATGAGTTTTACTGTGAAAAAAACATGTTATTAGAATATTTATATTTAATATAAAAAGATATAAATTAGCTATTAAATTATATTTTTTAAATCATATTATGGAACTTATAAAAATATATTGTTAAAAAAATCATTAAATTAATTAATTGGTAAAGAGTTATTTAAAAATGAATATAATAATTAATTGAATATAGAGTAATGCTTTAAAAGGTATTTATAAAAATAAATTTTGTTAATTACTATTACTGATTGATATAAAGGATATATATATATTAAATTCAATAAAATGTTTTTTATATAAATACAATTGATTTGATAAACAAAATTTAAGGATAAATGCAGTGTTATACTTAATATTTTAATTTTCTAAATTAAAATTTAGCCCCTTGTAATGTATAATATATTCAAAATGTAATTTTTGGAACATTTCTAAATATATAATTTAAAAATTAAAATTAATTTTTGTTTTAATTCAAAAAAATTATGTTAGGGTAATTTTTTTGAATATTTATTGGTGGATTCATTTTTTGATTAATAATGTAATATAATGAATTTTAATTCCAGTTTTCTTTTTCATCTAATTTATTTTTAATGTTAAATTAAAAAATTTTATTCCTATTAAATTTTAATTATATATATCTAAATTATATAAATAAAATTTATATCATTAAAATAAATTTATCATTGAAATTGGATATAAAAACATTGTAAACTTCTTGAAATTTTTATTCAAAAAAACCATATTGTTTTCAAGTATGTGAGATTAATTATTAGATCATCTCATTCACTACTATGATAAAATTGTAGGAAAATGTATTCCATATTTATGATAAGAATAATTTATAATATATAATGAGGTAAAATTTGTTTTCATACCAAATAAAATAGTGAATTTAAATAAAATTAATTACACCGATTCAGAGAGATACTTGCTTAAGTAAGGATAATATCATAATCTTAATTCGAAAAATGAAGAATTAACTTGTTAAAAATATATTTTATGGTTATAAATCAAGCATAAAATCTATTAGAGTGACGTTTTTCATTATTTTAGGAACATTATGTATGTTAGACCAATCAATAGTGTTTATGTTTTTATCCTGACATGAATTCCACTCCTATTTCTCTATAAAAAATCACTAACCCCTCCGACTAATTCACATTTCTCAACAAGAATATTTTACAAAAAAATAAGTTAAAAATAGCTCCTAGAATCCTTAAAATAATCTTATAGTCCTAATATTGTTCAGAAATCAAACCAATGAATTTTTTTCGTATACACCAAAATGAGTTACGTGGATAAGAGTTAACATTTCCCAAAGATCAATTTTCATTTTTCACCTATCCACCCATTCAATTGTTTTTATATAATGAATATATAAAAATATTTGAATATTTTATATAATTATATTTTTTTATTATAATATTTAAATATAAAATTTCACACAGATCAATAAAATGGGATATGCAATCATCGTTCTAGTGTACAGCAGACTACCGCCTCATGAACCGTTGTTGTTCCTTTTCTCATTCACCACATTTCAAGGTTCAATATAATAATTTATTTATAGATTATATGTTATATATATAGTATTTATGAATAATATAATATAATATAATATAAATATCACACATACCATTATGCTATCGATTTTTTTTGGAATATTATAACATCTTTTTTTGAGTGTGGACTACCACCACTTCAAATAGATGTGATTCGTTGACACTATATATGGAATGCATTAACTGATGTTTTTAATAAAATTATATGAAATATATAACTTGAGTGTTATCTTTTAATTATTATATAAATAAATATCATTAAATTTTATTCCTTTTAATATGGAAATGAATTGGAAGTAACGGTCATGTATACGTAAAACTTACTATATACATTAACTAGAAATTTCATTTCAAATATCCAAATACATTTAATTATTATAAATAAAAATATAATGAATATAAATTATAATTAAATAATGTTTTTTCTTTTTTAGTTGATTAAATACCAATCTATGTAGGAATTTAAAAAATATTCTATTCATAACATACTCGATAAACAAGGAAATTAACACTAAAAATATTGAAAATAACTTATTATTGTAAACATATGATAAATAAATTGTTTAATGAAGATCATAAATTATATTATTAATATTATTATGTAATTTTATATGTTAGTGACACGTTTAAAACCATTGAAAAATTATTTAATGTACATTCAATAGAAAGGAACAAAAGGTAAGGGAATCCTGTCTCACTTTTCTTTCCTTGAGGCAAGAACCATTTTCACCACATAATATATTTTTTTTTATATACTATCTATGTTTTATATTATATCATGAAAAAATTAATATTACTATTTATTAGAGTTTAATTTAAAATTAATTCTTTCAAGTTGATTATAATACAGATACTACCACCATGTATGGGATTTTCAACATACTTTTTACATATGTGAGTTAAATATCCTATTAAATAAATTAATTCATTATTATAACGAGAATAAGGACCCTTCATATATATCAAATCATGAATCCATTAATACTATTGATATTTTAATTTTTTACTTTTATTTATATCTTCTATATGCTTTTTACTTTAAAATTTCAAAGTGGTAAATGTTATGTTACAATGATATTTTTTTCAATGATTTTCAAATTTCTCATGAAACTAATACTTTCTTATGACCATTTTAAATCATAAATCACATTTATTTTATATATAAACAATATTATGTTTTGGATATACTTATTTACTAATTTATATACAATTTCTACCCAAGATGATCACTTTGATTTTAATTTGATTAAGTTTAGAAATAATGATAAAAATATATCCATTACTAAATATATTTTTTTTAAACACAATTTTTATAAATTAAATACATAATTTAATATATAAGAAAATATTTTTATTATTAAGAAATATTTTGTGTACCATTTACTGTAAGACGCTTAATCCATATATGTGGTCTCAAGAGATGAAATCAGTTGGCGAAAAACCCTTAGAGTTAGTTTCCAAGCTGAATAGACTAGAATCTACCAATGGATTAAATCATTCGTATTAATGATCTTGATAGTATTATGTTAAACCATAATGTGATTTACATTGATTGAAAATGTAACATTTTATGGGGAAGTATGGAGTACAATAAATAAGGATTGCATTCATTATAGTTCATTTATTATTATACATTTGATTTTTATCTTTGACATTATATATAAATAAATTTCATTAGTAGTTAATTGATTTAATTTACTTCTTTTCACATTATTAGTAAATTATATTGATAATGATATATCAATTTATTTTAAATAGAATGTGTTCTCCATTATTTTTCTTTCAATATTATGTACGTACCCCACTTCATTTTTTTGGATTTCATAGTAACTGTATCTAGTTATTACATTTCCATATTTACTATTCTCATTGATTCATTATTAAATTCGTTATAGATAATAATTAATGAGAATTTAAACTCACCCATATTTCTTTTATATTACCTTGAAATATATTAAGTAAAATAATACATATATAAAAGCATATACAATTTCGGAATAATGTAATCTAGAAAATAAAAAATATAAATGTTGTAATAGGTTTATTCATATATAATACAAGACTCATGTAAGTATATTGTTTAACAATACCACTAAAATATTCTATAATTAATCATTTGATTCATTTTAATCTTTCCAATGTATTGGTATTAGACAGTAGCTCTGGGATAAAGGGTTTAGGGTGTTAAAAAATGAATTATTATTCACTATTCATCAATAAATGAATATTTTCTAAAAAATTAAAAATTCACCCATTACTAATTAATACATTATGAATTCAAAAATAAATTATATGTTGAAAAATAAATTTTATAAATGTGACAAAAATTAGTCTTAAAAAATTAGCTGCATTAATGTCGATAAAACTCGGTCATGCGTATAACACATGCTTGGTCATTGTTCTTTATAGTGCAATCTTATCACGGTGTTCTATATAATTGAAGCTAGAAATAATTAATTTTAATATAGAATAAAAAAAATTTAATGTATTGGGATGTTACTTGAAGAAAGTAATTATAATAAAAGGAGACTTCATAGATGAAACATTTGTTTAAAAGTACGTTGCATTATTTGTTGAGGAAAATACACTTTTCATTTGAAAAAAATTATTTTAGAAAAATAAATTCCAAATATTTTGTATAAATTTTAAATTAAAAATAAATATTAATTACTAAAAATATGATTAAAATAATTTTGTTTTCATGATGGTGGGAATGATTTTTCACACCTTAATCGATTAAATATTGATTTTGTTGACACTTTTGGTAAAAAGAATGATGCTCATAAAAAATAAAATTATTTTAAAAAAAAGTTTTTATATATTGAATTTGTATAATTTAAATTATATATTATTTAATCAATAGAAAAAATTGATAAATTTGTTTATAAAACATTATTATTAGAGATAATGGTTTCTAACCAAAAGAGTAGAAAAGGGGTTAACTATTCATAAAAACTATTTCTAAACCATTTTGAGTACTATCGAGTGAAAACTGTTAATATAACAAAAAAATTATTGAAATATCAATAGGAGAATAAAAATAAATTATTTATATAATTTAAGGATTATTTAAATTCTTCAATGGAAATTCAAGTATAAATAATCCCAATCAAAATTCAATTGTAACATATTTCATTATAGCTTCTGTGACTATTGAACCATAATCCTCCTATAAATTATAATTTAATAAAAATATATATATGATGAATATAATACTATTCATCATACAACATATATTAGGGACATTATTTACTCCTAAAATAGCTTTATATGTGTATAAAAAACAATTTTCCAAAAGTAGACTATTTGATATGATAAGAATTTATCTAATGTCTCATATTTCTTCATTCTCATTCAAATAACCAAAATAATTAATATATAAATTCCAATAATAAATTTTAGAACCATATTCATATATATAACAAAATATATGATTTACCATTAACATATTATGACTAGTTTATTAAATAATCAATGTTAAAATCATTATTCCAGATGATTATGAATCTTTTTTATTTTTTCTTTTGGATAGATGGTTTTGGTACGTGATCCATGATATCATATTCAATATATAAATAACCTAAATCATGAAATATGTATGCCCATTATTATTTATATACCATTTTATTAATGATTATATAATGTGGTGGTGAAAATAAAAATACAACACTTTGTAAAGATGGTATTATGTATGTATGCATGAGTGATGTTTCCAATTTTTAATGGCTAGAATGAAAGAAATAATAATAATAATTCAAAATTAATATATAATTTATATAAGATATAAATATTTTATATTCATTAAATATATTTGTATTACCATCCATGTACACATAGAATGAAAAATGAATCACAACGACTTCCATAGGTGGTAGTTTACATGTACACATAGAGGATGTTATCATTTTTTTTGAATAGATTGAATGGTAATAATTAAAATAACATATAAACAATTTATAAGTATATCAATATAATAAATTTCATATTTAAACACTAAATACCTCATAATATCAATTAATTATGGTAAAGGATAATGAATCACCCCTCCACCTAGAGGTGGTGGTCAATAGATACATCCAATTGATACATTCATTAACCATTTGATTAAAAATGTGGTGGATAATAGTGGTTACATAATCACAATAAGATTATACTATATTTATGATATTTTAGATAATATTTAATGGTTAGTACCATATATTTATATTATTTAGAAGAATAAATAATTTTAAATATGTCGGGTGGGATGAAGGCCTCTTATTCTGAAAACCTATTTTATATCCCTTCTTAAAAAATATTATATTGATGTTTTTAGGAGAATAAAACCTTTAAATTATTTTAAATTATTTTTATAAGAAAATAGGGAAGGATTTGGTCAAGTATGGTTTCTCAATGTGGAGTGAGGAAAATAGTTAACGGTTTCACTTTTATAAGGGAGGGAGGGGGTACTCAAGTAAATTTTCAATCCATTAAAATATTAAAAACCACAACTATATAAAATTGGTTGTGAAATGTTGTAATTTATAATAATATATCATTGAAATCAAACAAAGTAATTCGATTTATAATTTATTTTTTCATTTTAACCATTATTCATTTGGTTTTGCCCCCATCAACCCTTTTTTGATTTCTCTATAGTGACACAATATTTCAATAAATAAAGGTTATAAATTTAAATAAAACATATAAATTGGTGTAAAATTTTTAAATGTATGAATTTTTATACCATACCACAAGCCCCTTGACTTATTTGATGTTTTCTATGACTTTTAAATCATTTCATAAAATATTATATAACCTAAAATAACATAAAACTCATTTCTTGTACTATTTATTTAATTTAAATTTTATTTATGGGAGACAATAATATGTCCAGAATTTAAACCCTTTTATCTATCACTTATATATAACAATTACTCATTAAATTACTATCACAAAATAATTTTTGACAAATCTTTTTATTTAATGGTTTGTAAAATCATTTATAAAATATTTCTACTACTACAAGAAAGATTGTATTAACAATTTTTTGTCATTTAATGTAATTAAAACATCATTAAAAATTTAAAATTATTTAATGTCATAAAATTTTCAAAATATTAATATTAATCATTTATATGTCACCAAGATATATTTTTATTACAAATATAAAATATATTTCTTTTTTAAATGAATATAAAGTATCATTTTTAATTTTTCATTACTTAAAATAATATAAAGGACATTATCAATGAATAATATATGAAAATTTCCATAAAATAATTTATTTGATGTGTATGGTTTAATATCACCCATTAATTAGAATATATTCATGTTTTGTAAATATTTTTAGGTATATTCAATATGATTTATCCTTGTTTTACCCACTTTACCCCTCCATGGTGACAAATATTTATCATGTTTAATATTAATAACAACCAAAAATTAAATTAAAATAATTTTAAATTTTTTACATGTTACTAAAATGTGGATTTAGTTTTTAATCAACCAACTTATGTAATTGAATAAAATAATTTTGACATAAATTCCCAAAACATGAAGAAATAATATTTTGCTCATATTTTTTTAATCCTAAAAATTAAAATGTATTAAAATCATGAATACTAATGATTAAACTTGAACTAATTTTGTTATTATAAATAAATTTGATAATATTAATCTTTATGAACAAATTAAAAATTGAATTAGATTTCTATATTACATTATATAATTAAAATATATGATAATATATCATTAAATCAGTAATATTTTATATTTATTAAAAAATCAACAATTTCATAAAAAAAATTCACCATCTATAGTCTTTGATATGTTTATTTAAAATTTTATTCCTTTTTATGGAAAATAAAATTTAAAACATTTACAAAATTATTATAATATTTACTCATAAAATTTTAAAAACATCTTTCTTGAAAATTTACTTTTCAAACATAAAATGACTTCACTAAAAATTTTGTGCTTATTCAAAAAGTGTTAATCAATGAATATTTATTTATTAAGACTATTATATAAATTAACACATATATATTACTATATTCATTAATATTCATACCCACCAATTCAATGACTTGGTTATAATGGTTTCTTTTAAATAATAATACAACAATATTATATTTTAATTCTCATTGCGATGTTTTCTTTGTGGTAAAAAATTCACCAAACAATGTATTCCTTCCAACTAAATTATTAGGGATCTAGAATTATGAATACTGTTATTGTGAGGGTAGAACCCCAATTCCTTGGAAACAATTACTAGATACACATTTATACCAATTAGGCATTTATCGGCATCCAAAATGTGTTGTCAAGGTTAATTAATCAAAAAAAAATTTATTTGAGAATCTGTTCTTAGTATACCCCTTTCTCCCGGAAGAAAATTAAAATTTATTATAGTTTTTCAAAACATGTAATGATTAGAGTAATTTTTTACAACTTATTTCTTTTAAATGAGGTTATCCCATTCCATTTTTTATAAGCATATTGATTTTTTGTGATTTTATATAATTTATTAATCGTTGTGTGAGGATAATATTAAGAATAATCACCAAAAAATGAACATTGGAATTTAATTACTAAATGAGAGGATAAAAAGTTTACTATATTATAAATATCATGTTTTGGTATCATCATATCAGAGTTCTAAAAAATAAAATCATATATATTGATTTTTTTGTATATGTATATGCATAATGATTTCGTTGTTATTAAATTTTGGATGCTGAATTACCTTTCAATATTCATATGTTTTATAAAAAATAATGTTCAAAAAATATTTACATAGATTCAATATTTTTTCGATTTATTTTATATTATTATTTTCTTTTGATGAGGAGGAGCATGGGTACCACCTATAGATACTGTTAGGGACCCCCCTAGAGAATAAGTTGTATATCAAAATATCTAGGTATAAATTGTGGATCAAACTTGTGTAGTTTTTGGTTCATGTCATGTTAGATTAAAAATCACCTATGAACATAGTGAAATTGGAGTCTATATATTCTTATTACACCCCCCCCACAAAGTGTATTGAAGGAAATTATTTTTTTGCAGTTTTTTGATAATTTCAACTGTTTATCTAAAATTTATAGATGGTTGATACTCCAACATCAACCGCGATGAAGAAGGAAAGAAAATTAATATAGACATGGGAATTTCAGAGGACCATTTATTATATAAAACATTGTGGTGTTAATCAATCATATGATAATAGGTTGTATCTTTTCTCAATGGTACAGGAATTTATGTAAATTTTAATAGGATTAATGACTACATTAATATGGATTGATGTTATCATATATTATTGGATGTTGGAATAATTTAAGAAATACATTTAGTATAATTTATATTCAATTGATTTTTCATACGGACATGGATGAGTAAATTGATATACGATAGTCTGCTCTCAAAAATCATGATTTTTGGGAGATATATGGGAGAGGATGTTTGATCCAGTTACATGAAATATTTAATTTTGGATATAGTGTTACATATCATTATCTTAGTTACCCTGAGTGAGTATCACCACATCATACAAGTATTGAAAATAGAGGTTCAAGATAAATATGGGCCACAACAGATTCTATTTATTGGAAATATATTTTTTCTGTTGGATTTGAGGATTCAATTATTGTAGAAGTGTCAACATTCCTCAATAATGGTGTATTATTGTATGTAAAATATTTTTCAAGACATCATGAGTTTTTTGTGGTTTATGATGAATATTTATAAGATTGTGTTTATTATTTTCAGCCACACTAATATGAGTGAAAAGGTGAAGAGGTAAGTTTCAGAAAGTATACTTCATTCACACGATATTCCATAGTAGATGAGGAATGATGTATAGAGGAAATTTTTCCATGATCTATCATGTACAAATTTAGTATTTTTATTATATATATGTTATTTCTTATACACTAATGAAATTTAACAATCACATATTAATTCCAGAGACTACCTTTTTATAGATTGTTTTAAACATGTATATTAATTATATAGTGAAGATACATAGGGTTAGTTTTTCTATAGTTTTTTATTAGAATTCATGATTTTGTTTTTGGATATGTAAATGGATTCAATTAGAATTTAGTATTAAATTATTTCAAAGTATTGCAGTCTGTCCCAATAATAAAATGATGATAGTGGGGACCATTCATTAATTAGATGTCATTTTGAGGGAATGTTTCTTATATATTCATGGAATACTGTTCCAAAATGTTTCTACTAGTATGTTTTACTAATAATAACATAAAATATTGTTTTATAGATATAATAATATTCAAGGAATTGAATGGTATACCATGTAGATAAAATATACGCTTGAAAGAGGCTATAGAGAAAATAATTTAGGGCCTTGATAGTGTATGGAGTATTATTGAGTACATCTAGTTGATAATGGAGTGTTGCAGACTCTATATATATGATAGAAATATTAAACTAATCATCGAAAGTTGAAATTGGATTTCAAATATAAAATTGAATTTTACTAATGGTTTCTGCTCAGATGGAAATAAATATTTGAGTACTTGTTCATGCTATATCTCATGTTGGTGGATTTCATTGATATTTTATATTGATTTAAGAAGAAACCAATTTCATGAATTTTCCACTTTTTCATTAAAGTATAAATAATTCTACAAATTTCCATACATTTACAGATAACTTTACTACCTATCTAATGATGTATATTGTGGTGAAATATATATGTAAGAGGATGACACATTTATAAAATATTTTAATTAAATATCAGTTACTTGGGAAGGGGTGTTGTGAAAAATGTAATATTTAACTTGTAAGGGTGTTGTGAAGAAATTATGGGTTTATTAAATATCAAACCACTTCACATGAGGAAGAAATATTTTTTTATTTTTTATATGTTTAATTATTTTTGGGGATAATAACTTTTGAGAGAAATAGGATTTAATATAACATAATTCTCTTTTATTTCTATTTTTAATGTAAGTTTGTAATGCCCTGAACCCAGTACCCCAGTGTCGGTGCAATATTTCTATACATTGGAATGATTATAATGAATCAAGTCCCAATGGAATGATCAGTTTAGCTATCTGGGAAAACATATTACATACATTAACATTACATTAGAATTTCAATCCTAAAACACAACATAGATAGTTCTTTGAAAATACCATTATTTCCTTTAGTGTAAAACTGCATATCAATCAAAATAATATTTTTGGAATCCTGGGAAAATAAAACATAAAAAATTGGTGAGATCAGATGCACCATAAGGGTAAATAATTTAGCGGAGGCAATAAATTTTTTAGGCAAGATGTGTGATAAAAACAACAGTCTTTTTAAACATATACTTGAACATAATATGAAAAAAATAAATCAAACATTTCCATATAAGCATGCACATAGATACTCTACTAGTCGAATAATCACATGTAATAAATAATTCTATAATGGTGGAATGCCTAACGCCGGATATCATTACCACATAGCCAAGGCCTCGTGCCTGGACTAAAAATAAATTTTTTGTCAAGGGATTGTGTCAAGACAATAGTTTGTCTCATGATACATAATGATGCATTGAGGAGCTATAGAGGGCTCCACTCATCACTTAGTAAGTCCAGTTTGTTCCTCACATGAAAATTTTGAAACATAACATAATCATTCATATTAAAACTAGCATTTGAAATGTCAATACATTAACCGCAAACCATGAATGGTATAACAATAAAACATTCATAGTCAAATATATCACATCTCATTCAATACAATATTGAAGATTTTATTTATAATAAATCAACCTCAATCAATAATAATATCCAAAAAGGATGTTGAAATTGTTAAAAATAATCATCAAAAACCATTGTGGAAAATAATTTTTTTGGGAATTCATTTAAATTTAACGCATTTATAAAAGATGTAATTAAAAGATATTTTTGAATCAATGTGTCCCATTCCACATTTAAACATTTCAAAATAATTATTATTTCTAAACATTCATGTCCATATTAATAAATACTTAAAACCATTTTGAGGACATGGACTTTAATTAAAAATATTTAGAAAGATAAATCTTTAAAACATTTAATATTATGATCATTGTTAAGACCCAGAAATTTCAAGGAATTTTTTTTCATAATTTTCATTGGAATTTTACAAGAATGCAGTTTCTGACAGCGCCTAATTCTGTGGCCCGGTGTGCCCGAAATTAATTTTTGATGTTTAGCTCGGGTACGTTTAGTGAACAAATGAGAGGGTTTTTCTAACTTTTGAACCGGTGCTCGGAATCGAATTCTGAGGGCACCGATGGAATCACAACGTCGGTATTTTCTTAGAAACGCCTTTTCCGGAGATGCGTTTCCTCAGGTGTAGTTTTTATATTTTTGGGTTAAATTAAGAGATAAAATAAAGAGGTGTGACAACATTATTTTATTTCACTTAAATCCACATAAAATCCACATAAGCTAAGTTAAGAAGATAGGGTGGAACCCAAAATATCATACCCACTTGGTAGGATATTTGTTAGGTGGGTCCCACATGAGCCCCATTGTTTCTTTCCTTATAAGTAACGCACCCGCGAAAACCCTCTTTAATGAAAGTCAACCATGCATTTTTGTGGTTAAGAAACCCCTCATTAAATTGTGCTGTTAAATCATTACAATTAATTCATTTAATTAATTGTTCATTTCTTTTCTTTTAAAATACAAACATGTCACGTGTGTTAATAAAATAAGATAACTCTTATTTTATTTCTGTTGGAACTTGTGGCATGGAGATGATTTCGAAGAAAGTGTTCTTCTTCAATGAAGAAAGCGAAGAACTTGAAGAATGCTCCGACCTCCGACGAAGAATGCCAAACCCTCGGAGATCGACGATGCGATGCCATGTACCCTGACGTCAATGACGTTTCTTCCACGACGATCTTTCTCTTCCGGGACGATCCTCTTCTTCCGCGATGGTTAATTCCGTGACTAACTCGCGTTCGACGACAATGCTTAAGGTAGGGAATTATGTTTGTGAATGATTTTATTCCCTTGTTTCTTTCATTCTAAAGAAAACAACGAAACACATATCAACATATTATCTAGTTGATCCGCACACGTTTTCCTTGTGGGTTGGGAATTTTTGTTGCGGGATGTTGTGGGGGCTTATTTTTATTATTGATCATGATCACATCCTTTCATGGTTTCATTTTGGGTCGCCTATTATCATACTAACATGGGAAAGTTGGACCGCATGAACACGGATGACCCTCCTTCCCCCCTTGTTGTTTGAATTTGTCGTGGAACATGAAAGGCAGTGTGGTGCCGTTGCACCGCACGGAAATGAGAAGAACGAATGCGGTGAAGAAGCACAGCGCCGTCGCGCAGCGCCGTTGGAGCCGAACGAAAACGCGGGCCGAGTCAGGGCCGAGGAGGCAATTTAAAGACCCCGTGTTTTGTTGTCAAAGCACGGATCGAAAGATGATGGTGAGGCAGGACATGAAGTTGTTTTGAAGGCTTTACGGTGAAGGTAAGGTCCCAGTATGATCTCTGGCGAAGACCGCATGCGAATCGGACCACCGGAGAGCATCCGGTGGTCCTCGGAAGCCCCCACCGGCGCACCACACAGGCGCGGCCGCGTGGGACCGGGGAATGCGGAACACGGAAGCGTGCCGCGTTCAGTGACACGAAGCGGCCCCCAGCGCGAGGGGACCACGGCTCCTTAGGCACGAAAGATCGTCCAGCGCTGAGTCGCCCAGGCCGAGCGGGCCCACCCTGGTCGGACCCGGACCCGGGTCAGGTCGACCCGGTTCGGGCGGAACCGGTGGGGGGGGGGGGGGGGGGGGTCGGTCCGGGCCCAGAACCCACATTTTCGGACCCCTCACTGGTTTTCACTCATATCGTGAGATGTATACCTCTGATCGACGCACCGTCAGTGGTGATGCGACCCATGGATCGAGACGGTCGTTTCTGTATATTACAATCAAGGTTTAGAATTACCTTGGGTTCGGCCGGGTTGGTTCGGATACGAAACCAACCGGGCCCTCGGAACGGAAACGCTTATATCTTGAGCTCCAGACGTCCGATTGATGTGTCGTCTACTTTGATGGATTCCTCTAAGTGAGACGGATCTTTTGGCTTACTCCGCTCGAGTTTTGGATGTCGTCGGAGTGCGGTTGGGTTGGTTCGCTCACGAAACCAACCGGGCCTCTCGAACGAAAAGGCCAATAACATAGAGGCCAGGCGTCCGATTG
Source organism: Viscum album (assembly GCA_963277665.1). NCBI lineage: Eukaryota > Viridiplantae > Streptophyta > Magnoliopsida > Santalales > Viscaceae > Viscum > Viscum album. The sequence continues at coordinate 1,666,457,206 of OY728156.1, forward strand.
ACGCACCGTCTGTCTCGTTGATTTCCTCTTGATGAGACGGAAATTTTTTCATACTTCGCCAGAGTTTTGGTTGCTGTTGGATAGTGTCCAGGTTGGATCTTACCTGAAATCCAACCGGGTCCCTAGAAGGGAAAAGCTGATATTATTCAGACCAGACGTCTTTTTGAAAAACTGTCGGTGGCGTTGGTGATCACGTTGAGAAATGGTCCATTTGAGTTTACCCTATGAGAGTTGGGGTACAGTTGAGATACGGCCGGGTTGGTTCGCACACGAAACCAACTGGGCCCCTGAGACGAAAGGGTTAGTAACTCACAGTCCGGGCGTTCGATTGATGCGTCGTCTGTTGCATTGAGACCCCTGTGACGAGGCAGTCCTTTGAGATACTTCTTCGTGGAACTTTAATATACATGGAGTATCAACATGTAACTCGTGGAGTGGACCCTCTCAGAGACGAGCGTGCGGAGTACGGAGACCGTGTAGCTGACTGAGACCTGACGACTGCTTGACCGACTCGACTTGGAGTGATTCGACTAGCCTAGTGGACGGAGGACTAATTTGTGAGGTGCAGACCCATGGCCGACAGATCACTACCTGTGTGACAGTGCAGACCCGCGGTACTCGTCCGGAGAGTACCTCTACAGGCTACTGGGGGTGTTCACTACTGTGTTTGGGTGGCATACCCCAGCCGGAAGCACTACTATGTTTGGGTGGTTGGCCCACTGTACTCGACAGGAGTAGTACCTCAGCAGTCTTTGGTTAGTGAGCAGTACCTCAGAGTCGTGGCAGGACCACTGTACACTCTAGAGACGGAGCTCTTTAGTAGTTACGGTTTCGATAATGAAAATCATGGTTTGAGCTGAGTCTATGACCTTTGTGTTTCCTCATGATTTAGATAGGTTACTTGATAACTTAGGTATATGTATGGGCATATACCTGGGTAGTGGTTATCCGTTGATTTCATAATCTTGTGTTTCATCATGATTGAGATGTGTTACTTGATAACATTGGTATATGTATGGGCATATACCTAAGTAGAGGTTATCTGTTGAGATCCTATTTGTGGTTATCCTTGTTGGTCTTACTGAGACCTTGAGGGTCTTGGGGTCCCTACTGAGTATCGTTATACTCACCCCTCAATGGGCTATGCCCGAACCTCGTTGTGTTGGGTACAGACGACGGGCAGTGCTGACAGAGGCTGAGTGTTCGAGGACTGGACGGTACCTGGAGGTGGACTACACGACGAGTCAGTACCCGGAGGTGGACTACACGACGAGTCAGTATCCGGAGGTGGACTTCACGGCGAGACGACACTCAGAGGAGGTTTACTAGAGAGAGCGTTGTGGAGGCTATCTGTACCTACCCTTCAGGTAGGATCCGTGGTGGATGATCCCAGAGCTGCCCCATCTGCACCTACCCTTCATGTAGGATCAGAGGAGGACGACCCAGGAGCCACTTCCTTCCTTCTAGCTGTTGTCTTTTTTTGTTGTACTTTGTTCAACTGTAGTTGTAATTTCATTTGGGTTTGTATTCTGGCCCATTTACCTTTCATCACTTCTCATTGTACATAGTGTTTTACTTCCTCTTGTACTCTGTGGTGTTTTGTTAACTTTTATAAAGGCAATGACTTCACAGTTATCGGGATTTACGACTTTCGTGCTTGTCTCCAGCCACTGGCCTATGGAAGGCAGGCGTGGGGTAATAACGGAACGGGCCCCGAGTATGGGTCGTGAAATATTGGTATCAGAAGGGTCAGTTCTACCATAGAACTTATAACTCTGATATTTTCTATCTATGAAGAAATAATGTTAAGAGTACCGAGTGTGGTTTTTAGTTCAGGGAGTCCAGTGTTGGTGCGGGCAGCCGACGTATCCCTACACCAGGACCCTGACAACTGATTTTCGACTTTTTGCACGAAAACACTGACTGCGTGTGTGTTTTAGAAGTTTTTAAATGTCAGCTCAAACCAGGTCATCTCACCAGGTATAATCGTTTGAAAGTGTCACATTGTTTCATTTAGGATGCCTTTTCTCGGAAGACCAGCTAGATCCTAGAGGGATGTGCATACTGACATCCTGTCGAGCGACGAGGCATCGGTACAGGGACCTCTTGTAGTTGAGGCACCAGCGGGGGCACCAGCGGTTCTACCATACATTGGTCCACTGATGCCACCAGCCCCAGAAGTAGGCGATGCACGCCACTTGAACACGCTGCACGAGTTCCAGCGCCCGAGACCACCCAGTTTCCACAGAGAGACGGACCCGCAGGCGGCTGAGGATTGGACAGAGGCTGTGGTGAGAGTCTTCAGGCTAGTGGGGATGTCGGTAGACTTCATGGTGATCTTTGCTGCCAGCCTTCTTTAGGTAGCAGTAGGCAGGTGGTGGAGCCACTTGTTCCAGTTTTGCGAATTGATGGCCTTCACATGGGAAGACTTCGAGACCTTCTTCAGGGTGGAGTTTGTGCCAGTAGCTCTACACCCCGAGCATGTACAGGAGATTCGGCCTTTGCTGCAGTGTTTTCAATCAGCAGCAGAGTCATCTGTGGGAAGTAGACAGATGATGCATAGGACCAGGAGGACCAGACCTACATTTGGGCGATCATGGGTTTTAGGATCGGTGGTGCGGGGGCCTGGGGTGGGGTCAGAGCCAGGCGTTCAAGAAACGGACAGTGTTTCTCCTACGTCAGGAAGGGCCACCTGGCACGTGACTGTACGACCCCCCGCACAGTTGATCATCGGGTGTTGGAGGAGCCACCGAGATCGAAGCAGCGGCTGGTTCTTGAGCAACAGCTGAGCAGTGGACAAGGCAGTAGAGATCCAGGAGCAGGTGTACAGGAGAGGAACTAGTGGATACATCCCTTGTACTTCTAGTTCTGTGTTGCTGTTTCATTCGTGTCTTTGTACTATGAGCTGCAATAATAAAAAGACACTTATATTTGTGATGTTTGCTTCCCTGTCCTTTTTGTTTGGTTGATAATGAGTGGTCCTAGTTAAGACTGTTGACTTGACCCTCACATTCTAGATTTCTACTGGAGGAGACCCAGTGACCTCACACTAATTCCGACAGTGTGACTCGACCCTTGGAGGAGAGAGTGACATTTGGATCTCTTGGTAGTTACGTCGAGGCCTTTCGACATCATCCAAGGCATGAATGCATCATTCATGTCGGGATTGACTTTATTAGGCAATGGGCGTGGTTCATCCAGGGGATGAGAACAAGTTTCTATTTCTGGCAAAGGAGAAATTTTAGCTGCTCTTTCATATCATAGGCAAAGAAGGTGCAGATCATCCAGGAGCGGATGAAGACTACACAGTGCAGTAAGAAACAGAAAACAGGCACTGGTCTTAGAGACTCGGGTATGTTAAATGTTTCTAGAAGAGGAACCTTTAAGGAGTTATGAGTCTGCGAAGCAGCAGACATGGAGCCAGATCTAGGAGAGCAGCATGAGGTGGTGTACATCATAACATGCTACAACCACCCGCCTTAGTTATCCCCGCCAAGCTCAGGGAGCTGCAGGGCGGAGGAAGAGAGTAGCTGCATGCGGTCAGGGAGAGTGACCCAATATCTCTAAAAATGATACAAGGGACAGTCTGTAGTCACTACTAGCTGCTGTAGTAATAGACGTTGATATTAATCATTCCATCCTTCCACGAATCTTGTCACATGCCTAGAGTTTATGGTAAACCATAGACTTGACTATAACGTCTGGAGATACCTTGGGAGAAGACTCAATAATCACACTTACGCAGACAGTGTGTTCAGACCCTCGAGGTGAGAGTTTCGGTTGGAATCTCTTGGTGGCAGTGTCGAAGCCTTACGAAGTTGTTTTGAGTATGTACTGGGCAATCACAGTTCATACACAAATTTATGGTATTAGGCAAAAATGTTGTGGTTTAACTACGTTTTCGGAATGGGTTTTCCTTGGTTGGAGAAAAGAAAAAGGAAACACCAAGAATCACAAAGTAACTCATGCACAGGAGGGTGCGACCAATCACTCTTGAGTCGATCAACCTTACCCTCGTGGCAGCAGTCGTTTTGAGTTCCCGTTCTAAACAGGAGTTGGAGACCTCTAGAGTTCGAGGATGACAATCATGTCCTTATACGAGTCTCACCTCGATGAGGTTTACAGAGATGCGAACAAGGTGGTAAGTTATCTCTGAGGTTTAGCGGTCCTTATTAGGTCCTCATTTGGGTAGGTGGGGTGGTTTACCACTTTACCCATCCACCTCAGTTGCACCAGGTGCACAACGACTTCCACGTATCTCAACTGAGGAGATAAATGCTCGACCCTTCGCATATCATCGACCATGGGGAGCTGAACGATGGGGATAGAGTGTCTTTCACGGAGGTTCTAGTGGGGATCGAGGATCGATATGAGAGGATACTACGAAGAAGATCGATTCCTTGGGTGCACTTTCTTTGGCAGTATGGGAACCTCCAGGTGAGCACATGGGAGCGGAAGGCTCAGATGCGTGCTCTGTACCGCTTTTGTGACCCAAGTTTGTGTTGAAGCTTTACGGGGATGTAAAGACGTGAGGTGGGAGTAATGTTAAGACATGTAAATTTCAAGGAATTTTTTTTTATTTTCTTTAGAGTTTTACAAGAACGAAGTTTCTAACAGCGCCTGATTTCGAGCCCCGGTGTGCCCGGAATTAATTTCTGAAGTTTAGCTCGGGTATGTTCAGTGAACGAATGAGCGAGTTTTTCTAAAATTTGAACTGGTGCTCAGAATGGAATTTCAAGGGTACCGATGGAATCGCAGCACCAGTATTTTTTTAGAAAGGCCTTTTCCGGAGTTGCGTTTGCTCGGGTGTAGTTTTTTATTTTTGGGGTTATGTTATGAAATAAAATAAAGTGGTGTGACAACTTTATTTTATTTCACATAAAGCCACTTAAAATCCACTTAAGCTAAGTTAAGAAGATAGGGTGGAACCCAAAATATCCTACCCACTTGGTAGGATATTTATGAGTTGGGGCCCACACAAGCCCCACCGTTTCTTTCCTTCTAAGTATAACACCCGCGAAAACCCTCTTTAATGAAAGTCCACCGTGCAATTTTTCTGGTTAAGAAACACCTCATTAAACTCGGCGGTTAAATCTTTACAATTAATTCATTGAATTAATTTTTTGTTTTTTTCTTTTGAAATTCAAACGTTTCATGTGCGTTAATAAAATAAGATAACTCTTATTTTATTTCGGTTGGAGCTTGTGGCGTGGAGAGGATTTGGCGAAAAGCGTTCTTCTTCGACGAAGAATGTGAAGAATGTGAAGAACGCTCCAACCTCTGACGAAGAACGCCAAACCCTCTGAGATCGACGACGTGATGCCATGTACCGAGACGTCAATGACGTTTCTTCCACGACGATCCTTCTCTTTCGCGACGATCCTCTTCTTCCGCGATGGATAATTCCACAACAAACTCGCGTTCGATGACAACGCTTGAGGTATGGAATTATGTTTGAGAATGATTTTATTCCCTCGTTTCTTTCATTCTAAAGAAAACAAAGAAACACGGATCAACATATTATCTAGTTGATTCGAGCATGTTTTCCTTGCGGGTTGGCCGTTTTTGTTTCGAGAAGTTGTTGGGGATTATTATTATTATTGATCGTGATCTCATCTGTCACCTTTCTTGGTTTCATTTTGGGCCGCCTGTTATCATACTAACGGGGGAAGGTCGGACCACACGAACACGACCGACCCTCCTTCCCCCTTGTTGTTTGATTTTGTTGCGGCATGTGAAAGGCAGCGCAATGCCATTTCACTACGCAGAAATGAGAAGAACGAATGCAGTGAACAAGCACGGCGCTATCGCGCCACGCCGTCGGGGCCGAACAAAACCGCGGGCGGAGTCGGGGCCGAGGAGGCGATTTGAAGACCCTGTGTTTTTTTGTCAAAGTGCGGATCGACGGATGAGGGTGTGGTGGGCCACGAAGGAATTTTTAAGGCTTTGCAGCAAAGGTTGGGTCCCGAGATGATCTCTGGTGAAGACCGCAGGCGAATCGGACCACCGGAGTGTGTCCGGTGGTCCGCGGAAGCCCCCGCCGGCAGGCCACGCCGGCGCGGCGGCGAGCAAGGGTCCCGCGACCGCGCATGACTGAGGAACGTGGAACGTGGCAGTGTGCTGCGTCCAGTGACACGAAGCGACCCCCAGTGCGAAGGGACCGTGGCCCCATGGGTGCGACTGCTCGCCAGCATCGAGGCGCCTAGGTCAAGGTCCCCTCGTGCTAGGGGACCGCTCACAGTTTTTCACTCATATCATGAGTTGTAGACCTCCAATCGACACACCGTAAGTGGCGATGCGACCCTTCGATCGAGACAGTCATTTCTTTATATTACACTCAAGGTTTCGGTATACCTTGGGTTCGGCCGGGTTGGTTCGGATACGAAACCAACCGGGCCCTCGAAGCGGAAACGCTTATATCTTGAGCGCCGAACGTCCGATTGATGTGCCATCTACTTTGATGGATTCATCTAAGTGAGAAGGATCATTTGGCTTACTCCGCTTGAGGTTTGGATGTGGTTGGAGTGCGGTCGGGTTGGTTCGCTCACGAAACCAACCGGGCCTCTGGAACGAAAAATCCAATAACTCACAGACCGGGCGTTCGATTGACACGTCGTATTTCTCTTTGATTTCCTCTTGATGAGATGGAACTTTCGGAATAATTTGCCCGAGTTTTGGTTGTTGTTGGATAGTGGCTGGGTTGGATTGTACCCAAAATCCAACTGGGCCCCTGGTACGAAAAAGCTGATATCTTTCAGACCGGACGTCTGTTTGACGAACCATCAGCGGCATTGGCGATCACGTCGAGAAAGGGTCCCTTTGAGTTTACCCTATGAGAGTTGGGGTACAGTTGAGATACGGCCGGGTTGGTTCACACACGAAACCAACCGGGACCCTAGGATGAAAGATTTAGTAACTCACAGACCGGGAGTTCGATTGATGCGCCGTCTGTTGCGTTGAGACCCCTATGATGAGGCGGTTCTTTGAGATACTTCTTCGTGGGACTTTGAGATGCTTGGAGTATTGACCTGTAGCTCGTGGAGTGGACCTTCCCAGAGATGAGTGTGCGGAGTACGAGGACATTGTAGCTGACTGAGACCTGACGACTGCTTGACCGACTCGACTTGGAGTGAGTCAACTAGCCCAATGGACGGAGCACTACATTGTGAGGTGCAGACCCATGGCAGGCGGAGCACTACATGTGTGACAGTGCAGACCCGCGGTACTCATCTAGAGAGTACCTCTGTAGGCTACTAGGGGGTGTGCACTACTGTGTTTGGGTGGAATACCCCGGCGGGAAGCACTACTGTGTTTGGGTGGCTGGCCCGCGGTACTCGACAGGAGGAGTACCTCAGCAGTCATAGGTTAGTGAGTAGTACCTCGGAGTCATGACATGACCACTGTACACTCCAGAGACGGAGCTCTTCAGCTGTTACAGTTTCGATAATAAAAATATGGGTTTGAGCTGAGTCTATGACCTTTCTGTTTCCTCATGATTGAGATGGGTTACTTGATAATATAGGTATATGTATGAGCATATACCTGTGTAGTGGTTATTCGTTGATTTCACAATCTTTGTGTTTCTTCATGATTGAGATGGGTTACATGATAACCTAGGTATATGTATGGACATATACCTAAGTATAGGTTATCTGTTGATATCTTATTTTTTGTTATCCATGTTGGTTTTAGTGAGACCTTGAGGTTCTCGGGGTCCCTACTGAGTATCGTTATACTCTCCCCTGCACGGGCTATGCCCGAACCTCGTTGTGTTGGTTGCAGACGACGGGTAGTGCTAAAGAAGGCCGAGTGTTTGAGGACTAGACGGTACCCAGAGGTGGACTACATGACGAGTCAGTACCTGGAGGTGGACTACATGACGAGTCAGTATCCGGAGTGGATTTAACGGCGAGACAACTCTCAGAGGAGGTTGGCTGGAGAGAGCGTTGTGGAGGCTATCTGTACCTACCCTTCAGGTAGGATCCGTGGTGGATGATCCCAGAGCTGCACCATCTGTACCTACCCATCAGGTAGGATCTGAGGAGGATGACCCAGGAGATGCTTTCGTCCTCCCAGTTGTTGTATTTTTCTGTTGTACTTTGTTCATCTGTAGTTGTACTTTTATTTGGGTTTGTTTTCTGGCACATTTACCTTTCAGAACATCTCTTTGTACTTAGTGTTTTACTTCTGCTTGTACTCTGTGGTGTTTTGTTTACATTTATAAAGTCAATTCCTTCCCAGTTATCGGGATTTACGCCTTTGGTGCTAGTCGCCTGCCCCTAGCCTATAGAAGGCAGGCTTGGGGTAGTCATGGCACGGGCCCCGAGGACGGGTCGTGGCAATCATGATAAAGTTTACCTATCAAGAATCCTTGAAATATTCATTTTTATATCATTTTTCTGAAAAATGGAAAAGGATGATAAAAATATCAAAGCAAATACTTACATAAAAACAATCTCGAATAATAATGAGATTGAGGAATTAACCCTTATCTTGCACTTTCCTTTGGTTAAGGGTGTGATTAAAATCATGTATAATGATCATGGTATGTTATTAAAATATACCATAATAATAATAATATTTAAGATATCATATATGATCCATTTAAAAAATTATACTCCGTATATAATAATAATTTTCTAGCTAAAGTAACATTTTTGGTAATAATTGCTTTCTTTATCGTACATGTTATAACTTGTTTTTCCTGATAATAATAAATAGATCAAGATTTCCATTGTTCTATAATATAAAACATGATTTATATATCATATATATTCAGAATAAAAATATTTATAATAGATAGATTTAATAAATGGAATCTCCGTTTATGGAGATGATAGTCTGTACATACGAATAAACGTTGTTTCCGTTTTAATAACCTATTGAACAGAAGTAATTGATTGAGATATATGTATAAACAGACACTAACACACACACAAATATATATATATATATATATATATATATATATGTATATATAATGTTGAATTTTTATGTCATATATTAAATACTAATTAATAATATATATTTTTATAATCATCTTTTAATGGTGAATGTGGAAATGAATCTCACCGCGTTGTGGAGATGGTAATCCATACGTACACAGGAGCGACAATATCATTTACATAATGATTTAAAGGTGTGGAATTGGATGTTATATTAATTTCACAAAGTCTTTATCATTTTATTTTCATTACTTATATACATATTACTCATCAATATATCAATCCAAATCACATAGTGTTTAATAACAAATAACACCACGACGTGGAGACAGTAATTCGTACAAACGCACACATGGTGCATTTATCCTTCATAGGATTGATAGAATGATTAATATGGTTATGCCATATTTTTAATAACATCACATTACATATAAGGTACTGGTGTTATTATTTTAATATGGTAATAATAATGAAAGAGTAAGTGGAAAATAAAAGAATTTAAAAGAGGGTGGTGAAATCATTTCCTCATCTTTGGGTTCTTCCTTTTGATTTGATCATAAAGAAGGGTTGCTTTCTGACCAATGAAAGGCCTGTAAGAAGAATATATGATAGTCGGGAGGAAATTTGGTCAGGGGATGGATGAGCCAAATTGAATTGTAGGTTTGAATTTGAGAGAAGGGGAAATTATCTTTTATAAGAGGGGTGAGGGGAACCTTTGAAAAAAGTTTATAATACTATGTTATATATTAAATTAAATTTCGGATTATAATGGCACAAAAATGAATTAGTTATTGTATAAGGTGGGCATGGGTCAACACCCAGTCATCCAATAGATTTTGGACAGGTTTGGGCCACTATATTATCCTTGTCTTTTATATTTAACTCTTAGTTAACTACTTTTAAATTTACCATGTCTCGTTGTAGTTTTATATTATATAGTTAATAAACTAAATATAAAATTTCAAGATAACCCCAAGTGGTTCATTAATGCCATATATAATTTTATTTAATCCCATTTTCCTAACATTAATTTTATAAGAATAGAATACCAATTAATAATATAATATTTTTTTTAAAAAACTCTTATATGTCAATTTTGACGGTATTTGGTATTTTGTTTTTGCTAAATTCATAACATAATTATTACGTCTAAAAAAATATAATCAATCCTTATATTTCATGTTAAACTAGAAAATTGTTTTAATTCAAAAATGTCTTAAATTTCATTTATTTGGGTTTTTATAATATCAATTATTTTAATATTTCATTAATTAGGTAATTACTACACCATCATTGTGTCATAAATAAATTAAATTATTTAATATCTAAAAAATATACATAAAATAAATTTATGTAGGAAATAATTTTATATTTCTAATTAATATTTATTGTTTAATTAATCTTATGTATAACTCTATATTAAATATGTTTTAGTTATTAAACATTGATTTTAACTCTTTTAACTCTTCTTTAAATAAAATAATAATAAATGTGCTAATCTAATCCATGTTGACCAAAGAGGTTCATACTTTATTCCTAAGGTTGTTTTTGGTCGAATTATACTTATGAAATAGAATTAAGACATGTGTAAGATAATAATAATATCAATTTTACCCTTAATTACCCTATTTATTTTTACCCATGGTGAATAAAAGTAAAAAGTTACTATTCACCAAAAATTAGATTCATTTTATTAAACAACATTTTACTTACTGATATCAACTATGTCTCTCGTATTTTTAAAATTAAATTCATAAAAATGGTTAAATTAAATATTATGTAGATTTGAAAATGCTCCTAAGAGGTGGGAAAAAGATGGTAAATATGTCTATAAAATCTTTATATATCTAGACTTATTATAAAATGACTCAAATTAATTACATTTAACATATATAGGTATTATATATCTATTTTTACCAAAAATAATTTTAAATTAAATAATTACTTATTTAAATGAAATGCTAGTTTTAAGAAATAACATATTGTTTTCCACCATTCATCAAAAGTTGAAAGTTTTCAGAAACATACCAAAAATTCACCCTATGATAATTTTGATATTCTGAATTCAAAAATAAGGTTTAATTTACCAAATTCAAAACAAATAAATTTCATTGATTAATTAAAAAAAGAATTCCCATTGACGAATCCAAAAAGCATATTTTTTGGAAATAATAAATACCAAAAGATCGACACTTGTTTATGTCTAATTTAGAAGTGAAATTACTTAAAATTATAAGAATTAAATGAAATGGAAAAATTATAATATATATATACATATAATTCCATTAATATTTAAAATTTAAGACTATAAATCAATTTGATTTAAAATTTATTTTCTGTTAAAATATTTTACTTTTCACTATTCACCCAAATACGAATGTTATCAGAAAAACAACAAAGATTTATTGAAACTAAATCATTATGTCCTGATTCTAAAGAAAAAGTTTATTTTGTTAAATTGAATATGTAAATGTTTCAAATATTGTATTTAAAAAAGGTTCTCCATTAAAAGGTGGTAAAATATCATTTTTTGAAAAATAATTCATTTTTCTGAAAAAATGAATTGATTCTTACATTATGTCTAAGAAACACATAATATGGACTATAAAATTATAAAGATTATATAAAGATTAAAATTCAGTTAATAATACTCATAACCACTTTTAAACAGCATGTTTGGTAAGTCATGGTGCACTAGAACTTGATGTTACGTGTAGTACAAGTTATTGAATTACAATGACGAAATAATGTACTATGAAATCTTAAGGTGTTACATTCTTACTGCATTCAATAAATTTATTCCTCACAATTTGAATTTTTTTCCCGAAAAAATAAATTGTTTAAAATATAAAATACCTTTGTGTGAAACCCCACATCAAAAAGTGGGTTAATAAAATTTATTCTTAATAAGAGGAAAAGAGAAATGAGAGGGTCACCACCAAATTATGATCTCGATTAGGAGAACATTTGTGGAAATTAGAGACACATAATTGAAGGAAAACATAAATATTTATTAGGAGTAATTTATGTCATCAATCACAAACAAGTGTAAAATTAAGGGCCTAAATTTAATCAATCCATGATGATTAAAATTACCTTCGGTTCTACAAAACTTAAGGTATTATGATACAACATTTGTGGTTTTAAGATACCTTCCCTAAAGCTTAGTAATTAATTTACCCATATAATAAGATGGAAATATATATATCTTTATATATACATTCCATGAATAGATTCATCCTTCAACAAATTCCTAACAAAAAATCATCTTTTAATCCAAAAGATTTCAAAAAATATTTTCTATTTATCCTAAACGTATAGGGTTCCAAAACTAATTAATTTATAATTCACCTATCAGACCATTTTAAAAGAAACTAGATTATACAATCTAGGGACATCATGTAGTCTATTGGTAGGTGAAAAATCCCAATCTCACTATAGTGGTTGGTTCGATTCTCATAGCTTTGTTCAACGAGACAGATTGTCACATGGTCTATGTGTAGTCCATTTTATAACAATCCAAAAAAACCTTAACAATAATATCCAATTTCAATCTTAATCCCTTCCATATTTTATACTTATCCAAAATACTTCTATCCAAACTCACAGAACAAAATTTATAAGGAAGATAAACTCAATGAAGATCCTTTTATCTATGTAATAACATGTAAACACCTTCATCAAGTATTATTTTAAAACATCGTAACACCCTGAATTACCATAAAACCTTATTGATTACATTCATTCATCCTAATACTTTATATAATACTTGATATATTCATTATATCCAAAAAAATTAATATTAAATCAATGATGAAATAAACACACCATTAATTAGTTCCATGATATTCAAGAATATCCAATATAATTTATCCAAATAAACCATCTCTTATTCCAACATTACTACATCAGTATCAGGACCATATTAAGGTTTACATTTCCTCCAACAATGTATTTTCCAAAAATATTATCTTTTTGTTGATTCACTTTTCATAAAACCATATAATCTCAAATATTCAATGAAATATCATTGTATTAAAATCCTTATTTATTTACATAATTTATATAACTGGTCTTTCATAGATATAACATTTAAATGAAATAATCTTTTAACAAAAATATAAGAACACTTGTAATTACTCTTCATCTATGGTAGTATCATAACATGATTATTATCCAATAGAAACATTTATGACATACATGGATGATTTGGACATTGATTTATGTAGTGACACAACTCTTTGTAGATGAAGTAGTGTAAACATGATATCATTTTCTTAACCTTTCAATCATGTACATGGTGTCCTTTTTCTCCACACTAATAAAAAAATCTCATTCCCTTCAATAATTTACCAAGTTGATTCTTTCCAATGATATCACATATAGGAAAATCCTTCTTTCTATTATTCCCTTTATCAATATATCTCTCTACCATCATTTTTTCTCTGGATTCCCTTCAATTCCATAGGACTAAGAGAATTATTTACTTATCTTATTAACACAAGATATTATTTCTTCACATATTGATAATACATTAGATTATATTTCCATTCTAAATGTAGGATTAATACTTCCAAATATATGATCACTCATACTCTTTGGATCCTACGTATTGTTTGAGTTTTCATTCATTCTACCAGACACCATTTCTAAACAATGGAATACACTATGATAGTCCATGAATCAAAATTCATAATTCCAAACATGTAAAATAGTTAACATAAATTGAACAGTTTATGGATGTAATCCATAATAAAAAAAATGTTTTCTTTGAGAAGTATATACTCCTACACTCTTCCTAATGGTCTGAAATGAAAATAAAAATTATACCATGTGTATCCCCTAGGAGTGTCGTGACCAAGAGTGCCGCAACGCCCGTTATCATGCACCAAATCCCATTCAAGTCTAGCTCAATGCAGTGTTTTCTAGTTTTCCCCTAGGTATATTTGTGCTAGAGCTGCCTCTACCTGCTCGTATCCAAACATGGATGTATATCATGGAAAAATCGAAAAATATCTACAATACCAAAATTCTAGGAAGTTTTTATATACTAATACATAATTTCTATCTTAGGATAGTGTGCTCTAGTCAGAGTTTATCTAAATCTACTTTACAGGGATTGTACTAAACATCCTCTGATACCAACTGTACTGCCTCGACCCCAGTTACCCAGAGCTGGTGCATTATTTTTATACATTGGCATGATTACAAGGAGTCATGTCTCGAACAACAGATCAGTTTAACAGACTTGGAAAATACATTACATACATAACATTAAATTACAATTTTAGGCATAAAACACAACATAGATAGTTCATTTATAATTATATTATTTCCTTTAGAATAACCCTGCATATCAATCATAATACACTTATTGGAATCCTGGGAAAATAAAAAATAAGAAAGGGGTGAGCTTAGTTTCCCAGTAAGGGTAAATATTATTGTAGAATATATAAACTTTAAACGCAAGATGTGTGATAAGAACAACCAACTATTTAATTATAAAATTGAACATAATATGGAAAAAATTATTCAAACATTACATAATAAAAATTAACATGGTTATTCTACTAGTCAAATAATCACATTTAATAACTAATTTTATAATGTGGGAATACCTAACGTCAGACATCATTACCACATAGTCAAGGACTCGTGCCAATACTACAAATAAAGTTTCTATCACGCCCTTCTTCCAAGACAGTAGTTTGTATCATTAGACCTACCGATTCATTGAGGATGTATATCGTTCTCCACCTATCACATACTAATTCAAAATCATTACTTATATGAAAATGTTGAAACATAAAATAAATATTCGTATTGAAACAAGAATAAGAAATGTCAATACATTAACAACAAACCATGAATGGTATAAAAATAGTATATTTGCAGTCAAACATTTCATACCTTATTCAATACAATATTGAAGATTTTATTTATAATAAACCATCCTTAATCAAGAATAATATCCAAAAAGGATGTTGACATAGTTGAAAATAATCATTAAAAACCATTGGGAAAATATCCTATTTTGTGTAATCATTTAAATGTAACAGATTTATAAAGGAAGTCATTTAAAAGATATTTTCCAATCATAGTGTCCCATAAAACATTTAAACATTTGAAAATAATAATTATTTCAAAAAATTCTTGTCCATATAAATATGTACATAAAACCATTTTGAAAACATGGACAATAATTAGAAAAAATTAGAAAGATATATCATTAAAACATTTAAAATTATGATCCTCATAAATAGTACCATTAAAAAATCATTAAAATATACATGTTTAAATCATTAATATGAAAATGGACATGGATTATAAGAATTTCCCAGTAAATACTTACGCATAAACAATCTCAGAGAATAATGAGATTAAGGAATTAACCATTACCTTGCACTTTCCTTTGGTCGTGGGTACGTTTAACCTCGTATATAATGACCATAGTATGTGATTAAATTATATCATAACCATATTAATATTTATTATATCATATATGATTCATTTATGAATTTATACTCCTAATTTAAGAATAATTTCTTTGTTAATGTAACATTTGAGGTAATAATCACTCTCTATATCGTACGTGTTTTAACTTGTTATTCTGGATCATATCCCTTAGATCAGGATTTTCATACTTCTATAATATATAACATGATTTATATATCATATATATTCAAGAAATAAATAATTATAATATATATATTTATTAAATGGAAAAAACATTATGTAAACCATTGGACGTACGTATGAATAAATGTCGTTTCCATTTTAATGTCATATTGAACGGAAGTAAGTGATCAAGATATATGTAAATATATATATATATATATATATGTGTATGTATATATCCATTAGAATTATTATTTCATTTATTATTAACTAATTATTAATATATATTTTTATAATCATCATTTAATGGTGAACATGGAAATGAATCTCATCGTGTCGTAGAGACGGTAATCCGTACATACGCACTAGCGACAATATCATTGCCTTAATGATTAAAATATGTGGAATTGGATGTTATATTAATTTTAAAGAGACATTAACATTTTATTTTCATTAATTATATATATACATATTACTCATTATTATATCCATCCAAATAACATATTTTTGAATAATAAATTACACCACGGCGTGGAGATGGTAAGTTGTATGCACCCACGCATGGTGACATAATCATTCATAGGATGTATATAATAATGCATATGGGTTTTTCAATATTTATAATAACATCACAATATATATAAGGTACATGAGTTATTATTTTGGTATTTTAATAAAAAAAAATGGGTAAGTGGAATAATAAAAAAACATGTAAGAGGGGGGAGAAATCATTAACTCTTCTTCGGGTTCTTCCTTTAAATTTGATCAAAAGGGCTCCGTAAGATGGATTTATGCCAAAGGAAGTCCTATATGATCATGGTAGAATAGTTGGGAGGATATTTGTATAGAGGTTGGCTGAGCCAAAAGTCTGTGGAGGTGTGAATTTTTGAGAAGCTGAAGTGTTCTTTTATAAGAGGGGTTAGGGGAACCTATGGAAAAAATTTATTATTTTATATTATAATAAATTACTATTCTATTTCTAATGGCTCCCAAATAAATTAAATTAATGATAAGGTTGATATGGGTCGCAAAACACTCAACCAATAGGTTTTAGATAGATTTGGGTCACTATATTAACCTTATATTTTAGATTTAACTCTAAGTTAAATAGTTTGACATTTACCATGTCCATTGGTATTTTTATATTATATGGTTAATAAACATACAATAAACTTCCAAAATAACCCCATGATGTTCATTTATGACATATATAATATTATTATATCCCTTTGGTCGAAACAAAGTCATTTATTAAACCATAATATCTCATATTAACCTATAAAATTTGTTTAACTCATAAAAAGTCTTATATTTAATTTATTTTGGTATTTATAATATCATTTATTTTAATATTTCATTAATTAGGTAATTACTACATCACCATTGTCTCACAAATAAATTAAATAATTTAATTTCTAAAAAATATATATAAAATACCGTTATCTACAAAAACTTTTTAAATTTATTATTAATATTTATAATAGAATATATCATATGTATAACCCTATATTAAAAAAAAATTAGTTATTAAACTTTTATTTTAATTCTTTTCACTCTTCATTAAATAAATTACTTATAAATGTCCTAATCTAATCCAATTGGACCAAAGAGGTTCATATTTTATTCCTAAGAAGGTTATTAGTCGAATTATACTTATAAAATATAATTAATACATGGTTTAGTGTAATAAAAATACCAATTTTACTATTAATTACCCTATTTACTTTTAACTGTGGTAAATAAAAGAAAAATGTTAATATTCACCAAAAGTTATTTTCATCGTTTTGAACCAAATTTTACTTACTAATATCAACTGTGTCTTTTATATTTTTGAAATTAAATTCAAATAAGAGGTAAAATTATATTTAACCCAAATTTGAAAATGCTCATATGAGGTGGGTAAAAGATAGTAAAATTTCAAAACACAATTTATACATCTAAACATATGATAAAATGACTCCAATGAATTAAATTTAACTTATATAGGTATTAGGTTTCTATTTTGACCTAAAATAAATTTAAATTAAATAAATAATTATTTAAATGGAAGGTTGGTTTTAACGAATAACGCATTGTTTTTCACTATTCATCAAAAATTGAAAGTTTTCAGAAATATACCAAAATTTAACCCTAAGCTAATTTTTATATTTATAATGAAAAAAATAATAGTATTTGTCAAATTAAAGACATAGAAATTTCATTTATTAATTTAATATGAATTTCCGCTGTCAAAACCAAAAAACGTTTTTTTGGAAATAATAACAATCAAAAGATTGACATTTATTTATAACCAATATCAAAGTAAAGTTCCATACGATGACCATAATCTTGATTAAATATTTTACATATAATCTATTTATACTTCCAAACCATTAAAATATATAATATAACACTATAAATTATTTTGATAAAAAAATTGTTTTCAGTTAAAATATTATATTTATGCACTATTCACCCAAATTTGAAAGTTATCAGAAACACACCTAAAATTTATTGAAACTAAATTATTATGTCTTGATTATAAATAAGAATTTTATTTTGTCAAATTGAATATATAATAGTTTCAAATATCTAATTTAAGAAAGGTTCTCCATTAAAAGGCGGTAAAATTACATTTTTTAAAAAATACATCTTTTATATGAAATGAATGAATTTGTTCTTAAATTATGTCTACGAAACTCATAATATGAATTATATAATTATAAAAACTATATAAAGTTCAAAATATATTAATACTACTCATAACCACTTTTGAATGGCTAGTTTTGTATGTCATGGTGTGCTAGAACTCAGTGTTGCGTGTAGTGTAAGTTATTGAATTACATTGAAAAAATAAAGAATTATGAAATCTTTGGGTGTTACAAAGGTATAAGTTAATTTTAAAATTATTTTTTTGATTTATTTTTCCCTATCTAAAATGTGTAAAATAATGATTTTACCTTATATAAAAATATAGAAATTTAAATATTTTAGATGCTCAAATTTTAATCATGGGATTATTTTTTTATAGATACTATTATATTAAATGACAAATTTATTTTATTGAGAATTTAGTATTCTATTAATATCAATATTATTATTATTCTTAAAGATATTAATTAAAATTATCTTTATAAATCCCATTATACTTGAAGTTATATACAAAAAAAATTATGTCCTTATTTCCCTCTTATGGATGAAAAATGGTGAATAATCTCTTATAGAGATTCGAGGAGTCAACATGTGAGAGTGATGGTTAATGTGATTTATATATGGATTACATAAATACATTATTCCTTAAAATCACATTCTTCATGATTTGTATAGTAATAAAGGATTTACTCTATGAAATATAATTAAGTATTTTACAATTTAATATTATAATAGTTAGATTTATTTGGTCAAAGTATTATTAATATATTATAAAAAACATGACATAATTTTGGATTAACAAAACATATCTACAGATTAAAAAAACATAAGCTGGAGTTATCAGATCCTAATTTACATGTGTTAAAAAATTACTAAATTATTTTAATGCTATGATTATTTATAAATTAGTATTTCATTTGAAGTGATATAATTGAGAGAATTTTTAATCTTATTTTGATAATTTCATTCATTAAAATAATCTTTATATAATTATCATGAAAGCATAATACTAATAAAAAATATTGATGAAAAAACTCAATGAGGACTATTTTGTAATAATATAGTGAATATATTAAAATATATGATAGAGTCAATTTTATTTAGTCCTTCTATTCTCTCAATAAAATAAACCTTCTGTTGTTTATTTAGTTATATTTTTAATGTTTTATTAATACTTTTACTGGGATAATGTTATTGGATGAATTTTGATTAAAATATTGGAATTTCATTATTTGTAATATTCCATGGTTAGTGGATGATTATGGGGATAGTGAGGCCCATATAAATAAATGGTTACAACACCATTGAAATATGATATTTGATCAAGAAAATAAAATAATTTTCTTATAGATCTAACCCATGGTTACGGTCATGGCATCATGTATCACTACATGGTCCTAAAGAAGTAGACTGGAAATATGAACAATCAATAAGGAATTTTTTAAATTAGACATACCAATGGAAATCATGTTGTATGAAATCAACCACATTATCCTTCAGATCAAAATAATCATATGGAATCCTATGATTCAATATAGGCCACTAGGTTACACATTCTCTTCATTATTACTATCATTAAATTATTATTATTGGATGAAATCCAACATATGAATGTATTCCAGAAGGGGTATTACTTAGCTATATTTAATTTGAGTGATATTGGAAAACTAATCCAAAATAAAATTACCAGTTTCTTATAGTGAGGACACTGTGGAATATGGGTGTTGGAAGATGAGGGTAGTGTGGGTGGTCTACAATATGGCACCCCTAGTTGGCATATTCCTCTCATGACATGTCATAGAATATGAATGGGGTAATTTGGAAACTATAAATTATATTAGATTCCACATTATGGACTAAATTTATTACTATATCGATTAAAAAATATCACAAGAGCATGGAAGATAAATTTTATACAAATTTTTAAGGATTATTTGAATATTGAGTTAAACATTCCATTATATGAACCACTAAAGAGATACTACTGAAATGATATTAACATACATGAAATTTTATTTTATTTAATTAAATGGTGTGATAATAGACTCATATTAGTCATATATATTTATAAAATAAATAAAATTTAATTATTTATTTAAATACAAATGATTTTATTGATGAATACCACTAATTAAGGGGAATGTTATTGGGTGAAGATAAAAAAGGCTCACTTACAAGGTAAATATTTTCTAATAATAGGTTGTGGAAATTAAATTTGAAAAAATAGTATACAGTGACTGATGAAAAGAAGAATCAAAGAATGAATTAAGACTATAAACAAAAAACATTTATAAATAATATTATTACAATTTTTAATTATTTTTGTCCATTATATGATACATTAAGTAAATAGTATCACCATATAAATGACTATATTTTGTGTATGGGGGTATTCAATAGTGATATTCATTGGCGATGAAACTCAATACTCTCCTAGAGGATTGATGTGGATACCAAGGGAAACATCCAATATCCTACTTTTCTTTGCCCACTCTTTTGGTTTTGGGACTTTGATGATTCATAATAATTGAATTATATATTAATTTTTTTTTTGAGATTAATATCCCTTCACTAATGTTTTTACTCTTCTTCTCTCACATAACACTAGGATTAAAGTGTATAATGAATCATCATCAATTTTCCTTCACAACCACATCACTGTGGTTGAGAAAACATTATAAACTATTATATACTTGGAATTCAATAGTTGTAGATGTTCATATTTTATCCTAAAATTCAATGGTAAAGGCACGATTTCCTCTAACATCAAGTTTGGAGTATCATCAGTGATGTTATTAACATTGAAACCACGATAATATGTGTGTGATCATTCCTTTATTTTGAGACATTATTTTATTATATGACTATGATTAACTCATTGAGTAGATTACCGCTAACATCGTAGATATAATGGTAGTTAATTTCTAATGATATAACCTTGGTAATTCTCTTGATATATAGGTATAACATATTGTGATTTGAAATCCCAAAAATACATAATATCGGTGTAGTTTATTGTGTAGTGTTTATACATCAATCCATTTAATGAAGTAATATTATTCAAATAAATTGAAATATGTATTTTTTAGTGAGAATAATGGTTATCTTAATTGGATAAATAAAATACATTTTAACATATACTTATGATTTGTGAAGATGGATATGTTTTCAGGGAATCACTAGTTTTAATATAAATTTAACAGAATAATTTTTCAAACATACTTTCATATTATTTAAAATCATATCCATGATTTGGGATTACACTGATAAGTATTATTTATGAACCTTTATTTTCACATTCCCATATTTTATTATGACGTCATAGATTATTAATATCGATTTGGATGAATATGGAAGTATTTTTTAGATTTATAGATCTAGAATTTTTATTATTTCAAATTAACTTGTGGTAAATATTTTTATTTTGACTTATTTATTATTGGTTTCATATTTCATGTTAGGGGCTGTTGCTAGGTTTTCATGGATCTAATTGTTTCTATTTATTTTTTTCATCTATTTATATGTATTATTTAATTAAATATTTGTTTTTTATTTTATTTAAGAAGGAGATGATTCATTTTTAGAGGAAATGACTCTTATTTTTATGATTATACCATGAAACATGAATCTAGTCCCTAAACTAATAGTATTGAGATTAGGAAGTTAAATTTCATTTGTATTAAGGTGTCATAGATGGTACTATGTAAAATTGTTCATATAGGATCCAAGATCAATGGATATGGTTAACTACCCACAGACGTACACATTATTATGGATTCCCTTATAAAAGATGAGCCTTTGAAGTGATGATTATTATATGTATATGTATGTTTCCATAAATATATATATATATATATATATCCCATTAACTCTGTGTCTATTTATTTCTCATATATAGTAGATGTCCAGTTCCTAGTATATTATATTCTGAAGATGATTTCAAAATATAATGGTTTCTTTTTGTGATGTGGGAGTTATCCAATGAAATTTTGTTATTATAATTTGGTTAAATATAGGAATTGTTTTTTTGATTAATCGATTTCATTATATTATATATTATATATTGAAATTCTATAGATTGATATACGTTTATACACTTGATTATTCATTTATGAGAGTTGTGGTCTCTTGGTGAATCCTGATAGGTCTTTCCACATGTACCTTGCATGTACACCTTAATTGAAATTCATTTTCACATGTGAAATTTTGGGATAGATTTGATTGAAAAATAACTGAATGGATGGTTGATAGGGTAAATGGACATTAGTGTTATAGGGTGGTACTTTACAATGTTTTTTCATAATAGTAACCAATTTAGTTAAAGGAAGTTTTTGAATATTTCTATGTTGTATTAATTTTTTTGTTTATATTCGGAATGTTGAGATCATTGGATTTTGGACATAATTTTAGTTTTATATAATAAATACTGGGTTATTTTTATTTATTTCATTATATTGTTACAAAAAGAACTCATTGATATAAATTTTTATATTTTTCTAATTCCAAACATATTGATGGGTAATGTTAATTTTTTTAAAAATATGATATTTATTCACATTACGTTGAATAATGCATAATTAATTCCCAAAATTTATTTTTGATCCAAGGTTTTAGTCTATAACCAATTAAGGTTAGGAATAAAAATATGGGAATATGATAGTACAGTTTAGGAAGATGGAAAATATATTTTAATTCATTATATTGGGAAATACTATAGGAAATTTATTAAGACAAAGTTTAATATTTAAACCCTGGGGGTAATCTTGTTGTTGAGACATTTATTATTTTTATTTATTTAAATCCCTTAAATATATGGAAATTATATCATAATTTAATGTAACACATTTAACCACTCTATCCCTTACATTTGGACTGAGAAAAAATAAATAATTCATGAAAATAATAAAAAAATACATAAGGAATCTATTCTGTTTTGATTCACTAGGCTACATCGATGGTGTACATAATGATGATGTTTCAATGTTACAAAATATTATATAGAAATTTTAATGTATATATCTGTTAGGAATGGTTAATATCTATAAAGATGTAGTAACATTAAAATGTTTTTGTTTTGTTATCTAACTCTCAACGGTCACTCCAACTACTTAAACTCTTTGAAAACATCATGGAAGGATTAATCAATTTAGAGGCATAATGGTACCTTCCACTATTTCTAAATATGATATTGTTTTTAGTATCAACATAAAATATTTGTATCCTTTATATAATTATGTTTAGAATTGAGGTTTCCTTAATCACTTATTCTATGCACTTAAAAATAACTTCGGTACTATAGGATCAACCTCCTGATGGGAGTTATGTCAATATCATCCTCTTCAAATTCCTGATGAATGATACAAATATATGTGTGAGTCAACTCATTTATATTGGAAAAACTAAAAAAATAGTTTTAAAATATACCTGATTAATGTTATTCAACCCTACAATAATGTCATTTAATTCCACAAATTTAAAACTAGACAACTTAATAATAATCAATCCTAAAAAAGCATATTCTTTAAAAAACTATATATAATACTGAGTTCCCTTAGTTTTATTTTCCATAATCAATTATCCTCTTCTCTAAAATTAAATATGATAGTGTGATATCCTCTACCTATATCTAAAAATATTTTAAAAATAACTTATATAAGAAAGATCCAATTCCATGTACATAATTTGATGTGTCTAATATATCTGTATTCTACAAATGATTTTAGAATTTAACATCTCTACCATTGTTTTTTGAGACCAATGATGTTTTATTGATTTTTTTTCAATAATGTATGATATCCTAGTGTTTGAATATGGTTCCCAATATGTGTATTTTCTATATTATTATGGTGACTATACTTTGATAGTAGTTGATATATTCATTAATTTCATGTACGTGTCTCAATTATGAATCAATATTTAAAAAATATATAGAATATGAAGTAAACGACATTAAATAATATATTATTACTGTAGGAAATTAGTGTCAAAAAATTCATGAAATAATATTAATGTTGTTTCATGATTAATATTTTATGAAATATTGTTAAGGGAAATCAAAGAGATTTTGATTTTATCAATTTAAGATATATTATTTGGTTGTTATTTTTTAGATAAATGGATTGAAACTATATTATATATTTAAAATAAAACTATGTATTTTAATATTGACCATATATGAAATAAAATGAGCCATCCCATGGCGTACCTCAGCCACATATGAGACTAGAGGTCAACCACAAGGGTGGCATGTCAGTATGGCCATCCACGGGTGGCATGTGGGGATGTATAGCACCCATAGGTTGCGTATAGGTAAATATAGTTGAAATAGAATTAATACTAGGAACATTACACCCAATAGAGGTTCTTGTGTGACCACACATGTATATGGGTAGGTGGGCCTGTATAGGGATGACTAACTAGTGACAACCATGTGTTCATGTGCATTTGGGTTCCAACACTAGTGACGGATAGAGAGGTCTTAAAAATGGAGATTCTCGTTACAGATACCTCATCCATGTACAAGAGAAATGTGGTATGGAGGATCAGTGGATTAGTATTTATTCTCATTAATTAATATTTAAATACCTTTATGTATCTGGTTTACTACTTCTCTATTATTCGATGGATCCAAAAAAATCTTTATTCTATGGGCATAATCATTAACTTCTTGATGTTTGAAAGACCTACACACGAGCTCAATTTGACTCATAAATAAAGGCTACCAGTATATATTTATCAAACCATTGTAATGAAATTTTCTCAATCACCTCCATTTCATGCATAAAACATCTATCTTTTGTGAATTTTATAGTTAAAATATTATGAAAACTATCGAGGATGTCTATAGTTTTATGTGATTGTTCAAAAAATAATAATATATGGAATTGATATGGATTCTAAAAAATGATAGAGAACACTAATATTATGAAATTCAGTAGATTATTATTCTTATAATAATTATGTCCATGATTTATTACATCTTTTTGATTCTATGATGTAAACCCGCATTTTAAGAATCTAATAAATGATAAAATCATTAGGAATTAAAAAATAATGATTGAATTATAATAGTCATTCATGTACAAGGTTGGTGAAATAATGGAGGAGGGGTAGTGAAACTAACCTATAACTACTAATGTTTTTATGTGACATTTATTATTATTGGAAATCAATATTTTGAGTCTTTAATTTTATATATGCAAAATGAACACCACAACACTTTTATTTCTAGAAGGGGACAAATATAGTACAATATAGGTTACATGAAGGCTTAGATTTCCACAATATCATTCCACTTCAATTATGAATTGATGGTTTCATGAAGAATAAAAAAATTCTATGGTTTTATTTGTCAAAATGAATACGGTAGATGATATTACGATATACATTCATGAAGAAATTTTTGATCCTTTTGAACTATTTTCACAAATTAATTATCAGAATATAACATGAGTTTAAGATAGATTATAAACTTTTTAATATATAAAATGTGGTGTTTTACATATTTTATAAATGATTATTAATGTAAAATACTATGATGATGCATCTGACCATAAAAAGCCTAAAAAAACTCTGATGGCACCCATGAAAATTAAGTGAAGTTGAATATGAGACATTTATGGTATTTTCTATATAAGATAAAAATACTATAAATTCCATTATATAACATTTGAAATATTATTATAATAAGTATTATATGATATATTATTTATTCCCAATTATCATGCTGTGAATTATATATAATATGCATGAAGTGTCTATGGATTAAATCCAATTATGATTCATAAATATGTTGACTTGACTTGTGAAAGTACTATCTTGATGAAAATAACAATGAAGTGTGTTTATCTATTTCCCAAATACTAGTGATTTTGGGAATTCATTATATATAATAAATAAATTTTTTTTTGAATATAGAATAATTACGATAAAATGAACATACTACATTCATTATAAATATTCTGACCAAGAACAGTAAACTACAAACACACTTGAACAATTTCTCTCAAAAGGAATAAATACAATGTACCTATTGAGACAGATAAATATAAATAAAAAAAGAATAACATTTACAATATGATCAATAAGAAGAAATATCCAATTATTGTGTAATATATATATTCTATAATGAGAATTGAGTCTAAGGTTTCCTTATAACAACAAAAATGATGAATGGGATATCAAAACAAGAATTGGAAAAGAAGTTGCAATAGTGGAGCTCTAACAATATTTTGAAACTAAAATGATGTTACGTTTGGGGGGAAGGGGTTTTCCCTTATACAATTGGGTGTGAGGGTCCATTGGGTTAATTGTGTAATTCCATTATACTATAATTAAAAATGTGTTTTTGGGTATTAAACAAACATAAAAGGAGTAAGAACTCTCATAGAGGTCAAACATAATAAATCCTTTGGTCATTTCCATTGATCTAAAAAAATTATTCCTGTTGTGACTAAGAGACCCAATAAGAGCCAATTGAGGCTATAATCACTCATATATGGTGAATTATAAAGGATAAATTTGTAAAATGGAAGGGGATCACTGATTCACAACTCCCCCTCTCCATGACCTGACATCGATACATGTTCTACAATTGGTATCTTATTGAATGATACATATGAACAATCCACCAGTCTACTGAGAGTGGATAACATTAATTCTTTAATTAGTTTGGGCTTACTATAATTTATTGAATGAACTAACATGGATATAAGTGCCATATGTTATCATACATTCTATAACTTGTGGTATATGTATGGGATAAAATAATTATATTATTTTCACCCAATGATGAGAATGATCTTATGAATTTAATAGATAATTGGAATCAAAAAATAAATGGAAAATATTTGAATGAACTAATAAAATTTCTATGTATTTATCATGAAAATATATCCTAGGGTATTCCAACTATTATTTATACATAATAAAAATTAAGGAGAAACAATAAGCTAAATTAAAAAGTTAAGGAAGTCAAACCTGATTTATGGAGGAGAATATATGAAGATATAAAAATGGTTGATGATTATTAATGAATACATTATAAGTGTAATTTAAATTTTTAATTGCATAAGAGGTTCAAAAAAACATAGATGAATCCATCGCTTTGAAAATGTTGATGGGAAGCATTGTTGATATATTTGATCTTATGGTTTCTATATTAGGTGAAAGATAAGAACTATTACTAGGTCAACTTTAAAATATGATAATATTATATGATATAAGAAATGAACCAGCCATCATTAAGAATGAAAAAGATGAGTTTTCCTTGATTCAATGATAAAATTTAAATCTATAGTTAACAAATAACTAGAACAAATTGATTCTATGGATGGGTAATTTAATTTAAAATAAAATAAAATTATGTACTTATTTAAAATATTGTTTCAAATGTATAAATCCACAGGAATATTCATGAAAATTATTGTTATGGAATATCTAAAATTGTTATAATATTAATAGTAATTATCCAATGTAGAATGATTTTGAAACTGACATAAAAAATTAATATGAATCATAACATTGAATGATGTGGATGAAACATAATATGTGGTTTACTGTAAAAAGGGAAATATAACGAGAAAATATGATTGATGATTATTGAACAACAAGAACTATGTCGTAAGATTATAGATCTTATATGAATCATATGTGTTTTATGGGAAATGCTAAGAGGTTTATAGAATCATTTTTTTGAGATAAATGTGATCCTTGATCCAAACTTCAAATTAAATTAGAAGAAAATATTGATGATTATGTTGTAGAAAATATTCTACCGATGAAGGAAAGTAAATGTCTAAAGAAATATGTTGAGAAGATTATCATTGATAATAAATAATTTACCATGAAAAATAAGACACATCTTAACAAAATAAAGGAAAATAAGGTTAAAATGTTTGAGATTAAATTATTTCTAAAAACTAATGAATAAAAAAATATAGAAACAATTTTTTTAATGTAAAAATCATTATTTTTTATGTGAAAAAATATAGATGATTGAAATATAAATTAAAGAATATAGTTTCTAATCTAGGTGAAAATATTAATGAGAAAGTGTAATATTTATATGATACAATCGCAATGTACATATCAACTCAATATGAGTTTACAAATATTAAATAAGACAAAACTAGTATAGTTATACATAATAGTGAATCCCTAAAATATACTATGAATAAGGGATTGTATAGATAAGTTGTTTCTACGATTAAGAAATATCAACTCACATATGTTAGCTTTAGTAGTTCTTTTTTGAGAGGGATGATTGAAAATGAATACTAATGAAATAAAATAGAAAATATCTTCTAAAATTGAATATTTGAAACGTTTGGCTAAAATGGTTCCTTCTATGATAAAACATCAACATAAGATGGAAAGAAAATAACAACATTCTATATAGTAGAACTTCAATTAGTCAATCAGATCAATATTCAGATTTTATGTTGGGGTTTATCCTAATTCATATTGATGATTATATAATATGTCACTTCACAAATAGAGGAATGAATAAAGGGGGTGATATTAAAATAGATGATATAGGGTTATCATAAAGGGAAGCATTCGACCAAGATATCCTGAAACTATATATAAAAAATAAATGAATGATGTGATGAATTATGTACTCTTTTTATGTATCATGATCTCATATATGACAGATTCATCGAAAAACTTCCATAATATTTTCTTTTTTTATGAAGGGGAAATGTTTTTGACTAAAAGAATATGTTCATTATTATAATTGTTTTTAGAAGATAAAAATTATAATGAATGGGTGGAAATTTTTTTCCCAAATCAACAAAAATTGGATAAAAAATTGAGATAAAATTTAAAAACATAATATATCTAATGTAAATAAAGTTTCTACAAAAATATATATGAAATTTCATTAGATTTCATTTAAAATTTATGACCTAAAAAATGTGAACTGTGAATGGTGTTTTGAAATTTTAAATGACAGAGGATTTTTTATAATAATTCTATTATCCCAAGAAAAGATAATGAATAAGTTGATTCAATAACAAAGTAAGGATTCAGGTACAAAAGTGGAAAATACATCTACATTATTTGTTCAGTCATATATGGGAAAATAATAAACATATTGTATGAAATCTAATAAATAGTGATCATTTATTTCTATGAATAAAAAGGAGAAGAAGATTAACGAAATGATGAGAGGAAACATCCATTCTTTATACGTCCTCTTAGATAACTGATTTCCTTTATAATTACCTTATACTTTTTATAAAAACATAAATCCTTTTAATTTAAGTTGAAGATATTTTTATCCTAGATAACACATATTCTATGATGATTTATATTGTTTATGCCTTCCGGGGGTGAAACACTAAACATAAGGTATAATAATAACACTTGAACATATTCAATTATTATATCAGACATATTTTTAATGGGGAGTGATGTATAATGGGAAATACAAGATAAAAGGGGAGAAATATTTTATGAACATGAACTACTTTGATTCGTTTTTCAGATGACAATAGATTATAGAATGATTAAATTTTTTTCAAAAGTACTAAAATTATTAATTAGAAAGAGATTGATAATTGTATCACATTCTTGAATATTCATAATATAGATTCGATGATTTGATAAAATCAGATATTCTTTCTATAATAGGTTAATAAACACTGAAATGTAGTGACTTAAATAAATGTTCAATCATTTTGAAATGTGTGATTAAATTATATGATTTGAGATAAATTAAAACTAGTGTTCTTCGAATATGTTAAAATTGATGTTGATGTTATTACCCCTAAATTCAACTTTCTATTTATATAAAAAGTTGGTGAAAAAATAGAGATATATTAATGTTTTAAGATTATTGATTGTTTTTTATTATAGACAATAAAATCAAAATGAGATATTTTTAATACTAATAAATTATTATTTTATTAGTTTTCAATATGGTAAGTTAACTTGGGGACTGAATAAGGACTTCATTACTTGTTTTTATATTTGGTATTATGAAACAATAATTGTGATGGTTGGTGATAGATTTTTTAATTTCAATGAATTTTGTTAAGGATTAAACATTTTTCACAAAAAGTTATGTAATATGAAATAAACAATTCCCTGCAATCATATATTATTTCATGAGGTAATTGGTAGAAATAAATTTATACAAACATATTAATTTTTTACCATGATGAATATTTTATGCAATGTTATTGAGGCATATCAATAGAGTTTTGATTGAATATTTTGAAACAGGATTTTGGGTTTGTAATTTTATTTCGGATATGTCTTGATATTATATTATATTCAAATAAAAAAATTGTTTTCATCAGTGTCTTTATAACAAAATGGGACCAACCTTAGCACACCTAAAAGACCTACTAGACTTGGGGTCGACCATAAGGATGAAATTATTCATGGACAACCATTGGTAGTTGGTGAAGATTCATAGAACCCATAATGAGTGAGTGGATAATATGATTTAAAGTGGAAATGAATATTGTGTGTATTTCACCCATTTGATATCCATGGGTAGGCAACATACTGATGGGTATGTGCAGTGATTTCGAGAGGCATGACACCTAAATCCTATGAATGTAAGTTTATCTTGGATCCTTACTCAATGGTAGCTTAATAGTTATAAAAAACACAAAATATTATTATGGGGATATAAACCATGAAAAAGAGGGATGTGCTGGGTGATAAGTGGTCTATTGTTTCTATGCATTAAATTATTATATTGAAAACTAGTTTTCTTATCTATTATATCAAAAAAAAATTATGGATCCCATGATTCACATATTAATGTGGAATGATCTTCAACATCCAGAAAATAAGAAGACATTGTCATGAGCATGAGATAACTAATAACTGATTTTTGACCCTCTATACTGATCACACCAGGAGAACGAGGGTATATCCCTCCGATTGACACTAGGAATAGAAACACCATCTTGCATGCATGGGATATTTCATGATTATGAAAATTGTTGAGCATGAAATGATATTTTAGGTGGCCAATCAATAAAAAAATAATTAATTGATGAGTTTGAGATTCTATAAAATGATAAATCAATATATTATTATCACATTCATGTGGGATTTAATAATATAAGAGGATACTCGATAATTCATAGATTCATGAAATTTTAATTATAGAAACCCATATTAGGAGAATAAAAAAATTGTTATATTCATTAATTCAAAAATATTGATTGATATGTCATACACATTAGGGGACACAGTCAGTGAAAGAATGAATGAGAGGTGATTATAGTCACCATGAATATTGTGTTATAAAAATTCTTTAAATTCCATGTCATCATAACTATACAAAGAAAACATGAGGATTACATGAATATGAAATACATTTGATGTATCTGTGAGTATTTGGAGATGAAGGAAAGGGATTGGGTGATATACTTTCTTATATAATTTGGGAACATGTGTGTACTTTCATCATGAATTAATTAGAAGATAAAAAACATGAGTTACAGAAGTTATATACACCAGTGAATATATATATTATGATGGTGTAATTTATATTTAATGTAGAAGTCATGAATAATACTATGATTGTGAAAGGGATTTTGAAATACATCCATATACCTTGAAGGCACCCATGAATGTTGTGTGATGTTGAACATGATATAAATAAATAATTACGGTGAGAATATATCCAAAATACAATTAATAAAATTATATGAAAACTAAATCAGTAATAAAATATATAGTAATTGTTCTATAAGTTTATCTCACATATTTTACCATGAATTATATCATATATGCATAGACTTTCTATTTATTAAACACAATCGAGATTCCTAACGAAGTTGAGTAGAATTGTGAAATTTCTAATTTGAAAAATATTTTATTTAATAGTGGGTATCTCTTAAAAATATCTAATTGAGGTTGTTAATTAATATAAAATAATTATTTTCATTTGCCTATGAATTACTATATTCAGGTAATTGATCATTAAATGCTAACCAAATATTTTTGAGAAACACTAGAAATAATCAAAGTCACTTGAAGAGGTGAACATAAAAAGTGTTGAAATAGTAAAAATCCGATGAGCGTTTTTTCTAAAGAAGAATGAGTAATTTACACTATATGATGAAAAATATTAATAATGATCTTTTGACTATTTTCTATCACCCCAATATTTTACAAAAGAAAATTTTGTTTGACAGCATATTAAACGTGCCTCACATATCTTAAAAATCCTAAAAAATTTATAATCATGATAAACAAGTCATTATATTGGTGGGTATGAATAGTGTTAACTATGTTATGTTATATATATATATATATATATATTTATTTATCAATATATACTAGATAAAATGTTTATTAAACAACCAATAAATCTTTTTTCATGTGACTTAATTCTTTAAAAATATCTTCTCTCCAAAAATAAGTTATAATATTTTCCCTAAATTTTTTATATGTTTTTATTAATTTTATTTTTTTTGATAAAATTATCATTAATGTTTTTAAATAAGCATATAAAAATTTATTTTGGGAGACATATTGTTGTTTTTTTTAATATTGAATTTTTAGTGAATAGGGAAAAATACCTATATTGTCAAAATATCATTTTTTATCAAAAAATTAATTAAATTTAATGGTTATGATATTTTTTGAATGTGAACTAAAATGACATTATTTTTATTAATTAATATTTAATTATATTAATATTATTTTAATTGCCATTATATTTCATTTTAGTATATGTTATTTTGTGTGTTTAAAAATTATTTTTATAAAAACTATTTTGAAATACTTGTTGTTTTTCATTTTTAATTAATTAAACAAACCCTTAATGAGGAATTATATTGATGAAATTTATATATTATATATCATTAAATTTTAATTTATATTTTTTAAATGATTATCATTTCTCATTTAGTTTTAAAAAAATAAAATTTTTCTTCAAAAACAAACTTCTCAAAATCTCGTATTTTCATCATGCCTACATGTTTAATTTTAAATTAAAATTTTACACATTGATGAATTTAGAATTATAAAATGAATACAATATTAGAAATCAGAAAACATTATATTATCTAATATAATAATGTAAATTTTTCACCAAAATGAACAGTGAAAACTTTAAAATTTAATTACATCAATTTGGTCAAAAAATGTTTTACCATGGGTTATTCATAAATGATTAGTGTACAAATGACTAGAAAACATGTAGAAAAACTATCTTATGGACGTAATTATATTTTATATCTTATATGGATCAACAATGACTCGTTTGTTTTTTCCATTTTTCATGTTAAAAATTTGAGTAGTCATTAATCTTTTCAAAATTATCACAAATCCCGCTCACCTAGATTCTAAAGGATCACCCTATCATTTCTAACACACACATTCAACGAATATTTCCATGTAAAATTAAACTTCCATTTCCCTCCATTGGATTGATTTGAGAAAAAAGTACTAGGTGTCCTTGACAAACATTCCCAAGAATCCAATGGTTTGAAATAAATTCTAAGATATTCATCGATTAGGGGAGATTAACATTTTAAATATAACACAACAAAACAAAAAATTACATTATAAAATAAACATTATATAATGAATCATAACAATGTAAATTATCTCAATGTGATAACCTTGATATTAAAAACAAACTATAACATAGTACCCCCCAGGTAGACTACCAACATTGATGTACAAATCCAAAGACAAACAAAAAAAATCATAGATAGTATGGCATAACTATTCACCACATAAAATGCTATAGGACCTAAATCCAAAATACGACCCAAATGCCTTGAAGAACCACTAATTATTTGGGATGAATTACCATTACCATGGTCCAAAAAAATTATCTACAAAATCACCAATGTGAAAAAGTAGGGGTTAGCAGTGAAATTCTATATATTTTTTTCAAATGATATCCATATTCATGCCACTAGGATAGAGAAAATATCAAAATTTATATAAAATAATTTATAGAAAACCCATTTTAAACAGTTCATCAATTTATATATAAAGAAAAATAATTTGATAGAAAATGTTTTCTCAAACCATCCAATTTCCAAGGAAAATACCTAAACAACTAATTTATCTTTTTCTCTATTTACACATTGTCTTAACTAATTCAATTTCACATAACCACATAGAAAAAATATCAACCACATAATCATGGGGCTACTATTTATGATTTATCTTCACTTCCAAATAACGTCATATTGATGGTGGTACATAACCACCATTATCCATCTCATTCAAATCATTATTAAACATTTAATTAAACCACATTCAAAAAACATAACATTCAAAACCATTCAATAAGAACATAAAAATCATTAAATCATTTCCCCATGA
Organism: Viscum album; assembly: GCA_963277665.1. Classification (NCBI taxonomy): domain Eukaryota; kingdom Viridiplantae; phylum Streptophyta; class Magnoliopsida; order Santalales; family Viscaceae; genus Viscum; species Viscum album. Next base: position 1,666,491,720 of record OY728156.1, read on the forward strand.
ATCAAAAACAATATAAAAGTTTAAAATCGTCATTTTAAAATCATGCTACCAATATCAGTTTTTACTCAAACACCCAATTTGTTCAATTCCATAAATCATTAACCAAGATTGTTCCCATTTGTAATTTCAAAACAATTTCACAATCAATTACAAGAAAAAAATTCAATTTGAAATGATTCCATATTCTTCTTGTTAGAGGAGTCAAGATTTAATCCATATATTTAGAATTATGATTAAAATGAATAAAGACATGAAAATACCCACAAAAGTATGTCAAATATCAAAAACATGCATTATATATATTCCCATATCATGAAAAAGAAATTATATGACCACAATAAAATCAAAAACCATTGATATATAAAAAACAGACTTGTTTTTTGAATTCTAGAGTTGGAATAGAGTATATCTATGTAAAAAATGAATGGCTACCAAAAATATTCTTTCATCAAGGTGATAAGGTTTCAAGTAACCCTGAAAATTATTTGGATAGACTCTGTATTTTTGGGGAAAGACGCCATATCAATTGTAAGTAATAAAATGTGAGTTATGAGAAAATTGAAAAATAGTTGTTTGAAGTTAATATCATCCCAGAACCACTTATAAAGGATGTTTCTTTGAGTGTTCAAGTTTTTTCATGTAGTTAGTTAATTTATTCGCTAACCATGGGCCAAACATTTCTGTAAGGATAACCCAACATAGTTTTTCGGAACAGTCAATAAAGTTATATTATATATATATTAAAAATACATCATTCTCACTTTACATATTTTCTCCACTCTGTCAAAACAGTTTGGAAAAACCGTGCACCTACCCCTACTCCTTACAATTACCCAGCGTCTCACAATTTATAGTTTAAAATAGAATTTTCATAGTTTACAGAAACCATTCACTAACCATGAACCATTATAAAAATCCCCAAATACATTCCAAAATTGTTTTAAACCGTACCAAAAATCATCCCAACACTTTTAATTCATAAAATGTATTATAAAATTATTGCTTAATTGAATGAGTGGTTTCTATTCTCCCCAGCACTAGTCTTTCCATCCTTAGAAAGTTGAAAACCCCTACTATCCTAATGATGTTTTTACCATTACTTGACAATTTCCTTATCTAAATCCCATGTGTCTTGTTAAACATTACCATGTTTCATTGAATCCCACACTGGTCTAGTGATTTTTTCTACATAAGAAAATCTCTTGACTATCCATAATCTGCACAAGCACATGTTCAAATGAAGAATCCAACTCTTTGTCAACATGATCCCATCAAATCCCCTGGTCAGGATCAATCAGATACTTCTTCCACTAAGATACATGTAACATATTATTCAATGAAATGGAATATAGTGGAAATTCCATCGGATATGACACCTCACTATCTCATTCGTATATATCAAAAGGTCCTTTGTATTAAGGATAAAACATGAATTTATTCCTAAAATAATTTTGTACAATCCCAGGATATATACATAAGAATTCATGATCACTCTCCTAGAATGATAATGTTAATTGGTAATGATCAAAATAAGATTTTTGATATCTCTGAAACATCTCAATCAGTTTCCTGATGAACTAAATATTTTCCATTATTTCATAGGCAAGGCTCAGCCCAACTAGTGAGGTCTCACTTATTTCTATCCTAAAAAGTAGAGAATGGAAATTAAATGAATTATACTATGTGGGTCAAGGCCTATAAAATCTATTTATATGAGAACTCTAATAATGGAACATGGTTTTTCCCTGATCCATAAAAAACCATTACACATGCGCAAAACTTGTATCCCAACAATTGTTTCAGTCTTTTGGATTTCCCATCAATTTGAGTATGATATGTCATACTCACATTCAATAAAATTCTAACGATTTTCTAAAATTATATCTATAAATGAGACGTAAACCTCTGATCTCGGTCTATAATAATAGAATATCATGCTCCATGCCTCATTACCATTTCAAGGATAACTATTTATGACAATCATCCAATGTATGATAATCACAAATATGGATAAAATTAGTCAAATTCATGATTTGATCCACTGTTTCCTATATGATATCATGTTTTTGGACCATTCATGGAGACATTATAAGAAATCCATTGTTCTCAATTTACACATCCAAACATGAATAAGTAATGACTATAGGATATCTTCTAGTCACTAATGCACTATCATAAATTTATGATATGTTATGAATCATGAAACAAAATCATCCATGTTCTATTTCATACCGACCAATTAATACTATTATTTCAATTCCATTTACATATTTCTTTATTCAATGATGAGAATCCCATATATTATGGTGGTAATAATGAAGATGATGTTCCCGACAACCATAGTCAGGGACATCTAACTAAAAAACCAAGAAAATTGAACTTCAATATAGGATACATACCTTAATAGCCTCATAACCATTGTGTTTTTAACTCATAGAAAAACATTATGAATCAGAGTTCAGTGAAACTTTAACCATCTCCACCATGTTAGTAACAATCAACACTAGAGTGAAAATGGATAATCACCTCAATCGTCACTTTCCATGTTCATGTCGGTTATCACTAACATAAAATACAACTATTATGAAAGCTAATTTCTCAACAGAGCATATTAATTTATACTTGTTTCATCTAAATCTATAATTCATTTACCTTTTTTATATATCAAGTCAAATTCAAACAGTCATAGATACACCATGCATCATATTTTCTTCATGATGAAATCCCATTGTGAGAAAATATATGTCAAAATCCTATTATTCATAAACACTGTAAATTTATTAGAAAATAGGAAATGAAGCAATGTTTTTAATGTGTAGACTACCAAATATTAATCCATTTTGTGTGTCATGTTGTGCATATAATGAATCCATAACATAGTGGAGAAATACCAAACTAAATGATCTCCCTTCATGATAACACACCCCAACCATGATCCTAATCCATCATAATACACTTGGTACACATTTTAGGATTCTGGAAAAATCAAGCCTGTTGATCATTTATGGTAAATATTAAGCTCCAAAAAATAGTTATGTTATTCAAAGATCAACTGTAATGGAATATTATTTCTTTTGAAAGATATAATAGGTGATGCTAGTCTAGAAAAGTCACAGAAAAAGCATCAGTAATACATAGAGAGACTATATAAAATTGTGTGTCTTTAAGACATCCACTAGTGGTTTCTAATAGAAAAAATAACTATCTTTTTTGTATCTACAATAAAACATATTTTCTGGATTTCATGGCCATGAAATTGTAAATATTTTATCAAACAAATCACACATTGATTTTTTTAATACATATTATGATACCCAACAATTCTTATCACATTCACCGAATGTTCCTCAGGTTCATCCCTTGTCCATGAATACACCAATATGTCATCAATTAACACCACCACAAAATAATCCTTATACCTTTGAAATATCTAATTCATCAAATCCATAAAGATAGCTGGAAAATTTCAAAGACAAAAATTCATAACAATATAATCATAATGGTCATCACTACTCCTAAATATCATTTTAATATCCTCCTTGAGAACTCGAAATGGTTGATATTGTTAGCACAAGTCAATTTTATAGAACCACATAGCTCCAGATAATTGATTGAAAATAAAATCAATTCATGGATGTGGATATTGGTAATTAATTATTACAAGGTTATGATTATGATAATCCATGCACTACTAAATAGTAACATTCGCCTTTTGAAAAACAAGAACAATTCTACCCATAGAGATGCGCTCGACTAAATGGATACATTACTTTGGAGCTCTTGCAACTTCTAATTGAATTCCATTATTTTACTTCTTGACATTGTGAAAGATGAAAGGGAAATGGGGAAGTTCCTTGAAAAGATATCAATCATAGACTCCACATTCAATATAGGTGGAAAAGGAAAGAAATGTTATAGAAAAACATCAAAAAACTAGTCATTAACCACCAAAAAATATATTCTCATTCTATACCATCAATTCCAAAATCAATAATTCTCATTAGTAAGAGATAGTTCTAACTACATGTTTCAACAAAAATGTTGCATCTACCTTTTCATTCTAGCCTCCAATAAAGAGATTATTGATGCCATCATGAGTTGTGAAACTTATCGTTCATGTATAATTGTAAATGTGAGCCTTGAAAATATTCAAATCATCCTTCCTCATGGTCATTTCATATAAATACCTATAATGAACAGTGAAATTCAATATCAACATTCCTCCAAGAACAGTTATAGAACATTGTCTATATATATTTTTATGAAATTATCTTTAACATACAAGAGTTTAATGTTTTATCATAGAAGGAATAATCTCAACATTTAAACTCAACAAATCAATAACATGGGAAAAATAAAGGAATGATTTAACTTATTTTATAAAAAATATAACATAAGGGTATAATTTAAAAGAATTGTACCTCTCACCATGGATGGTGAATATTAGCCATCATCAACAATTTTCTTATATTCATATACCTATTTAATTGCTTCGGTTTTTTCATTATTAATTTATAGATATTTTCTAGGCTGATGAGTCATGGTATTCCTTGATTAACCATGGATATATATGTTATACTAACGAGGGATACTCTAAATTCCACTTACCATTAATATATATGATGTTTGTGACACTTTAGATATGTCCCCAACACCTAACCTTGGCAGATTATGATAATAACATTGAATATTCCCAATTTGATTATAGTTTTGGAATTATCTAGGGGGATTTATAAACTATCACTCCATGTGGTCCAATGAACCAAATTGAAAGCATATTGGATGTATCGTGGGATATTGAAGAAGATGTATTGATCATTTATCTAATTTTGATTCATTCTCCCACTATTGATATATGTGTCTCTATTTATATTCTCCCATATATTAATGTTAATGCCATTTCCCATGGGTATCAAAATGTTTCCACATCACATATCTCTTTTTATTTCCCTTCTTTTATACTGTCATTCTATTGAAAATAAGTTTATAATCTTTTAAAAAAAGAAATTCAATCATCACTATAATTTCCTAACAGCCTCCAGTTTCAAATATGGGTGACCCCAGGGATGCACTAGTATAAACTTCTAGTTAATGGAGCAATAATCTGTGAATTTAATAGCAAACTCTATCACAGTAAGGATCTCTAGCTTCATTTTGTATAATAATTTTAATATAATCCTGAACAATTGATGATCTAATTTTTTGTTGAAAAATTCTTCAAAATTCATTTATTCCAAACTATGGTCCAATTTAGATTAAACTAAATAATCCAACCATTTCCCAGAAATATCCTCCCACATATAAATTATCATCTAGAAATTCAACTCTATTTTTATACCATGATTATAGAAGATTCGATGTGTCCTAATTAGCCACACCTTATCCTCCTCTTGACCTGAATCACCTAGATAGAATAGAAGATATTATATCTGGAACTGAAAAAAATGATCCACTATCCTTTTTCATATCCGGCTTTACCTCTATCACTAGCTTGGAAGGCATGGACTATAACCTAATTTAGCTGTTGGTTCAGTTTCAGTTCAAGTAAAACCACATTCTCAGATTTTTCTCCTTGATGGGATCTATGACACCTACTATGTTACATTTATATAAATATAAAAAATGTAATATGTGTCACTCTATAGATAATGAAGGATAATGAATTTAAAATCCCTTCAATCCATCTATCACAACATTTCATTAAAAAATTCATTTTGTTCCACGTTCAACTATTCTTTAAGAAAATTTACCACTATATTGAAAATAAAACTATTTTCAAAATATCAATATCATTCCATTATTCAAAACCACACATTTAAATAAATAGTCATTTTAAAAAAACCAATTTCAACCAAATCATAAATAATTAATCAAAACAAAATATGTATTCTTAGTGGGAATTCATTTCGAATCATTCTCATCTCATTAGAAGACAAATAATAGTGACATAATATTTTCTACTGGTTTCACTAAAAACACATATGTACCCAACTCCAAGTTAACATGACGTTCACTCGATGTTTAATGTATCGATATTCCTTCCCCCTTCTACCTACCCAACTCAAGGATTCAACTCAAATTAATTATCAACTCGAAGGCCAATAAAAATGATAAACATGTATTGAACAAACTAACACTACTTATGTGTCATGTATTAATCAAGATGAAACCAATTATAACATCCATCCCCACATTATTGGATTTAATTGAGATAGAACTAATATATTTCATTAAGAGAAATCCCAAGACGATAATGACTAGAAATAAATTACAAGGGTTTCATCAACATGAAGGAAAAAATATTCCCTAATAAAATAAAATAACCCAACAAAGCATGCCATAATGCAATAACCAGTATATTATGCATGATTCCAATGTAAAAAAACTCAATATTATACCGTTTATTTTAAAAGAATAATAAAACCGCGTTCAATAGTAGAAGAAAACTAGGATCAAGGTATAATGTGAAATAAACAAACAAAAAAGAAAAATACTCTAAGAAATAACTATATATATCTCATTGTTATAAATTCCCAAACTACAATATATGTACTTAATATCATGAGGCACCACTATAAAATGTGATGCTTTACTTTTAATTCATTCCATAAAAAACAACATTACAGAAACACCAATGTGCCAAAGCAGTGATTGAATAATGAAACACAATAGATTTTGGAAAAATGAATTCCCTAATCATTCTAGTAGTATAGAAAAGGTTATCACATTTCCATAAAAACATTATATAAATACCCTTTTAAAAATTTTAACAATTTAATACGAAGGTAAAAATTTATATACATGAATAGTTTTCTCAAATTATCCAATTTACAATGAAATCACCAAAACAAATAATTTATCTTTTTCTCCATTTCCACGTCAGCATAACCTTTTAAATTTCACATAACCACAGACACATAAACCCTTTAAACCATACTACCTCGGTGTTTCAATTAATGATGGACCATTGATTCCATAACCCTTCATTTTGATGGATGTACTTCACCACCATTATCAATCCCATTCACTTCTCGCTTTACTATTTAATAAAACAACATGAAAACCCCCTATTTTAAAACAAATAAAAAAACTTATGTGGAAAACGTTTTTACATGAATCAAGTACTAAAAATATTTTTAAATTCAATATTTTAAATTCATGTTACTAATTTCTCTTTTTATGGAAACATTAAATTCATGAAACTCCTCAACGAGACAACAAATAGTGTTCCCATGAATTATTTCAAAACAATTTAAAAATAAATTTCAAGAAAAAATCAAAATCAATTCATCCTCTTCTTATAATTGGTTTCACGATTGATGCCACAAGCCTCCCGAATAATGAAAAAAATGAAGAACGACTTGAAAACACCCAAAAAACTAGGTTTCATATCCAAAAATCACATTCAATGTCTTCATCTATCATAAAAAAATGACAAATATAAACATTATTATGCTTAAATACCTTATATATATCGACAAATAACTATGTATATGATTCATAGAGAGGTATGAATATTGATAAAACAATAAATATGAAAAACTACCTCATGTGGAGACTCTCCAGGGGGATCATTCTTCAAAACTCCATGTAATGCTGTTAGACCGACTCCAAATCAATGGGTAAATACTATAAATCATCTAGGATAATGAATATATGTTTTAGGGAAAAAATATAGAAAAAATGATGAAAAAATGTTAATATTGAACAAGATCCAGTTTTGTATAATAATGTTTTTAAATTGTGAATTATTAGTCACTAAGTTAGAAAAATCGCGTAATAACAAGTCAACATCCTTTGTCCAAAAGATCACCCTGAATAGTTCTACCACATGGTAAAAAGGTACATGAATCAACCATGAAAAATCCAACTATACCACTTCACAATCCTTTTCAATTTTGGTTGCACAGTTTGGAAAAACAGAGTGCTTACCCGTATGCCTTAGAATTATCCCATGTATCACTGTTCATGATCTAATATAGAAAATCCATTTTTTGCAAAAAAAATTTGGCAACCATTAATATTTATAAAATACCACAAAATTAAAAAGGTCTTCCAACCCTCCCACAAAAACCCGAACACATTACAACCATATAAATCATAAATAAATGGGTTATATACTTGAAACTTGTGGTGTCGAAGACAATCAATTCAAAAATTACTTTCTAAATTTCATAAAAATGAACTCGATATATATATTAGATCAATAATCCATCTGAATATTTTTTATTTTTCTAGCATAAAAAGGTTGTCTAAATAATATTTATAGCGATAAACTATGAATTTTAATTTTATTTCTTCATCTACCTTCTTTTAATCACTATTAATTATAACTAAATAATAATAATCATTTATCCCTTATAAATATATATTATAATATTAATTTAATTAATTAAATCCATTTTCCCCCGTTTTAAATTGGATAGGGAATCATCATTTGTTTGTATGTTAGAAAATTACCTCCTGAACCAATGCCATTATTTTATCATCATCGCCTCTCTTTGATATCTATAAAGATTAATAAGATATATACGTGTGATATTTATATGAAATTTATACAAAAGGAGTTATTATATCACATATAACTCTTTACATTGCATTCTATGATGGATATTATAATTTCACTCATGTGTAGCGTGGACTACGACCTCACAAATCTATCGATGCATTTCTTCCTACGAATTTTAATTGAATGTAATAAGCATAAAATAAATTAATCTACTAGATAAAAAATAATTTTTATTAGATATTCATAAAATATATATCATTATAAATAGTTAATATATCATTTTCATTCTTACACAAAAAAATTGTAATATAGTTCATGTGCTTTTAAAAGTTACCACCTACAGGAAAGGATGGAATAATTTTTTCATCACCAAAACACATGGAGATATATATATATATATAATGAAATAATATGGTATTTATTATAATATTATAATTCTATAATTATAAAACAATACTTACCTCTATTCAATAATGATCATTGAAAAAATTAAGACATTGGTCATGTGTATTTCCAACCGATCACCTCCATGTTAAAAATGTAGTCAATTTCTATAATTTATTACCGGTTTTAAAAGTATAATTGATTTATAAATATGATTAATATTTGGGTCTTTTTATATTTGACATGACTAAATAGTTATCCCTTTAACCACTGGTAACACACCAAATCCTTTTTGAAACAATGAACTGATCATCCTCAAATAACATGATATAAACATTAGTGATTATTTTTTTTAATATTACATTATAAGAAATAAAATATATATTTTTTGTAAAAATTCGTTATCCAAAAAATTGTTCAACTTAATTGAAATACATTATATAATATTATTATAGACAATTTAACAGAAAAACATTGAATTTATGGAATTGACGTACTGTTTTTCCCATCTCATTTTATATTTTGATAAAACATATTCTATATCGACCAATTATTTATATGTTTTGGTGTATATAAAAGAACATTAAAATGTAATTTCATGAATAACTAATAAATAATTGTATTTTAGGTATAAATTTGAATTAATTCATAAAAATGGATATGGCTTGAAAGATACCATGTGGAAACATATTTCATTACAAAATTTCCTTTAATTAGGTTATTTTAAATAATCATTGTGTTGGAATTTTTATGATTATTTGTATAATATATTTTTTCTATATTATGTTTTGTATACACTTTTTTTATGTGGCATTAATTTTTTTCACAAAATAAATTCAATGATTATCTCTCAAATTAAGTTTTCTGATATTTTGTTTGGTTATCAGTTTAAAATCCTCCTCCATAGAGACGTATAATTGGGATATGCATATATATATTCTTGTGATGTTTATATAATAAAATTTAAATTTTATATCATCAAATCACCTTATGAAAATTATATTCAAAATATATTTTTATTTTATTAATTCTTGGGGAATACGATTGCAGAGTAACTAATGAAGCATAGATTAAATGTTAAAATCTCCCTACTTTCAAGATTATTTATGATCGAGGTTACTTTGGAGGAAATAATATAATCAAATTTTATTTAACAATATATATTTATTCACCGCTGTAAATGAATTTTTTAACATGATTGATTTAAATTTCCTCTCTTATTGTTTGAATAAATATCAAGATATTCATTTATTAGTGATATTGATCTTGTATTTTCTTTTAGATCAACTATCATTCTCTTCTATAACTATGATTTATAAAAGGTTTTTTGATTGAGAATTTATAAAAACAAAGTATTTCATAAAAATGTTATACATGATCTATATCCTACTTATAAATATTTTGAAAGGATATTTCATAAGGTTTTACAAATGTGTTAATTTTGAATCCATTCTAAAAAATGTTTTGAAATGAATTTATATTTTTAAAATATAAATCAATAATGTATTTTCCCACAATAATTTCCACTTTTATATAATATTTTTCCATTAAATGTTTCTCAGATTTTTTCAGTGAAATCTTATTTATAAATATTTTGGGATTTTTTTTGAATGTGTGATTCCAAAAATGAAAGGTTATTTTCCATATAATTTTTTTGATGATTATTTAATGGTATTTACATTAATCTACATAAACACCTATTATTATTAAATAAGATCTAATAGTGATATATTTTAATTAATTTTTTTTATTTATTTCATAGATATATAATAGATATTTCAATTATATTATTATGAAATTCATTTCTATTCCACATGTTATTCTTGTTTCAACGACGTTTTTATGTACACCATTACTATTCCAGGGGTTACTTATAATTCAATGTTATTTTGTATGTTACCTTGTTTCATTCAAAGGGTTTACCATGGTTCAAATATATTATTTAGAATTAGTTTCTTTTCCATGGGTTAATCATGTTTTAAAGAGATCTTCATGGAACCTAATTTTTTAATGGTAAAATGCATTAGTGATTAGAATAATTATTGTTTTTATATGTTTTAGGATGTAATTGATATTATATATAAGTTAATTATGGTTATTTGACATTTTTAATTGTTGTTTTGTCACAGATAGTTCCTAGTGATAGGAATATAGCCTATAAAAATAAGTGTTCCAAGATAACACTCTAATGTATTGTTTAATGAATATGTTCTCTGGGGAATTATATTGGATTACAAATATTTAGTTATAAACAATTTCAAGCGTTATTTACTGGATCTATTATAGCCAAGCTCCAAGATATCTGAATGACATCAATTTTCTTTAATATTGTATTAAATGTATCATTTGATCTGGATTCATAACAAATCGCTCATGAGTATTGATTCTAATAACTCTTACCATTGTAAAACACTTATTCCGTGAGTTCATAATTTTTATCCACATTTTGATAGGTATGAATATTATATTATTTTTATAATTCACATTGGTTGATACACCATACCATTATTCTCTTTTTATTCTCCATCATGAAATTCCAAATTTAATACATATTCTTACCCTACCTGAGAATTATATCTCATCCTTCATATTTTTCAAGTCCCTGAGGTTATCAAAAATGATGTTGAATGAATTATGTATAGAGTGGTTTCATATAGATTATGAAGACGATTTAATGCGAAATAATAAATTAGGATTTATATATTATAAATTTTCATTTAAACACAGGGGTAATGTTTATAGAAGTGTTTTTACTAATCTGATAATACTATATACCTATATATACATGATATGATAAGTGAATAAATTTTTTCCTGATGGTGTTTTAATATCTTGATGGAAAAATTGGATCACCTTAATCTTTATCAATGCCAAAAATTTATATTTTATGATTTCATCACCAGATTCAGGAGTGCATGTTTGATTCTCTTGTAGTTGGAATCAATGGAGGGTTTAGATTGATTTGGGAGAATGTGATGTTTTAAAATTTAGTGTTATATATACAATCATGGGATTATGATTCTTTGATTTATAATTAGATTAAAGGTATTGAGAACCTATATGGTTTATATGATCTTCAATGATTAAGTATATTTTTATGAAGATCTTCATATTTATGTGAATTTTTCAAGGATATAATTTTAGGAAAATAGATAACTTGAAGGCCGAGAAATAATTCATCACAACTGTTAAGGATGTGGGCCTAAACCCACAATTAAAAGCTAACAAGGGTGTATCTCATAATATTGGATTATGTGATGTCCTGGTTAGTAGGAAAATGATCATTTTTATATAAAAATTTTTTATGATAATGATAATTTTAATTTTAATTTTTCTTCATATAGAAATCCATGTGATTGAAAATTGATTTGGCGATTAGGGTAATTTCAAATGACGAACAATACATTTGTGGGAAAAATCATATGATGTTCTAAAAATTTTAGATTTTCTTAATCTCCATAGGCATGTTAAATAGCATGATTATTATTATTATTATTTTCCTTTAAATATTTATTTTATTTCATTATTAATGAAAAACATTAATCATGGATACTCATCGTTTGAAAAACAATAAGATATTGCAGTTAAAATAGATAAAAACAAAGAAATTATACAGATTAGATAAATATATATTATAATTTCCCTCTCTTATATGTGAATGAAATTCAAAAAAATACAATAAAAGGATCTTTAGACAACATTTTTTACTTTTACCATTATTTCTGATGATATCATTTACCTTCATTCAAAACACTTTTCGTATGGTTTTGTATTTTTTAAAAATAACATGATAATTATATTTCATGATATTGATAATATATATAACAATATATCATTATTTGGGAATTAATGTTTTATTCCGTGTCCCAATCATCACATCCAACATTTCTTATACTTTATATAAATCAAATATATAATATTCAAAACTACCTTCCAATGTTCATTTTCTCTCTAATAAAGAGGATTTTTATTAACATTTTTTACAATGTTTTCCTCAGAAAAAGTATTTTATAATGGAATTTTTTCTAATAATGAGATAAATTTCATGTTGAGTGGATAAAATTTATTAAATAGGAGTAGATAATACATCATGAGATTCTTAAATTGAAAACTTCATTCTATATCATATTCATCATTCAATCCTATGAATAAATGACCCATGAAACATATAAATGTTATAAACTATATGATATATTGGTGGGTATTAGTATTATTAACTACTTTCTAAAATACATATAATTGTTTACAATTTTCCTTCTCAATATAAACTATTGATAAATTGTATAAAATAACTTTTAATGATCAGAAATAAGTATTTCTCAAAAATTATATTATTATTTCCCAAGGAACTTATTATAATTATGTTTTGAATCCTAATAAAAAGAATTTTAATAAATAATATTCATTTTTGAAATCAGTATATAAAAAACATATTTTTAGTGATTGTTTGGGGTTTTTTGAAAAATATTGTTATTAGTGAGTAATGAAAAATTTTATATTTGTAATAATTTGATTTTTATTCAAAATAATTTGTAATTAATATATTTCCCATTTTCTTCAATATTATTGAATATTAAATAATTTTTTTGTATTTATATTTAATCAAATTAATTATAGTGGAATAATAATTATATTTTATCATAGTATAACTATGTTTTTTGGATTAAAAATAGGTTTTCTAAAAATAGTTTTAAAATGAATAATGCTTCTCCATTAAAATTCTTTAATTAAAAATAAATGAAAAATTATTGACAATATATATATATATATATATATATTATAACTAAATTTTTATTTAAATTCATACAATTATTATTATTTGTCATAGAGTTAATATAACATACACTTATTCTTGAAAATTTTACTTCTTGAGAACGTGATTTTTCATCATTTCTAATGGTTTATTTTTAAATGGAAATTTTTACACTTTTTGAAATTACTATGAAAAATGGATTATATATTTTGAATTTGACTAATTTAAATTATCTAATATGATTATATTATTTATTAAAACAATTAATTTTTAAAATTGTAAAAATTAATTATGTTGATTAATGTGAGAAAAGATTTATTATAAGTGGGGTGGTTAAACTAAAACCATAATGGTCAAAATGGAAATATTTAATGTCAGAATACTATCTTATAGAAATATATAAACCATAACATATATATGGACTAAAAATGTTAAAAAATTTAGCCTTGTCGAATGTGAAAAAATGTTGATAAACCCTTTTAATTTAAAAATTGAAATCTTTTCCACTCACCTCACATAAAATTGGCCACCCTTTCTCATTTCCTCTTTACACAAAAAAATCCTTTTAAAGATTCCATTAACTAGTCGTATTTATTAAAAAATTCCCTCTCCAAATCTTGGATACTATATTTTTATAATAAATAAATCCAAATAAGTTTTTGGGCCATCCTAAAGAGTATGTCTGTAGAAGATGTATCCTGATTAACCGAGTATATTTATTTTACTTCTTCATGCACCTCTAAAATTATTCTTCTGTAATTATTATAAAAAACAATTGTATACTATATACTAGAATGTAATTTTATTAATTTAATTACATAAATATATCACTAATTCTATCAAATAGCATATTAAATCCTCAATCATATTTATAATGGACTAACTTTTAATAAACTAAGGTCATTAATTTTTTATCAGGACTTCTCATGGATTGATATAATGGTGTATTTAAATAAAATAAATTATATATATAATATGTTTAAATAATAGGATTTATTAGATCACATTGTCTTCTTTACTTTTCCTTATTTATGGGGTTACATTACTATAATCCCTTGTATAGTAGGATTCATCCTCACAAAGCTATAAGATTTCTATTACACCAATACATTAAAGGGTATAAAACTGAGATAATATTAATTAATTTATGTGACATGAATCAAAAAAAATTCAAATAATTTACATATTTATCATTATTAAAATATAATATAGTATTAAATTTATTACACAATAATGTAATAATTTAATTCGTGCGAACATGTAGATTAAAACAATTATAAAAAAACTTGATTATTTTTTCATCCCCAAAAAATATTTATTTTTCATAAAAGTATATTAAATTAAATAATATGATTCTTATTATATAAATATAAATGTCACATGATAAAATATTACATACCTTCTTTTTTAAATGATCATCGAAAAAATGAAACACTTACTCAAGTGTACTTATGACCTACAATCTCCAAGATTTTAACGTAGACCATTTTTTCACAACCACATTTGATGATTGGTAGAAAATATATTTTATTTATAAATAAGGAATGATTATTATTAGTGTTATTTTCAAATAAAAACATCATTGACGATAGTCAACACCACAATGTTTTAATTTGAAAATAAACATAATATCCTTGAAACACCTAGTGTGGAATTTACTAAATTTAAATTTTAATATGTAAAGAAAATTAAATAATATATGAAAAAGTTATTCAACCTTAAAATATTAAGGAAGAAATAAAATAATTTTCATAATCATATTATACTAGAGTTAAAGGGAACACTGGAATGTCTGGACTCAACGTAATGATTTTCTTTTCTCACTGTTTTTTCTAAGAGGTATATCCTATAGTTCCCACATATTTATATTTTTTTGTATATAATTTTCCGTTTACATTTAAAATAATTAATCCTTAATATATAATTGTATAATAGTTTAGATTTTTATTATTTGTTAGCAATATATCTTACTAAAAAGTATTCAATTGGTAACTCATTGTATAACAATTTTTTTCAATTTGGTTATATTACATATTCATTGTATTTGATATTATATGGGTACATGTTTAATGAGTTTTGATTATCTGATATTGTATTTACACTTATGTTATTTTATTTAAATTTGATTCACATATTAAAATCATTAATTAATTCTCAAATTCAATGGTGTTGTTTTTGTACGGGTAATTCATCTGAAATTTTTTTCATTGAGACATATATTAATTATATGAACTTATACAAATTGGGGTATATATATATATACAACCTTTTTTACATCTAATTTATTAATAATCATAATGTTAATTTTATTTTAAGTGTCAATTGATGTTATTAATTCTTGGGTCTTACAAGTTAAGAGTTACCTAAGTTGAAAATGATTTATATTACCATATCATTCCATATATGAACTTTTAATTTTCATGTTTTATTTGTATGAATCATATGACATCATTTTCATGAACCATTTCTATTTCTTTTCAAAATTAAATTAATTATTTTCACAAATCTGATATACATTCCCTCTTTTGTTAATAAAATGAATATATTGATATTATTCTCAAAGTGATATTGATACTATTTTCAAAATTACATTTGGTATATTTTTAATCAATATAAAAATTTTTAAAAAATATTTAATTTTTTTTAATTAGTAATATATTTCCTAAATATAATTTAACTGATATTTTTCATTAATATAAAATATTTTAAAGGTAATTTTATAATTTTTTTTTAATTCTTCACATTTGACTCCCTTTTTCAAATTTCTCTGAAAAGAATTTATATTTTTAACATTTATAAAAAAATTGATATTTCTACCATAATTTACATTATTTTAGATAATTATTTCTATATATGTCACCATAATCTTTTTCATATATATATATATTTTATTTTAACATTTTTTAAATATCCAATATCTAAAATTCATTTTAACTGTAAAAATTTTATTTTCCCCAAAAATGATTTTAAGGATATTGTAATATTTGTTACTTTTATCAAAATAAAAAACCCTTTTAATTTTTTATTATACAATGGGGATATCTTGTAAAGATATCACCCTCATTATTCCTATATATTGAATATGATTTTTTTCAACGATATTTCTATGCAACTTGTTTATTTTTTAGAGGTTATTCAAGTCACAATGAGATTGTTTTGGATCTCATTTCATTTTAAAAATATATTTATATTTAAATGAGTTAATTGTTGTACCCATTAGTTTTCTATGGGTTAATAATGTATTAAATAGGAAATTATGAAACCCTTTTTCATTCCTCTTTTTTTCATTGTTTGGACTTAATTTTGATGTTTCCAATTTCTTTTTCTATGATGTTAAATATATGAAACTTAATGTTGAATATTTTTATTATTTATACAATGAAATTAAAAGTAAATATAATTTATTTATGATTTATGGATTTCTTTTTGTGATGTGGGAACCCAGATATCATTGGATGTGCCTAATATAGATTACATGATTGGTGCAGCTAGATACTGCTCTAATACATTAGTTAAATTGAGGTTTTTGGGGATTTATAATCATATATGGATGTATGGTTATTTTAATTATTTGGGATTAGTCAGGTTTCTATGATGCTGATGTTTTGAGATACAAATATTATTCCATTATAATTTTAAGGGTTATAAATGTTTTTATTTGAACAATATTGATATCACAAGGATCATTATTGTTGATTATTATGAATATTTCCTTTGTGAAATCTATGTCCTTTTATTCATGTTTGATGATAACATGTTTTTGGAGTATTAATAATATTATGTTACATTCAGAAGCATTGAATATGCCGTCATACCAATAGTGTTTTATTATTCAGAGTAATGAAATCCAATTGTTAATTACTAGTGCATAAATTGTTTTTCACATCAGTTTTTATTCATTTTCACATTAGTGATTCATTGATGTTATTATAGGGGACGTAGTAAAAAAATTCATGTTAGTTAAAAAATACAATGTTATAAAATAATATCATCAAATGGTTCTCTCTAGCGGTTATTTGATAAACGACATAAAAAGGTGTAATTTCTTTTTCAAATCATTTATCCAACAATTAGTCTAAAAAAAAATTCAAAATACAATTATAATTTTGTTCATCCTTCACTATAGATGAAACCGGAGAAAATAATAAAAGGTATAATGAAAGGGTGTTGAGAAACTAGAAAAAGGAACATATAATTTAATGTTCTAATAAAATTAAAATCAATCAAATAAATAAAATAATTTTATCCTTACCATTATAAAAGTATTAAATCCTATTTAGAATTTGACCGTGTATCCTAAAAATGATACAAAACCAATATAGAATGTACTTTAAAATAATTTTCAATAAAACATATTGAATATTACGGAATTATTTATAATGAAATCTGACCTTATGAAATATTGTAACTGCCCTATTTGAAGTTATTTCTTACCTGATTCATAATACAAAATATTAAAATTCAGTACCACATTTTTGTTATCACACTATTTCAATGAAATTTTATTTCAAAATATCATTTTAATTAATATATAAAAAAAATTAATTTTAAATGAAAATTTACCTTATATTTTACAAATTTGATCTTGAAACACTTCTATCATTCCATCGTTATAAATAAATTCCATTACATATTAGAAATTTATATGAATATAATTAATTTTATTTATTAAAATATAAATCATTGATAAAATAATAAAACATACATGATCAAAATATTCTTATGAATTTTACTCAATTCACTATTGATAGAGCATAACCAATAAAATTTCTTCTATGTTAGATAAAAACACACAATATCAAATAAAAACATTAATAAAATAGAATTAAATATTTTTTGTTAATATTTTTTGTTATATATAAAACTTTTTGAGAAAAAATATTTCACACCTTTTATGGTATGGAAACACCAAACATTGAATGATGACAATCATCATAAATATTTCAACTATATCAATTTTTATTTCATCACTTGTCATTTTAAAAACTATAATTGAAATAAATTGTCTGTCCATAAATTAATTTAAATATGTATTTTTGTTCTCTATTCATATATAACAAAGATACATAATTTAAACTAGACATAATTATAAAATTTAAATAAATTAATGAACCATAATTTTTTGTTAATAGAATTACATGAAAAAAAATTCCTTATGGAGATTCCCAATATATATCTATCTATAAGCTCCATGATATCATTTTTCAAAATCCCCACATTCATTGCACAACCATAAATAGTATTACCAATTGGTGTTTCATATACCTCCCCCCCAAATATGAGTATGATTAAAATCGATAAAGAATATTAGAATCTATTTATGAAGCTCTAACACATTGGATTTTTTGTTTTTTATACAGTATTTATTTATCTTTAATATATTTATAAAAAATAAGAAAAATATATACTATTTAAAAATATAAAACATATTTACCAAAAAAATGAAATAAAATATAACATATATACATAACTCAAAGTTAATATGTCAAATTATTCTCGATTGAAAAACTAAAAAATGACGAATAATTATCGAACTATACTCACCTCATTTACAGGACATGGTATTTTTCATAATCTATCTATAATATCAAATATAGTGTCCCAATAGTGCTCTGTCTCAATATGGTGATGATGAATGGTATCACTGATATAATATATCATCCCATTTTCAATATAGTGATGAGTATCATCAGCATATAACTCATAGTAACATAGATGCTACGGAGGAGGGTGGTATGTTTACGATATGAAGGTGTGGAGATTAGAAGCACCAAATTGTGGGTAGGATAAGGAGGGGATATGAATTTGATGATGGAGGTGGGGAGTTAGATCCCAAAGAAGAAACTATTTTTGCATGTCTACGAACTATTCCTGTACAAAAATTATGTTCCATTCCATTATCAAATTCTGATTATCCCTAACATTGGATTTTAATGTTTCTATTTTTTATAAACATGCTCCATTGAAGATGAATCCGAATATGGAAACTCTTTTCTTACTAATAAGCCTGCTTGGTATCCTCATACAAGATCTATATGTTAAATATTTCGTAATGATTTAGCAAAAATATCATGTATACCCCAAGGAATTATGCCTCCTTATCTGCTCCACTCCTCAAGAGAATCACGTAAGGAATACTTCAAAAATTCAATAAAGAACCCCAATATAGAAAGAGTTGATTTAATTCAAATATATAAATAAAAATATAAATATATTATCAGATAAAAATCATTACTCTTCCATAATACAATGAATTTTGTTCTCATATGATTCATATTAAAATCCTCATGTCTTGTGGGGGTGGACGGGAAACCTCGGAATATCCTAATGACTCAGCTCCCAACATTTCACATTTTTCTAATAGAATGTGTTCTTCCAATAATGTATACCCCCACATAGAAAACATATTATAGTATACATTTCAATCTTTAATCTCGTAATAATATCTTATTGATATCAAAAAATTATGAATTAAGAATAAATAAATCATTAATATGGTTATTAATATAAAAAACCTATAAAAAGGTGAAATTAGACATACCAAAAACTCTTCTCTTCAAATACATTATACAAATTCTTTCCTTGTATCTTCTTCTATGAATGAATATATATATTTATAACATGTAATTTATTGCAGTCTATTACCAAAAATGAATTGTGATGTGAGGGATGGTTTAAAATCCATATATCCTCTAGTAGCCAATTGTAAACATTTCTTTCAAACTCTGTTAATTTTTGGTAAATCGTGTTTTATCTGGTAATAAGGGAAATGCAAAAATTATACTCAAAATTTCAAAATAATTATAATAATAACATACATTTTTTCCGAAATGGTATCTAAAAATATTGATAATGTCAATTTTTCAACACTTTTCTTATCGTCAAGCAAAATACTAACATTATTTTTATCATGTACTGATACAAATATATGTTACTCTTTCAATTTGGACCACTTCGAATATCACTGTCATCAATTCTTATTTATATATACTATTCCAGAATACAAGAAACATATAATTTTGGAAAAAAAATTGTGCCATGTTTATCTACCCTCGAACTCTTTTCCCCTCTTGGATGTTAATGCCTCATGTAATGAATAATGAGGAGGATCATAAATAGTATCTTCTTTCAGTGACACCCCATAGTTATTATTATGATCATATCTATAAATATGTGTTGGTTCAATGTATTTATTTGTTTTTATCTTACAAATCAAAGCAACATCAGATATTACAAAATAGAAAAATATGAAAATTACAAACAAATTTAAATTAAAAATTAAAAATTCTAAAAAAATTACAAGTATACTAAACATAACAAATTTTTATTCATATTGTTTTGAAAAAAAATGATATCAATATTAATAAGAGATTAAAATAAAATAAATGATTGAATGCTACACATTATTAATTAGTTCAAAAATGAAATTGTATAAATTAACGTACCTGATAAACCTATTTTATAATTAAAATAATTCTTTTGTAATGTACTCTTATACAAACTAATTTTTTTATTTAAAATATTAAATTAAAAATTATTTTATTTCAAGAGAATCAATTAATATATATGATACATAATGGTAGTGATGGAAAAAACACAAAAAATACTAATATAAAAAATAACCTTTTTACTTATAATACATGTTTTAAATATTAAAATAAAATCAAAATATCAAACATATGAAATTTAATAAAATATAAACCAGAATGAAAATTATGTTACATATAATATTTAGAATGTACTAAATATTGTTTTTCAAAATTCCATAATCATTATCATTTTGTATGGAACAAATGAGGTGTTCAAATTGTTAATCAATATTATTTGTTAATCATTCCTTGGATTTAGGTATATCACTTAAATTAGAATCTTCATAATGTTTATCATCACCAACATACTATTTTTTTCTTGTAAAATAATATAACAATGCATATCAGATTTACCAAGAAGATATTAAGTTTATTTAATCTATTTCAATGATATAAGAATCCTTTAGGCATTCTAATTAATTCATACTAACTGGTGTCATTCCAAATTCACCGTATCAGACACTATTGTTTCTGATAATACATTTAAACATAAACATTGGAACATTAAATTTAATATAATCATCCTCCCATATTTCATCAATGACTGAATAATAATATTTTTATACATAGATTGGGTTTTTCTCTTTGGCACTTGAAAAATTCATTGCTTCTTGAAACACTGACACACTTTTATTTAAAATCACACTTATGTTATACCGATCATTTGTAATAATTGTATAACCACTAATGTATAGTCTCAACCATGTTATAAAATTTAAATATGGACCTCCCCCTAACCATCCTAATGTTTCTAATGACTCTGGTATCACAATATCTATAAAAAAATGGAAAAAATGTTTTTTTATGCTCATTGAAAATCCACATATCTTTCTTCATTAGAGAAGTGTTTTTATGCTCAATGATATGAATTTTTATATATGTTTTATAATTATCCATTTTATTCAAAATATATAAATATACCTTATTTATTAATTTACCTAGAAATGATTTGTCGTTCACAGCATGAATCCCATTTCCCCACAAATAGCTCGTTCATAGAGAGATTTTGGAAAACTGATGTGCTCCACGTCCGACAAATAGATTATAAAAAACTAGGAGACAACATTATAAATATTCTTATCAATAATGGATTCTTAATTTTGATATAGAATCTTCAGATAACCCTTCTATATATTCATATACCTTTCAAAAGGATACATACAACATAGATATACAATTTCATAAAGCAGTGTTTCTCTTATAAAATAAAACATTAAATAAACCATGACATCAATATATGTTATATGAAAATATATTTCCAATTGTCAAAGAATTGAATCAAATTTATTCTATAAAATATTCTTATAATTTCAATCAATTAAATTATTACAAATATTATTAAATAAAAAACACACTTTATTATTAGTTAGTTTGACACATGTGTGAAATATTCCATGCAATGAAATTGGTAAGAGCTGTTGCATCATGATGGGACAGTCATGAGATTTCATAGATGTCAAAATTAAATACATTAAAGTTTCATTGTTTTATACATTTTATGAATTACCATGTGTATATTTGTTATCAATAAGGTATTGAAAAGTGATAGTTTTATCCCTCTTAGATTTGTTAAGACAATACAAGGGAGGGAATGTTCACCTTCCATCCAGAGTTAGAGAAAACACCAAATGTATTCCTGTTTAAATTAAATCCATTCATGCATTCAACCAAACATTATTCATGCCAATAATATCTAATTTTTTTTTAATAAAACATTCATATATATTCTTCACCATGTTCCTGGAATCAATTTTTTGTTTCACCTATTGATATCTCCAATATGTTAGTTCAAAAAATTTCTTAATTTCCTCCAAATATTTCTATCATTACAAAAATTTGGTGTCATTCTAAATGTCACATCATTTTTTTCCAACCATCTCCAAATATTGATCAGTAGATTACAGTTTTGGAAAAATATCAAATTTATGAGATCCATTGAATGTCTTTTTAGTCTTCAATATGAGTTCTCTATATGCAAATCATTAAAATATTAATGTTTTCAATATTCACACGTGATGCCATTGGTAATATTAAGTCTAATGTTCAAAAAAGTATACATGATTTATGCCCCGCCACATAGTATCTTGATAAATTTCCATATGATAAGAAGTAATTTATAGTGAAATAATTATTGAATTTAGTAAAAATATTCCATTTTATAAGAATCATAAACCCTTATACCTTTCTCCCATAACAGTTTCAAATCATCAATTAATATTTATAAAAATCATCGATATCATTTCTGGTATATTTTGGTCAATAGATCATTAAACTCAAAAAGACATATATTTCAGTCATAAACAATTGATGAGATAAGATTTAAATTACCTATATAATAGTCCATAAACTATGTGTGATAATAACGATTCGATATACATTCATTCAATCTATATATAGTCGTAGACTTGAACAACTAGATTCATTTTTTAATATAAGAAACTAGTGATCCATTTTGAACCACTATGGATAGGCTCATCGATGATGTATGTTTCCATTACATATTCTCTCATCATGATGAAATATTAAACATTTTGAATCATGTGAATTAGATAACAAAAGTTTCAAATGAGGAATTTTTAGAAGATACCAAAATTATTTTGCAGGGGTTTCTAAAAAAAATAAATCATCCTATAATTTATATTTAATCTTATACCATGACGTCCTACATTTAGAATAGTATGAAAGAAATTCTCATTAATTATAATATATAATACATCATTTGGGATGAAATGTATTTTCGTGTACACCAATCGCATTGGGGATAATATTTTATGCCCCTAATAATGTCAATATATATGATCGTTTTCTTTATGATGAATGTATTTCAACAATTGTACTAGCTCTGTAAAACTCTTATCACTTCGTCCATGTTTCAACTTATGTTTTATAAATTTTACCATCGTTGACAAAACCGTATATTCAGTACAACATGGATACAATTATTTTTCATCGGTACATTATAAACACTAAATTGTCAGTTGTTTCTCAATTTCCTCTACTTCAATATCATAAATAATATTATCATTATTATCAGATTTATCATCACCCATAAAATCATAATCAATAGATATGAAATTTTTCATGAATTCACCATGATAAATCCAAGGGTTGTTACTTGAAAAAATCATGAAAAATTAAATGATCTTTGATATCTCTAATTTTCAAATTATTCAGATTTAAAAATTTGAGGCAAAGATAGAAAAACAATTCATTTTTTAGAACATTTCGTTTTCAAAATTCTAAAAAAGCATCAACACCTTCCTCATATTTTGAGCATATTTGAGTAGTATTAATCCAACATTGATTTTCTATATACCACAGATATCAAATATAAATATCAAAAACAGTGATTGTAATTTATAAAATATTGAGACTAAAAATGACTTTGAAAATTATAGAAAACCATGAATGTGAACATTATAAGGAAAATAATAACATTTTATGAGAAAACCCATTCACACGAAAGGAATTAAAAATAAATTTATTTAAAAAATCTATCATAAAAAAATAAAATTATATAACATTATAAAATTATTAAAAAAAATTGTACCATGATTTCCATAAAACAATATCATTAAAAAAATATCTAGAATGAGTCTAACTAATTCATAATTGATTATTTATAAAAATAAAAAATTATTTATTGTAATTAGAAAAACAATATGATCATAAATTGTATAAATGTTAAAAAAATATCACATTAAACCTTATGTCATGGTACTTTATATGGTACACATTATTTCCAAACAGTGTACCCTATTGGTCTTATCCTTTAAAAAAATATACCTATCACCAATTCAACCCTTTTGCAATGACTTAGAGTACCATCAGAAATGGTTTTTAGAACTAATTTCCAATTTTAATCTCCAAACTATTTTTTAAGAAAATATCTCGTTTTATTATAAGATACATGTGTACTATCATTTAAAAAACATCTACTATAAAACCCATTACAAAACCCATATTACTATGTTAAATCACATAGAAAATATTTTTTCAACTCTTCCATGCACACAATGTTTCAGAATGGACATGAAGCAACTATGATATCCACACCTAATTAATTTATTATAAAACACATTGAAATGAATTAAAATATAGAAACAACCAACATCCACAAATCTTATATGTTGAATAATAACCCTTTGCAATAAAAATTCAATAAAATAATTTTAAATTTATCATAACTAGGGAAAATATATTGAAATAGAAAGACTAATTCATACTAGTAATAAAATAGGGACAACTAATAAAAACATTATAAAAGATATTAAAACACATGGAGAGATAGTTGGAGATGAGAATATCTATAATCAGAAGTGCAATAATGAAGCTGATAAAATATGAATGTATGAAGATGATAATTTAAGAATGAATACGAATTGATTGAACAATTGTTAGTTATAGATTCCAATCATATGAATGAATGGAAAGAGAGAAATGATAATGATTGTTGATTAACATAGATAACTCTTTGGTGAATAACATGATGTATATAAAAAATATCCTTATTCCCATATGTTAAAATCAATTATTAATAAACAATGTGAAATATAAGTCCTATTAAATATTTTTCAACTATTGAATGAAACTTTTTATTGATATTGAGATATTGAGGAAACCCTTCTTATGTTTTCTTTTTTGTAGTTTATAAAGAATGATTTTGAATGAATTATCTATAGAATAGATTTATGTTTATGATGATGATGATATAATGTGAAATAAGAAAATTTGACAGGTTGGATAAATTATCATATTATGAATTGGGTATTTTTTATTGTTACAGGTTTCTGAAATTCAAGTAAACATCAAACAAAAATAGTCCTTGAGAATGTAATTGAATCTACCTTTCACTTCTAAAGTTGTAAATTTTGTATTGAAAAAATTGTGTCACCTTCTTCATTTTCAAATAAAAAAATGTAATTTTTTATATTTCTGCCCCAAATCCACGATTTAATGTTTAGGGCAGTTATTTTGGGTGTCTAACTAGATATTGATGGGTCCTGAGGATTGTGTGTCTAACAAACAAATAAAATTGTTATTTTTTTGTCTCACCAATCAATTTATAAGAATGTGAAATTGGTGGGGGTGGGGGCTTACAAAAATTTGAATGTGGAATAGATTTTGAGGATTAACCATATTGTAATTGGGTAGGAGGTCTAACAATTTACTATTATATTCAATATCATCTATATTAGAGAGTACATGTTGGGGGTCCTAGAAAACAACAAAATGGGTAGTAACTATCATTGAATAATAACATTGTAAATCCTTTGTTTATATTTTCATTATTTAAATATTTATTTAATGTTTTTTTGAGAGACAAAAAAATAGTAGATTGAGGCTTTAACCGAACTAAATAGATGAACTAATGAGAAATTTTTTTTAAAAAGAAATGGGATCCCATATTCAACTATATCTATTATATCACAATGATGTGGTATCTAAAATTTTTACTTATAGTAAATGATTTTCAAATGGTTATTATGAATTTAATTAATTGTGAGAAAATATATTCTTTGAATTAATATCACAATTAATATAAATGAATAGATTATTTCAGCATAAGAATCAATATTGAAGAAATAATTTACTCAAATATTACAAAATTGTAGTGAGAAAACCACCATTATGGAATGAAATTTTATTTCACCACATATCCAAAAATATTGGAAATAATATCACATAATACTATTATAAAAACATGATGAGATCATATAAATATCCTCAAATCCTAAACCAATTATGGCATGATTCTTGTTCTCACAGGGAAAAGTTCTTGATCTTATCATATCAATATTTATAGTTCTCTTACTCAAAAAATATTTTTAAAAACCCATGTACTTATAAAATAATTTAATTTCATTATAGACTTAAATATTTAAATGCCTTATAAATAAGTGGTAATTATTGAAATTAAGGAATTTATACTGATCAAATAGTAACATGACCATAGGAATATTATCTTGACCACTAGGTAAAATAATCTTTCCAATAGAATAATAACATGACCAATTAATTTTTAAATTATATTTATGTATTTTATTTTTGAAAATATGATATATTTAAAACATGGAATTATTATGTAAAAATTTTGAAAGTAATAAATTCATTTTTGGTATTTTTATGACACGTAAATTTTTAATTAAAATTATAAAATTAATATAATTTTCTAAAATATAATATATTTTCATTTAATAGATTCATTAATTATTAATTTTGGTCTTATGATTATAAGATAATTTAATGAGACAATAATTTTTTCCAATGTGCCATTAAACAATTTAAAATTATAAAATTGGTATTTTTCGAATAAGTGATGATTTTAATGAAAATTAATTTTAACATATATATATAATTATTTTGGAAAATGGATTCATTTTTTGAATTTTACAAATCAAAAAATGGTCGTAATGAAATTTTGGGTTTTTTGGAAGCAGTTTATTTTTTGTGAATAGTGATATATGGTAATTTATGGTATTTAACGAACACTTGATATTATGAGTCAGGTAAGAATTAACGCTGGTGTACGAACCATAATCTCGAAATATTATTTCCCCTTTACATTACTTATTCTTGTGAATCAAAACAATTCATATTCTTGAGGAAAAATAATATACTAATGAATAATGTAATTGTAAAACACCCTTATCCTCAACAATTAATACTAACCCTCACCACCACTTCTCCTCAAAACATTAATCCTTTTATATTTTATAATTTTTTAACCATAACATTCCAATCCTCTTACCCACGTCAAAGAACTCATGGCCCCAGAAAAAGTCCAAAATTATTCATTATGGATGTTCTCAAAGTGAAGATTTCAAGAGGTAAAAATCCTCTTTAAATTTCCTTTATATTCCTTCTAATTTCATTACATTTCTTATTCTCTTTTAAGGAACACATATACTTGTGGAATGAAAATTATTTTATCATATATGTACTATAATGTTATAATTTTTATTTAAAAATTCATCATCAAACTACTCCTCTCTCATTCATTATAAAAATGAAAACATCATCTGTTATGTGTCAATTTACCGCCACAGGGGATGATACTATTTAGATTTCAATTACCACCTTAATGGTAGGTCATAAAACCAATATATTGGTTATATAATTATTTATTACACATATTTTATGTTATTTAATGATCTGAATCCATATATAAACATGATATTATATAAAATGATATATATTCATGATGGTCATAAAACCCATCAAAATAAATTTAACCATTTTCATTAATGTTTTATGTAATAATTTATCCTTATAAAAGATAAAAGTAAAAAAATTTATCATTTAAGTATATTTATTTTTTTAATATAATTTTATTACACTTATGGATTTTTTATTCCATTCGACTAGAAAATCCTTAGTGAACAAACCATAGAAACCATGAGATAAATGAACCCAAAAAATAAAAAATAACCAAATATTGTAAATAAATGGGTAGAATTATGTTATAAGAAGATCATATAATTAATTATAAATATTAATATTGTTTAGAAATATTTTAATAACACTCTTTTAACCATTATATAGGATGTTTTTACATGATTGATTTAATGAAATACTGTTATAGGTGACATTTATTGAAAATAATTATTTGAAATAATTATTTTTTTAATTTTCTCAAAATAATGTTTTAATGAAAGTAATATATTTTATGAATATTTTTTTCTTATTGGAAACTATTTTGTTGAATAGTGAGTGTTTTATCTATCTCCAATTCATTGGGGTTTTTTATTTTAGAAGTTGAATGTAGGGTTACTCCTAGAGTAACTATATTTGTTACACCATATGGTAGAAGTTGGGGTTACAATAATATATAACCAATTCCATGAGTAACCAATTTTTTTCTTGTTTTACATGTACTATGGAAATATCCTGGCTTTAAAATTTATATATTTCATTAGGGGTGATAAGTATATCTTGTGAAAATGATTCCATATGTTTATAAGTATTCATGGTCTAATAATTTATTTCCTTCCATTAATGTCTCATACTAATATTTTATTTCCCATATAATGTTTTTAATTTTACTTCATGGTTCTTAAGGATGTGTTAGATGAAATAAAAATCCAAGATAAATGTTGTCAATAATTTTCAAGAAATGAATTCATGTCTTTTTAATACATTTCTAATATTGAATAAATACATACTAATTTAGTAGTAACCACTTTGTATGCTTGTGGGTTTTCATGTAAGATTTATGAACTAATTCAATAAAATTCTAAACAAAAAATATCATATGGAATATAAATATTATATTCTACTTTTATTAATTATATTATGAATTTTTTCTAGCTTGTGTCTTTACAGTTGGTATCATTGAAAGGATTAGATATCGTTAGGGTTATGATTATTGTAAGAGATACAATAATTTATTTCTCACCCTATGGTTATATATAAATGATATAGAATGTAATAGTTACTAAGTTGAATCATTATACTTATGAATATTTAAAGGATTTTTCTATTGAAGAAACATAGAATTTAAAGTTCTAAGTCACAAAGAGGGTGATAAATTTCTGAATCAACAACCTAGAATTGTGGATATAGGAATAGAGAAACTTGTGATAGTGATAATTGAGTTGATGTAGGCTATAAATGGATGTGGAATCCATGTAAGAAAAAAAATTAGGGCTTCCATAAAGTCGAATGATGATAGTGAATCATTTAATGAGGCAACACCATCCTTTATTAGTGGATCTTCTGAACTGGTGGAGACTGTAGGGTGTATTAAAGCCCTTAAAAAGAAAATTGATGTCATGGGGTGTTCAGATAATCAAAAGGAGAGTCTTTTGATTTGTCATGTTGAATTTGAAGCTGACCAATTGTAGAGACCCGAAGCTTGACATACATGGACAATACATTACATTTGCGGAATACTTAGTACATAACAAAAACACACACTAAAGGATCGTAATAGTTTAGTGTCTTTGGAAACTCGGAACGTAATCTTCTAATCGTGGTGAAAGTTCTTCAATATCTCCCATAAAGGTCATCCCTTTTTTCTACCTAAAACCTTTCTTTATATCCTGGGGAAAAGAAAACATAAAAGGGTGAGCTCAAATGCTCAGTAAGGGTAAACAAAAGAAAAATCAATCACATCGTATACATAGCTTTTTGAAATCTTAACCTGCAAAAGAGCTCATAATATCATAACATGGGATATATCATAGATGTGAAATGTAATCCCAATAATCATAACTTAAAACATGAAACTTTGTGGCATACACACATAATCATAGAAAATCATTTCTTGTTAGTCAAGACTCATTGCCAAGACTATCTTAGTGGATAAAGTCCCTTTCTGAATCGAGTAACCCTCGTTTCAGTCCTGTTTCACTGAACCGGTATAACCTACCATTCCAGCCATGTCTATCTCATGAGATATAAAATCGTTACCCAATGCATTGGAGGGAGATATAGGTCCCACCCATCTTATAATGAATCCTTTCTTATGTGTGCCACATAATCATAAAACATACATCATCGCATAACACATGTAACAAAAATGGGATTCTTGAAACATCATGACATCATAAATCAATTCATATAAGATAAAGGAATTAATAAAAATAATTCCATCACAACATGAACAAATCAATTTAATAATAGGGATAAAAACAGAACCCTTTATTATCTTAGATGGAAAAATCATTTTGATAAAACACTTGAACTCCATTCTTTAGGAAAATATCCTTTCTTCTTAAAAATCAATTTCTTTTCACAAAACATCATGCAATTTTAAAAGAAATACATTTTATTGAAAATAGTCATGAAATCTTTTAGAGGAAGCTTCATGAAAATAAGGCTTTATAAAACAGTAGAAATCCGTTCGTGCCGTATAAGTTAAAAAAACATTCTTCGTACTTTTGTCGGAAAAGTCAAAAAGTACCTCGTACGAAAAACGACAAAAGATTCCTTTCATACGTATTACTAAAAACTCACATAAGGGTAAAAATGGATTTAAACAATTTTAGGTGGATGGAAATAATATTACATATTGAGTAAACATGGATGTGGATGATAAAATACACCCCAGTAAATACTTACGAATAAACAATCTCGGATAAAAATGAGATTGTGATATTTCCCTTACCTTAGGTCCGATTTGCTTCGTAAGTGTCCGAACCTCCTGTATAATGATTTAAATAATGTCATTTACTTATTACAGAATCATATTCATTGTTATGATATCATATATGGTTCACTTGTGACATTATATTACCCGTTCTTTTGTAAATTCCACGTTAAAGAAGCGTTTTGGGTAAAATCGTTTCATTTATCGTAGGTGTTCTGACTTGTTGTTCTTGACATTATTATTACTTATATCATGATTTACTTACTTCCAGAATATAAAATATGATTTATATATCATATATATTCAGTATATATATATATATGATAGATAGATAAATGAAATGAAAAAAAACACCGTTCATGGAGACGGTAGTCCGTACGTACGCATGAACGCTGTTTTCCTTTCCTTATTGCCTTGAATGGAAGTAAGTAGATGACATACATATATATACATAAATCCCGTAGATTTATAATGTCATATATTTCATTATTATTTCTTATATATACTTTATAATCATTCTTTAATGGTTAACATGGAGAATGAATCTCATCGCGTCGTGGAGACGGTAGTCCGTACGTACGCACGAGCGATGATATCATTTCCATAAATATTGAATTGAATTGGAGTGGATTATACAATATATCAGAATCAATATGATGTTGTAATAACTATTTATAGTTATTCTTTACACCATTATACCCATCCATGTAAGGTGGTGGTGGAAAATAGATTACACCACGGCGTAGAGACGGTATTCCGTACGTACGCACGCGTGGTGATTTCATTTTTCCGTAGGATGGATAGAAGGTGAATTAGGGTTGTTTCATACATATAATAACATATCAGTATATGAGTGATACTGATGTTATTACTTTATAATGAAACAAACTAAGAAGAAGAAGTGGAAGAAGAAATAAAGATGAAAGAATTGGTAACGGTAATTACCTCTTCTTTAAAGCGCCTCTTTGAGACCTCCTCTTAGGGAACTAAAATTGGTCTTTGAGGAAGACCAGAACCTCTAGGATGTTTCTAGGGAAGTGGAGAAGATATTTTGGCAGGGGTTGGCCGAGCTTGAGTGCTCAAATTGGTGTGAGGAGGAGGGGGAGGAGGTGTCCTTTTATAAGGGAGGAGAGGGGCACCTTAGGAATATCTCAAAATATTATTTTATATTAAAGTCAAAATCGGTTTATAATGGTTCCAAAGGGTCTTATTTCGAAGATAAGGTGGGAAGGGGTCGAAATCCTATCAACCAATAGAATTTAGACAAGTTTAGGATATTATTTTAACCTTATCAATTAAATTTAACTCTAAGTTAAATAATTTAACTTTTACCATGTCTTTTTGTTTTCTTTCACTATATGGTTAATCAACTTACTATAACATGCCAAACGAACCCCAAATTGTTTATAATTAATATATATATCCTTACCTATGTCATTTGGCCGAACCTTAGATTTTTAGAAATACAATAACAATTAATAATATAATATTTGATTTAAAAACTATTTTGTGTCAATTTTGACACTATTTGATATATTATTTTTGTGAAAGTCATAACAGAATTAAATATTCGAACCAAGTTGATTAAATCAACATTAATATATCATAGTAACCTAGAAAATTAGTGGAATTCATAAAAAATCTCAAATTACATTTATTTTGGTGTTTATAACATCAATTATGTCAATATTTCATTAATAAGATAATTACTGCATCATCGTTGTGTCATAAATAAATTAAATTATTTTATGTCTAACAATTACAAATAAAATACCATCATGTAGGAAATCTTTTTAGCTTTCTAATGAATATTTACAATCGAATTTATCTTATGTATAACCCCATATTAAAAATGATTTCCTTATTAAACTTTGATTTTAACTATTTTAACCTTTTTTAAATAAATTAATAATAAATGTCCTCATCTAATCCAAGTGGGCCTAAATGGTCATATTTTATTCCTAAGTTTGTTTTTGGTCGAATTACACTTGTCCAATAGAATTAGGACATGTGTTAGGGTAATAGTAATATCATATTTACCCTTAGTTACCCTATTTACTATTAACCGCGGTAAAAAAAGTAAAAAGTTACTATTCACCAAAAAATTATTTTCATCTCATTGAACCACATTTTAGTCCTTGATATTAACCGTGTCTCTCGGATTTTCGAAATTCCATTCACAGAAGCGGCAAAATTAAGTTTTATGAAAAATTCAGTTTTTTTAACTACCACTTAGTAGTTTCACTATTCATAAAAAATTGATGTTTTTCAGAACAATGCCAAAATTTCATCCTAAGATATATTTCATATTCCGAATTCAAAAATGAAATCTATTTTACCAAATTCATAACATAGAAGTTGCATTAATTAATTTTATAATTAAATCCCGCTGTTAAAATAAATAGCGTGTTTTTAGGAAACAATATATATCAAAAGATTGACACTTGATTATTTCTGGTTTAAATGTGAAATTACAACCAATGACCAACATTGTATTAAATTGTAAAAATATATTCTAAATATACATTAAAACCACTAAAATTAATAATTTATCACTATTAATTATTTTGATTAAAAAGTTGTTTTTAATTATAATTTAGTAATTTTTCACTATTCATCAGAATATGAAAGTTATCCGAAAAGTACCAAAATTTCACCTTAGGCTAAATTCGATACTCCGAATCCAGGAATGAAGTTCATTTTGAAAAATAAGATTTACAGAATTTTAAAAAGTGGTTATTACTATTCATAACGGCTAGTTTTAATAATATTTTAATAGCACATCGTTGTTTAGTGAAACTCGGTATTGCGTATTACACACGCTATCGAGGAAGGTCGCGATTGCGTGTAATGCAAGGCAAGACAAGGATGCGTGTTGTGCAAGCTCCTTTTGGTGTAGCGTACAACACAAGACATTAATAAAATTAAAAAGAATATTTCTTTATAAAATCTTGGGCTGTTACATTCTACCCCCCTCAAAATGAATTTCGCCCTCGAAATTCATCGGGGTTATAAATGGTTTACTATTCGAAAGTTTCTTTAATAGAAACCCACATCGTAAAAAGGAATATCAAAACCAATCATTAAAAACAAAAGTATGAAACGTAACGGTTACCCAAATAAACTAATCATTGGGTTTCCACATAGGTGAAAATATGGATATGGAAGAGAAATCTAACCATCATGTTCTGATGGAGAGTGGTAGAGAACATGGCTATGGAAAATCCAGTAATTACAAATCCATAGATTTGTGATGATATAAGGTACCATCTGATTCATCAGGTATAAGATCACTAGGACAACATTTTTTTGGTTTTCAAGATCATTTCCCCTAAAGTTGAAAATTTGAATTAGAATAAATGCTTACTTTAGTTTGGTACAATCTCACTGTTGTTCGTGCTTTGAACAATTTCCACTTCATCTCTTAAATAAATGAAGTTGAATTTGTTATTCGTGAAGTGTTAGCAGATCATGTGATAGAATGACAGGTCATTCCATCTATCTCAAACAAAAGGTTAGGAAAACTTATATACATAAGTCGATCTATAGTGAGATTAATCATATATGGTTCCTAAAATGGACTTATACATCATATATCATACTGCTTAATATAATAAAACTAGTTTCTACTAAACAGGGACTTCCTGTAGGTCAGTGGTAGGCGATAAAGGCCAGTCGCACTTCAGTTGTGGGTTCGATTCCCATAGCCTTGTCCAAAGCGATGGGCTGTCGCCCGTCCTGCAGGTTGTCCTTTTTCCAAAACTATATTACTATAACATCCCATCAATAATATCGAAAAAAAAATTCTATCCTTAAACAATACTAACTTACGTCCAACACAATCCATTCCAATCTTTAGGCTTATCCATAATACTGCAGTCCACTCTCATAACATAGTGAAAACGATTACCAGAGATTTAATACCATCGTTGATCCCCATATATCATAAGATATATCTTGTTGGACACATTCCAAACATTCAAAGGCCTTAATCTTGTACTCTCTTGAATACCCATTGAACCTTAGTGAAAACTTGAATGCAGTTAAAAGTTAACACTTTCCACATACCAAAATCCTCCAAATTCTATATACTCAAACCATGATATCACTTAGTCCTTATATCAATCATGAGCTCATGAATACTGTTAAACATTTCATTTTCTCGTTTTCCCTTCATTATGCGCATAATATCTCAATCACTTTGAATACCACATTAGACCAATACATAAATATTCCAATATTCCAAGATACAACATTATTTTGGAATCCCATTACATAAACACTTAATCATTCCACCACATCATTGTCATATTCAACATTGCCAATAGTGATCGCATGTGACTTCCCTTTGTACTTTGCCTTAAGCGGTTGCTCATGTCGATCATCACTAACCCTTGGATTAGGGCATTTATTGGCATAATGTCCCATCTCCTTGCACTTGAAGCATTGAAGTGTTGGTTGTGCGTTCTCTGTAGTGTTTGCTTTATTCACTTCATTAGAATCCCTTTTTCCATTACTTCGACACTTAGCTGCTCGATGACCTTCTTTTCCACACTTAAAACATT
This sequence comes from Viscum album, assembly GCA_963277665.1. NCBI lineage: Eukaryota > Viridiplantae > Streptophyta > Magnoliopsida > Santalales > Viscaceae > Viscum > Viscum album. Next base: position 1,666,527,613 of record OY728156.1, read on the forward strand.
TTGTAGTCCCTTTAAGACAATCTCCACCATGATTCTTTCCACACTTTGTGCATAAGGAAACATTCATCTTCTTTTCACCATTATTCTGAGTTTTCTCCTTGAACTCCATCTTTCGTTTCTTGTCAAAACCATGAGATGGATATGTAACACCAACTTACATTTCTACCTTGATAGCACAACGCACAATTTCTTCATAGCTACTGAAGTCTCTTATAGCTAATGCCCTTCGAAGACTTGGTTTTAAGCCACTGAAAAATCGATCAACTTTACTTTCAGGTTGGATGATAATGCCAGATGCATACCTTGCAAGTCTTGTAAAATTTGCTTCGTATATACCAACAGATTCATCATCCTTTTGCTTTAGTTCAAGAAACTCCGTCTCCATCTTTGTTCTAAGAATACGAGGGAAGTACTTACTGAAAAACAAGTTCTTGAACTCGTCCCATTCCATGGAATCAATTTCATCTCTTTGCCTCGTATTCTTGATAAGATTCCACCATTGATCAGCTTCACCTTCCAAACGATATACTGCTAAGATGACTTTATCATGATCAGAACATTGAAGAACTGAAAATATCTTTTCAGTAGTACTGATCCATTGTTCAGCCACAAGTGGATCAGAAGACCCACTGAAAGAAGGTGGGCGTTTCCTCATGAAGGACTCAATAGAATATTGTTCCCTTATCTGCTCATTTGGAAGTCCAGAATGATTCATAGCTTGTGTAAGTATAGCAATAAGATTTTTCACTCCATCTCCCATAACATTTGTTTGTTCAGGAGGGCTATCATTGCATTGTCCATTGCATTGATCAACACGATTCCTTCGGGTTCCAATCATCGTCTAAAATCCCAAAAGAATAGTGTGAGAGGCAAAAATAATGCTAGGGAAAACCACATAATAAAGGGGTAGTACCCTCAATATCAAACATCTTAGGTTAAATTCGAAGATCGTTAGCGCAATTCTAGGACTATAACCTATACATATACTTAACCTTAGAGACATCCCTAGACATACCTTAGAAATATCTCTAGGGATCTCACTAACGTTTTCGCATCCTAGTTTCCAAAGGTTGACTAAACCTTTCCTCTGATACCAACTGTAGAGACCCGAAGCTTGACGTACATGGACAATACATTACATTTGCGGAATACTTAGTACATAACAAAAACACACACTAAAGGATCGTAATAGTTTAGTGTCTTTGGAAACTCGGAACATAATCTTCTAATCGTGGTGAAAGTTCTTCAATATCTCCCATAAAGGTCATCCCTTTTTTCTACCTAAAACCTTTCTTTATATCCTGGGGAAAAGAAAACATAAAAGGGTGAGCTCAAATGCTCAGTAAGGGTAAACAAAAGAAAAATCAATCACATCGTATACATAGCTTTTGGAAATCTTAACCTGCAAAAGAGCTCATAATATCATAACATGGGATATATCATAGATGTGAAATGTAATCCAAATAATCATAACTTAAAACATGAATCTTTGTGGCATACACACATAATCATAGAAAATCATTTCTTGTTAGTCAAGACTCATTGCCAAGACTATCTTAGTGGACAAAGTCCCTTTCTGAATCGAGTAACCCTCGTTTCAGTCCTGTTTCACTGAACCGGTATAACCTACCATTCCAGCCATGTCTATCTCATGAGATATAAAATCATTACCCAATGCATTGGAGGGAGATATAGGTCCCACCCATCTTATAATGAATCCTTTCTTATGTGTGCCACATAATCATAAAACATACATCATTGCATAACACATGTAACAAAAATGGGATTTTTGAAACATCATGACATCATAAATCAATTCATATAAGATAAAGGAATTAATAAAAATAATTCCATCACAACATGAACAAATCAATTTAATAATAGGGATAAAAACAGAACCCTTTATTATCTTAGATGGAAAAATCATTTTGATAAAACACTTGAACTCCATTCTTTAGGAAAATATCCTTTCTTCTTAAAAATCAATTTCTTTTCACAAAACATCATGCAATTTTAAAAGAAATAAATTTTATTGAAAATAGTCATGAAATCTTTTAGAGGAAGCTTAATGAAAATAAGGCTTTATAAAACAGTAGAAATCCGTTCGTGCCGTATAAGTTAAAAAAACATTCTTCGTACTTTTGTCGGAAAAGTCAAAAAGTACCTCGTACGAAAAACGACAAAAGATTCCTTTCATACGTATTACTAAAAACTCACCGAAGGGTAAAAATGGATTTAAACAATTTTAGGTGGATGGAAATAATATTACATATTGAGTAAACATGGATGTGGATGATAAAATACACCCCAGTAAATACTTACGAATAAACAATCTCGGATAAAAATGAGATTGTGATATTTCCCTTACCTTAGGTCCGATTTGCTTCGTAAGTGTCTGAACCTCCTGTATAATGATTTAAATAATGTCATTTCCTTATTACAGAATCATATTCATTGTTATGATATCATATATGGTTCACTTATGACATTATATTACCCGTTCTTTTGTAAATTCCACGTTAAAGAAGCGTTTTGGGTAAAATCGTTTCATTTATCGTAGGTGTTCTGACTTGTTGTTCTTGACATTATTATTACTTATATCATGATTTACTTACTTCCAGAATATAAAATATGATTTATATATCATATATATTCAGTATATATATATATAATAGATAGATAAATGAAATGAAAAAAAAACACCGTTCATGGAGACGGTAGTCCGTACGTACGCATGAACGCTGTTTTCCTTTCCTTATTGTCTTGAATGGAAGTAAGTAGATGACATACATATATATACATAAATCCAGTAGCTTTATAATGTCATATATTTCATTATTATTTCTTATATATACTTTATAATCATTCTTTAATGGTTAACATGGAGAATGAATCTCATCGCGTCGTGGAGACGGTAGTCCGTACGTACGCACGAGCGATGATATCATTTCCATAAATATTGAATTGAATTGGAGTGGATTATACAATATATCAGAATCAATATGATGTTGTAATAACTATTTATAGTTATTCTTTACACCATTATACCCATCCATGTAAGGTGGTGGTGGAAAATAGATTACACCACGACGTAGAGACGGTATTCCGTAGGTACGCACGCGTGGTGATTTCATTTTTCCGTAGGATGGATAGAAGGTGAATTAGGGTTGTTTCATAAATATAATAACATATCAGTATATGAGTGATACTTATGTTATTACTTCATAATGAAACAAACTAAGAAGAAGAAGTGGAAGAAGAAATAAAGATGAAAGAATTGGTAACGGTAATTACCTCTTCTTTGAAGCGCCTCTTTGAGACCTCCTCTTAGGGAACTAAAATTGGTCTTTGAGGAAGACCAGAACCTCTAGGATGTTTCTAGGGAAGTGGAGAAGATATTTTGGCAGGGGTTGGCCGAGCTTGAGTGCTCAAATTGGTGTGAGGAGGAGGGGGAGGAGGTGTCCTTTTATAAGGGAGGAGAGGGGCACCTTAGGAATATCTCAAAATATTATTTTATATTAAATTCAAAATCGGTTTATAATGGTTCCAAAGGGTCTTATTTCGAAGATAAGGTGGGAAGGGGTCGAAATCCTATCAACCAATAGAATTTAGACAAGTTTAGGATATTATTTTAACCTTATCAATTAAATTTAACTCTAAGTTAAATAATTTAACTTTTACCATGTCTTTTTGTTTTCTTTCACTATATGGTTAATAAACTTACTATAACATGCCAAACGAACCCCAAATTGTTTATAATTAATATATATATCCTTACCTAAGTCATTTGGCCGAACCTTAGATTTTTAGGAATACAATAACAATTAATAATATAATATTTGATTTAAAAACTATTTTGTGTCAATTTTGACACTATTTGATATATGATTTTTGTGAAAGTCATAACAGAATTAAATATTCGAACCAAGTTGATTAAATCAACAATAATATATCATAGTGACCTATAAAATTAGTGGAATTCATAAAAAATCTCAAATTACATTTATTTTGGTGTTTATAACCTCAATTATGTCAATATTTCATTAATAAGATAATTACTGCATCATCGTTGTTTCATAAATAAATTAAATTATTTTATGTCTAACAATTACAAATAAAATACCATCATGTAGGAAATCTTTTTAGCTTTCTAATGAATATTTACAATCGAATTTATCTTATGTATAACCCCATATGAAAAATGATTTCCTTATTAAACTTTGATTTTAACTATTTTAACCTTTCTTTAAATAAATTAATAATAAATGTCCTAATCTAATCCAAGTGGGCCTAAATGGTCATAGTTTATTCCTAAGTTTGTTTTTGGTCGAATTACACTTGTCCAATAGAATTAGGACATGTGTTAGGGTAATAGTAATATCATATTTACCCTTAGTTACCCTATTTACTATTAACCGCGGTAAAAAAAGTAAAAAGTTACTATTCACCAAAAAATTATTTTCATCTCATTGAACCACATTTTAGTCCTTGATATTAACCGTGTCTCTCGGATTTTTGAAATTCCATTCACAGAAGCGGCAAAATTAAGTTTTATGAAAAATTCAGTTTTTTTAACTACCACTTAGTAGTTTCACTATTCATCAAAAATTGATGTTTTTCAGAACAATGCCAAAATTTCATCCTAAGATATATTTCATATTCCGAATTCAAAAATGAAATCTATTTTACCAAATTCATAACATAGAAGTTGCATTAATTAATTTTATAATTAAATCCCGCTGTTAAAATAAATAGCGTGTTTTTAGGAAACAATATATATCAAAAGATTGACACTTGATTATGTCTGGTTTAAATGTGAAATTACAACCAATGACCAACATTGTATTAAATTGTAAAAATATATTCTAAATATACATTAAAACCACTCAAATTAATAATTTATCACTATTAATTATTTTGATTAAAAAAGTTGTTTTTAATTATAATTTAGTAATTTTTCACTATTCATCAGAATATGAAAATTATCCGAAAAGTACCAAAATTTCACCTTAGGCTAAATTCGATACTCCGAATCCAGGAATGAAGTTCATTTTGAAAAATAAGATTTACAGAATTTTAAAAAGTGGTTATTACTATTCATAACGGCTAGTTTTAATAATATTTTAATAGCACATCGTTGTTTAGTGAAACTCGGTATTGCGTATTACACACGCTATCGAGGAAGGTCGCGATTGCGTGTAATGCAAGGCAAGACAAGGATGCGTGTTGTGCAAGCTCCTTTTGGTGTAGCGTACAACACAAGACATTAATAAAATTAAAAAGAATATTTCTTTATAAAATCATGGGTTGTTACACCAATGGTTGATAATGGTCAAGAATATATGGGATAGCGAGGAGATTCATTCCTTGTAATGTGTTGAGTTTATGAATATCATTCATGAAAATTATCTTTTCTTTTGTTCTATTAAGGTTGGAAATCCAATTACATGAATTATTTAAAAAATATTATGATTTAGTTGACGTGAATGATGAAAAAATCACTAGAATGGGAAGGTACGATCCAAATCTTATTTATGATCTTGATAGTAAAATCAACAGATTTTACTAATGATTGAAGACACGATATAGAAGGGAATTAGACTCTATTGAATTAAAAATATATGAGTAAATTTTTTGATGTGTAGAGATTGTATCTATAGAGGTTACTAATGATCACATTCACTTTATAAATAATTAGAAGAAAAGGTCATGATGACTATAAATGGGTAAGAATCAATCACTTAAATATGAAGGTATGAAATTCTAATATCTTGTTTGAGGAAAGTGTGGTAAAACACAATTTATATTCCTTAAAACAATTGAAAAGTGTTTTTGATGTGTAACATTATGAAATATAGACCATGATTGTAATGAAAATTATCTTAATATTAATTTTGAAAAGAAAATTGAAAAGTGTTATAAATACGTTGTGATTGGGAATTATGTGAATACCTTTCCAGATAATGATCTAAATGAAGGGAATAATCCATATTATAAGTAGAATGGTGCAGCAAAACAACATGTTGTTATATCATCTGATGGTGGGCCATCCAATGAAATTGTATTATGTACATTTTTTTCACTCAGATTTTCCTAATGTTTTGTTTGATAAGGGGTCCAATCATTCCTTTATTTCGATGTAATTTTCTGGTAAATCTACAATTTTAAGTCAAAATATTGAAAATGAAATATAGTAAAAAGAATGTGGGAAAATTAATCAAAATGTTACTATAATAATATATGAGTTATTATCATTGGAAACAACTTACCTACAAACAAATGCATGACATAATAAAGAAAATTTGCACTATACTACATCCTTTTGTTTTCAGAATTTTATGAGGAGCCCAAGAGACACATGTGGATAGTACCAGACATACGATGAGGTCATTATTCTTATGGGTATCTATAAAAATACTAGTTCTCTATTCATCCATTCGCATTTGGAGATATTTTATCTCAAAAGATGGATTAGTGGTGCCCCATCCTTCGTCGAGGTTGTGTTAGTATAAAAACCCCCTAGGAGTGTGACAGAGGTGTGAAGATTCCTTGAGCTAGAAGGGTATTACAAGAGATTCAATCTATATTTCTCTACGATATCATCACCAATTACACCTTTTACCTAAAAGGGGATGCCATTTTTATGGAAGGAGAAGTGATAACTTTCTTTCCAGTAGTTGAGGCAGAGTTTCACGGGAGCCCAGATCTTGAAACTGATATAGGCTGACGAGTACGTAGTTTTTTATGACATATCTGGAATCTGTCGTGGATGTGGTTGGACAGAGATAAGTGTTGTTACCATTTATAGTAAACTCCATATGAGGCTACAAGAGTATAACTATGCAACCAATGATCTTTGGTAGGTAGTGGTAGTCTTCAGGTTGATGATGTTGCGACACTACATCATGGGTGAGCAGTTTACCATCTATTATCACCATAAAAGTCTCTTGTAAATATTTTCACAGATATATATGAATTTGATGTATAGGATATGGATAGTGTTCCTCCAGTATTATGAGTTCATTATCATCTATAAACATAATAAGTGAAACCCTATGGATAATTCTCTAAGTCAGAGATTGAGTTCACACCTGCTATGTGAGGAGTCCGAGAAGTTGGCCTCGTTACAGATATCTTCCTTGGATGGTGATGATGTAGCATTCCTTCAGTCAGTAGATTACACTCCTCCACTCTTACGGAGAGTCGCAAAGGAATATCTAGGAGATATCTACTAGGAATATATACATGATCATTTTTTCAAGGAATTTACTCCTGATAGATATTCAAAATATGTGGCGAATGCCATTATTTTCAAAGGAAGTATTATTTAACCAGAATCATTACAAGAAGTGGTTCTGAGGGTGTTTTATACATCCCCTATGGTGGTACATCCTGACATGGAAAATATTTACTAGGAGATTCAACGTTAGTTCTAGTGGATATAAATAGTGAAGGCAGTAGCCAATTTCATTTTTGGATGCCTTAAATGCCAATAGGTAAATTCCGAGCACCATATTTATTAGGATTTTCACACATTCTAGTGGTTCCGAGGTGGAAGTGGGGCAGAATATCGATGGACATCATTATAGAATTTATATGAACGTCCAAGGATCACGATCCCTTTTGGTGATCATAGACCTACTCACAATGTCGGACCACTTCCAAACATTCATGGAGTATATTTCAGAAGTTACATTGGGATACCTCTACATATAGAGATAGTTCAGATTCATAGATTCATATAAATTATAATTTCATATCATTATGCATGGTTCACATCCCGATTGTTGTTGGGATTTCCGATGGAGTATGGGGATCATTTATTCTTGAGCACATCATTTCTTCCCTTGAAGGATAACAAGAAAAAGTGAACCATTCACTTATTAAAGGATATGATGTGGGCTTTATCATGGAGATTTGTCAAATATGTGAGGAACACATACCACTAATGGTTTTTTTGTACAACAATAGTTACCAATCCACCATTGGTATGTCAATGATCGAGGATTTATATTGGCGACCATATCGGTCATTGCATTGCTAGACAACCCAAAATAGTCAAGACTCATGGCTCTAGAGATGGTGTATGCTACCATGGAGAAGGTGAATATCATCCATGAGTAAATGAATACTTCCTAGAGCCAACATATGTATTATGTTGATAGATGACCAAGACCTATGGAGATCGAGGAGGGATACCATGTCTTTTTTTAAGTCTCACCTCGATTAGGGTAGTGGGGAATTTTTCAGGGTGGAAAGTTGTCAGTAATGTTTATAGGAATATTTCAGATAAATTAAATAGATGGAGAGGTGGTGTATCAAATATCTCTATCATCATAGTTGCATCAGGTACATGATGTCTTCCATGTGTCACAATTGAGGAGGAATGTGCATGATCAGTCTCACATAATTGACTAGGGTGAAATCTACATTGATGATGGTACATCAATTGCTATATACCTAGTGGATATAGAGGATTAGAAGGATAGGATCCTTAATGGATGAAAAATTACTTCCATTCATGTCCATTGGTAGAACGTTATTCAATAGAAGAGCACATGGAAGTAGGAGGCTCAGATACGTGCTCAATACCCACATATTTTTGAGTGGCCTTTGGTTTTAGATTTTTGGGTATTTAAATTCCCAAGGATAGGAGAATTCTTTGTGTCCTATTTTTCCATGTATTATATTTCTATTTAATAGATTGAATTATTTTGAGAACAGGAAATGATATGGTGTGTGATTCTAAGGCCTAATGTTCCCTAATTAAATGTATAAAATAAATTATTCATTAAATAGAAATCGCCATAAGATTTCCTGAAAAAGCTAGATAACTTTTTAATAGTTGCTCAGATCAGAAATCTGAGGGCATTTTTCCATTCAGAGCAAATAATTTAACTTAGGTAAGGTAAAAAATTTGTCGACATGGGTCTTTTATAAAAGAAAATTTTTGGATGCTTGATGAAAATAAAATTAATTAAGAATTTATTTTATTTTAAACATTTTAATGATGCAATTAAGAATGATATGGTTTAAATTAATTAAGATCCCCAGGTGAGGATTAGAACATTGGAAAAGTCCCATGATTCCTATAGAGTTTGGGAGGGGAGCCACCCCCCATGGATAATTCTGAATAAATGGTGATGAAATGTCAATTCGTGATTCAATTTTGCAGTAAGGTTGGAGGACCTCTTTAATGATAGCTACAGATCCAATTATTGTCGATGATCAAGGTAGGGGTTGTTATTTAAATTTCCTTCTTTTCCTAGTTAATTTATTTAACGATGAATGAAGATAAAACCAGGAACTAGTGACCCGTGGTACAATCGTTCTAGCAGGAGTGTTTTTGATTTGAGGGAAATTACAGATGATTTTTTTTATTTTAACTATTGTACTAATTTTTTATCTTGGATATTATAAGAAGAGTAAATTAAGGAAAGAATGCACAAAAAACAAGTTTTTTTCTCCGTATTCTATTTTTTGTTTTCCTCAATTCATTCTTTCTGTTCATTGCATTCTTCATGAAATAATAAACATATGATCCTTACATGCCCATTTATTGGCGCAACGGTCCCAAATTTGAGATCTTGAATCACGAATTTCTAGAGGAAGTGTGACAATGATTTTAGAATATGAATGGATATTGATTAGGATAAATAAATATTTAAATGTTCTTCATTCGGATGATCAAAATAACTTTTCAGGACCAATAAAACAGTTGAAAACTATAGATTCGGTGTTACCATGGCACATAGATTTCTGATATTAATTTTCATGGAAAAAATGGCTAGATAGAGAATAATATGATCAACTAAAGAGCCATATGAGGAATTAGTAATTTTATAAATTCACTGAGCATGTTAAGTGTATCCCAATGAAAACGGTGTGGGGTGGGCTCAACAATATCTAGTGTTTTGGTGAGATAAAGTTTGAACACGACCTGCAATAGTTTCCACATGGTGTGTGGAACTTATACAGGACTCAGAATGTATCATGAATGATAAATGGAAATAAAGTTTAGTGCACAACATGTACTCCATAATATGGACATATCATTAAATTTATGTGGGTTTCCATATTTATCGGTAGTAGGGTTTGTAGACACCCGTCGATGTTTTTTACAGGCATATGACCAGCGTACATTGAGGAGACCTCGGATTATCAGGCATTGCATGTGAACCTTCATAAATGTCATGTACTCCCTTTTAATATGACATTTCTTCTAACATGGGTTATTGTAAATGGGTAGTAGCAGGGTCATGGGACCTAGCGTACAACCCTTCTACTAACAATGTAATTTCAGGTACATGGATTGATCTCCTAGTCCATCATATCTCGAATAAGTTTCGTTTGAATTATTTAAAATTATTCATTCCACCGAAGGCCAGTTATTTTTTCTTATCTTCAAGAGAAAGATCACATGATCTTGAATTTATGGATAGAGTCAGAAATCCCCTCTTACAGGACCATAGAAGGATCTATGATCCATTCTTGTACCCTATGTAAAGTCATACTATCAGCATAACCAATCCTACTAAACGTCATTAATCTACTTAGCAGGTGAAAATCTGGCTGAGTCGTGGTATATAACAAGGCCCTGGTCGTGATCCTCATCCATATATTGTGATTTTTTCAACTCAATAATTTAATCTACTTAAATGAGTGTATTATTTCTCCCATCAGATCTATCAGTGAAACTATCTCTCTCTTGTCACTCATAAAAATGAATTGTACTTCTCAAATAGATTTCATTATATCTATGATCCTTGTTACGTAAGTTATCCGAGATGAGTGATTCATGGGATCTTTATACTAAATCATTAACATGCGTATGTGCTCGTTGTGAATTACCTCAAGACTATGTGTCTATGTTTCGTGTATATATTTATATTTTAATCATTCTATATGTTTTGATGACATATACTTTCTCGATATAACAATACCGTAATATTTTATATTTCTTAGTGGGTTTTAGGGTCTCATATTGATTATTTTTATTATACTCACCCCTCGACAGGATTTTTCCACACGGGTCATGTCTTGTACTGATGAGAGGTCTTCTAAGGAGTCTAGGTTGGACCCAGATAGGAGCAGTCTTCGTGAGTCTCCCTAAAGATAGAGGTGTTCTTGTGGCGTCAAGAAGCAGTCCCAGTACCATACTTTTTTATAGGTTAGACTTTGTAGTTTTTAGACACTTTCTTTTCGAGGTCTTATAATATGGTCTATTTTATGTTACAACACTATGCCTTCCTATTATACTATATTGGTTGGAATTAGTTTTATGCAAATATTTTTTTCCATATGGATTTTTTATTTTAGGATTTGAAATCAGTGATTATAGTGTGTTTGTATAGGTACATATGAAATTCATCCCATGTTAGTGATATGCCTGCTTTGTGCTAGTCCCCAGCCCCTGGACTATTACAAGCATGTTTGGGGAGTCATGGTGCTAGATCCAATGGGATGGGTGATGATATAATATGTTTAAGTAATCAATATCGACAAACTATAAAATAATTAACTCATTGTCCAACTGTAGTCACATAATCTATGTGACATGGTGTTTTTTCTAAATATTCTATAATATTCGGTACAGTGACCCAGTGATTATATATCTCAATTTGGTGATGATAAATATTTTCACTGATATAATATATCATTCCATATTAAGGAACATGTTGCGGATCCTCATCAATTAACACACAATAACGTGGAATATGTGGAGGATGGGGTATATTTGTAGGATAAGAAATAATGGGGTCCAGAAACATATATGCATGAGTAGGATAAAGAGGAGGATAGGGATTTTCTAGAGTATATGGAGGAGTCAAATCAGTAGTAGAAAACATTCCTTCCATGTATACAAACATATCTTGTATCAATACTATGATCCTATCCTCTATCATTAATGGAATATCCTGAACATTGTCTTTCAATTATTCCATTTTTTAAACATATTTCTTTTATTATGCTTCACAATGTGAAATAAATATCTTATTGATACACAACATTGGTATCCCCATACATAACCCAGTTTTTTAGGATTTCCCAATGTTGTAGATAAAATAACCTATCAACCTTCGGCAATAATGACCATATCTCTTCTCTTCACCTAAATATAATCATAAATGGAATGATTGAAAAAATTGTAATGAATCATAATATATAAATATTTTATTTTACACCGATAAATAAATATTTATATTGCAATCTTATCACCTCTAAGTCTTGACAATTTTGTGTGATATCTTCATTTTCTTCTCATCTAATCCATCTTAGATTTTTCATGTCGATCTAGGGGGACGGAGGGAAATCTTATTTAGATCCTAATGACTAAGATCTAAGCTTTTGATGTTTTTCATCAAGCATTTGTTCTTACGGTAATTTATACCCTATCTGATATAATTTATCATAGTAAACATTTCTAGCTTGTATCACCTAATGAGATTTCATTTTTTACATTATATTAATAAAAATGAAATAATTAATATGATCATTAAAAATAAAAGACATCTAAAATGTTGCAATTAGCTTTTAAAAAACACTTATCACCATCCACTAGAAACAAATTTATTAGACGTGTATTGATGTATAAATGGATATATATCACATGGAATTTCATTCTGTCTATTCACAAGAATAGATTGTGACGTTAGTGATTATTTAAAATCCCTACATCTCCTATTAGCTAATGATGAAAATTTCCTCTTTAATCGTATATTGTTAGGTAAATCATATATCATCCGATAAGAGTGTGAAAAATAATATTTCCAAAATAGCCTCCCATAATAGTGATAATTTCACTTATTCAACACTTATTTAATCATCCGACAAAACACTAGCTATGATTTTAGCCTATAATGATACAGAAATCATGAATTGATGTGTATTTGTACCTCTTTGAATATCATTATCATCAAATTATATTGTTATCCATTGTTCATGACCATAAAGAACTGATAATTTTGGTAAACATGTGATTCCACATTTAAAAACCATCACACAATGTTTTCACCCATGGATGTATATGTCTCATTTATCGAAGGATGAGGAGGCTCATCAACCAAAGCATGTGTATGATCCATCATAGAAGAATCAATTTTATCATCTTCAAATATATATGTTCAATTAGACGATTGATATTTAATTATCAAAGAAATAAAATAATCATAAATTAGTATAAAAAATATAAAAATCCAACATCTACATACAAATGTAATTAAAAAATTATCATTTAAAAAAAATTAAACTATTCAAAATAAATCTGTATTAATATTTTTTATAGTTTACTAAAATTATAAATGTATTAATGATAGAAAAAAATGATATAAATTAAGGAATACTATATAGTATAAATGAGAGATTAAATGACATATTAAAAATTATTCAATTGGATAAATAATTTTTAAAACCAAATGAACTATTTTAAAATATACTCATATACTATATATTTTATTTTTTTTAAATGTTAAATTTAAAATTAGCTGTTTTCATCAAAAAAATAATTGATAAGTTATTTTAGAGTAATCATGGGAAACTAGACAAAACTAATATAATATAAACAAACAAATTCATTTATTAGTCAAAATACGTTTTTAATAAAGAAAATTAAATTTTAATATCTAACTTATGAAATATAAAAAAGTAAACAACAATTAAAAATATTATTCCTATAATATTAGGAATCTACTAAAGATTTTGTTTTCCAAAATTCCTTTGTCCTAATCATTCCGTATGGCATAATCCATATCAGTAACATGTTCACTAATATTACTAATTAATCATTCCATGGCTGTAGGGATCTCACATACGTGATAATATTTATTATTGTTATCATCAACAACAAAGTATTTTTTCAAGTAAAAAAATATCCCAAAATATATCATATTAATCCAATAATTGATGTTTCTTCATGTGTTTCCATGATAAAATGATCATTTGGGTATTATAATTTTTTTAGGGTAACTAGTTTCATTCAAAATTCATCATTTTTGACACCGTAGTTACCAAAAATCAATTTACACATAAATAATGTGACAAGAAATTTAATATAATATAACTCTCATATTTCATCTATTAAACAATCATATGTGACTGATGTAGAGATTTTGTTTTTTTTTCAACTTGCAAAATTCATTTCTAATGAGAACACTAACACACTAGAATTTTGAACATCAATTATGTTGTTCAGACCATTCATATGAAAAATATTTCCATTAATGTAATACTGGGACTATTTTATAAAATTTAAACTCATACATCCCACTAACTATATAATTGATTCTAATTCATCTTGTTTCAAGGTCTCTTTAAACAATGAAAAAAGTTTTTATGCTCATTCAAAATCCCAATATATTTTTCTTTGGTTAATTTTTTTTCAAACCGTTAAATTTCAAGGTTATATCTGGTTTATCATCAACTATGTCATTTATGATGTACAAATATACCTTATTTATCTATTAAAATATCAACAATATTACATTCAAACAACGAATCCCTTTTCCCCCATAGTTAACTCAATAATGGAGTCACATAAGAAAACTAATGTGCACCACATCAGAAAACTAGATTTTACAAACCTATGAAACCTCCTCATACGTATAATTCTGAATAATGGATTTTTCCTGATAATATTAATTCTTAACATAACCCATCAATATCTTCATCTAACATTCAAAAGGATACATACAAAATAGATATATCAGTCTGAATATACTTATTTATCCTGATAAATGAACAATTAAATACACCCTGATATCATTAAAAGATGGAGAAAAATACTTTTCGAATTGAAAAATTAACGAAGCCATAATGTTCGGTAAAATGAAAAAATTCTTCAAATAAATCAAATTATTATAAATTTAATTTGAAACATAACACACATCCATGCCATTCATGCTTAATTGGGTGGACAATATTCCATGCAATGCAACTAGTATGAGTTATTTCATCATAACATAAAAGTCATGAGATTTCATACCTATCAACTTTAACATTAGTAATGAAATAAAATTATATTTTAGAAATAACCAGGTGTCACATTTATATCATTAATACATTAAAAAAATGCATTTTTCCCCTTCTTGGATATAGTATAACATGATGGGGGAAGAATTTTTATCTTCTATCAGGACATGGATCCAACTACAAATATATTCCAATTTAGATTATATCCATTCTTGCATTCAACCTATATATATTAATTCCAATAAAATATAATAATGTTATCATCAAACCGCCAAATATATTATTTTCAATTTTCATGAAATCAATGTTATGTTTTACCTCATGATATCTCTAATATAGTAAGTTAAAAACTATTGACCATTTTTGCAAATATTTTTATCATTACTATATTTTTGTGTCATTCTGAATTTCACATCATTTTTCTTCATTATCTCAAAATACTGATATCTGGATTATGGTTTTGGAGAAATTTCAACCTCATATAATCCATATAAATCCTTTTTTAAATCATCTATAATTGTGATCTATAAGACAAAACGTTCGATGAAACATGTATATTATTTTTCTCTTGGGTTTTAATTTATAATATGTAGTATATTGATCACAAATTGGGAAATCATTATATCCATTAACATAGTGTCTAACCAAATTCCCTTATCTTGGGAGGTAATTTATAGTGAAAATAATCATTTCATGCAATTGAAAATATTCCATTTTATAATAATTTCCCACACTTATACATTCCACCCATAATGGTTTCTAATTAAAAATTAATGGTGATATTAAAAACATCAATAAACATTCGATCCTATATTAGTCCATATATCATTAAACCCAACATGAAATATTTTATCTCCATGAAAATGTCAGGAGATAAGTTGTAAATTACCAATAGAACATTTCTTTAACTATGTGTGATAGTAAGTATTTTATATGTTTTCATTCCATCTATGAAATGTCCCTCTCTTAGAGTTCAAAATTTATTTCCAATTGTTGGAAAATGGTAATAAATATTTTCCCCTACGGAAATTTAGATTGAGGACGTATTTTTCTATCACATATCCTCTCATTAGCATTCCATCATAATCTTTTTATATTACATGAATTATTTAGAGAATGTTTTAAACAAATAATATATGAATATTTAAATATTATTTGGTATGGGTAACTAAATATTCTAAATAATAAGATGATTTTCATTCATATTTTTATTTGATTTCCTACATTAAAGAAACTATGATAATTTTTTTTCTATATTGCACATTATCATTATAGAAGTCATGTAATGTCTTATACGCTAATACCAAATGGAATAATATTTAATTATCCTTATATAGTAAATTTGGAATATATTTTTCATTAGGAATACATAATTTTAATAAATGCATCTGCTCTATAAAAATCATGTCACTCTATCCATGTTTCACCTTCAGGTTTATCAATCCTGACACCATCAATAAAAATGTATGTTCTATATAACTCAGATATAATGATTTTTTAGCATCAAAATTTGAACAGTCGGTTTTTAGTTGTATCTCATTTTCCTCTACTTTAATATCAAATATAATTTCTTTAATTTTATCAGATTTATAATCTTGCAAAGTAGCATCATTAATGGATCAAGAATTCCTCCCATTTTCACCATTCCAAATCCAAGGGTAGTAAAATGAATTAAAACCATGAAAAATTTGAATCATAATTGATCTCTCTAATTTTCAACATATTTAAATTTATAAAATCAATATTTAAAAAAAGAGGTCATTGTTTCGAACATTTAATTTAGTAAATTCCAAAAAATCAGCAACAACTTCCCCATATTCAACACCTATCTAAAGTATAATAATCCAAATTTGATTCATTATCTATAAAAATTATGAATGATATATTTCAAAAAAATGTTGTAATTAAAAAATATTGAGATTATAAATGACATAGTAAAATATAGTAACCCTTGAATTGAATAATTTTAGTGAGAATATAAAAATTAGATATGAAAATTATTTAATGTTGGAGGAATTACAAAATTGATTCGTTTAAAAAATATCACAATGAAAAGTAAATGAATTTAACCTTATGAAATTATTTAAAATATATATGAAATGATATCCATAAAATTTATATCCTTAAAAATATATAAAAACAAAACATCTAATTCATATTTGATTATTTATAAAAAAATTAAATTTATTCTTTATTGAAATTAACAATGTAATCTAGTCATAAATTGGGTCTTAGTTTAAAAAAATACACAATAAACATTGATAAATGGTGATTTATATGGTACATATAATTCCATAATAGGGTACTCATGTTTTCATCTATGTTATAATGTTAAACCACCACCCGTTAAACCATTTTTAAATTCCCCAGGGTGCAATTATAAATGATTTTTACTACAAATTACAAATTTTAAACTCCTAACTACTTTTTTTTTAAAAAAACTCCAAATATATTCTACAAACCACAAATACCATGTCTTAAAAATAATATATTAATAAACAAATGAAAATCTCATATCTGGATTTGAAATTAATTGAAATAAAATTTTTCAACTATACCATGATCTAAATTTATCAGAACTAAAATGAACCAATTTTGATATCGACACTCAATAAATTAAAAACCCAACTCATTGGCCTGAATACAAATATCGAAAGCACAGTATCCAAATATATTATTTCCCATATAATAATGATTATTATGAAATATTCTGTAAAATAATTTTAGTCTAATCATAAAAAGAAGAAAATATATAAAATGAGAACAACTAATTCAGAGTGAAAATAAAATCTGTAACAAATAATAAACAGATTATAAATGGAATTAAAACCATCAGGTTGGAGAGTTGGAGATGAGAATATATATAATTGAACATGAAACAATTAAGATGAACAATTTATTGAATGTTTGATGTTGATAATGATATAATGAAGAACACATGATTGAACAATCATTAGATAACTATTCGATGAAAAAGAATGACCAAAAAGAGGGAAACAAAAATGTTGGAGGCCTAATTCTTAACAGTATTAGTTGTGTAACATGAGGAATATAACCATATTGAATTTATTAAGATGATATTATGATATTGAACCACCAGATTAAAGAAACCATATTCTTAGTTCATTGGAAAGAGAGAAATTAGATTTGAGACCTGATAATGTAAGATTATGTATTGAACACTCACTCAATTCCAAATAACAAATAAATGTTTTTTAATTTCAGTTTTAAAAATTAAAAAGTGAAAATTGATATTCACCACTATTTCACCTCAGTTATACTTTAATCGGTTTTAACATTTACCTTTCACGTCAGATGCATTAAATAATTGACATGAAAATATAGCAAATAACTATTTTTTGTATCGGTTTTACGAAAACACATTTAAAAAATTACTTTTCAAAACTTTCAATAGGAAATCAATGTAAAAATTAATATTCCTATATTTTCACATCAGTTATAAATAACCAATATAAAATATATTATGTAATAAACATTTTTTATACCAATTCATGTTATATTTTTACCATGACCCCTTGATTAATGATTTGACTGATTTTGGGTTAGATGTTGGTGGCGTATAAAATTACCATATTTTGATTAATGTGTCAGTGTATTCATATATCCTATATATAATTATGAATTAAAATAAGGGATATATTAATCAATTGAAAAATTGGTTATGAATGGTAAATTGACTAAATTTAATGTTGATAAATATTTTGACTTGAGATTTGGGTATAGATTATGTGTGCCTTCTAAATCATATCATAAGAAATGAATTTTATATAAATTAAAAAGTTCCATATTTTTAATTCATCTTAAATGCCATAAGATGTAAAGAGTTCTTCAAATGTATTACTTGTATGATGGAATGAGATAATGCCTTATTGAACTTACTGTGATATGTTTGACATGCCAAAAAGTTAATATGGAGATAAAACTACAGAATGGGGTGATTCATCCTTTTCATGTACTAGTGTGTAAATTAGAATATATATCTATAGAAATCTTGGTTTTACTACCAAATACATATTTTGGTAACAATATTATTTGGGGTATTTTATTATCAACTAAATAAATGTTCAAATATTATTCTTATTTGAGATAGTTTTCCTTTAGATTAGATTCTTTAACATCACCTCAAATAGATATTCTGGTTAAATGTGGTTCAATTCTCTAGTTTTTATGACCATGATCTCAGGATCACTTATACCTTTTGAAATTTCACTTAGATGTCATTATGATGCAAAATAAATTTCATCACTTATATTCATCATCAATTTGATGGATAGACAGAGTTTACAATAAATTAATTGAGGTATATGATTCAATATTATTCAATGGATGAATTGGGGATGTTGGGATAAACATATTTCCCTAGTTTAGATTTATTAAAATAACATTTTAATTGTAGTTTATAGACGGATCCCTTTAAGTCATTAAATTGGAAGTGGAGCATGACTCTAGCATTTTGGGATGAAGTGGGCGATGTAATTATATGGGTCCAAGATTACTGGACGAAGTGTATTATAAACTAATGATGATCTATCAACACATGAGAACAGATAAATGAAGGAAAAAAAGTTGTGTGGGTAACATGTGGAAAGGTAATTCTTTCAATTTAGCTGATTTTGTTTTTTATTAAATTACATATTGGGAAATTGTTTTGTATTTTTGAAATAAAGGAAATCAAAATCCATAGTTTGTTGAACCATTTGAAATTCAAGAAATATTTTTACTAGTTTCCTATCAAGTATCCTTTTCCTATGAGTTTATATTAGATTCACAATGGTTTTCCTGTTTCTATGTTAATAAGGAACGTTCTTTATTTATCTCATTTTTAGCCCAGATATAGTTCAAGTGGTTGATAAAATTTTATTTATAAATAAAATCATATCTAAATTCATTATCATAGATAGAATATATTGTTGAATAAGGTAATTCGCAAGTTTATGGTTTCATTAAAAAACCACATGGATGAAGTAGAAACACAAGAATCTGAAACTACTATGAGGGAATGGTATCATCTCTCATATAATAACAGAATAATAATTGTGAGGATGTAGCTTGCAGAATGTGGGGAGATTGTTCTATCTTAGGTACTTATAAAATAATTTTCTTCTTTATGTAATTGAATATATAAATTTCTTATATTTTTATAATGAAAAAAGTAGTATTTATTGAAATTATGGAATTTATACTAATGGAATTGTAACCTGAAAATTGGAATAGTAAATGACCATAATGAATATTAATAATGAAATTTGAATAGTAACCACACATAGGATCTTTCAAATATAATTTATATAACTTAAAATTTAAATTATCATATACTTATATAATGTAAAATAAATAAATATTTTGAAAATGATAAATTAAGTGTTTGTATTTTTTTGAAACATAATTTTCTATTTACAATATTATTTTTAATATAACTAATTAAAATAAAATGTATTTTCAAAAATAAATTCATAAAATAGTATTTTATTTACCACATTATAATATAATTTTGTGATAATTTGATTAATTTTTCAATGTTTCATTAAATGTTATATAATTTTAAAATCGTGAATTTCTGAATAAATGATTATTTTAGTTAAAAATGATTTTTCACATCATTATAAAATTACCTTCATAAATTGGAAGCCTTTTTTGAATTCTACATGTTGAAAAGTAATTTGGGTGAATTTTTAGGATTTATGTAAAAAATTGTATTTTCTTTGTGAATAACGAAATTTAGTAATTTATCGTATTTAACAATTTCATGAATTATTAATTCATATAACTTGTAAGTATGATGAAGGCAATATTAAATTAAAAATTTATTTTCCTTTTATTTTATTTATTCATGGGAATAAAAACTATTCATAATTTTTAACCAAAATAATAAACTAATTACTATAATAATGAGAAAACACCCTTATTCTACACTATAAAAACCAAACATCACGAACTCTTCTCCTCGCACCTAAAATACTTATATATTTCCAAATTTCTACCCAATTACAATTACATGACTCTTAAACATGTCTGACACCTTTTTATATCAACAATGGCACAAACCAAGTGTCTTAAAGTTCTTCTCAATGAGAATAATTGAAGTGGTAAAAATCCTATTTCATTTCCTTTCATTTTCCTTTGATTTAATTTTATTTTATTATTCTCTCTCCAAATCCCATTATCAATGTTGAAAAAAACTCCATTATAATATATATAAAATAATTTTAACATGTTTATGGAAAACAATTATCATCAAAATAATTCTCATATCTCTTTAATTCTAAAAATAAAAATATCATCCGTGATGTGTCAACCTATTACAATCCTCAACAATACACATTAATTTTCTATTATCACATTCAAGGGTGGTAGTAAAAAAATTATTATTGATAAATTATATTTTTATATGAATATTATATGTTATATAGTGTTTTTAAGTGTAATAAAAACATGATATTAAGTAAAATAATATATGTTCTTGATGGTTGTAAAAATATCCAAAGTGAAATAAATCAATTTCATTAATTATTTCCCTAATGATTCATCCTCGTATCAGAAAAAATAAAATAAGGTATAATTTAATTTTTTTGGAAACAAATCAATACCCTTTCATTCAATGTGTTTATTTTTTCATTTATATGACATGAGAATACATAATGAATTAACTGTGGAAAACCAATGATAAATGGACCCAAAACAAGGAAAATAAAAAATATTACTATTAAATGGATAAAATTGTTTTATAAAATGATCATATAAGTAATTAAATATATTAATATGGTTATATAATATATTAATAACAATAATTTAACCATTATATATAAGTTTTGAATACGTTTGATGTTAGACTAACATGAGGTAAGGAACATTCCTTAAAAATATAAATATAAATTTCAATTTTTAATAACATATGATGGAATTATTTTTTGAATGTATTCTTGATTTAGGATTATTCTATGGTTCATGGGTATTTTTTATGAAGAACGGTGGGACCTATATGTCCCTCCAATGAATAGGGTACATTTATATTGAAGGTTAACCGCATAGTAACTCAAATTGTAATTATTAGGGTTACACCATTAAGTATCCATGATGGTTACATCATAACGTAGTTTTGAGGGTTAAATTTAATGGTATCCCTAAGTTTTTCAATTCATATAGTAGCCATGTGGGTTACAATCTTATGTAAGTAATTCCGCATGTAACCTATGTGGTTTTATTTATTTCACAAAGATTTATATAACTCTCATGTTTTCTCAATGATAGTATATAATACCTTAGAGATTAGAAATATATATTATGAAAATTATTTTATATATATATAAGTTTTCATGGACTAACAAACTCATTCCTTATTTTTATCTCATGTTGATATCTTTAGGCTCATCAATTATTTTAAATGGTTTTTTATCAGTGTGTAAATGTCGGTAAAAGAAAAATAGAATCCTAGATTAATATTTGAATATTCTACCTGAAATGAATTCAGGTTTTATTAAAAACTATTGTAATATGAAAAAATGGATATATTTTTAATAGATTCCATATTGTATGCTTATGGTTTGTCATGTCTATTTTAATACCAAATTCCTGAATAATATTATCCAAAAATATGTTTGTGATTGTTATAAGTGTATTCTAATTTTATTTACTAGATTATGTAAACTTTTATGGATGAGTCCTTATACACCTATCATGTATCATTTTCTATGTGAAAATTTGTGGTCTACAGTTCCGTATAGTTATAGATTTAACACATACTAAAACATGATTCTATCATTGATTAAAAACCCATTCTAGACCCATTATTTACTATATTATTACTAAAATAAATTACTCCCCATCATGGATAACTATAATTAATTATAAGGTAAATGTTTCTAATTTTACATTTTCATGTCTAGTCCTACAATTATCATTGGGAAGGTGTTGGAACATGTTGTAGTGTGGTACTCATGAAATAATTATTGTTTAATATGAATTTTCACTTACACATGATATGAAAAATTTTATATTATATCAAATTATGTAACCATTCAATTAACCTTATAGAATTTTCTTAAATAAAATAAATTATTGTCTAATGAACATTATAATGTACGATGTTATATTTCCCCATAAAAAATTCACCATCAGTTTCCATATAAATTCATAAAAGATCCTTATTTATATAACACATCAAGTGATCAAAATAAAAAATTTATTCCATGTCATTATAGAATTTAAATGTAGATTTTTCAACACACTATACATTTCCAGATTCATTTCAGTCATTTCTCTTCTATAGATAAGTCCTTGATATATAGAAATATGTAGGTAGTTAGCCCTTTAATAATTGCCTTATATTTTCACTATAATGGATCCAATACAATATCATAATAACTAGCATGACCAATATAAACATCTAATTTCAAATATTTCAAGGTAATGTATCCTCATATAAACATATTTGGATGCCATGTATATTAACCATCTCCATATTTATCATATCACCTTGGGGTTAGCTTTGATTTTCAACCATTTTAAATTTGAAATTGATTAATTATATACATAAATTTATTACAAATTTTATTATAATTGATTAAATATCAAATTCCTAAACACTATTTTAAATATTCCAACCCTTTTATATTTTTAAGAAATTCATCTATAAAACCAATTCTGAAGAAAAAACCGTATACTAAATACTGTTATTAATTTATTGTGAATTTTCTTATCCAAATTATACAATAATATTAAAGGTGTTATTTACAAGTTACATTTTTATCTTTTTTTATTTTTATTTAATTGAGATTATCTGTCAAGATCTACCTTCGCCAAGATGAGATAAGGGATAACATTTTGCAAGATCCTTCCTTATCCATGTTGAAAGAGAGATAATGACCCCTGAGACACGCCTTCAATAGATCCTAGAGTGGCGACTAGCACCAACGTTATTGAATCACACACAAGATGGAAGGCATTTCCCTTTTTCTTTATTAGGATTGGGATATGATATAGTAAATCCCAATGATACCAAAATTGAATGTATAGGTAAATCCGAAAAACCATTCTCATATGCATGTTCCAAATGTAAATGATACAAAAGTAAGAGAAAACCCCAATAAGAAGTACCAAAAGAAGAAGAAAAACTGCAAAAACATGTGTCCCAATGTCTGAAATAGTATGGCCCTGCACGATCCTTGAAGTCCTCCTGGAAATCTGATAGCAGTTTTATATATGCAGGGTGAGCATACAAGTATACTCATTAGGGAAAAACCGAAGACTCTCATGCACAAGTGGGGAGGAATTCAAATTCCCTGTGAGAAAAGAGATAACCTAAACACATGGCAAGGAAAACTGTCCACCCAAGCCTCACCAAGGCACACTCCCCAAATAAAGAAAGTCATGTAATGAATAGTAATAGTAAATTGATATTTGGGTATGATGTACCACCTTCCCACTTGTTATTGATGACATCATATGCATCGATCCTCTCCCGCCATTCTCAGTGTAGTCCCACTGCCATTCCCCGCTCGCACACACCAGGCCCATCACTACCACATATCCTGCCTAAAATCACCTAGGCCACAACAACCACCCATAGCCACGCCTGAAAACAAATGTGCTAGAACAATTACTACCATGCCCGAAGACACCAGGGCCTTATCCCAAAGACTCATCGGAAACAACCTGCCTGCACACACCTGGTTCAACCACCACTACTAACCTGGATAATGAATATTGGGCTACAATGGAACTTAGGCCATCATAGCCTGCCTAAAGAGTCTTGGGATATTTGGGAAAGGGAGCAGAAAAGTAGCTAATAACCGACCACTCCTAGGAGTGTTAGGAAAACACCCTATCCCACAAAATGGGGGTGTTCAGCCATAATATCTCAACATGGGTGGGGCGCGATTAAGAAACATAAGAAATAAAATTATATAATCTATGTATAACAAGTACTCATCCCACCTAGGAGTTCCAAAACCAACTTAAGCACAATCACCGTTGTTACTATTCATTCAAAATAAACACCGAACCCACGACCATGTCACCCCTCATCTCGAAAAACATTTCTTCGTTGAACCCATTATTGTTTTCTTGTTTGAGTGATCCCATTTAAGTAAATTATGCACTACTGGGAAGATAACAGGCATAAACACAAGCTAGTGAAAGAGAAACACCCAAAAAAAATTTAAGCATTCACACCTGATTATTTTGTAATGGCACAACAACTAAGGGATCTGTGAGATCCCATAATGTACTTGAACCAGACCAATCCTCATGATATAGCCCCACAAAGCTTCAGATTCACAACCAACAACCGTTCCACAATAGAGGATCCCATCCCTATCCACATCTCTCTATAAGCATGGACCATACCAACACATGTACTTCCAAAATAGAGTAGAGAATCTTATAGGTTCAGGAACATCATTCATTAGGTTCTTCTTTCTATTGGTTAACCGGGGTAAAGACATAAGAATTGGTGGTCAATTGGCATCCATTTAACCAAACTAGTTTAGGAGATTAACCAATTTTCAGGTTACAGTCATTTAATCATCATAGAAGACATGGGTTCATTACTGCATAAGGAAAGACCACCAACGAACATGATTTTCAGTGATCATAAGACCATACATTTCAAAACATATAGAAATAAAGAAATAGAAAAGAAGAATTGTCAACCGCAGCCCATCGTTCATTAACAGTCTATTTATTATCTTTGTTATGGTTTGGTTTCATCCATTCCCATAGAAACAGTAGTTTACCCACCCCACATGATACACAGTAAGGAAAGACGAAGGTAAATTCCAACCTGGTTGATCAAGTTTTGAAGTTCTTCTCCATGCACCAAGAACTAGGGATGCATGACTTAAAGGAGAGGAACGTCAGGGAATCCAAGGGTGAGATAAAAGGCTCCAGAATAGGGGCACCACATTCCATGGTAAGGGTAAAGCCAAACTCACCAGGAAGAAAAGGAGACCATCCAAGAGAAATAAGAAGAAGGAATTCTATGAGAAATCCGGATGATATCCTGTTTTTACATTGTAACTCCCCGACACCAGTTACCCAGAGTCAGTGCATTATTACATAACACTGGCATGATCACAAGAAAGATCAAATCTTGAAAGACTGATTGGTTTAGTAGCCTTGGAAACACTAGATATAGTCATAAGTCTTACATTACATCATAAAATGAAAAACTACTACAACAACATATTGTCTCCATAATCCACACTCATATCCCACATAATATCCTTGCAGGCCATTCATAATTTACTTCTTCACTTCTTGGGAAAAATGAAAAATAGAAAAGGGGTGAGCTCAAATGCCCAGTAAGGATAAAAATATAGCGGAAACATTCATAAATAAGAATAAACATTTACGGCAATGTATACTAAAACAAAAGCCTTTCCATCTTGAACTTTCAACATAGTATGGCAGAAATAAAATTAAATAATTCCATTTACTTATTCACATGGATATTCTACTAATCGAATAATCACATGCAAAAACAATAACCACTTTCATAATGATGGAATGCATAATGCCAGACTAACATAACCACATAGCCAAGGCCTCGTGCCAAGACTACAAATAAGATTTTGCCATGGCCTTGTTCCCAGACACTAGTTATTTTCATGAGACCTACCGATGCATCGAGGAGCTATAGCGGGCTCCACCCGTCACATATTAAGTCCAATGCATTCCCATATGAAATGGTTTAAACATAACATAAACATTCATATTAAAACTAGCATACGAAATGTCAATACTTTCACCATAAACCATGAATGGTATAAAAATAGCACATCCATAGTCAAACTATCACAAAACCTTCAATACAACATAGAAGTTTTGTATCATAATAAATAAACTTCACATAAGCGTAAAATCCAACAAAGGATGTTGACATAGATGAAATCAAAACTCTTTTTAGAGAAATTTCTCTTTTATTTTGAAATCATTAAAGATCCATATAAAATAAAACATTTTCTTTGAAAATATTCTTATAATCTTGTAAGGGATGCTTCGACGATTTTATAATGGCGTAAAATAGCCGCACCCGCCGTATAAGTTAAGAAAACATTCTTAGCTTAATTTTTTTGAAAAGGTTAAAAAGCACCTTGTTTGGAAAATAACGGAAAGATTACTTTATAAACCTCTTATAAAAAGTCAAACAAGGGTATAAATGACATTAACCCATATTCTTGTGAATAGTAAAAATGTTTTGAAATACATTTTTAAGAAAAATGGATGTGGATGATAAAGAGATCCCAGTAGATTATTACGTATGAACAACCTCGGATAATGAAGAGATTGTGAAATAACCCTTACCTTGTACTTTTCCTTGGTTGGGGTAGGATAAACTCATGTATAATGGTGGAATAATTGTTATTAAGTTATATAAGAATCATATATATTAATATGATATCATATATGATCTTTTAACATTGATTTGTTAATAATATCTTTAAATTATCGTCGTTTCGAGTGTTAACTTACTCATTTTATTTTATATGTTTTGTTACATAAGCCATGTTTTTCATGGATAGGTTGTATATTTCTCATATACAGAATGATATCATGTCCTTAAACATCATATTTAAATCATCAAATGATAATTATACTTTAATGGATACGATGGAGAATGAATCTCATCGCGTTCGTGGAGACGGTAGTCCGTACGTACGCACGAGCGACAATATCATTCTTTTGATATTAAAATAATATATAAATGGATGGTATATAATATATACAGAATAATTAACATGTTATATTTATTATTTACATGAGTTACACATCATTATTATACCCATCCAAATAATAATATATTGAATAACAATTACACCACGACGTGGAGACGGTAAGCCGTACGTACGCACGTATGGTGACATGTTATTCAAAGGGTGGATAGAATACTGAATATGGTTGTACCATATTTATAATAACATAACAGTATATGTGAGATACTGGTGTTATAATTTTAGAATGGTAATAACAAAGAAAGAATAAGTGGAAGAAGAAAGGAACTTGAAAAGGGCTGGTGAAAACATTACCTCTTCTTCAGGTTCTTCCTTTTGATTTGATCAAAAGGGCTCCTTAGGATGGATTTCTGATCAAAATAAGGCCTCTAGGTTTTATTGAGGAAAGTTGGGAGAGTATTTGGGATGAGTTTGGCCGAACCAAAAGGCTTTTAAGGTGTGAATAAATGAGATGGAGGAGTTCCCTTTTATAAGAGGGGTGAGGGACACCGTTGGAAAAGCTAGAGATATTAGTCTATAATAAATTCATATTCGGTTTCTAATGGATAAAAAGTTTATTATTTAACTTTTATTGTGGGTATTGGTCTAAAACAACTCAAATAATAGAATTTAGACAGGTTTGGGTACTTATATTAACCTTATCTTTAAGTATTAACTCTAAGTTTATTAGTTTCACTTTTACAAAGTCTCTTTGTATTTTTATATTATATGGTAAATAATCTTACCATATACATCCAAGCGACCCCTAAATGGTCCATTAATGATGAAAATATCATGATATATGTCTCTTTGCCAAACCTTAGATTTTTAGGAAATTAATATCAATTAATAATATAATATTTGTTTTAAGAACTCTTTTATGTCAATTTTGACACTATTCAATAGTTGATTTTTTTGAAACTCATAACAGATTGTTTACTACAAAAAAAGTCAATTAAATCAATACTAATATATCATATTATCCTATAAAATTAGTTTAATTCATTAAAAGTATCAAATTATATTTATTTGGGTATTTATACTATCAACTATTTTAATATTTCACTATTATGGTAATTACTGCATCATCATTGTGTCATAAATAAATTACATTATTTAATTTCTAAAAATTATAAATAAAATATCATTATGTAGGAAATATTTTTATCTCTCTAATTAATATTTATAATCTAAAATCCAACATATATAACCCTATGTAAAAAATTGTTTTGCTAAAAGATATATGCTTGTGTCATTTTTGTATTCATTTTAACTTAATTAAAATAAAGTGTCCCTATCACCTACAAGTGGCACCATGGGGTCCCAAAATCGACCCAAAGATGCCTATGGTAGAAAAATTATAAACCAATAAGGCTAGGACACGTTTTAGGGTAATTTAGTATTATTATAATATTATTTTTTAACCCTTATTTACCGGATTTACCCTTAACCATGGTAAATAAAATATTTACTGCAGTAATTATTCAAAATGTCTAAATATAAAAGTGACCTATTTACACAATTTGAATATCATGATTCCAAATATGGAATCCAATTTTCTAAATTATGAACACAGAAGTGGCAGAAATTAATTTAAAATTAATTCCCGCTGCCAAAACAAAAATCGTGTTATTAAGAGATAATAACTATCAAAAGATTGACACTTGTTTATGTTCGGTTTAATTGTAAAATTATGTCCAATGACCAAAATTATATTAAATGGTAAAAATATATTCTAAATATACTTTAAATCCACTCAAATTCATAATTTTTCAATATTAATTATTTTGATTAAAATAGTTTTTAATAAAAATTTTGTAATTTTCACTATTCATCAAAATATTAAAGTTATCCGAAAAGTACCAAAATTTTACCTTAGGATAAATTCGATATTCAGAATCCAAAAATGAAGTCCATTTTGAAATATAAAATATATATAATTTCAAAAAGTAGGTATTACTATTCATAACGGCTACTTTGATTGGTTATGGTGTGTTAGAACTCGGTGTTGCGTACAACACACACTATCACATTATTCAAAGAGAAGCGTACCGTAGAAGCTTGGGGTGTTACATTCTCCCCTATTTCAAATTATTTCATCCTAGAAATTTCTAGAATACTTATCACATGAAAATACTCGGGTGGTTCTTCATCATAAGTTCCTCGGGTTCCCACGTTGCCTCTTCCATCTTATGGTTTCTCACAAAACTTTTACCAGACGCGTCGTCCGGCTTCTCAGCACTTGTTCTCTCGTATCAAGAATCATCACGGGCTCTTCATAATAAGACAGGTCGGGTTCTAGTTCTAATTCTTCATAGGTGAGTACATGTGTTGGGTCAAGCATTTATTTCCTCAGCAGAGATATGTGGAACACATCGTGAACTTTGGAGAGACATGGCGGCATTGCCAATCGGTAAGCTACAACCCCAATTCGTTCTAGAATTTCGAAGGGTCCGATGTACCTGGGACTCAATTTACCTTTCGTACCAAAACGTATGACTCCCATACATGGAGATACCTTCAGGAAAACATGATCACCGACTTGAAATTCCAAATCCTTCCTTTGATTATCGGCAAAGCTCTTCTACCTACTTTGAGCAGCTTTGATGTGATTTTGGATTACCTTCACCTTTTCCACCGTTTCCTCCACCAGTTATGGGCCTACGAGTTTTCTTTCACCAACGTCATCCCAACAGGTTGGTGTACGACATCTCTTCCCGTATAACGCTTCATATGGTGCCATCTTAATACTCGAATGGAAGCTATTGTTATAGGAAAATTCTACCAGAGTTAAATATTGATCCCACATACCCTGAATGTCAAGTGAGCAAGATCTCATCATGTCTTCTAATGTCTGAATAGTCCGTTCCGATTGTCCGTCTGTCTGAGGGTGGTAAGCAGTGCTCAAATAAAGTTCAGTATCCAGGGATTTCTGAAGACTTTTCCAAAATCTTGAAGTAAAACGGGGATCACGATCAGAAACAATTGATAGGGGTACTCCATGAAGTCTCACAACTTCATTAATTTATAGTCTTGTTAGACGTTCCATGGGTAGATCTTCTATTATAGCAAGAAAATGTGCTGACATGGTAATAATATCAACAATAACTCATATATCGTCGTTCCTTCTAGGAGTCTTTGGTAGCCCCATGAAAAATCCCATCGTAATATTGTCCCATTTCCACTCCGGTATGGGAAGAGGTTGCATGACTCCTCCAGGTTGTTGCCTTCCAACTTTCACTTATTGATAAACCATACATCTTGACACAAAATCAGCAATCTCCCTCTTCATGATGTCCCACCAAAAATGTTCCTTCAAATATCTATACATTTTGGTGCTCCCAGGGTGTATTGAGAAATTGGAACTATGAGCATCATCCAGCAATTCCCTTTTTAGGTCAGGTAAATCGGGAACACAAAGTCTCTTCCCGAATTTCAAAATTCCATCCTCATACACAAAGTCTCTCAATCTCCCATCATTCACAACTTTAATCTTCTTTTTAAATTCTTCATCATCGGTCTGAGAACTCTTAATCTTTTCTAGTAAAGATGGTTTGGAAACCATTTGAAAAATAATTTATTTTTCGCCTTCCCTGGTTATTCCCATGTCCATCTTCACTTGATCCATGAAAATTGGATCCCTTTCAATTCTCATATTGTTCAAAACTCCATGGTCTTTTCTACTCAAAGCATCTGCCACCTTGTTTTCTTTCCACGGGTGGTAGTGTATCATACAATCATAATCCTTGAGTAATTCAAGCCATCTCCTTTGCCTCATGTTGAGTTCTTTTTGTGAGAAAATATACTTCAAACTCTTGTGATCAGTATAAATCTCACATTTTTCACCGTAGAGGTAGTGCCTCCATATCTTCAAAGAAAAGATCACAGATGCAAACTCGAGATCAATAGTAGGATAGTTTTGGTCATGAATTTTCAACAGTCGTGATGCATAGGCAATAACTCTATCATTCTGTATAAGGACACAACCAAGTCCTTTCTTTGATGCATCACTATAAATAACGAACCCATCATTCCTCGATGGTAGAGTCAATATAGGAGCATTGACTAATCTTCTCTTCAGTTCTTCGAAACATTCTTCACACTCTTTTTTCCAAAAAAATTTAACCCCTTTACGTGTGAGCTTCGTTAATGGGTTAGCCAATCGGGCAAAATTCTGGACGAAACGTCGATAATAACCTGCCAAACCAATAAAACTATGTACCTCAGTTATAATTGTAGGTGATGACCATTATTGGATTACATTGGTATTAGAAGGATCAACAGAGATTCCATCTTTAGAGACAATATGGCCAAGAAAAGAAATCTCATGGAGCCAGAATTCACAATTGCTAATCATTTCATATAATTCATGCCTACTCAGTGTCTTCAAGATAATGCACAAGTCATTTTCATGATCTTAGTAGGTTTTAGAGTATACCAAGATATCATCAATAAATACCACCACAAATTCATTGAGATACTCCTTAAAAACTCTATTCATCAGATCCATGAATACAGAGGGTGCATTAGTCAATCCAAACGACATTACAGTAAACTCGTAATGCCCGTACCTGGATCGAAATGCTGTCTTCGGAATGTCTTCCTTCTTCACACACAACTGATGGTATCCAGATCGAAGTTCAATCTTTGAAAAATATTGAGCTCCATTCATTTGATCAAATAAATCATCAATATGAGGTAGGGGATACTTGTTCTTTATCGTTATAGCATTGATCTCCCTGTAGTCGATACATAACCTCATAGATCCATCTCTCTTTTTAACAAAAAGAATAGGGGCTCCCCAAGGAGAAACACTTGGGTGAATAAATCCTTTATTACTCAACTCCGCTAGTTGTTTCTTTAGTTCGACTAACTCTATAGTGGCCATTCTATAAGGGGTCTCCGATATAGGCCTTGATCCAGGAATTAAATCAATGGAAAACTCAACTTCTCATTCTAGAGGATGTCCAGGTAAATCTTCCGGAAATACATCTACAAATTAATTCACAATAGGTACATCCTCTATTTGGACATTCCTTTCCTCACCCATAGTCATTTCATTCTCTTACTCCCCAATAATTGAATTATTTTGAGCTATTGGGGTGGATCTAAATAAGAATTAGGTGGTGATGATTCTGCTCTAAAGATAAGGTTTTCCTTATCATTATCATCAAGAATCGTAACCTCTTTCTTCTTAAAATAAATCTTCACATCATAGTCTGAAAGCCAGTCCATACAGAGGATTATATCAAACTCAATCATAGGTATGACGATGAGATCAGCAGATAAAGAACATTTATGTGCTCTAATGGGGACTGATTCAAAAACATTGTTGCAATGATACTTCCTTTAGGGGTTTTAACTAACAACTCCCTTATTAAATCAAATTTGATATATCTAATTATCATAGAAAACTGGGAAGATATGAAACAATGCGATGATCTAGAATCAAATAAAGCATTTTCTAAACTTGAGGAAACCATTAAATTACCTGCCACCACGTCTTTCGGAGCTTCTACCTTAGCAGTAGTGATAGCATAAGCCTGGCCTTGATCCCTTGGCCTTTTCTAAGGTATTTTCTCCTGACTCATAGGACATTCATTTGCATAATGCCCCATCTCCCTGCAATTGTAGCACTGAACGTTGGTAGCTTCCTTCTTCCACTTAAAATCACGAGCTTGGTGGCCTTTTTCACCACACTTGTAACATACTCCCATTCCCTTAAAGAAAGTACAAGGATGTTTCTTCCCATATTTACCACAGGATGGATATTCAACCATTCCCTTCTTCCCCTTATTTCCATTCCCAGATTGATCAGCATGTCTCTTCTTCTCTTGATCTTCTTTAAAGTCATAAGACTTAGAGAATTCCTTTTCAGTCTTGATAGCACATGAGACAATGTCTTCGTACGACGAAAAGGATTGTGAGACTAATGCTCGATGAAGAAATAGTTTTAACCCATAAAAGAAATGATCAATCATACTTCTTGGGTTACGTATATACTCTCCAGCATACCTTGCTATCCTTGTAAAATTAGCCTCATACTTTGCGACATTATCATCCTCCTTCTGTCCCAGACTCAGAAATAGCCTTTCTATATCTACTCGATGGTCATGAGGAAAGTATATTTCTAAAAACAGATCTTTGAACTCCCTCCATTCCATACTTGATACTTCATCATCTTCCTTCATGTTTTGAATCAATGAACACCATTGATCAGCATCTCCAGTGAGCCGGTAAACAGTTATGATAACTTTTTCCCTTTCACTGCTCCTCATAGCCTGAAATATTTTCTCTAGGGAATTTATCCATTGCTCAGCTACTAAGGGATTTGTACTCCCATTGAACATTGGTGGTTGTTGCCTCATGAATCGATCTAACATTGATCCTCCAAGCTATGGATCAGGGTGCTCCATACGGGTAAGGTTATTATTCATAACCTGAGTGAGTTGTCCCAGTATGGTGATTAGCTGATCAGCACCAGTTGCATCACCAGCTCCACTATAATTATCTTCAGCAAGAGGGCAATCCCTACGTGAAGTGTGTGCATTGATATGGTTTCCATTTCTTCCACTAGGCACCATTTCTAAACAATGGCATAAACTAGATCATTTTATGAATCGAAATACATAATCCCATACATATAAAACACTTCACATAAATTTAACTAGTTATGGATATAATCCATAATCATAAAAAAAATTTCTTTGAGGAAGTATATACTAATAATCCTTTCATAATGATTTGTAATGAAAATGAGAGTTATCCTAAGCATATCCACTAGGAGTGTCGTAACCAAGAGTGCAGAAAGACCCGTTGTCATGCACCAGTTCTCGTTCGAGTCTAGCTCAAAGCGGTATTTTCGGGTTTTACCCCTAGGTACATCTGTGCCAGAGCCGCCTCTACCAACTCGTATCCATACAGGGATGTATTGCTCGGAAAACTCACAAAATCTTCACAATACCAAAATTCTAGAAGTTCTTCTATACTAATCCTCAAAGATCATCTTAGGTCTACGTGCTCTAATCAGAGTTTATCTAAATCTAGCTTCCAAGGATTTTACTAAACTTTCTCTGATACCAACTGTAACGCCCGACCCTAGTTACCCAGAGTCGGTGCATAATTACATAACATTGGCATGATCACAAGAAAGATCAAATCTTGAAAGACCGATTGATTTAGTAGCCTTGGAAACACTAGATATATTCATAAGTCTTACATTACATCATAAAATGAAAAACTATGACAACAATATATTTTCTCCCTAATCCACACTCATATCCCACATAATATCCCTGCAGGTCATTCATAATTTACTTCTTCACTTCCTGGGAAAAATGAAACATAGAAAAGGGGTGAGCTCAAATTCCCAGTAAGGATAAAAATATAGCAGAAACATTC
This sequence comes from Viscum album, assembly GCA_963277665.1. Classification (NCBI taxonomy): domain Eukaryota; kingdom Viridiplantae; phylum Streptophyta; class Magnoliopsida; order Santalales; family Viscaceae; genus Viscum; species Viscum album. Next base: position 1,666,562,712 of record OY728156.1, read on the forward strand.
ATAAATAAGAATGAACATTTAATGCAATGTATACTAAAACAAAATCCTTTCAAACTTGAACTTTCAACATAGTATGTAATAAATAAAATGAAATAATTCTATTTAATTCTTCACATGGATATTCTACTAATCGAATAATCACATTCAAAAACAATAACCACTTTCATAATGATGGAATGCATAATGCCAGACTATCATAACCACATATCCAAGGCCTCGTGCCAAGACTACAAATAAGATTTTTCCAAGGCCTTGTGCCAAGACACTAGTTTGTCTCATGAGACCTACCGATGCATCGAGGAGCTATAGCGTGCTCCACCCGTTACATATTAAGTCTAATGCATTCCCATATGAAAAGGTTTAAACATAACATAAACATTCGTATTAAAACTAACATAAGAAATGTCAATAATTTCACCATAAACCATGAATGGTATAAAAATAGCACATCCATAGTCAAAAATATCACAAAACCTTCAATACAACATAGAAGTTTTGTATCATAATAAATAAACTTCACATAAGCGTAAAATCCAACAAAGGATGTTGACATAGATGAAATCAAAACTCTTTTTAGAGAAATATCTCTTTTATTTTGAAATCATTTAAGATCCATATAAAAGAAAACATTTTCTTTGAAAATATTCTTCTAAGCTTGTAAGGGAAGATTTGACGATTTTATAACGGCGGAAAATAGCCACACCCGCCGTATAAGTTAAAAATACATTCTTACCTTAATTTTTTTTCGAAAAGGTTAAAAAAAACCTTGTTTGGAAAACGACAGAAAGATTCCTTTATAAACCTCTTATAAAAAGTCAAACAAGTGTATAAATGACTTTAACCCATATTCTTGTGAATTGTAAAAATGTTTTGAAATTAATATTTAAGAAACATGTATGTGGATGATAAAGAGATCCCAATAGATTATTACATATAAACAACCTCAGATAGTGAAGAGATTGTGAAATAATCTTTACCTCGTACTTTTCCTTGGTTGGGATAGGTTAACCTCCTGTATAATGGTGAAATAATTGTTATTAAATTATTCAAGAATCATATATATTAATATGATATCATAGATGATCTTTTAACATTGAATTGTTAATAATATCTTTGAATTATCGTCGTTTCGGGTGTTAACTTACTCGTTTTATTTTATATTTTTTGTTACATAAGCCATGTTTTTCATGGATAGGTTGTATATTTTTCATATATTGAATTATATCAAATCCTTAAACATCATTTTTAAATCATCAAATGATAATTATACTTTAATGGATACGATGGAGACTGAATCTCATCGTGTTCGTGGAGACGGTAGTCCGTACGTACGCACGAGCGACAATATCATTCTATTGATATTAAAATAATATATAAATGGATGGTACATCATATATAAAGAATCATTAACATGTTATATTTATTATTTACATGAGTTACGCACCATTATTATACCCATCCAAATAATAATATATTGAATAACAATTACACCACGACGTAGAGATGGTAATCCATACGTACACACGTATGGTGACATGTTATTCAAAGGGTGGATAGAATACTGAATATGGTTCTACCATTTTTCTAAATTCAGAACATAGAAGTGGCAGAAATTAATTTAACATTAATTCCAGCTACCAAAACAAAAACCATGTTTTTAAGAGATAATAACTATCAAAAGATTAACACTTTTTTATTTTCGGTTTAATTGTAAAATTATTTCCATTGACCAAAATTATATTAAATGGTAAAAATATATTCTAAAAATACTTTAAAACCACTAAAATTTATAATTTATCACTTTTAATTATTTTGATTAAAAAAGTTGTTTTTAATTAAAATTTTGTAATTTTCACTATTCATCAAAATATTAAAGTTATCCGAAAAGTACCAAAATTTCACCTTAGGCTAAATTCGATATTCCGAATCCAAAAATGGAGTCCATTTTGAAATATAAAATATATATAATTTCAAAATGTTGGTATTACTATTCATAACGGCTAGTTTGATTGGTTATGGTGTGTTAGAACTCGGTGTTGCGTACAACACACGCTATCACATTATTCAAAGAGAAGCGTACCGTAGAAGCATGGGGTGTTACATACATGATATGTAAATTTGATCGACTTTAATGTTATATTTTGGTTTCCCACAGTGTTGGACAGTTATGCCCGATGGAATTAATTGGCATTGACCTATTCTCCTTAGATGGGTGGTCATAATGGATATGCATTAAACTGTTTTCATTAGCCATAGGAAAATGTGCAACAGGGGAGGAACTGGAAGTAATAGGGAATGGAGTGACACTGTAGATAACCCACACGGTTTTGTAAGTAAAGGTTTGACTATTGTAGTATTTTAGATATTATGTATGTTCTTTAAATTTCATTGAATGGGGGAACTAAACCATCTTTACATTAAAAGATATGTTGCAAGAGGGGAAATGTCGGGTGTAACACCCCAAGCTTCCTCGGTATGTTTCCTTTCGAATAATGCAATGACGTGCATTGTACGCAACTTCGAGATTTTAACACACCACAACCAATCAAACTAGCCGTTATGAATAGTAATACCTACTTTTTGAAATTATATATATATTTTATATTTCAAAATGGACTTCATTTTTGGATTCGGAATATCGAAATTAGCCTAGGGTGAAATTTTGGTACTTTTCGGATAACTTTTGTATTTTGATGAATATTGAAAATTACTAAATTTTAATTAAAAACAACTTTTTTAATCAAAATAATTAATAGTGATAAATTGTGAATTTGAGTGGTTTTAAAGAATATTTAGAATATATTTTTACCATTTAATATAATGTTGGTCATTGGACATAATTTTACAATTAAACCGAACATAAACAAGTGTCAATCTTTTGATAGTTATTATCTCTTAAAAACACGCTTTTTGTTTTGACAGCGGGAATTAATTTTAAATTAATTTCTGCCACTTCTGTGTTTTGAATTTAGAAAAATGGATTCCATATTTGGAATCAGGATGTTCAAATTGTGTAAATAGGTAACTGTTATTTTTAGACATTTTGAATAATTACTGCGGTAAATATTTTATTTACCATGGTTAAGGGTAAATCCGGTAAATAAGGGTTAAAAAAAATAATATTATAATAATACTAAATTACCCTAAAACGTGTCTTAACCCTATTGGTTGATACATGGTCGACCATGGGCATCTTTGGGTCAATTTTGGGACCCCATGGATCCACTTGTAAGTGATAATGACACTTTATATTAATTAAGTTAAAATGAATACAAAAATGACACAAGCATATATCTTTTAGCAAAACAATTGTTACATAGGGTTATACATGTTGGATTTTAGATTATAAATATTCTTTTGAAAGATACAAAGATTTCCTACATAATGATATTTTATTTATACTTTTTAGACATCAAATAATGTAAAATATTAATGACACAATGATGATGCAGTAATTACTATAATAGTGAAAAATTAAAATAATTGATTTTATAAATACCCAAATAAATATAATATGACACTTTTAATGAATTAAACTAATTTTCTAGGATAATATGATATATTAGGATTGATTTAATTTACTTTGTTCGAAATAATAAATCTGTTATGAGTTTCACAAAAATCAACTAATGAATAGTGTCAAAATTGACATAAAAGAGTTTTTAAAACAAATATTATATTATTAATTGATATTAAATTCCTAAAAATCTATGGTTCGGCCAAGAGACTTATATAAGGATAGGTTCATCATTAATGGACCACTTGGGGGTCTCTTGGATGTATATAGTAAGTTTATTAACCATATTATATAAAAATACAAAGAGACATTGTAAAAGTGAAACTAATTAACTTAGAGTTAATACTTAAAGATAAGGTTAATATAAGTACCCAAACCTGTCTAAATTCTATTGGATGAGTTTTTTTCGACCTATCCCCACCTCATCCTTTGAATAGTCAACTTTGGAACCTTTGGAAACCGAATATTAATTTATTATAAATTAATATTTCTAGCTTTTCCAAAGGTGCCCCTCACCCCTCTTATAAAAGGGCACTCCTCCTTCTCTTTTCCTCACACCTCTCAAGCCACTTGGCTCGTCCAAACTCTGCCCAACTAATCTCCCCACATCCCTCTCATCCTCCTTGAAGCTTCCCCTTAGCCAGAAAGCATTTCAACAAGTCCTTTGGTTCCAACCAAAGTGAGTTACCTAAATTAAAGGTAACAATTTCTCTTAAATTATTTTCATTTATTTTGCTTCTTCAACCCCCAAACTCTTTTTATTTCCCTTATTTTGTAACAACACCAGTATCCTCAATATACTAGGATGTTGTTATAAGAAGTATTCAAACTACACATACACACAACTCCATCTAATGGACGATGAACATAATGTTTCTGTGGATGGCAAACTAACGCCTCACGAAACGATGATTGTTCAAAAACATATTACCGCCTCTCATGGTGGCCATTATGATGGAACTGTAATTAAATATGATATTAATGATATATATTTTATATATAATCTTCTGTAATTCCATTTTATTTCATACCATTATTCGTTTCATGTTGTATATACATACGATAATTTCATTTGAGGAAGTGCGGACTACCGCCCCCTTAAAATGATATGACTCGTTCATACCACACATGGAACGTATAAAGGATGGTGTTAATGAACTTAAGTAACATATATAAAATATTATATTATACTGGAATAGTAATATACCTATGTATCATTTGGATTCGATTCTTTTAAAATAAAAAATTAAATGGAAGTAGCGTTCGTGTGTACGTACGGACTACCGTCTCCACGAACGCGATGAGATTCATTCTCCATCGTATCAATTCAAGTATAATTATCATTTAATGATTTAAAAATGATGTTTAAGGACTTGATATCATTCTGGATATGAATAAGATACAACAAACATGACTTATGTAACAAAACATATAAAAGAAAATGAGTAAGTTAACACCCGAAACGGCGTTAATACTAAGATATTATTAACAAATCAATGTTAAAAGATCATATATGATATCATATTAAAGTAAATGATTCTTGTATTATTCAATAACAATTATTTCACCATTATACAGGAGGTAAACCTACCATCGACCAAGGAAAAAGTACAAAGTAAGGGTTTTCTTATCTCACTGAATATCCAATCATATTTAGTGTTTTTATATTTGTCACACATAATTATGTCATTGATTTATCCTTAACCTAAGGATACAACCTTTTTGAGAAATTTCATCTCAATTTACATTCCATTGAGACTTCTTTGATGATATACACCAAATCACTTCTATGTGGTGTATATAATGTACTTTGACATAGTATATCATGAATTACTTTATTCTCATGATATTACAATGTTTTGATTACCTCAATTATTTGTATTCAAGTGTCTCTCTTTTGGTTAGAAACTCTAACCAAAATACCATTTTAAAATGTTTTAAAGAATTATTCTTCTAAATCATGCTCATTAATGTCCATATTTTAAAAATGGTTTTAAGGATTTATTTATATGGACATTAAAGTTTTAAAATTAAAACTCCTTTTAAAAGTTTCAAAGTGGTATGGGACACTTTGATTCAAAAATATACTTTTAAATGGCTTCTTGACAAATAGTGTGACTTTTAAATATTTTCAAGAAAAGGGGGATATTTCTCTAAAATAGTTTTGATGATTATTTTCATCTATGTCAACATCCTTCATTATTATTGATTGAGGTTAATGTGATACAATACAATCTTCCATATTGTATCGAATGAATTATGTTTGACTGTGGATGTGCTATTTTTATACCATTCATGGTTTGTGGTGAAAGTATTGACATTTCGTATGCTAGTTTAATACGAATGTTTACGTTATGTTTAAACCTTTTCATATGGGAATGCATTGGACTTAATAAGTGACGGGTGGAGCCCGCTATAGCTCCTCGATGCATCGGTAGGTCTCATGAGACAAACTAGTGTCTTGTCACAAGGCCTTGGCAAAATCTTATTTGTAGTCTTGGCACGAGGCCTTGGCTATGTGGTTATGATAGTCTGGCATTATGCATTCCATCATTATGAAAGTGGTTATTGATATTGCATGTGATCATTCGACTAGTAGAATATCCATGTGAGTAAGTAAATGGCATTATTTCATTTTACCTTCGCCATTTTATGCTGAATTTTAAATTTAAAAGGCTTTTGTTTTAGTTATAAATTGCCTTAAGTGTTTATGCTTATTTATGAAAGCTTCTGCTATAATGTTATCCTTACTGAGCATCCGAGCTCACCCCTTTCAATGTTTTATTTTTCCCAGGATTATGAAGAAGTAATTTATGAATGACCTGCAGGGATAGTATGAGGGGATATGAAGACAAGATGTTTTTTTTATGATGTAATGTAAAAATTTATGGATGTATCTAGTTATTCCAAGGCTACTAAACTAATCGGTCTTTCGAGACTTGATCTTTCTCATGATCATGCCAATGTTATGTAATAATGCACCGACTCTAGGTAATTATGGTCGGGGCGTTACAGTTGGTATCAGAGGAAGTTTAGTACAAACCTTGGTAGCTAGATTTATATAAACTCTGATTAGAGCACGTAGACCTAAGATGAACTTTGAGGATTAGTATAAAAGAACTTCCTAGAATTTTGGTATTGTAGAGATTTTGTGAGTTTTCCGAGCAATACATCCCTGTCTGGATACGAGCAGGTAGAGGTGGCTCTGGCACAGATGTACCTAGGGGTAAAACCCGAAAACACCGCTTTGAGCTAGAATCGAACGGGAACTGGTGCACGACAACGGGCCTTGCTGCACTCTTGGTTACGACACTCCCGGGGGATATGCTTAGGATAATTTACATTTTCTTTACAAACCAATTAAAGTAATATATATATAATATGAGAGTAAATGACCTTGGTTAATCCTAATATGTTTCAAATTGAGAATATGGTGACATTTTAATCTCTAAATGATTTTACGACTACTATTACTCACACAATGCTTTATGGTTTTAGTCAATGGCTGGATTCCAAGGAAGTCATAGTGACTTTGAGAATGATGTACAAGATGGGAACGGTGGTGGCAATGAGCAACAAAATGGAATGTTGATAGGCATAAAAGATATCGTCTTTATGCCAAATCAGTTTTCCAAAAATATGATCAACAACATATATATTAACCAACTCCCAGACTCAACAAGGAAGAGAAAGGTGATAAATGATAAGAGCTCCAGCAATGGAGACCATGGAGAAAAGAACCTTCAATTTTCATCATGCAGGAAATGTGGAAAGAGACACCCAGGAAAGTGTCTCAATGGGACAACGAAATGTTTTACGCGCGGGAAGAAAGGACATAAAGTAAAGAATTGCCGAAGAAAAATGAAGAGTACTATGGAAGAAGATAAAAATGGTCCCAAGAGTCCATTTATAGTCATTTGCCGTAAATGTAGGGGACCTGGCCATTACCCGAGTGAATGTCCTATTCTATAGGATATTTTCTTGGTCAAAGAAGAAGCTATGTGGGAATAAATGGTTGGAGAAATGTTTAAAAATTATTAGCACTCCTTGTTGATGGGTTTACTATGGAATAATTTTCTCATGTATTTGTAACCCCGCAGTTTTCCATGTGAGAATGATATTTGAGGAAGAATTGTCTCTTCTCTTGTGGATATAGGTATAAATAACCATTTGGATTTATATGATCATTGGGGTTTGAGAGAATTATAAGTTATTCTAATTTGGGATGAAGATTCAAGGTATGATATAACATTTGTGGTTAAATTTATGATATAGTATTTTGAAGAATTTATCTCATTTTGGCAATATTATAAAATATAGTTTTTGAAAAAGGAAAACATGTAGACCGTGTGACAACCCGTCGCGTCGGACAAAGCTATGGGAATCGAACCCACAACCAAAGTGCGATTGGGATTTATCGCCTACCACTGGACTACGTGAAGTCCCTGGTCAGTATGACTTGTTTTTTTTAGTTAAATGATTTTATTGATCAATAATAAGTTGATTTGGGTTCTTATTTCATATCAAAAGAATACCCTTGGTATAGGAAAATGATTTGGTGATTAAGTGATAAATGTTATTTTGGAAGATGTTCGCTTTGTTGGGAACACTATATAGTTTCATTTGTGGAGTAATGATAGATTTTTATCTACGTTTTTATTGTGGATTTATAGTGATTTGGGTTATTTATGGAAATGATTAACCTATAATAGAGAATATGTGATTAGGTTAATTACTTTTGAATATGTGACTTTAAGAGTATCTGATGTCATTTGGAGATACAATTTAACATGGGAGACTACATAATCAAATTCTTCTATGTTTTGGGTTTCAATATTAGTTTGGATTATATTAAAGGATTTTAAGGACAATTGGTTATTGAATGGTATCTATTTAACTTTGGGGTATTGTTGGTTTAATTTTAGAAATTAAGATTAGTGCATATTTATCTCAATGAATATTATTTTGGGGAATCATTAGATCATTTACTGACCATTTTGGTTTTGATTAATCTTCAAAGACAATGTAAATATATGGTTTATCCTTCATGGATCATGTGATTCTATAGAAGTTTATTCTATCTCTTCCAGTGTGACCAAGTCTTCTTGAATACTCATTGTTTAAAAAAAATGAGTTAGTGGTGGAAATTTATTAAAGAATGAAAATCTACTTAAAATGTAAGTATATATTATAATGTTCTTAGTCAATATCATAAATGAATTCCTCTTCCTTATGTAATGTAACTTAAAAAAATGTTGTCCGTTTACTTTCCTACTAGGAGACTAATGGTCGTTTGTCCCAACACAAGTTTGTGGTTTTCTCATTGTTAACTTTCTCCTGATCATGATTTATATCCCTCTCCATCAGAACTTGACACTTAGTTTATCATCCATATCCATGTTTTCTTACATGGAATCCTAGTATGGGTTATCTTGGATGACCCTTATACCTCTCTTTCTTTCTTTTAAAGTGATAGTTTTATTGACTCTTTTCCCGATGTGGGACTTTCCATTATATTCCCAAGCAAAATTTTAAAAATTGCGAGGACGCAATTTATTGAAGGAGGGGAGAATGTAACACCCCAAGCTTCCTCGGTATGTTTCCTTTCGAATAATGCAATGACGTGCATTGTACGCAACTTCGAGATTTTAACACACCACAACCAATCAAACTAGCCGTTATGAATAGTAATACCTACTTTTTGAAATTATATATATATTTTATATTTCAAAATGGACTTCATTTTTGGATTCGGAATATCGAAATTAGCCTAGGGTGAAATTTTGGTACTTTTCGGATAACTTTTGTATTTTGATGAATATTGAAAATTACTAAATTTTAATTAAAAACAACTTTTTTAATCAAAATAATTAATAGTGATAAATTGTGAATTTGAGTGGTTTTAAAGTATATTTAGAATATATTTTTACCATTTAATATAATGTTGGTCATTGGACATAATTTTACAATTAAACCGAACATAAACAAGTGTCAATCTTTTGATAGTTATTATCTCTTAAAAACACGCTTTTTGTTTTGACAGCGGGAATTAATTTTAAATTAATTTCTGCCACTTCTGTGTTTTGAATTTAGAAAAATGGATTCCATATTTGGAATCATGATGTTCAAATTGTGTAAATAGGTAACTTTTATTTTTAGACATTTTGAATAATTACTGCGGTAAATATTTTATTTACCATGGTTAAGGGTAAATCCGGTAAATAAGGGTTAAAAAAAATAATATTATAATAATACTAAATTACCCTAAAACGTTTCTTAACCCTATTGGTTGATACATGGTCGACCATGGGCATCTTTGGGTCAATTTTGGGACCCCATGGATCCACTTGTAAGTGATAATGACACTTTATATTAATTAAGTTAAAATGAATACAAAAATGACACAAGCATATATCTTTTAGCAAAACAATTGTTACATAGGGTTATAAATGTTGGATTTTAGATTATAAATATTCTTTAGAAAGATAAAAATATTTCCTACATAATGATATTTTATTTATACTTTTTAGACATAAAATAATGTAAAATATTAATGACACAATGATGATGCAGTAATTACTATAATAGTGAAAAATTAAAATAATTGATTTTATAAATACACAAATAAATATAATATGACACTTTTAATGAATTAAACTAATTTTCTAGGATAATATGATATATTAGGATTGATTTAATTGACTTTGTTCGAAATAATCAATCTGGTATGAGTTTCACAAAAATCAACTAATGAATAGTGTCAAAATTGACATAAAAGAGTTTTTAAAACAAATATTATATTATTAATTGATATTAAATTCCTAAAAATCTAAGGTTCGGCCAAGAGACTTATATAAGGATAGGTTCATCATTAATGGACCACTTGGGGGTCGCTTGGATGTATATAGTAAGTTTATTAACCATATTATATAAAAATACAAAGAGACATTGTAAAAGTGAAACTAATTAACTTAGAGTTAATACTTAAAGATAAGGTTAATATAAGTACCCAAACCTGTCTAAATTCTATTGGATGAGTTGTTTTCGACCTATCCCCACCTCATCCTTTGAATAGTCAACTTTGGAGCCTTTGGAAACCGAATATGAATTTATTATAAATTAATATTTCTAGCTTTTCCAAAGGTGCCCCTCACCCCTCTTATAAAAGGGCACTCCTCCTTCTCTTTTCCTCACACATCTCAAGCCACTTGGCTCGTCCAAACTCTGCCCAAATAATCTCCCCACATCCCTCTCATCCTCCTTGAAGCTTCCCCTTAGCCAGAAAGCATTTCAACAAGTCCTTTGGTTCCAACCAAAGTGAGTTACCTAAATTAAAGGTAACGATTTCTCTTAAATTATTTTCATTTATTTTGCTTCTTCAACCCCCAAACTCTTTTTATTTCCCTTATTTTGTAACAACACCAGTATCCTCAATATACTAGGATGTTGTTATAAGAAGTATTCAAACTACACATACACACAACTCCATCTAATGGACGATGAACATAATGTTTCTGTGGATGGAAAACTAACGCCTCACGAAACGATGATTGTTCAAAAACATCTTACCGCCTCTCATGGTGGCCATTATGATGGAACTGTAATTAAATATGATATTAATGATATATATTTTATATATAAGCTTCTGTAATTCCATTTTATTTCATACCATTATTCGTTTCATGTTGTATATACATACGATAATTTCATTTGAGGAAGTGCGGACTACCGCCCCCTTAAAATGATATGACTCGTTCATACCACACATGGAACGTATAAAGGATGGTGTTAATGAACTTAAGTAACATATATAAAATATTATATTATACTGGAATAGTAATATACCTATGTATCATTTGGATTCGATTCTTTTAAAATAAAAAATTAAATGGAAGTAGCGTTCGTGTGTACGTACGGACTACCGTCTCCACGAACGCGATGAGATTCATTATCCATCGTATCCATTCAAGTATAATTATCATTTAATGATTTAAAAATGATGTTTAAGGACTTGATATCATTCTGGATATGAATAAGATACAACAAACATGACTTATGTAACAAAACATATAAAAGAAAATGAGTAAGTTAACACCCGAAACGGCGTTAATACTAAGATATTATTAACAAATCAATGTTAAAAGATCATATATGATATCATATTAAAGTAAATGATTCTTGTATTATTCAATAACAATTATTTCACCATTATACAGGAGGTAAACCTACCATCGACCAAGGAAAAAGTACAAAGTAAGGGTTTTCTTATCTCACTTTTAATTCCGTGAGAATTCCATTGATCACCACTTAATTATTGCATGTGGTGTATGTGTACTGCCCATGATCGTATTCATTGTGTAATATACTTTAATTTATGGGTATTTACATCATCATGGTATGATACTTCTTTCATGGGTGTATGTTTCGTAAGTTACCTAATCGATAAGGGAATTTGATATTTCAATTTCCACTCATTTGGCTTTACACATATTTCATTGATTATATTACCCCAAGATTATGTGTGGAATCACTATTCATTTGATTATGTCATAATTTCCACTCCCCTTCCTGTGGATAGAAGTTTGATACACATAATCACTCCATTGGTAATTCTCAAGTCATTGATATGAATTTGATAAGAGTAATTCTCCATTTGTTGAGTTAAACATCCAATTCGTTGGTATTGTTTTTTTACAAGAATATGTGTGAATGTCCTTTGATTGTTTTACACTGAATATCCAATCATATTTAGTGTATTTATATTTGTCACACATAATTATGTCATTGATTTATCCTTAACCTAAGGATACAACCTTTTTGAGAAATTTCATCTCAATTTACATTCCATTGAGACTTCTTTGATGATATACACCAAATCACTTCTATGTGGTGTATATAATGTACTTTGACATAGTATATCATGAATTCCTTTATTCTCATGATATTACAATGTTTTGATTACCTCAATTATTTGTATTCAAGTGTCTCTCTTTTGGTTAGAAACTCTAACCAAAATACCATTTTAAAATGTTTTAAAGAATTATTCTTCTAAATCATGCTCATTAATGTCCATATTTTAAAAATGGTTTTAAGGATTTATTTATATGGACATTAAAGTTTTAAAATTAAAACTCCTTTTAAAAGTTTCAAAGTGGTATGGGACACTTTGATTCAAAAATATACTTTTAAATGGCTTCTTGACAAATAGTGTGACTTTTAAATATTTTCAAGAAAAGGGGGATATTTCTCTAAAATAGTTTTGATGATTATTTTCATCTATGTCAACATCCTTCATTATTATTGATTGAGGTTAATGTGATACAATACAATCTTCCATATTGTATCGAATGAATTATGTTTGACTGTGGATGTGCTATTTTTATACCATTCATGGTTTGTGGTGAAAGTATTGACATTTCGTATGCTAGTTTAATACGAATGTTTACGTTATGTTTAAACCTTTTCATATGGGAATGCATTGGACTTAATAAGTGACGGGTGGAGCCCGCTATAGCTCCTCGATGCATCGGTAGGTCTCATGAGACAAACTAGTGTCTTGGCACAAGGCCTTGGCAAAATCTTATTTGTAGTCTTGGCATGAGGCCTTGGCTATGTGGTTATGATAGTCTGGCATTATGCATTCCATCATTATGAAAGTGGTTATTGATATTGCATGTGATCATTCGACTAGTAGAATATCCATGTGAGTAAGTAAATGGCATTATTTCATTTTACCTTCGCCATTTTATGCTGAATTTTAAATTTAAAAGGCTTTTGTTTTAGTTATAAATTGCCTTAAGTGTTTATGCTTATTTATGAAAGCTTCTGCTATAATGTTATCCTTACTGAGCATCCGAGCTCGCCCCTTTCAATGTTTTATTTTTCCCAGGATTATGAAGAAGTAATTTATGAATGACCTGCAGGGATAGTATGAGGGGATATGAAGACAAGATGTTTTTTTTTATGATGTAATGTAAAAATTTATGGATGTATCTAGTTATTCCAAGGCTACTAAACTAATCGGTCTTTCGAGACTTGATCTTTCTCATGATCATGCCAATGTTATGTAATAATGCACCGACTCTAGGTAATTATGGTCGGGGCGTTACATCGGGAACTGGGAATGAATGAAAAATATTTGGTGGGGACACGGTGCCACCCTCACGGTGCCACTTTCACGGTGTCACCCTCACAGTGCCACCTTCACGGTGTCACTCTCACGGTTCCACCGACACTGGTGCCACCATCACGAAACCACTGTGCTCGGTGCCACTGTCACGGTGCCACCATGATTGGTGGGTGACAGTCATGGTTCCACTGTAACAGGAGCCACTGTAACTGGTGAGAGACCATCATGGGCCCACTATAACCAGTGCCCCCATTACCAGTGCCACCATCTTGGTGGAGCCGAGTTTTACCAAAGTAATGGACTTGGTGGCATTGGGACATTACATCATATACCACTCAAACAATTCTCACCCTCAAGAATCAAAACTAGACCCAAAGAATGAGGGGTTCCGAACAACCCCCTCGAAAGATACCTCTCAAGAGTAAACCACATCGACATCTAAGAACACCTCTTCCTCACGTAAATAGGAATCATTTAATGGTCAAACTATCCAGTTATATGGGTTAGGCTGTTTCTTCCCCCATGTCAGGATATTATCCTCTTTGGGTGGCACTGACTCAACCGGATGGGTTTAATCACATCCACCTTAATGCGTCTTGATTAGGGATATGATCCTCCCCTCCCATTAGGCAGGACTCTTCACACACATCCACAGAATAAGGAAAACCCATTCCATATATAACAAGGTAATGTGTTCCTTCAGAAACATGTACAAACAAAACAAATCATAACAGAAAACAACTTTGGGTACTAGGTGTACATCTGTGTCTCTCGTTCCCAGGTACATTCGTTGAACCCGCCATGCCTCCACAACACATGAACCCAAGGAATGGTCCATCTACAGGGCATCTTCTCCCAATGGTCCTTGATCTTCATTGGTCATTCCACAATAGTCATGTTGTCCTCGGTATCCAGATTTCCCTTGTGGATGATGTGTGAATCGTCATGTACATATCATTGGTGGTGAGACACATGGAAGATATCATGTAGTCTTAGTACCGGCGGTGGTTGCGCTAGATGAGAAGCCACTTCACTGACCCGCAGCAGCACTTCAAACGGTCCAACGGACATGGGATAAAGCTTACTCACCCGGACGATCCTCTATTTCCCACGCCGAGGGGAGACCATGAAGAACATGTGGTCCCCGACATCGAACTCCAAGGGACTCCTCCTATTATTGGAATAAGAATTATTTTAGTCTTGATCCACCTTCATCCTCTCTCATATATGTTGAACCTTCTCTGTCATGCTCTGCACCACCTCTGGCCCAAGAACACCTACTTCCCCAACCTTGTTCCAGCACACTGGTGAGCAACATGGCCTCCTATACAATGCCTCGAACGAAGTCATGACAATGGTAGAGTGATAGATATTATTGTAGGCCAACCCTACCAGAGTCAAGTGTCACTCCAATAGTCCTCCAAAGTCAAAAATACAAGCCCACAACATATACTCCATTGTATGGATGATGTGCCATGTCTGTCCATCTGTCTGGTGGTGGAAAGCAGTGCTAAGACATATTTTTGAGCCAAAATAATGCATCAGTCCTTACCAGAATCTTGAGGTATAACATGCATCCCAATCCAAGACATTGGACCTCAGAAATCCATGCAACGTCACCACCTCATCCATGTATCTCTATGCTAAGGCATTCACTGCACTCGACTCCTTGATCGCCAGAAAGTGAGCCAACATCATCAACCGGTCTACCAATACCCAGATAACATCACAACCTCCTTTAACCTTGGGTAGTAATGTGATGAAAACCATGGAGATGTCATTCCACATCGACTCGAGGTCGTCTATAGGCTGCAAAAAACTGCCAGGAACACAATGTTCAGCCTTCATCTACTGACGCACTAGGCACCTGGACACAAACTCGGCCACCAACCGCTTTACCCCAGGCGACCAAAACTGACTCCTCAGACCATGGTACATCTTGTAACCTCATGGGTGAAATGATAGGGGTGAGTTGTGGAACTCACCAAGAACCCTATCACGCATCACCTCTAGAACAAACATCATCCCTCGGAAAGAAATCTGATTTTAACCATACTCCAACCATCCTTCTGGATCATTTCCTTGGTTATCTCGATCGTTGATCACTTCACTCTATAAGTCTCCAAACTAGGACTCCTCCACCTGCTGTAGTAGACAGGACTGCACTATCATCTGATACATACAACCAGTACTAGCATCCTCCCTCATATCATGGTGTAGGGATGCTAATTCGTCCATCGCCTTCCCGGGATCTGCCGATTCTCGAACCGCATAACTCTGCGACTTCCTTCTTAAGCCATCAGCCACCAATTTCACTTTTCCTAAGGTGTAGGAAATCTTGAATTCATAGTTCAAAAATAACACCATCCACCTTCACTTCCATAAGTTCAGGTCTCGTTGGGAGAAGATGTACCTCAATCTTTTGGGATCATTGAAGACCACATAGCGCTCCCTGATGAGGTAATGCCGCTAAAAAATTAGTGAGAACACGACCACTGAAAGTTCTAGATTGTGGGGGGAATAATTACACTCATGAGGATGTAACTATCTAGACCCATAAGAGATTACCCCATGTCATTGCATCAACACACACCTGAGGCGTTGTTTGGAAGCATCATAGAACACCTCATATACTGCCCCTTCATCTGGAAACCATAGCACTGGGGAACATACCCTCTTCTTCTTCAGATAGCTGAAGTGTTCTTCGCACTGCCCATTCCACAGGAAAGACTGGTCCTTCATGGTCAAGGATGTCAAAGGTGCAGAAACTCAGGAGAAGTTGGGCACTATCCTCCGATAGTAGTCTGCTATTCCAAGGAAACTACGAAGTTTAACCATGTTCTTGGGAGGTGCCCAAGAAACAACCACCTCGACCTTTGATGGGTCCCCCGCTATTCCCTACTCAGACACCACCTGTACAAGGATGTTCATTTCTCTTATCCAAAAAATGAACTTGGAAAACATTCAATAGAGTTGGTGCTATCGACGGACCTCCAAAACTGTTCTCAGGTGCTCAACGTGATACTCCTATGATCTTGAGTAGATCAGGATGTCGTCAATAAACATGAATACGAACCGATCCAGGTATTCCCGAAAGACAGAGTTCATAAGTCCCATGAACATAACTGGTGCATTCATAATGCCGAACAACATGACTATGAACTCAACATTCCCATACCTACATCTGAAGGTAGTCTTTGAGATGTCTCCCTCCTTCACCCTCAACTGGTAATAGATAGACCGAATATCGATCATAGAGAACCAATATGCTCCCCTTAGATAGACAAAGAGATATTCTATCCTTAGGAGGGGTAACGATTCTTAACTGTTACTTGGTTATGCATCATGTAGTCTATTCATAGCCATAGAAAACCATCTTCCTTCATTGTGAAAAAAACTGGAACTACCCATAGTGATACACTTGGTCGATCAAAACCCATCTTCATCCGATTGTCAATCTGAATCAGCAACTCTGGCATCTCATAAGCTTCCATCTAGTAGGGAGCCATTGAAATCAGACGGGCACCAGGTTTCTAGTCTATCCCTAACTCAACATCACGCTGATGGGGTAGAGTTTCCACCTCTTCATGGAAGATATCCGTAAACTCACTGATGATACATAGAATTTCAACCATTTCTGCATCCACCAACACCCATGATAGTTCAACTAACAAGGAATGGTGGGGCTTCTCTCGCCTACAACTTTTTTGGAAACCCCGCTCATCGATGAAAGTTACAAGTCGGCCACCCAAATCTGAAAACATGTCCCTTCCTCGGAAGCATTCAATGATGGAATATACCTAGAACAACCAGTAAATTCCTCGGATTACATCGTGTGGTTGTATCTACAATAGTAGAAGATCCCTAATCAACTAATGTGGCCCTATCATCAGTCTACACCCTCGGAAAATGTAAAACAATCATTCTGACCTCCGATTGGTGTACACAACACCAGGGACACTGGAAGTCTCTTAGCATATAGACCTCGAACATGGGCTAGAATAGGCGCAATAAAGGAGTGTAAATCTCATGTATCGAACAAGGCATATGAAAGAGTACTTCACAAGCTGATCATGCCTCGAACGACTCATGTCCGTGCTAGAACTACTACCTCTGCGGCATGTAACTGTATATGCCCAACTCCATTGCCCCTCGGTTTTCGGACACCTCCCCGACCATTCCTTGGTCGAGGTCCTTGAGGAGCTCCCTGAGGTCAGCCTCCTCTTGCAATGCCTGACCTTGGAGGAGAGGGAACTTGCGGCCCCTATTGCTGCAGCTAAAAGGGATTGGAGGAAAACTGCTGCTGCTGAGGTGGGCGTTGAACCAGCCCACCCCCACTGTAATGCACTATGTCCGGGAACTAATTCCAATGTTTCTCATGGCTTAAAAAGATAAAGCATCTCATTCCATGGCCTTAAAAAATGGGCATGGTCCGGGATATCAGAAATGGAACTGTTGAATCCTACTTCTGCTGGTCGAAACCTAATGGGCCCTGACGATTGAGGCCTACTGCTGATAGATTTCCCCTTCAACAAGGCCAACTGGATTCCCTCTCGTAACACACCTCCCCACATGTGCATCCTTTCAACCACTTCAGCCTTCTTCTGGACCTCCAAGTATGTTGTTAGTGTGAAGGGAGTAACATCATACTCGAGAGAAGGTTGGAGTGCCTCCTCCAAACATCTCGCCTGAGACTCCTCATCCAAATGGAGGTCTGGAGAAAAGAGAAGGAGATATCTGAACTTGATCCCCAAATCTCTCACTGGCATACTCCCCTTATAGAGGGAGATTAGTTCCTACCACTTCTCAGCCTTTATCATGGAAGAGAGGAATTTCGCTCGGAACTCCTACTATAAATCATCCCATGTCACCTCAGTCTCCCTCTTCTCGCCATGATAAAGCATCCACCACTGGTGTGTTGCTTCATGCATATGGATTACTGGTAGAGGAAACCGGTACTCCATCGGAGACCAAATCAACCTGAAATCTATCACTAACTCATATAGCCATCTCTTTGTCTCCACTTTAGAGATGTTTCCCTTGTACTTCCTAAGGGTCTACTGCTGAAAGGAACGAAGCATCTTCTGCCACTTATCGTCGTCCTCATCTCGGTCAAGCCTCTATTGATAAACCAAGTCAACGTCTTGGGCCTCTATCGCCCGCACTACTAATGGTCATCCCCCAGGTGGTGTAGCTTCAATGTAAAAAAAGAATTCCTAAGCACGAGTATTGTAGAATATTGCTCTTATGTTTTTATAGAATTCGTATTCATTTTTAAATCCCCAAAAAACCCATGAAACACAAGAACACAAGTCATTATGATGCATGTACCTTCCCTAGGGTCTGTACCCTGCAATCACTGTAGCCTCACTTGGTTATTCAGTAGGCCCATAGTCCTTTCATCAGATCATGAGGGGCCCTAAAATCCTGTGTCCAAGCCGGTCTTC